>CM066031.1:1491233728-1491833728 GCA_033557465.1 Ichthyophis bannanicus
CACCTGGCCGATCTGCCATCGAACTTGCCTTCCTACGGTTCTCCCAGTAACAGCAGCAGTGTTCCTCCAGTAGACTGTAGCGTTCCTTTTAATATTGTCCTTTATTCCTCAAGGCAAAAATCTTGTAAAACTATGCCAGCCTGTCACCCCTGAAGGTCCCCATAGGCTAAAAGTGTGGGTATGGTTCATCTGGGTTTTTCTCTTAAGTAAGTGCAAGGGGAGTTGCACAAAGGTGTGTGCAATGCCCTCTGGGAGTTGTAGTCCCACAAGCTAATGACAGAATTAAGTTGTAGTCGAGTAGCAAGGCTTAAGACAGGACTTTTTTATTTCCCTGTGCCCGGGCGGATTTTCACGCACTTGATATCAGAACAAAATGACCATAACTGCTGGTACCAAATAAAAGGAACAACCAGAACAAAAATACGTCTTATTGTCAGCTTAACAGTGGAACAGAAAAAGGTAGTTTAAACGGTCCTTTTCACTCAAGGTAATTTCCTTCCTCACTTCCTTTCCTTAGTAAAACTTCCAGAAACCTCGTCAACATAAAGAGTGATTTCATCCAGACAAAGTAAATGTCCACTCCATACAATTTCTCAGAAGTCAGCATCCTCATCATAACATCACATTGCATTTCCTTCACACTCCTCTTCTGAATAAGGTCCTTTTGGATTGCAACTCACGTTATTCGTAAACAGTCTCTCTGTACGGCTGAGCGTGTTCTTCCCCTCCTCCTCCACAGCTTAGAGTAGAATGGGAAATTACCGCATACTCTGAAGTTTTCCTTTTTTTAGAGCCACATAAATCTTGTGTAAATTGCAGGAAAATTCTTCACTTTCTATGTCTCTTCATTAGAATCAATAAGCCTACCTTTAACCCACTCTCTGCTCGGAGTTTCCTCGGTACAGCAGAGCCTTGCCATAGGATGAAAGCGTTTTACTGCCTTTTTCCTACTCTCTGTTTTCCCCTTGGGCCCTGAAACTCCCTTCAGGGTAGAAGCTCTCTCCCGTTCCTTGTACCGGATTACTTGGTAGGTTGGCTTTCCTAAGCATTGGTCCAGGAATATCCCCTCTGCCCTCTTCCTGCAAGTTCCTGGGCTTTTGCTTAGACTGTGCCCTCTTCCGCTGCAGCAGTTCCTCGGGGCTTCTTCAGCTGCTCTTGTTCTTCTCCTCTCTAGCCGATCGTAACGCGCCGTTCCAAGGTCCTCTCCCCATCCTCCAGTTACTCTCTCTGTTTCTCCTCTCCCAGTTACCAATGGTTTTGTAGTTCCCTTGTGGTCCCCTCGCCTGTGGTCTCTCCCGGGTTCTCTCCTGTGGTCTCTTCTCCCTGGTCTCTCCTGTAAGTGAATTTTATCTGTGTGTGACTTGGTGTTTGCTTGGGCTCCCGCCCCATCCCAGCTGCCCCTCATTATCTAATGAGCTGTGAGCTAGCTTGCTATTTGGGCGTGCTCTCACACCTTGTTGATGCTCATTTTGTGTAGGTTGCCGATAGCAACTCTGGCCATAGGTTGCGGAACTGAGCTGTCCAGTATCAGATCTGTTTTTGCTCAGCTTTACCTATCTCCCTAAGGCTCTGACTGATCTCCCACCCCCATGACACCACATAATCCACCACCACCACCTGCTGTTTGTGCCCTGCCCACATTGTTTGTTTCACAACTCATGCCTATATGTGACGTTGGGGATTTTTCTGTAAAATGTCAGTGCCGTGTTGGCATCCTAATGAGTATTGTTATAGAAATGTTTAACCTCAATTACCCAAGCACACACAATATAACAACTAATGTCGGTGGGAACATAATGCATTACGTACCTGAGAATGATCTCTGCAATCAACTCCCTCCCCCCGTCCCGTGACTGCTGGTGCCCCTTCCATGTGTCACCACTCTGGCACGTACAGGGGGGTCACCTCGGATCCATCTTCCAGATCCTCTTAATCTCTGCAGGAATTATTATGCCTGAGAGCAATGTTGTGGTCATGGATTCAACAAGCTACTGATTATTCTCTGCCACAGTCCATGGTGGCCTGATATTGTAAGGCCCCGCCTTTTCCTATCCAGACACCCTGAAAGCGACTCTTCAACGGACGCCAAGGTGCGCCTCTATGACAGTAGCGGCTGGAAGCATGGTCCTCATTGTACCTCCGCTCTGGCACATGTCCGGGGTTTTTACACACAGGGGTCAGCAGCCAGGGGCGACACCCATATCCTGCATCACCTGCAGAAAGAATGTGGGCATGTTAAATGCAGGAGCTCATGTTCAAACGGCCAAATGGACAACAGATATAGACTAAAAACAAAAATGCACTACACACATCCTGACCGAAACCTATGACATCACAACTTATGCAGCTGAGAAAAATAGACATATGATGACAGAACGGACCACATGGCCCTTCTAGTCCTGTCCCGGCCATGGCAACAACCTACAAACACTCCCATTTAATTACCTTTAGAGATCCTGTTGTGTGTGGCCCATGCCGTATTGTAAATGCAGTTACTGTCCCTCATCTCTAACACCTCCACTGTGAGACGTATACCACCGTCCACCTGATCCCCATGTTCAAAGGATATGTCAGCATAGCAACCACGAAAGAACGTGCTGTCCACTTGAAGCGAGGTCCCTCCCATGAAACATGTATGCCCATGGAGGTCGTGGCCAAGTCTCAAGCATATCACCTCCTAATTCTCGCCTGTCCTCTAAGGTCCTACATATTAAGATCGCGCAGTCCTGGTCTCTCATATGCCGGCATACTCTTAACTGCTTGACCACAAATCATTTCAGTAGCCGTCCTTCTGCACACTGTCTCCTTCCTGTGTCACAGCCTTTTGAAGCTGCGGTCTACAGAGTGCACACTGTACCCCTCATGAGTTTGCACCAATGACCATATACAGAGGCAGTGTCCCCTTTCCTGTGTCATTCTGCTACCCATACCTCTCTGTATGCACCCAAGCAGTCCCCTAGCTTTGTGCGTCACCTTTCCAAACTGGTCATCTACATTAGGTCGGCAGACACAACCACGCCTAGGTCCGCTCGTCTACAGTGGCCAAAGTACTGCACCCCCTATACTATCTTGCTCCCCTGGTTTGCCGCAGCCCAAATGCTGACCTTACATATGCAAACATGAAACTCCCAGCTACAAAGTTCGAGAACATCATCAAGCTTAGCTAGACCCTCCTCATGTTCTCTATTGCTTCCTGGGTGTCTACTCCAGTCCGATTGATGTGTGAACCTAAGGACACACCAGACAAGGTTAGTTGTATGGATTGGCAATAACAGCAATGGTAAATAACATACAAATGCTAGCAGACAATTAACCAGCATCACAGGAGGATGTGAAGGGCACCAAACACCCCCCCCCCCAACAGCACATGTGGGCAGATGGCACACACACACACAAGGAGCGATCCAACAGACCAGGACAGACATTTGCACACGTGCGTAGTCACATGAACACCATGTGCATGTTATAATCTGGAAATACCCACCCAGCAATATACAGTCCTCATACCGGCCTGCCTCAATTGTCCTGAATAGTGCTGAGTGATGCAGGATATAGGAGTCATGGGTGGACCCTGCAACCTAGGGACCACATTCAGAATATGCAGATTTGCATCACATACAACCCTGAACATTCAGGGATGATAGTGTTTGCGGTTGCGGAACACTACCTCCCTGTTCTCTAGGCGGGACCAAGGCAACATGTGTGCAATCAATAGCTCCCATCACGTGTGGTATCCTGGCTAATGCCTCAAAGGCCTGGTTCAGGGTCCCCCACTGTTGCCCAGTGTGGGGAATGGCTATATAGTTCCCCACCCGGCTGACCATGGCACGCAGTACTTGGTGGAGACAGCGTGAGAAGGTGGGGCGGCTCATGCCACCCACTGCGGCCACAGATGACTGGAAACACCTCCAGAGGCAAAGAAATGTAAGGCAGCAAGGATCTTGACTAAACCTGGTATGGCATGGACCGATCAGTCAGGGGCTCGAGGTCAGTTCTTAGATCCTCATAGAGCTCCCTAATAGCTCCTGTGCTCAGTCTGTAGAGGGAGATGACCTGGTCCTCATGCATGCCCTGGAGTGGGCCCCTGGGCCTGTAGAGGTGAGGCTGCCGAGCCTGCACCTCAGCACGCCTCCTGCACCGTGCACGCACAGCACCTGCCTGGCCTGCCCCCACAGCTGCAGGTCTGATTTGCAGCGGGACTACACTCATGCCCTGTGCCTCAGCCCCATAGACAACATCTCCCCTGTCCGGCAACCGCAGCAGCTGCCCACCTCCCAGTGCAGCTGCAGAAAAAAAAAAGCCACCATAAACTCCACCCATCCGGCTCCCCTAACACAGTCAAACACACACACAAACTTCCCTAACCAGGGCACACACCTTACATACCACACACAACCACACACACACACAATACACCCAACACCAATCACAATCCCAGCCACACTCCACAATACACCTGCTTTGACTCTCTCCATTCCTCACTGCCAACACACACCTTTTCTCCCTCGCCTATGAAACACCCCTCAATGTGGACCAGGTGTGCAGGCTGATTTATAGTTTCTTTTAACGTAGCGCCCGTTGCGCATGCGCAGTTGTGCGAGAACGGTGCGTGTGCACGCCACGCATGTGCAACTCGTTGCGCATGTGCGTTTGGATTGCACCGGCGGTGCATGTGCAATTCATTATTGCGCATGGGCGTTTGTCTGTGCACGCCATGCATGTGCAACTTGTTGCGCATGGGTGTTTGTGCGTGCCGCACATGTGCAACTCGGTGCGCATGGGGGTTTGGATGCGCATCCAAATGCCCATGTGCAACGAGTTGCACATGCGCGGCGTGCACAGACAAATGCCCATGCGCAACGAGTTGCACATGCACGGAGCGCACAGACAAACGCCCATGCGCAGCGAGTTGCACATGCGCGGTGCACACACGCACCGTGCTCGCACAACTGTGCATGCGCAATGGGCGCAACATAAAAAAAACTATAAATCAGCCTGCACACCTGGTCCACGTTGAGGTGTGTTTCGTAAGCGAAGGAGAGAAGGTGTGTGCTGAGAGTAGTAGAGGTAGTGTGTTGCGTTTGGCAGTATCAGAGGCTGGTTTGTGTAGGTGAGGTGTGGGACAAAACAGGGTAGACAGAGAGGAGGGCAGGCAAGGAGCCAGTGAGGGAGAAAGGGGTGGAGGTGGATGTGAGGTGAGGGGCAAACAGCAGGGTGAGGAGGGAGGTGTGAGGTGGAGGTGAGAGGGCCAGAGAAGGAAGGAGTGACAGGGTGTGACAGGGCACAGAGGGCACGGACATGGAGCAACAGGCCATGCCAGGAGTGGAATGTAGACAGAGAGGGAGATGTAGGGGTGAGGGGAGGATGAGGGGGAGGAGGGGGCCCCACCTGTTAGTGAGGACACACATAGGGCAGGGAGAGCTGGCCATATGGTGGCAGAGGCAGGCACATTGGGTGGGCCACATCCCACACAGTGTATCCACACTGGTAAGAGAAAGCGGATACCGGTGCCTGCCCCACAACGGAGGAGGGCTATAAGGTTCAATGCACAGGAGAACCACATCCTGCTGTCCTGTTTACTTGAAAACTATGAGGTCCTGTATGGGGGCTCAGTAGCCGCACAACTGTGGCCCAACGAACAGAGCTGTGGGAGGAGGTGCGGGTGGCAGTGCCCAGGCAGGGGGCCCACACAGGGACATCGACAGCCTCAGAAAGAGGTTTACTGATATACAAAAGAGGTGTGAGGCAACACATTGGCTGCAGAGCGGCAACATGCGATGGGCACTGGTGGGGGTGGCCCCTTCACCCCAGCCCTCACAGCCCTTGAACAGGATCTGGCCGAACGTTTAGGGCCAATTTACCTGTTTGGTCTGCCAGAGCCCTGGACACCGCCCATCCTCAGGCAGGTAATGTATGCTATGTACACCTTTCAGCTCTCAGGCCATGCCTGCAATCCCCATTGTGTAGACATCAGCCATCTGCAACCACCCCTCCCATACCTGTCTCTCGAGCCCCACCATGTACCTATCCCGGGGGCACATGGGTGTGCTGTACCCCTGCACACCCTGTTTGGTTGCCATGTTCCTGGCCCCATTCCACATGTGTCCCTCATCCCATCCCTCTCCCCATCTGCCCCAAATATGTCCCCACACACCTGCTACTACCCTACCCTCACACCTGTTATTGCCATCCCCTGTAGGATTGTGAGGGCCTTTGATCAGGGCATGTTTGTTTGACATACTATCTGCACAGTGCTGCATGTACTTGGCAGTGGCCAACAGGTGCTGAATAGTCGTAGTCCGCTGCGTAGTGGATATTTTATGCAGTACACATGCAGGGCCCCCCCCCCCATCATATGTGTGGTGGCTGTAGTACACATGTATAGATAGGTGGAGTGTCTACACATATGTGTGCTATCTCTGGCTTTTCACAATGCAGGTGACTACAGTATCATGGGGGCTCATGAGGAGGAGGAAGAGGAGGAGGAGGAGGAGTAAGTGGCCGGGCCTCAGGGTGTGGAGGAGCCTGAGGGTGTGGTGGAGGCTGAGGCTGCAGTCTCTGGGGGCAGCACAAGTGGTTGTGAGGACATGAATCCAGACTATGAGGTGGCTGGGCCACAGGAGCCACCCATCAACAGCAGGGCGACAGTGGGGGATGCAGCCAGCATCTCACAGGCTGGTGTGAGTCCTGGAGTGGAGGCCAACCAACGCCCCATGCAGGCACCTGGATTGTCAGGCACACATCCCACAGGCACGGATACCATGCTGCCAGAGCTGAGGGCCCACACTGCATTGGCACGGCGCAATGCGGAAGGTGGGTAACAACATACTGTCACAACCACAATGCCCAAACCACTAGTCTCTAGTTGGTGTGGGCATGGTGGTTGTGGCAACATTCCTTCCCAAGCTGTTATATGTATGGTTCAAGTAGAAGGGATGTATTTGAGCGAACAGAAGGGTATGGCTTATGACAGATAATGTTTATGTCACACACACCAGAACAGCCCAGGGTCAGGTACCATCAACAGATGCAGACATATGAGGAATGTTGCGTAAAGTGCAGCACGTTGTCAGCCAAACAAACAGAACGCAATCATTGCCCCTTGAAATGGTCAGCCTCATGGCAGACGCCCAGCCTTCTCACAGAGAACAGGATGCCACCTATCCTATAGTCACTGGACAATCCGAGCATAAAAAACAGAAACCCAAACATCTTATGTCAATTAACATCACTCAGCCTCCATTCCCTCTAGTCTGCATCTCCAGGTGAAAAACAAACCTAGCATATCAAATTAGCAGTCAAAATGTGTCAACAAACTCATATACCAGGATTTGCAGAGATGACAGGATCAAAGCACATATGTCTATGGCAGCCAATTAGATGTCTGCCTGTGCAGAGGGTAAACACAAGTGCCAAAACAGCATGAATCATAGCGTTGCGCACAACCATATGTTGCAGTAATGTCCCCTCTCAAACCACACAGGAATGTACCTCCTCACTGCTTATGCTCTAAACATGGTTTGGGAGAGGAACAGGTCCTTCAAGGCTGCCTGTACATCAACACCTCTGATCGACAGCTGGGCATACAGACAAAGCCATCAACATGTCCCCTTCCTGTAGCTCTGACACTGAGTCCCTCAATTGCATTGGTTTGTGACTCATCCACTCGATCACACAGGTCAGCTAACAACCTCTGTGGTGTTCTGAAAAACTGGCCACCTCCCAGTTGCCACCCCTGTTGCCAACCTGAATCAGGGAAATCACCTCCCAAGCTCTGGGTATCACAACCCTTCCCCAGGGGTTAGCACCTGCTGTGGATTCCTCAGCATTACATTGTCTGTGCTTTTATGGAGTCTGTCCACCTCTGCTGCATCCTCTGTTGCTCCCCCTGCTCCGTCCAAACCCTCCATACGTTTACCAAGGTGTACATGCACTGGTATCCAACCCCATCCCTTTCTTCCCAAGGTGTTTGTAAACCCCTCTGCTGTCAGAAACGTGATGCAGCAGTGCACTTGCGCAAGTAAGGGTTGATATTCTTGTGCTTCCACTCCCTCCCTCTGACTCTATAGCGCATCTCCTGTAACCTGTCCCAGCTGCGTTTATCCCACCTTTGAAAGGTGGTCCTGCCCTTCTGACCCTGCACACCTCACAGAGGCCCCCGTGAACAGAGTGACTCCCTTATGCTGTTCACCTAGCCCATGATCAGATTGGAAGACTTTGCCACAATACACACTGATCCCCATGGGTGTTGGGGCGACATCCACATGTTGGATGGCAACATATGTGATTGTGGATGATGTGGAGGGTCAGGTGCCACTGTCACAACCCCACACACCCGGCCAGGCACAGAGGTTTGGGGCTGCCATAATGTTCTGTAAGCAGAAGGTGAGAGAAACCCTGTTGCCTCCCGGTAGGCCAGCTGGGAGTGGTAGTTTCCTCTGCCCAGTGACACAGAATAGTTGTGAGTTGAGTGGTAAGGCAAAATGATCAGATGTGTATCATGCAAAACCAAAAAGGTCAGTGTAGAGGAAGACAGGACACTATTCAGGTGTTTGCTGGAGGGTATGTACAGAAATGAACGTTACTGCATTGTCACACTCTTTGCACCACAAATGTGCAGCATATATGATGGGTAGGAAACAGAGCAAAACAAAGCAGCTTTGTCTCCCCAAAGAAAAATACCTGCTCTATTTTCTGCTCTCACCATCTATTTTCTACAGGTTTAGCAAAGCGACTCTATACGATCTGCCAAGCAGAGCGTGCAATCCATAGGACCACTCCTGGGGCACTCTCATTAACGTCCAATTGCATGTCTGCAAACCCATGGCCACCTGAGTGTGGCGGCAAACTGTTATCACAGGTGTAAGGGAACCTCCCTCTAAGAATTTGGCTGTTTCCCCTGGACACAGGTCTACACAGTAAGGTTTAGAAAACACCTGTGTCTGTGCGGACCCCTCTCTGGCTTTCAGCTAACCCTCTCCAGCTGTCCCGACATGCTTTCTGATTCTCTGGTTGCAGTCCCTGTCTGGAGCACTGCCCTGGAACTCTGTTCCAGGTTGAGCATATATAACACCGTGCCCTAGTGCTGGTTTCCCACCTGCGCAGACTCTGAGGCCCGTGTATCCGGCAATGGGGTCTGAGGGTTTCCCTGTTCTCTCCCTCTAAGCAGGTGTCTATCAACAATTTGTACCCTCCCTCCATCTGCTCTGCTGGCTGCAATTCTACAAATGCAGCTAGGTCCCTTACGTGGTCCCCAACTCGCTGAAGTCTCTGAGACTCTCCAACCATGTCCCCTCTCCTCTGGAGCTCATGGCCGTCTCACGGAAGCTGCTCCTGTCATCCCCTCTGGAGCCCCTATCTGTATTTGGTATGTCTGTTCCCTGAGGCCTGGCTATGCCTCCCTGAGCAGGTGTGAGTAATCAGGATCCCAGCTTGCTACCATGTTAGTGCTTGGGTGTGTGAGCTCAGCTCCTGTCTCCCTCTGCTTGCCTCTCTCATGCACACACTGGGACATGGGTGCTGGCTGACTGTCAGTCTCTCAAAAGGTACAATAATCTCTTCTCTCTATCTCCATAGGCTCTGTTTGGGCCTCTACATCACACCATGTGCCATCTGTGTACCACCCTCCCGTGGTGTGTTTTGCCAGTGTACAGCATGTGTGTGCGGCTCCAACACAAACATACTGTGCATGGCCATATACCCCAGGTTATCAGACAATGGCACCCATGGGAACCACTGTCACGGGCCCCCCAGACGCCCTAGCCTATCAGCAGCCCGCCATGGGTATTGTAATGCATCACAGTCTGCCAACATGATCTGCAATGTGCCTCAGCATTGCATTGAGGTATGGGACACATATATGGATAGGACTGTGTGTGCAATTACCCCTCACACTCCCTGTCCCCCCTGAGACAACCAGTGTGCATAGCAGACATCACCAGATCTACCTGCCAAACTGACATATTGTGGGCTATGTGGGTCACATGGGCCCTCGTCAGGACACTGTCCAGGCATGCGATTGGCTCATGGGACACACATGTCTAACCCTGGCCATGCATTTGCATGTGTGGCAAGCAGGAGTGTCCTGCATGGTGTCATACTCCGCCCCCTGCCCTAGGCTTGGAGGGCTGGAGTAGCCAGTAGTACTCTCTATTGATTGGTCCATCAAAAACCCTCCCCTTGCAATGCATGCTGGGAAATGTAGTCTCCCCTCTGATAACAAATAGTCATGGAGCCAGAGTTACAGGCAAGGATGTGACAAGGTTTATTCCGCCACCCAACGCAAACATACAAAATCAGTGCACCGGTATAACTATCCAGCAGTGCCTAAGACGGTTCTGTACACAAGTGTGCTGGCAGAGGTTACATTCATTCAATCCAAATGCAGCTGTTTGCCACGTATACAGAAGAACAACCAAACATGGCAGCGTCCTTTAGCAAAGCAAAGATATTTGGTTATTTGGGTATCACTCAGCTTATCCTCACTCAGCTTCGCAGAGGCTTCCCATACTATCTGCAAAGCACAACGTACAATCCATAGGTTGGTCAGTCTCAGAGGACGCACTCCCCTTACAGTACACCTGCATTACTGCAGGTACCTGTGCTGAACTGCCCTGCTGCACACGACTGGCAAATGCCTCAGGGTGTTTTCTACCTCAAACCCCCTGTGGGTCGTCTACACACAGTACTAGTGAATAGGGATAGGCAATACCTGGCCTGGAAAATACACCCCTCTCTGCAGTTGTGCGGCTATCTCATGCCAGCTCTGAGGACACAGTCCCCTGCTGTATAGTCTACGTTACTCCCTGGAGCTCTGCCATGGATCTCCAATCAAGGCTGTGTCCTGCAGACCTCTGCACTGGGCCGTGGGCACCCACCTCTGGACTCCCTGAAGCTGGTTCTGTCAGTGCTCGGGTTTGATGGTTGCCATTCTCACCCTCCCTGTGCACCCCAGACCACCTTTGTGTCCCCTCCCACTCTGCTTCACTTGCTTCAGTCCCTTTCCCCCACGAGGCTTCCTAACTCCAGTTACTGTGTTCCCTCCAACTGTGCCCCCTCTTGGGCTGCTTCTCCTCAAACTTCCTCTGATCGCCATTGCTGCTCTCTAGCCATGGTTGATGTCCCTGGTTCCTGCTCAACCTCCCGGACTGTCTAGACATGTGTTTCTTATCAGTCCCCGAGCCTGTTGCTACGTCTGCAAGACGTGTGTGTGTCATCGCAGCTTGTGGATCTCTGTGTTTGCTTTCCACTGAGAACTGCTGGACTGTGTGCCGTGCAGGGCTGTGACCTTTCCTAATGTTTGAATGATGCCTTTCACCTCTATCCATGTGTCTACTAGAGTCTGCCCTATCACAATAATGATCTGGTGGGATATGCGTGACATGTGTCTGTGTGACAGTTGATTACTGGGAGAGGTATCTCACATAACACCCTGTGTTCCACCCACAGGCACTGGGCAGGCACTCCAGAACATCTACAGGGCGATGGGAGAGAATACAAGTGAGCTGAGGCTGCTCCGGGAGGAGATTCGTTCGGGGCCGTTCACCCCCATTGCTGACACCCTGGAGGGCATCCTGGCCCTGATGCATCAGGCAGCACCAGCACAAGCACCAGAGGCACCAAGAGAGGGTGTAGCACCGCGGGGGGGAGTTGGCCCGTGGGAGGCGTGGCCGGCCACGCAGGAGGTGACTGTGTATACAATAAACAGCTGTGACCCACTACATGCAACGTGTGTTTCTAATGTGTGTCTCTGTGGTCCCCTACATAGTGTGCAAACGCATGTTGTGTCCCTGACTATATGACCTGCACCCAGGCCCCTCGCTGGTGGGGTGTCTGCACTGCCAGGTATTACTGCACAGATGCCATCACATGCCGTGTGTGCCATGAACAGTGTGTGGTCACTGCCCCTGGGCTGCAGCGTGGTGGTTTACACATCCACCCGGGTTGCAACAGGGGGAATGTCCTGATGTCACATGTTCAGTGTTGTGATCCATCACCATTTCCCTCCCCTCATACCCCCAACATTGGATGCATATGTGTGACCATTGCCCCTGCCTGCAACACTGCTTATGTGCCTGCCCGCCCCCCATAGGCATGCATTTGGCACAGGCAGACATGGGTGGCTTGCGTAGGTTGGCTGCTGCTTCCCACAAACGCATTTGGTTACACTACGCCCATCCCTGTGACATGGATTTTCCCGGGACGCCCTCTACATTGCAACATCTCAGCCCCCACAACTGCATGTGGAGCCAGTCCACATATGATACCCATGTCTTCCTTTACTGCACATACCTGTCCACACACATATCCCATGCTTGTATCCATAGTGAGTCGGTAAGGGAAACACGTGACTATTGTGTCTTGAAACAACAACAACAGTTTACTGTCAACCAACAGAACAACTTGTAACATGGCAACCCATCCTCTGCCGCATGTCCATTGATGGAACACAGGACAGCACAGGGCACATGTGTGGACGTCACAGGTGCCATCACTCACTCCTGTGACGCCCTTCAGGGGATGACCATCGACAGGGCAGCCGCTCCACCTCATTGGCCACCCGCTGAACAGCTACTGTCAGCCACTGGCAGGTGTGCAACAGAAGATGGAGGGTGCGCTCCACGCCATCCAGTGCTACAGACACGTCATGCACACACATGCCACCACACACACACATAGTGCCAGGGGTCTGTGTGGTGGCATGTGCATGTGACGTGTGTGTGGCCCTGGATGGCGTATCCACATGCTGCCGCCCATCTTGTGCAGACACCTACATTGGCTGGTGGGAACCCACAGTGCCCTGTGCTGCCCTGTGTTCCCCACCACCCTCCCCCCATGCACCCCCCTCCGCCCCCACCCTCCACCTCCCACCGCCCTCCACACCATCCTCCAACCCTCCCCCCACCCCCACATCAGCCACAACCTCCCCCGCCCCTGCCACCCTGCCCCCCACAGCCACCATGGCTCCATCATCCCCCTCCTCGGGGGAGAACTCTGCCACCTCCTCCTTGGCCTCGCCCTCCAGCTCCTCTTCGGGGTCCTCCACCACCACCACCTCCACCTCCCTCACATGGTGGGTAGGAGGGCGCCTCAGGGCATAGGCGGATGTGGCTGGGTCCTCACCGTTGTGATCGCCCTCTGTGGAAGATGACAGTCATTAGCACACTATCATGTGTGTCACATAACACATGTACATATGCAGCCACCTCACAGGCTGGTGGGCCAATGTGACCTTTGTACCTGGGCAGCAGGCTCGGCAATACTCACCATCATGGTGGGACTCCGCACCCCTCTGGAAGCGGGCAAGGTACTCAGGGTGGTGCTGACGCAGCTCCCGCCCCTTCTTCCTCAGATCCTCTACCTGGGGATATGCAAACAATGGGTGGGGTCATCAGTGACCGATTATCTCTGGTGGGTGGCCAACATAAACATACATCTGTGGGGGCAGCATCTTGCTGCTCCTGCTCCACTGCTGTGTGTGGCATGTACAGCATAGTTACCCACCTGTAACAGGTGATCTCTGGGAACTGCGGGAATAGGTCTGCACATGTGTGTAGCGGCAGTACTAAGGGAGCCTGTGCGGGAACGCCCCGCACCATCCAATAGGACAGCATTTAGCAGCATCGCACAGCACCTGCTTGCTGCCCTCCCCCATTTCACAAATGCCTCTCTCCACTTGAGTGTAAAGCTGATGCAAACAGAGAGAGAGAGAGAGAGAGAGAGAGAGAGAGAGAGAGAGAGAGAGAGACAGGGAAGGGGAGATAGAGAGAGACATCTCCTAGGGGAGATGGCTTGGGTGTGAAGACCTATCACTACTGTTCCGGGACATCAACTGGTACAGGTGGGTAACTATGCGATCCCCAGAAACAAGCAGGAATTAGTCCTCACATGTGAGTACCCCCTAGTTGTAGATGCCAGGGAAGGGTCCCCAGAGTGGTGGGGCCCTGTGGAGGGGTGCCACTACCTCCCATGGATCTATGGCATCCCTTATGGGAGGTGGGTTGGAGTTGGGTACATATGGGAGAGGTGTTGGAGAGCAGCCTGAACAAACATAGCATCCCTGCGGGAGCCTCTATCTTACCAGTAGTGGGCCATGAAGGTGTGAACCGAGGACCAGGTAGCTGCTCATCAGATGTCGTTCACACAGGCATAATGGAGGTGAGCCCTAGAGACTGCCATGGCTCTCACATTGTGAGCGTTGACATGGGCCTACAGTGAAAGTTGTTTGCCATGATAGATGAAAGTAAGACAGTTAGCAATCCAGTAGGATAGAGCTCTTTGAGAAACTGCTGTACCCACATGGGAAGGATCAGAGTGTAGGGATAGCTGAGAGGACCTTATATGTTGCTGGGTCCCCTGCAGATAGCAAGTCAGAGCTCTTCTACATTCCACAGTATAATGAGTTGTCTCTGCATCTGGGGCATGAGGCTATGGGACGAATACAGGTAGATGTACCTGTTTGTTCAAATGAAGGTACGAAACCACCTTAGGCATGACGTGTGGATTTGTCCGTAGGACGACCTTATCATGGTGAAACCTTGTGTATGGTGGATCAGCCACTAGAGCTTACAATTCACTGATACGCCTTGCTGATGTGATTGCAATAATGAATAGTAACGTCCAGGACAGAAACATTATGGACGTAGTGGCTAAGGGCTCAAAAGGCGGCAGCATAAGCTGGCCTACAACCAGATTGCGACCCCATGCCACTGGAGGTGGTTTCAGGGGAGGTGTCGTTAGAAGCAGGCCTTCCACACTTCAGGGTTGGAGCGGATGGGAGGAAATGGTTTGTCCATTGATGAGTGGAGATGATGCAGCAATGGCACCTCAATGGGCTCTGACTGACTTAAGTTGGAGACCAGTGTTTGATAGGTAACGGAGGTAACCCAACAATGCTTCTCTAGGGATGGCATGAGGGCTGACGCCCTTTTGTGGACACCAACTGGAGACTCTCTTCCACTTGAACACATGAGAACGCTTTGTGGAAGGCTTCTTGGAAGCATAAAGGACATCTCACACTTACTGGGGGGGGGGGGGGAACCTTTTCAGCCTTCCATAGCCAGGCTCTGGGGTGTACAGACTGGGGGTTTGGATGCCATAGTGTCCCCTCCTCCTGCGACAGTAGGTCTGTGTCAGACCAAATGTCCAGGTGTGGAACCTGGGACAGATGTGGATGAAGAGGGTACCACACCTGGTGTTGCCAGCGTGGGGCTATGAGGATCAGGTTGCCTCTGTCCCCCTGAAGCTTGCATAGGGTCTTGGCAATCAAGGGAATGGCAGTAGAGGCATATAGGAATTCATGCCCCCAGGTGGGGAGAAAGCATCCCTCGCTTGGCAGCCATGAGCCGGAATCGGTGGACAGAACCGTGTACGTGTGGCAGTTGACAGACTTGCAAAGCGGTCTATATCTGAAGTTCCCTAAAGTTGAAATAGTCTGGAGAGGTGGTCCATGTGTAGGGATCATTTGTGCGGAAGCAGAACACTACTGAGTCTGTCTGGCCAATATCTCCGATTGCCAGGGAGATAGACCGCCAGGAGATGGGTCTGATGCTCTCTGGCAAACGCCCACAGTGGAAGAGCTTCGTTGCAAAAGGACAGGGAGCCTTTTCCTCTTTGTTTGTCCACCTAGGACATGGCTACCTGATTGTCTGTATGAACTAGTATTCTGTTGCCCTGTCAAGGGTGATGGAATACCTGAGGGGACAGGCGCATTGCTCAGAGCTCCAAAGAATTTATGCTGAAATGAATCCCCTGGACCTCCAGGTGGCTGGGGGGGGGGGGAGGTGTCCAGGAGATGAGCACCCCACCCCACTTTGGCAGCATCTGTTGTTAAGGTGATCAGAGGTGGGGGTTGCAGGACAGGTGGCCCCTCCAACCAGTTTGGTGCTGAACGCCACCAGTCCAGGGACTGGGTAAGGCGGTCTGAGATCACTCTCAGATTTGAGAGACAGCCAGTTGCATGAGTCCACTGGGGGAGGAGGGACCATTGGGCTGCTCTCCTGAGGAGACGTGCGTAGGGGACCACATGCACCGTAAATGCCATGTGCCCCAGCAGCTGGAGCATCTCTCGGGCCGAGAGGTGAGTTGTTTGTAGTGCTGAAGATACCAGTTGCACAATGCAAGGACAGCGAGGCTGCAGCAGATAGGTCGTTGCCAGTCTGCTATCTGGCCTTGCTCCTCTGAACTCCAGCGATTGCATGGGAGTCAGAAAGGATTCCCGGAGATCTCTGAGATGGCCTAGATATTGGCATACATGCAGTGTGTAAGAGGGAGAGAGGCCTGGGCTTCTGTCTGTGACTCTGTCCGGATGGGCCACTCGTTCAGGTAGGGGTGGACACATATTCTCCTGGTACGGAGGAAAGCAGCTCCCACAGCCATGCACTTTGTGCATACTCTGGGTGCTGAGGCAAGGCCGAAGGGAAGACCTTTGCAGTGATAGTGCCTTCCTTGATAGTGGAACCAAAGGAACTTATGGGGTGATTGATGGCTGTGAACATGGGTGTAGGCATCCTTGTGACCTGGGGAACAAAGCCAGTCCTGGCTGTGGAGGTAAGGTAGTAAGGTTCCTAGTTACATCATTTTGGATTTCTCTCTGAAACATAACCTGTCCAGTTCTCTGGGATCTCAAATGGGTCTGTGACCTCCTGTTGTCTTTGTTATGAGGAAATAGGGGGAGTAGAACCCGGAACCATGTTGAAGATGAGTACCTCTTGTATTCCTCCTGAACTAGGATACGTTTTACCTCTGGATTCAGTTGGGGTGCGGTTGTGAGAACTGACCTTCCTTAATATTGTAGGAGGAGGCAGGCTTTGGGAATGAAGCCTGTACCACCTTCTATGATGGACAGAGTCCAGGGTTCTTATGTTCTGTCCCTCCATCCATGGATGAGGTGACATAAACTTCCTGGGATTGTTGACGTTTGTTTTCCGTGGATGGCCAAGGAGGGCATGTACTCTATCAGGGACTCAAAGGCCCTATGGGGGCTGCCGCTGCTGGGTCTGCTGCGGCTGGGTAGCTCTCAGCTTTCTTGGATTAGTGGATTGTTGACCCTTTTTATCAGCTTAGCCTGAAGGTGGTCCATGCTGAGCATAGGACTGATAGTATTCGTTCTTTTTGGACAGGGATGGCTCTTTGACAGCTTTCCTCTTTGCAGGATCTAGGATCTCTGACAGCCTGGTCAAGGTGGACTTGTCAGCATCCAATTCTTTGGATGTTTGCTGCCACTTTGTCCCTGACAGGTTTCAACCAGTACAGGGGATGTTTCCCAGTTTATCCTGTAACCAGTGTTCCAGGTTAGAGGCTTTCAGCCAGGCAAGTGTCCTTGACACAATGGCAATGGCGGAGACTCTGCCTATGCCCTCAAAACAGTCCAATGCTACCCTGCTGACAACTTTAGACTTGTTCTGGGCATGCTTGACAGGTGATAAGTACTCCTGTCCTCTGTCATCTGGGAGAGGCGGACTTAGCAGTTCTAGATCTCCTGCGACCTCCGTCAAGAACATTCCCATGTACAGGATATCGGAACCTATCCTGGCTGACAGCATGGATGCATGGCAGACACGGCAACCCAAAGCATCTAAGGTCTTACACACCTACCAGGAGGGTTGGAGGCATGTCGTCTGTGACATTAAATTCTCATCATAGCAGACTCCACCACAATGGAGTGCTGAGGGAGCTATGTTGTTTGAGGACCAGGGGACGGAGGGCACAGGGTACATAGTATACAGCTAGTGGGAATATGGGGAGGTGGTGAGAGGTGTCTCCCATCTTTTCAGGAGAGGATCCTGTACGATCTGATGTATTGGCAGGGTGGCTGCCTCCTTTGGAGCTTGGGGATATTGTTGATTCTTTAGCTCCTGTGGCCTGTGCTCAGATTCAGTTGCCACTGAAATGGAGCGGCCCTTGACTACATGTCTGAGGAAATCCTGGAGGGACATATCCTCAGGTGAGGACAATCTCCTCTTGGGAGATGCAGGCCCCTCCTGGAGAGGTACATGAGTACCCTCTGAGCTGTCACAGTCACCAGACTCCTCAAAGGATTGGACGTATCTTCTCATAGGGTGCTCAGGTTTAGTGCGGTTTTGGTACCGATTGGCGTGGGTACAGGAGTGACCTGGTACCGGTGTGTCAAAAATGGCACCCATCAGCACTGATGGTGCAGTTGCCCATGCCGGGACCCCAATCTGTGTGGATACCAATGACGCAATGTGTGGGGTCTGGGGTGGTAACGAGGGCTTTGATGCCACAAGGATATCCGCCAGACTGCGTTTGCTGGCCAGAACCTCTGGTCCAGTGACACTGCCTATGCCTGTGTATCGGTACCGGCCAAAGCCAGTACCCCGACGCATGGCCCAAGGAGTTCAGACGAGGTTGCGGCCTCCAGAACTTGCTGTAGCCCCAAAGTGGCTTTGGAGGCCGGGGAATCCCACCAGGGCTGTTTGGCCAGAGTGCGTTCCTCAGGGGCAATGCCGGGCCATCCCAATGTTTGGAGGGGGATGTACCCTTTGAGGAATGGCCAGATTTCTGTTTGGTTACATGAGATCCATGGTAGGAAGTGAAATCCCCTGAGGACATGGATGCCACCGCGGCCACGTCGGAGGGGAGGAGGTACTGAGCTTGGCTGCTCTGTTCTTCCGACCCCTCTTGGATAACATCCCACAGGCCAAACATTCAGACATGGAGTGAGTGGGCCCTAAGCATTCGAGACACCAAGCATGGTTGTCAGTGACAGAGGAGGTACCGGCACATTTTGAGCATGTCTTCAAACCCAAGGAGTGCTTTTCCATGATGGAGGTGGGATTAGGGCCTATGCACAAACCAAGGGGAGACCTACAAAGGAGGTTTTCACTCTTCCTCTGGTAGTTTGTTTGTGTGAGATAAACACAACTTTTAGAGAAGGGAATTAAAAAACATCTGTGTTACCGGTAAGGAAAACGTAGGCAGACGCTGCCACAGGAGTGGCAATAGCATAGAGGTGTTCTGCGCAGACAGGAACGATGACCTGCTGGCTCTGTGGAACATGATGAACTGGAGAGCATCATTTGGGAAAGACATCAGGGCAGCACGCAGGCACTGTGGGGTGCTCCCATATGCTTTCCTATTGGACGCTGGGGAGCAGTCCCACGCAGGCTGTGACAGTGCAGACAATACCCACATATGACAACTAATTCCTGCTTGTTCCTGGGAATTAACTGTTCCCAGTGCCACCTGCATGCGTAGCTGTGGGTCTGGGCATGTGTGCAGTGACACCTATGTGCAGTGTGCGTGGCACCCTGAACACACCATTCCATTCCCCTGTGGCCCCCTTGCAAGACATGGCACAACCATACCACGTTTGGGTTGGCAATGATGGTGTCCACGGTACCCCCCTAACCCTGTATGTGGTCTTTTGCACACATTTGTGTTGTCATGATCTACGCATGTCATCCAACCCAACCCCACTGGCAATATGATATCCCAACACACATGGGTGATGTGTCCATAAAATGGGACGTTGGGTGGCTGGCCCTATGCACCTTACCAGGGGCCTCTTCCATGACATTTGGCTTTTTACAAGGCCCTGGATAGCAATGCTTGACCCACTACAAGCATTGTGTAACCTGTCTGTCTTGGGGATACTGGTAGGTACGTCTGACCTAGATTGGCCACTGTTGCAAAGGGCATACTGGTCTTGATGGACTTGCGTCTGTCCCATTCTGGCCTATCTGATGTTATTATGTTCCTATGACCTGGGCCTTGTATGGTTAGGGCAGGTGTGCATGCCAACACCAGGGGCAGGGGCCATTGCACGGGTATAGGCTATTGCCACCTGTGCTCATGTCAGGGTTTCAGGCTGTGGTGTGCAACCCCAACAGGTGCATGTATCCTTCCAACAGCATCTGTAATGTTCATCTGCAAACAGGTGTGGGATTCCTGGCGGGTGGGCAGATGTGTGACCTGACTCAGCATACATTTCTGGGGACATGTCTCTGTTACAGGCCTTCATAATCTGATCTCATAGCTCATGGGGGTGAGGTGTTTTTACGCACATCCACATCTGCGCCTACCATATCATCTGGATACCTCAACGGTGTGTGTGATGAGGTGTGGACCTCATGGACTAGGGGAGATGTGCAACCTACCCACCATACCCTAACACAATATCTGACTGACATACCCACCGTTGCAATCAGGTCTCAGGCCCCCTGGGGTTTGGGTGTCCTAGTACACATCATCAGCAACATACAGCATAGCACCAGGGTGACTGCCAGGACACCATACGCAGGTCTCAGGACCCCTGGGGATAGGGAGAATGTACTGAACAGCATAGGCACACACAGCACCATATCACCAGGGTGACTGACAGCCCACTCTGATGGGCTCTCAGGACTCCTGGGGATAGGGGGGATGTATTGAACAGCATAGGCACACACAACCCCATATCACCAGGGTGACTGACAGCCCACTCTGATGGGCTCTCAGGACTCCTGGGGATAGGGGGGATGTATTGAACAGCATAGGCACACACAACCCCATATCACCAGGGTGACTGACAGCCCACTCTGATGGGCTCTCAGGACTCCTGGGGATAGGGGGGATGTATTGAACTGTATTGGCACACAACCCCATATCGCCAGGGTGACCGACAGCCCACTGTGATGGGCTCTCAGGACTCCTGGGGATAGGGGGGATGTATTGAACTGCATTGGCACACAACCCCATATCACCAAGGTGACTGACAGCCCACTCTTATGGGCTCTCAGGACACCTGGGGATAGGGGGGATGTATTGAACAGCATAGGCACACAACCCCATATCACCAGGGTGACTGACAGCCCACTCTGATGGGCTCTCAGGACTCCTGGGGATAGGGGGATGTATTGAATTGCATTGGCACACAACCCCATATCACCAGGGTGACTGACAGCCCACTCTGATGGGCTCTCAGGACTCCTGGGGATAGGGGGGATGTATTGAACAGCATAGGCACACAACCCCATATCACCAGGGTGACTGACAGCCCACTCTGATGGGCTCTCAGGACTCCTGGGGATAGGGGGATGTATTGAATTGCATTGGCACACAACCCCATATCACCAGGGTGACTGACAGCCCACTCTGATGGGCTCTCAGGACTCCTGGGGATAGGGGGGATGTATTGAACAGCATAGGCACACACAACCCCATATCACCAGGGTGACTGACAGCCCACTCTGATGGGTTCCCAGGACTCCTGGGGATAGGGGGGATGTATTGAACTACATTGGCACACAACCCCATATCACCAGGGTGACTGACAGCCCACTCTGATGGGCTCTCAGGACTCCTGGGGATAGGGGAGATGTATTGAACAGCATAGGCACACACAACCCCATACCATTTGGGCCACGTTTCACGACCCCTGGTGGTGGGCAAATGCAGATCCCACCATAACCGCATGATGTTTCGGAGAGCCCCTTAGGCAGATCTATGGGCTAGCTGTGTTACAGTGTGTTGTAGCACATCAACAGCAGCAGCTGCCATGACACCAGGATGGCATCAGGACCTCTGTGACCATGTCCCTCGCCACCTGGGTACAGGGCAAACCACTCAGATGTGATACAAAGACAATAGCTTGGAATGCACTCCCAATCAATAGCTTGGAATGCACTCCCAATCAATAGCTTGGAATGCACTCCCACCAGAACTGCGAGCCATAACCAGCCTAACACAATTCAGAAAAAGTCTCAAACACCACCTCTTCTTAAGCTATTTCCCAATTTAGTTTTGCACAAGAGAAATACTACATCCATACTCAGGTCAAGACAATTTCAACTGTGACTAATGTGTATAGACTACTGTATATAGTTACATAATGTACATAGTTTCCCTTTATTACCAAGTTCAAATTCCTGTTACTTGTAAAATGCACTACAGTTTTTCTGTATGTATATGTTTGGTTCCATGTAAACCGCGCTGATGATAATAGTGCGGTATATAAGAGATGTTAAATAAATAAATAAATAAAATAAAATATGGCATGTGGGTTCACCTGCTACACATTACTGAGATAGACTACCTAAACACAGCAGCATGAACAGCTGCAATCAACACTGGCTGTGTATATGGATATACTGACCTGTCCCCATACACTTACCTCCCGTGGGTAGTCTGCCACAAGATTGAAGCAGCGTGTGACCCTTTCCCAGGCCCTGCGGACCTTCCCCAGGTCCTGGAGCCTGGAGGCCCCAGGGAACAGCTTGTGCTGCTTCCCTCCAATCAATTCAGCCAAGTAGCGCAGCTCACGGCTGTTGAAGGCTGGCTTCCTTGACCTGCTCGCCATTTTGCTGACTGCCCAGATGAACACACGCATGCACGCTCCGCAATTCACGCGCATGCGCCCCGCAATTCACGTGCATGCGCGCCGCAACTCGCGCACGTGAGCGAAGCAGCTCGCGCTTCGCACATGTGAGCAAAGCAACTCGCGCTTCGTGCATGTGCGCGCCGCAACTTGCACATGTGCGCTGCAACTCGCACATGCGCGCATCTTTATGCCGCACAGTATATGGTGTCGCCAAATATTTCTACGGATCTCTGCTGCAGACGCACATTGCACTGATGTGTCTCACATTTAACAAAAAAACTTAGATTATTAGGAATTTCTCTTGTTTACACACTTGGGTCTCGAACCTATCAACACTTCCCCACTGGTTTCTAGGGCATTGTATGATGCGGTGTGCTATGCCTTTCACATAGCAGTGCTTGCCAAGACAGTTACAACAAGGGGTCCTGACAGCCCATCAGCGTGGGCTGTCAGTCACCCTGGTGATATGGGGTTGTGTGTGCCAATGGAGTATGTTCAGTAGTTCATCTCAATGTGAGCCCAGCAATGATGTGCAGAATGCCATAAGGGGGGGGGGGGGCGTCTGATCTAGACATAGGACATGCACAATAGGTTGCGTAGCGCACATAATGAGGCGATGGAGGTAGGCATGCCACGTTAATGCACGTTAATCGTAAGTAGGTGTGTTGACATACAGACATAGTGGCAGAGGTGTAGCACATTGGTTGATAGACCGCCTTATGGTACAGGAGTCATGGGTTCATTCACCCAGTGTGGCTATTGCATATGACTGCCTGGGACATTACTCTTTGATATCAGCAGTGGTTTGTGAGGCTTTTTTTTTTTTTTGGATTTGTTCTGCGAGCAAACACACTCTCACAGTGCCATAACCTAAGGTGCCACATCATGCACCCTATGGGGCACTCCAGAGGACACATTATGAGGTGCACTGTCCACCACAGCACCTTATAATGTTCCCTATAGGGCACCTTGTGGGGCATATTTGAGAGCGCTTTCAAGGCACCTTCAGGCTACAGCACTGAGGGTGTTTTGCTGGCAGCACTCATTTATATTATGAAAAAAGAATGCCTCAGCCACGCCTGTCCAATATCCTCACTGTGGTATCAAACCCATGATCTCTGGCTCCACAGACAGTGAAGTTACCAGTGTGCTACATCTCCATAGCTGCTGGCTAGCTCCTGGCTGGCTACAGTGGGACTGCAGCCCAACACACAAACTGTCTGCTTTGGTTACCAGGATAGGGTTCACCACAAATACTCATGATGCACTGCACATGCAAATCAGCAGTCTACAGATAGCCACAGGATGGGGTATGCACCCCCACAGCACCTCAGCCTGGAAGGGGGTACTGACCATGTGTGTGTTACTGGCACAGAGTAGCTACTGACCATCACACTGTGCGGGTCCTGTGCTCACCCTGAGGGTGAAGTGGGCTGCACAGCACCATGTCCACAGCACCTAGCTTAGCTGAGATAGGCTATGCTGCAGGTCCCCATCAGTGCCAGTGTGTGATAGGTGGATCTTGCAGATACACTTCGGAATACACCTGTGTCCATCTCTATTTCCCAGTCAAGTTTCGCTCTTGAGGACCATGATGAACCCACAATAGTGCACATCCTGTGTGGGTGCCATGGCCACATGACCTAGGGAGGGGGGCTGTTTGGACCCATAGGCAGGTTATGTAGTACCACCCAAATGGCCCTCTGGAGCTCAGGATCTCCCACCAACAGAACCATATTCTACATCATCGCAATGGTGGCGGGGGCGGACACCATCAACCTTAGTCCAGCTGGGGGACAGACAACATCGAAGGCAGTCCAGTACACATCCATAAGGTAATATGAACAGGCAGGCAGACTGGAAATGCTTAGCCACTCCTCACCACTATCTGACATTCTACAGCAGCGAGCACAGTGGATCTGCAGCCGCTGCACCCTGCAAGGTGTTCCAGCCATACACATACTAACTGCAGTCTGCTAGCTAGTCCATAGTGCACATTACTGGAGGAAATGTGTGCACCCATAACTGGGATGTGAGCACACCCACTAAGCAGATAGGTCAGTGATTGGGCCCCAAAAAAGAGAACCCATATACATCACTTGAGAGAAAGACTATATAGCACTATGGGGGACCTAGCCATGCCATGGTCACTGCACAGTCAGGGTGAGAGTCACCTCCTAGCATGACATGCTGTGGCCACCCTGTCTGTGCAGGTGGTGGCCAGCCACCACAATGTCCCAGCCATTGCCCTATGGCCTGTGCTCATGCATCCTGCCCAGGCCACCCTGTCCGAGCTATACCCACAGTACCTTGCTCCTCATTATGCACATTGGCAAGCTCACAGTGGACACAGTGGAAACAGTGTGGGCTGAGTAAGGTGTTGGCAACCACCACACACTGGATGGACGGACACACACTCCCACACCTATGCCAGCATTGTGCAAATATAGAGGCTTTTGGCAGCCCTGGCCACCTCACCAGTCCTGGGCACAGCGTATTTATTTATTTATTTATTTATTTAACAATTCTTTTATACCGCGCTATTACAATCAGTGCGGTGTACAATGAACAAGAACATACTACAATGCATACAAGTAACATTGAGTTTTACATTAAACAGGGAACTTCAACGGTATGCAGTACTGTTGGGGTCACTCCACAGGGTAGCGTACACTGTCAGACACCAGACCTGAAACACACTCCACAGACATCAGAAACATTGGTATGATACAGCTCTATGAGCATATTGTGCTTAACGTACGGATTGCTATCTGCCAGTAATCATAGCAACCTTTTGATATATGTGTACCGTGGTCCGAGGTTTAGGGTGGCATTGCTAAGGTATGCATGTACTAGTATTGGGGGATGCACACAGGGCCGGATATCCTGCCTCTCCATGAGGCTTTGGATAATGGAGCCTGTGGGTGCGGTTGTTTCTGCTCCTGTTGGGCACTGCTCTAGGGCAGAGGTTCCCAACTCCAGTCCTGGTGGGCCAAACACTGTTCATGTTTTCATGCTTTCCCTAATTAATATGTATGAGGTACATCTTCATACCATGTTGGCGGCACATGGAAATGCAGCACACACATATTTTTTAGAAAAAGCATACGACCTGAAGGATTTGTGGGCCTCCAGGACTGCATTTGGGGGACTCTGCTGTAGGTAATGCGCATGTTTATGGTGTGTGTGCTGTGTAGGCTAAAATATAAGCGTTTGACCCATGCTTATGTTCTCAGCAATAAAGGCTGAGTCTTTACTACCACGTTTTCTTAGTGGGAAAATTATGGGGATTGGGTTGGCTGGAGCCACAGCTGAGATTTGAACCTGTGACCTTCTGCTCTTGAACACACTGTCTGTGTGCACTGTGCCACCGTGTTGCCACAGATATGGTGCATTCCCTGGGGAGTCCATGACTGTACATCCGACAGGGCCTGTCTGTTGCAGTGCACGGCACCCACCTGGACAGGGCTAGGCCACTGTCTGCTGTGGCCAGCAGCCACTGCCCCCTCCACCACCAGTACCGCTCCACCACCATGCTGATATGCCCTTCTGCTGGTGGAGTTGGTGCTGCGCCATCTCGGGCCATCCTGTGTGTGGGTAGGCGGCTGCCTATGGTGCGGGTTCAGGGGTGGGGGTGCCTGCATAGCTGTCCACGCATCCCCCCAGCACCGTCTGCCAATGTTTTGTGCCCTTGGGAGTACCTGCTGGGTACTATCCCCAGTGACACTGTTGGAAACACACTTGTGCCCATGTTGAGCCCTCATCAGTTGCTGTCTGGCTGCTGTACAGTTTTAGCATTCCTATGGACCACCTAGGCATCACCCTAGTCCGCACTGTGGGCCAGCTGCAACACAGCATGTGCCGCCTGCAGCCCTCTGTGTCCCCTTTTCCAACATCTGTCCAGTTGCCCATTCCGACATGCCTGCCCTGCTGTTGTGGGACATGTTCACGCCATAGGGCACCTGTCCAATGCAGAGGGAAACCCTGATCAGTGCTATTTCTGTGGGATCCTTCACCTTGTATGGGGACGGAACATAGACCCTTCCGGACCTCAGATCTTTTTTGGGGAGCTTTCTCGGGAGGTTTTCTTGATGTTTCCCATTACTATCACTATTGCCCAGCTTGGTTATGTTTGTTTCCTATTTTGTTGGGGTCATTTTCACTGTTTATTTGCCCTTTTGTTCTGTGCACATGTATCACACTTATCACTTTTTTGTAGGTTTCCCTGGTTTTGCTGTACATTGCTGGCAGAAATGGTTTCTCTTCCCTTTAAATCAGCTCTAGCGTCAGGGTTTCACTGGCGTTAGTTTTGAGCCTCGGATTTCACAGCATTAGTGTGCGGGGAGCCTCTCCCCTCCCACTCTCCACCCATTGACCCCTTCTCTCCGCCCCTGGGGAGCCTTCCTCCGCCCTCCAGGAGCCTTTCCCCGTCTTCAGCGCTCGTTTGCGCCGCTGCGCGCGTTATCGTGCGATAAGGTACCTGTGCGCCTGATAAGGCCAAGCACGATAAGGCCAAGCACCTACATGGATACCGTAAAAAAAAAGATATCCCAATGGTTGTGTGATTTATATGTATCTAGATGTCTCTCCTAGGACTCAACAGTTCTGGAGAAGCTTCTCTTCAGTTAAAACCCAGGGTTTTATCTCTGTGGATGGTCTTTTTTTCTGAAATTTCCCAGGAAATGCCTAATTAGGCATGCTGGGAAAAGATTTTGTTTTTCTTGACCCTTCTCAACTTGAAGCCAGGAGAACTTAGTGGATAGTTAATATAAGAAAGGGTGGAATTAGAAGTAGAGGCTGGGATTAAGTAGGGGTAATTGATTTGTTACTGCTCTAATTATGCATTTTTGATGTTTTCTTTAGTTTTTTCTTTCGCATCCTCTCCTCTCCCATATTGTTTTTTTTTTCTATGGGAGAAAGATTTTGATACATTTGTTTCCTCCTCTTTTTTTGTCTTGTATGTGTTGTATTTGATTCCTTCTTTTCCTTGGTACTTGAATGTACTGTATGCCATTTTTTTGCATATTAGTTTGTAATATTGAATAAACATTAAATAAAAAACAAAAAAGAAATTTAAAAGTAAAAAATAAGAGCTTTAAAATAGCTGATAAAGGAAAGTATACTTACCTAAGAAAGTTTGAATTTAGATTATGAGAAGATACGGAATTTGTGCAAAAGAGAGATTTAATTTGTGAAGGGTTACTATATAAAAAGTTTAATTTAAACATAATACAAGTACATTATTGAACATTAGTTCTGATAAAAATCAATAGAATAAAAACATGTCAAACTTTAACTAATAAGTTGTTAAAATAAAAAATAATTTTATAACCTATTACTTTATTATGAAGAAAAACAAATAAAAATCTTTCAACTTCAATTGATCTTTACCTCCTCCTCCAAGGGAATCATAGGTATCGTAGTTTCTCACAATATTGAGGAATTCTGTAATTTAATGTTGGAGTTTACACTAGGGAAAAGCTGCGAGGAAAAAAAGTAATTTCAAATTTAATCTAAATCCAAAACATAAAGGAAAATTTCTATCACAGAATCTCCTAGTGGCAAGTTCATTACATTCATTCAACACTTTGTAATCTGGAAAGAAACTGTATAGCCCTACTCCCTAAAAACTCTCCCTCCTTTCTTCTTTGCCCCTATGCAAACCTTTCCTTTGACTGTGCAAGCCTCTCAATATCCATCCTCATCTCCCTATCCCTCTGCAATGCGTTCACTCTTCTCCCCTTTCCCCATGTAGCCTTCTCACTTGTCTCACATCTCAATATAGCCTCTGTCTTCTTGACCCTGTTGGCATCACCATTAGTGGAGGAAAGCTCTATAAAGATACTGCCACCTCTCAGGCCTCCATCAGGATGGCTTGGACTTACTTGCAATCAACAGCGGTGGGGAATCCTCTGCAACACATCAGGGCATCTTTCTTCTTCCTGCAGTGCTACTAGTGACCTACAGCCTGCCCTTTGTCAGGGACATAACACTAACAGGTTGATACCACCCTTCGAAGAGCAGGCTCATATGTTGAGGGAGGATGCTATCCTTGGGCTAGCCTGGACTTAGCTGCAATTACCCATGGTGAGGAAGCCTCTGCAGCACATTGGGGCATCCATCTTCTTCCTCCATTGCTGCTGGTAATCTAGGCCATGCCCCTTTATCAGGGACATCACACTAATGGGCTGATACCACCTTTCAAAGCCATAGGCTGAGGGAGGACAGTATTCTTGGACTGGGTTTGGACTGGGCTGGACTGGGCTTGGACTGGACTGGGCTGGACTGGAATTACTTGTAATCCCCAGCGGTAGAGAATCCTCTGTAGGGCATTGAGGCATCCATTTTCTTCTTCCAGTGCTGCTGGTGACCTGGACCAAGCCCACTTGTCAGAAGTGTCATGCTAACAAGCCGATATCACCTTTCAAAGGGGAAGGCTCCCTGATGGCCCACCAGTCAGCGGGCTGCTCACAAAGGACCATGCTTAAGGGTCCTTGGTGCGGCCCTTAGCATGGACCATGGGTGGACTATGGGAGTTTGTTATTTCTCTAGTCTTACTTTTTTGTGCTAGTTATTTTAAATATGGATTTAGAAAGGATGGACTTGGGTGGGAGGGATATTTTATTTTTATAATATTTGGTGGGAATGTTTGTAAGGGGAGTGTGTGTGGTATGTGGGAAAAGGAACACTTACCTCACAGAAGCTGGGCCCTAAATAAGAAGTGAGCCCAAAGCCCAGCCATCTTCCTGCTTTTATACTATTGCCTGTCTCTGCCTTATGATGTGGAATCAACCAATTGGTCCTGTGTTAAGATCTTATGGACTGATTGTTCCTGATTGGCTCCCTGTACATATAAATACCCTGAAACTCCCATTCTTCCCTGTCCATAGATAGGTCTCTCATGGGAGCTCTGAATGAAGGATTGCAATTATTGGCACTTATAGAAATATAGGAGGGATTGTTACACTTGAGAGTTTTTCACCAGAGATCTAGGATTAAGCAAAGAGTAGGTGATGCATAGAGCAGACTTGATGTCCAGAGGGGTATGCTGTCTGCCAGGTGCCAAAATCCAAAATGTTATGGAGAGTTTGCCAAGACTCATCAAGTCCACTGACTATTACCCAATGTTGCTAATACATGTTGGCACATATGATACTGCCAGGTATCCCTCTGAGCTTATCAAAATTGACTTTATGGCTCTGGGATAGAGGGTGAAGCAGATAGGTGCACAGGTGGTGTTCTCTTCAATCCTCCCTGTTGAGGGTAAAGGCCAAGGCAGAGAGGCTCGCATCCTGGAGATTTTTATTTTATTTATTTTATTTAACACTCATTTTTATACCGCATCTTCCATAGATCAGTTGCGGTGTACAAACAACAACATTTAACAAAGCTAAGTTTGTTTTACATAGAACATCTTAATTTTACATAGAACATCTTAACATATCAAAAGTAAACAAGGTGAGTTTTTGAACTGGGACCATGTAAAAACAGTTAACTAACAAAGTGGAGTATCTATATACGTAAGACAGTACATAGCTGCGTGGATGGTGTCATCGAGAACGTTTTGGTTTCCTGGACCATGGGATGCTGTTCCAAGGGTTGCAGAGCAGAGATGGCATCCATCTGTCCAAGAAATGTTGATGCATCTTCAGTAGCAGTCTGGCTAATCTACTGAAGAGGGCTTTAAACTAGATTCATTGGGGATGGGTGAAGAAAGCCCCCAGGTAAGTGAAAGCCCCCAGGTGAGTGAAACATTAAATACCATTATGGAAATGGGTAAAAGGGGTAACATATGGAAAGCAATGTGTATAAATGCTCATAGCATGGGAAATAAGATCCCTGATGGTGAAGCTTTGGTGGGAGTGGCCGACTTGGATTTAGTGGCAGTTACAGAAACATGGTTCACAGAAAACCATGACTGGGATGTAACTATACCAGGCTATACTTTATTCAGAAAGGACAGGGTAGGAAGAAGGGGAGGAGGAGTGGCACTATATATAAAAAATAATATTAAAGCTTTGGAATTACAGAGCTTAAAAGGGAGAGAGGAGGAACTGTGGGTTAAACTAGAAAGAGGGAAAGAGAAATCTGTTTGCATTGGTGTGATATACAGACCTCCCTCACAAGAGGAAGAGGTGGACAGAGAGTTAAATGAAGACATACGCAGGATTGCTATGTATGGGGAAGTGCTACTGATAGGGGATTTCAATATGCCAGATGTTGATTGGCACATTCCTACTGCAGTATTATCTAGAAGTAAAGAGATCCTGGATTCTCTACGGGGAGAACTATTCAGGCAATACAATCCGTCGGAGCCTGTGCTGCCAGGCTACTAATCCCGGCAACTGGGGTTGCTTCCAGGCCCGAACTATCTCATTTCGGGCCGCCTGAATGCAAGCCCGTATCGGGTGAGCGAACCCCCGAGGCCATACAGCTCCCCGGATCCCCAGCAGGCCGAGACCCATATCCACCTCCACCCTCTGCCCCAGAATAGTCTCCAACTGGCCCTCTACCAGAGCCCAGTATTCACGCACCCTTGGACAGGACCACCATATATGCGCGAAGGTCCCCCGTTCCCCACACCCCCGCCAGCACTGGGCAGAAGACCCGGGAAACATCCTGTGCAACCGCTCTGGGGTATAGTACCAGCGAAACAGGAGCTTATAGGACGTTTCTCGGATAGCGACCGAAATCGCTTGGCGTCCAATATCGACATGCACCTTCCGCCACATCTGCGCCTCCAACTACCTGCCCAAATCCTTTTCCCATTTTTCCTGATGGGGGAACTTCCCAGGCATCTCCACCTCCAGGTCCTGATACAGTCTGGAAATCAAACCACGGGAACCCTCCCAGTCCTGCCACAATGTCTCCCCGGGACCTTGGGCTCCCTCCCAACTCTCTCGAATCTGGCCCTGGAGCAAAAAGTGGCGCACCTGGAAGTAGGGAAAGAAGTCGCTCCCCCTCAGTTGATGCCGCACCCGGAGATCCGAAAAGGGAACCAACTTTCCATCCTTAACAAACTTCCCAAAGATATCCAACCCCTGTCGTTCCCACCTACTAAACACCCCTTCCCTGCCGGGCACAAACGCACTCGTCACCCGCACTGGGGACAATAAAGAAAACTCCCCAGCAGGGGCCGCCCATCGGCGGTGTGCCTTCCGCCATTGCATAGTGAGATGCCACATAAAGGGGTTAGCCTTCCATCTACCCGAGGGCAACTTACCAAAAATCCATGGTAAATACTGTAACCGAATCTCCTTGGCCCAGTACTGCTCAATCTCTCGAAACCGCTTCCTTACTCCACCCCTGTCGCGCCACTCAAATACCTGCCGCAATTGGGCTGCCTTATAGTACCGAGCCAAATCAGGGACCCCCAGACCCCCGGCCTCCCGGGTCGCATACAATACGCGCCTACTCACTCGCGGCCGAGATCTCCCCCACACAAATGCAAAGATCTGATTCTGCAAAGTCCAGAGGACCCCAGCCGGAATCCCCACGGGAAGCGTCTGAAAGAGGTATAACAAGCGTGGCAGAAGATTCATCTTCAAAACAGCCACTCTGCCCAACCAGGAAAGTTCTACCGTCCGCCACCGAGCCATGTCCTTCCTCAACTGCTGAAAAAGCCCCGGGTAATTGGCCTTATATAATCCCAAGGGGTGGGCAGTGATCTGCACTCCCAAGTACTTTATGGATCCCGTTGCCCATCTAAAGGGGAAGGAACTTCGCAAACTGTCAATCACTTTCGAATCCAAGGATAGAGACATAGCCTCCGTTTTATCCCAATTCACCTTGAACCCCGAGAGACCCCCATATTTCTGAAGCTCTCCCATGAGTGTTGGGAGCGACACAATAGGTCGGGTCAGCGCAAATAGTATGTCATCCGCAAAAAGTGCCAGTTTATGTTGTTCAGGTCCAACCGCTATCCCCGAGATGTCAACATTAGAGCGAATTCGAGCCGCCAATGGCTCCATGACCAAAGCAAACATCAACGGGGAGAGCGGACAGCCCTGGCGGGTACCCCTTCCCAGGGGAAAAAACTCAGAGAAGCCACCGTTGACATTCACTGCAGCCACCGGAGCTGTGTAGAGTGCTCTTATCCAAGCCCGAAACCGAGGCCACAGCCCTACGTACTTCAACACTTCTTGTAGGAAGGTAAAGCTGACTCGATCAAAAGCCTTTTCGGCATCGATTGAGAGGAACATAGCTGGTTGCTGAACCTGCCGCGCAAGCCACCCAAGCTGAATCACCCTCCGAATCCCATCAGCCGGTTGCCTCCCCATAATAAAACCAGATTGATCAGGGTGAACCAGGGCCGGCATATACAGAGCTAATCGCAAGGCAAGCACTTTGGACAAGATCTTAACATCAATGTTCAACAGTGAGATAGGGCGGTATGACCCACATACCGCCGGGTCACGTCCGGGCTTAGGTATCACCGCAATTGCAGCTTGAGCCATAGAGGGTGGTAAAGCCTCCCCTCGCAAAACAGCATTAAACACCCGCACTAGCAGGGGGGCCACCGTCGCTACCATCACTTTATAGAAGGAGCCCATAAACCTGTCGAGGCCCGGGGCCTTCCCAGGGACCAGGGCCCTAATGGCACCCTGCACCTCCTCGAGTGATATCCGCTTCCAACAAGTCCCGCTCTCCCTCACCCAACTTAGCGCTTCCTTTCCCCTCATTGTCCAAATAGCTCGCTACATCCCCCCCCCACCACCGGGGGGTCCGCTGCATAGAGCTTCTGATAGTAATCTTTAAAACACTCGCGGATCTCCTCCGCCTTATAAAGTAATTTATCTCGGGGTCCCTTGATTTTGACAACCATACGCTTCTGCCGCTGGGCACGAAGCTTGTTAGCCAATAGCCGCCCTGATTTATTATCAAATTCATAGTATCTCTGCCCTACCCTATCCATCTGTCCAGAGATCCTTTCCAGTTGGAGGGCATTCAGTTGTTTACGTACCTCCTCCATCTGGCGTTGTAAGGTCCTCCCCCCTTTTATTTTATGCTCCCGTTCCAACTCCATTAAGCGCCCCAGGAGTAAGCATTCTGCCTCTTCTCTCTGCCTTTTCCGCCGTGCCCCTAACTGAACCAAATGGCCGCGCACCACCGCCTTAAGCCCATCCCAGAGGATACCCGTCGAGACGTCATCAGTATCATTGAGAGCCATATAATCCAAGATCACCTCCCGAAGTTTCGGTTCCGCTCCCCCCTCCCGCAGCAAGTAGTTGTTCAGCCGCCAAAACGTCCTCCTCCCACTATCCCCAGGCCCCCCCATCACAACCTGCACTGGGGCATGATCCGACCAGGTCACCGGGCCAATGCTAGCCCCTTCCAGCCGTTCGCTCCAATAACTATCGCCCAACACATAATCAATTCGGCTGTAAGAGCCATGTACAGGCGAGAAAAAGGTGAAGTCCCTAGCCGATGGATTTGCCATCTTCCATAGGTCTACCACCCCAACTCCTTCATCCACTGTCTTAGCACTCTTCCACCTCCCTCCCCTCCCCCAGGGCTCCTCCTCTTATCATCCAACGCCACATTGCAATCACCCCCCACCAACACCTTCCCCTGAACCCACCCTCCCAACCAGGAACCTAGTTCCCTCCAAAACACCCCCCTCCCAGAATTGGGTCCGTAAACTGAGATCAATGTCACCTTTTCCCCCCCCAGGTCACCTACCACTACCACCGCCCTCCCATCCGATTTTTGGTGCACTTGGTCCACTGTAAGGGGAACCCCCTGCCCCACAAGGATGGCTACCCCCAACTTCTTCCGCCCCCCCTCCTCAGCCGCAAAGTAGCCCTGATAGGCCCCCGAGCGCATCAGCCGCTCATCGGCCTTACGCAAGTGAGTTTCCTGGAGGAAAACTACCTCCCACTTCCGTGACCTGATCTCCTTCCACAGCAATTTACGTTTATAAGGGGAATTCAGGCCCCGCACATTAAGACTCCCAATAATCAATCCCGCCACCATGGTGCTTGTTCACCCCTCCTCCCATGCCCAAAAACAGCCCCTCCAAGCTTGATGTCCCCTCCTCCCACCCCCTTCCCCCCCCCACTGTCCCCCCCCCACTGTCCCCCCCTGGAATACAGACCACCTGTCTGCCCACCATCGAGGAAGTGGCTCTCCCAAAGACGCTGCTCCACCCTCCCCCCTGGCCAGCCCCCCCTTTCCCCATTTCCCTCCAAAAATAAAGGAAAAAGAAAAAACATATGCATGCATCCCCCCACCTCCAATATAGATCAACAGTAACATTACTTATAAACGCATAGATCACAGCCCCAACATTTGCCATTTCAAAACCCCCTCCGACTCCCCCCTCCCCCGCCCGTCACTGGCACAGAGCAACTCAGCCCCTACACAGACAAGGCCCCACATGGCATAAGTCCTGGACAAACTAAGTCTTTCACCCAGATCCATTCGAGGGTCCGCCTGAGTGTCCAACTGGGTGTTCCTCCAACTCCGCTTCTCCGGATTTCCGCCGCAGCCGCTGGCCCCACACTGGCACCCTTTCCCACACCGACCTCCTCTCCTTACTTGCACCAGCATCCGAGGCAACACTCATCTCCGGGAGCCGAGGAGCCCCCTCCCTGCGCAGTATGGCCCAGGCCTCTTCCACAGTCCGTGCCATGAAGCTGCGGCCATTAACATCCAGCATTAGTGCAAAAGGGAATAGCCACCGGTAGCGCTTCTTTTCTGACTGCAGATAGGATGTCACAGGTTTCATCTCACGCCTCCTCTGTAGTGTGGCCGCTGAAAGATCGTGGAACACCTCCACCTTCTGGCCTTCCCATTGAAATGTTCTCCGGGCCGCCGCCACTCGCATCACCCGTTCCTTCACCGCAAAGGATCCCAAACAAGCCACTATATCCCTGGGCTGGCCCCGGCGAGCAGGTCCTAAGGCCCGATGTGCCCTCTCCACTGCCACCTCACAGGCCTCCACAGTGTCTCCCCGCTCCAACAGCAAACAGCATATTTTCTGTATCACCGCTGTGGCATCGCCAAACTCCTCCATTTCAGGAAGGCCCTGCACTCTCAGGTTGTTCCGCCTGGAGCGGTTCTCCAAGTCCTCGATTTTATCACGCAGCAGCCCTTGCTCCAAGAGGCACTGTTGCATGCGGGCCTCCACCTCCGTATCTTTGTCGGCACGTCGCTCCGTCTGTTCCTCCAGGGCCTCAACCCGATTGCCAAGATCTCTAAGATCTTCCTTGATGGTTCCTAGGGTTTCTTTTAACTCACTCCGCATAGCACCAATGTCTCTTTTGAGTGAGCGCATCCAACCCCAAATGTCGCCCCGGGTACAGGTGTCCCCTGCTCGTTCCGGCTCTTCCTCCATTTCCTCAGCAGATTCCACGTGCTCCGCTGCTTCCCGGCCCGTTCTCTCCGCTTTTGCAGCATAGGAGGACTGAAATCGGGCCAATGTTTTGTTGACCGACATCCTGCCACCTTCTCACCACCGTGCACCCAAACAGCAAGTTGGGGGGAAAGGCTGGCTGCTAATTTCACCGCTATATCTGCGTCCCAGCTGGAGCTCCAAAATCAGGCAGCCATCTCCGAGATGACGTCACTTCCTCCTACACTAACAGTTTTTACTACATACTTCGGTAACAAATTCCAGAGTTTGATTACGTGTTGAATGAAAAAATATTTTCTCTGATTAGTCTTAAATGTGCTTCATTGTAGCTTCAATGAGTGTCTTCTAGTCTTTTTACTTTTAGAAGGAGTAAACAATCGATCTATAGTTACCCTTTCACTCCATTCATGATTTTATAGACTTCTGCCTGGCAGTCTACTTCCGGTCACACTGCCAAGAAAATCCAGGAACTGCTGGGTCGCCAGGAGTCAGCATTGACTCAAAGACACACACTGCATTTGCATCATATCTCCTCTCAACTGTCTTTTTGGTAAGTTGAAGAGCCTTAATCTTTTGAGCCTTTCTTCATAGGGCTATCCTTCCATCCCCTTTACCATTTTGGTGGCTCTTCTCTGTACCTTTTTCTAATTCCGCTATATCCTTTTTAAGATATGGCGACCAGAATTGCACACAATATTCAATTTTTGGTTTTATTCTCCATTTTGTAGTTGTTGTTATGGAAGGACAGACTAGATAGGCCATGTGGTCTTTTTCTGTCATCATGTTTCTATGTTTCTATTTTCTTTCTGATTCCTAGCATTCTATTTGCTTTCTTGGCTGCCGCTTCACACTGGGCGGAGGGTTTCACTATATTATTTACAATGATGCCTAAATCCTTTTCCTGGGTGGTGATTCCTAATGTGAAACCTTGCAACGTGTAGCCATAGTTTGGATTGTTCTTTAGTAAGGGGGGGGGGGGGGCGGGCATTCCAGAACAGGAATAAGCCCTTTGGACTTGTGGCATAAATCTTTTTGTAGCAAAAGTGTCTACAACCATATTCTGAAACACCCATGGCCTTGCACATGGATCTCAGGACATGGACAGTAGCAGAGACATTGATGCATATTTACCATTTTAGTCAAAGCAGTTTGCATTGTAACTTAAATGTGCAAATGTACATTAAATAGGGACATTGATAACTGACCTCTTCTAAGGCAGTAGATGCTTTAAGTGGCTTACCCAAGGCTGCAAGGAGTACTAGTGGGAATGGAACCTTTTCATTTAGACATGTCCGCAGGCCAGACGTGCACATTGTGGAATATGCTTCGGGTGCATAACTTTGCATTTGTCCAGATTAAATTTCACCTGCCATTTGGATGCCCAGTCTTCCAATTTATCAAGGCCCTCTTGCAATTTTTTCACAATCCTCTTGTAGTTTTAACAACTTTAAATAATTTTGTGTCATCTGCAAATTTGATCACTCACTTGTTATTCCCATTTCCAGGTCATTTATAAATATGCTAAAAAACAGCGGACCCAGCACCATTACAACAAGGGTACTTACCACCTACCCTAAAACATGCGCAAATTCGCCCATTCCTTAAGAACGGTATCCTGGACAAAACATCACCGAACTCCTATAGACCTATATCAAGTATACCTTTCATGGCTAAACTAATTGAAAAGGTTGTTCAAATTCAAACTCAAGAATACATTGATAACTCAGTCCCCCTTGATGAACAGCAATACGGATTTTGCCCTTGTCATGGTGGAGAAACACTACTTACAGTCCTACTCGACAATCTTGTAAGAGGAATTGACAACTCTAAACAAGCATACATCCTTCTATTTCTAGACATTTCTGCAGCATTCGATAGTGTAAATCACACCATAATGCTTAATAGACTCAAACAAATAGGAATTAATTCAACAGTATATAAATGGTTTACTTCATATCTAAAAACAACAGTAAGAATCAATACTCAAATTTCTAATACATACAAACAGGAACTCGGCCTCCCACAAGGATCCACTCTTTCAGCCCTCCTTTTTAATATTTATATTCAACCTGTTAGCAACATCTTTAAACAATTCAACGTCCAATACCATATCTATGCGGACGATATAATGCTGTACATCCCTTTCACGATCCTGAACCTACCAATGCAATTAACAACTGAGTGCTTCAATGAACTATCTACATGGCTAGATGACCACAACCCACACATCAACTACTCAAAAACGGACATCTTATTTGTTACGAAAAATCAATCATACATTCCCCCATCGTCTATCACACTTCAAAATCACAATATCAAAATAAAAAATGAGGTGAAATACTTAGGCGTGATTCTAGATAAGTATCTTAGTATGGACTCCCACATCAGGAACACAATAAAAAAATCGACTACAAGCTTAAGATCCTAAAGCAACTTCACCCACTAGTACATATACAAGACTTTATGAGCATTATTCAAGCAATCATCACACCACACTTTGATTTTGCTAACTTAGTTCTTCTAGGAACAACAAAACAGAACACTAAAAAACTTCAGCTAGCACAAAACACTGCGGCCAGAATCATAATGAAGGTTCATACATTTGAACATATAACACCTATATTAGCTAACCTTCACTGACTACCAATACAATGCAGGATAAACTACAAAATCCTAATAACTACATTCAAGGCTTTATAATATGGTACCACCGACACTATGCAAACTCATTACTATGGACTCATCTAAAACTGCTCATAGGAGAGGTCATACAAATAAAATAATGACCCCGAAAACCTTCACAAAAGCCAAAAAAACAATCAACAACATGGCATTTTCCCATGCTGCCCCATCCTCTGGAACTCCCTCCCTGAGGATATCAGAATTCTAACTGATATTAAGGAACTCCGAAAGAAACTAAAAACACATTTATTTATAACACACTATGGCCCACAGATAAACACCATCTCCCATAATGAAAATGGATAACAGAGGACAAACTAGCTAACTAGCTATCAAACCTAGTATGTCATTTCAAAAATTGCATATAAAACTTAACTCATGCTCCTTATTCTGTACAATTATTCTAACATTTATAGTTGGACATCCAACTACACTGCAAAGTACATGGTACATACACAATGGTACAATTATTTTGTTTATAGTTCTAATGCTCCCCACAAAAATTGTTATGTTTTCTGTAATTAGTTCATGCAATATATTATGTTTTGTTTATTAAGGCGCAAGCCTTTTGTACATAGTTCACCGATGTTAGCTTATGTTTCATGTAAAAAGAACTGTAATTATGTCGCTCTGTTCTTTATCGTTGTTTTTTGTAAACCGCACCTGATCCTTGGGAAAGCGCGGTATATAAGTGATTATTAAATAATAATAAATAATAATATGTCACCAGGGTTCCTCCGTCCATTTTTTTCCATGGCATATTTGCAAGATCGCTCCTCTCACTGCACATGAATATGTATTTTAGACATGGCTTCACCTGCAGCAGAACCGTTTTTAAAATACTGGCAGAACTGTAGAAGTGGTGGCCTCTGATCTTCATGTCCTTTCTAAAAGCTGCCTTCACATGTATCTTTCTCGCAATATATGTTTTTTTATTCTCTTTGCAGAACTTTCCCTGTACCTTCCTGAAGGAAGTTGTTGGCTTTCAAAGTTGTTTTGAGTGGTTATATGAATATTTTTTTGTTGTTACTTCCCATCGATTAGTGGTTTATTTTCAGTATTAAATTTTTGAGAATAATTTTAATTAAGAATAGAAGGTTTTTCTTTCTGAGGGGAGCAATGATTAGAAGGGCACAACTGGTATACCTGACTTACATAGTAACATAGTAAATGACAGCAGATAAAGACCAGCATGGTCCATCCAGTCTGCCCAGCAATATGGTAAGAGTAGGTGCACCTGTCGCTCTGTGCAGGCCACCGCTCCCCATGTCTTTGTTTAGGGGTGTACCTACCACTCCATGTAGGACACCCCTATTTGTTGAGAAGTTAGATGGTTCAGTTTATTTTGTTTTTATCCTGTTGCTGTAAAGGGATCCGCTGTGCTTGTCCCATGCCGTTTTGAATTCCATCACTGTGTTTGCCCCCACCACTTCCATCGGGAGGGCATTCCAAGCATCCACCACCCTTTCAGTGAAAAAATATTTCCTGACATTGCCTTTCAATTTTCCACCTTGCAGCTTCATGTTATGCCCTCTAGTTTTACAGCTTCCCCGTCTTTGGAAGAGGTTTGTTTGTTCATCGTTTCTCTTTAAGTATTTAAAGGTCTGAATCATATCTCACCTGTCCCGCCTCTCCTCCAAAGTGTACATATTTAGGTCTACAAGTCTCTTCTCATAAGGCTTCTGACGCAGGCTCCAAATAATTTTGGTGGCCTTCCTCTGAACAGTTTCCAGTCTTTTTACATCTTTTGCAAGATATGGTCTCCAAAACTGAACACAGTATTCCAAGTGAGGCCTCACCAGTGACCTGTACAGTGGCATAAGTACCTCTTCCTTTCTGCTGGTAATCCCTCTTTGTATGCAGCCCAACATCCTCCTGGCTTTTGCCACCACCTTGTCGCACTGTTTTGCCTCCTTGAGATCATCAGAGATAATCACACCAAGGTCTTTCTCCTGAACCATGCACACCAACCTCTCGTCCCCTATCACATACATTTCCCTTGGATTTCTGCTACCTTAGTGCATGACGCTACACTTTTTTGCATTAAATCGTAATTACCAAGCATTAGACCATTCTTCCAGCTTTTGTAGATCTTTCCTCATGTTATCCACTCCCTCGGGGGAGTCCACTGTTGCAAATTTTTGTGTCATCTGCAAAAAGACAGACTTTTCCATTCAGTCCTTCAACAATATCACTCACAAATACATTGAACAGTGCTGGGCCCAGGACCGAACCTTGGGGCACCCCGCTAATCACTTTCCTTTCCTCCGAGTGAGCTCCATGTACCATCACCTTCTGTTGTCTGTCAGTCAACCAATTTCTAATCCAGTTTACCATCTTGGGACCCATCCCCAAGCTACTGAGTTTATTGACAAGCCTCCTATGAGGAACAGTATCAAAGGCTTTGCTGAAATCCAGGTAGATGACATCCATCGCATGCCCCTGATCTAGTTCCTTGGTCACCCACTCAAAGAACTCAATCAGATTTGTTTGGCAAGACCGTCCTTCAGTAAAACCATGTTTCCTTGGATCTTGCAACCTGTTGGCTTTGAGAAAGTTCACTATTCGCTCTTTCAGGAGTGCCTCCATTACTTTTCCCGCCACTGAGGTAAGGCTCACGGGCCTGTAGTTTGACACTTCTTCCCTGTCACCACTTTTGTGTAGAGGTACGACATCAGCCATTCTCCAGTCCTGAGGAACCTCTCCTGTTTCCAAGGATCTGTTGAATACATCCTTTAATGGCCCTGCAAGAACCTCTCTGAGCTCTTTCAGTATCCTGGGATGTATCCCTTCCGGTCCCATGGCTTTGTCCACGTTCAGTTTAGCAAGTTGTTTTAACACCTCATCTTCTGTGAATGGTGTGGTATCTACTTCATTCCCATTTTTATATTTTGGATTCACAGCAGGTCCATCTCCAGGATTTTCTTTAGTAAAAACAGAGCAAAAGTATTTGTTTAGCAATTTCGCTTTTTCAATGTCACTTTCCATGAGTCCTTTCCCAGCACTTCAGAGTCCTGCAATTCAAACTCTGATCTTCTTCCTTTCCTGAAGAAAGTTTTGTCGCCATCCTTAACATCTTTAGCCATCTTTTCCTCTGCCTTTGATTTTGCTATCCTTATTTCTCTTTTTGACTCTTTGGGGTATGTTTACTAAACTGCGTTAGTTCGATTTGCGTTAGGAGCCGCGGTAGAGACAGAAATCCCAAATAAGGACATGGGCGGTACATCGTTACCAAGAACGCGCCGAGAACGCGCGTTACAAGGCGCCATAAATGAACGAGCACTACAGGGCACGTTACCGCCCGTTAATCTTAAGAAGGTGCGCAGGCATACAAACACAGCAACAGAGCTGTAGCACAATGGTTACAACACTGACTGATGGTACAGGGGTCATGGGTTCAATTCCCCAGTGGGCCTAATGTATAAGGCTGGCTGAGGCAGCACCCTTTACATTTAAGTAGTGATTGTTGAGGCATTTGACATGTATTTTAATTAGTGCTGCCAGCAAACACACCCTCACGGTGGCATAACCTAAGGTGCCGCATAAGGCACCCCATAGGGCACATTATAAAGTGTACTGTCCGCCAAGGCACCCTATAATGTCCCCCATAGGACACCTTATAAGGCTGTGAACAAAGCCCTGGCTGGCTGCAGAAGGACTGCACATGACCACACAAATTGTCTGCTGTGGTTACCAGGATAGGGTTAACCCACCCGTACCCTTGATGCACTGCACATGCAAATCAGCAGTCGGAAGATGGGCACAAGATTGGGTATGCACCCCCCCAGCACCTCGGCCTGGTAGGGGGAACAGACCGTGTGTGGCACTGCCACAGAGTAGCCACAGACAGTCACATTGTGTGGGTACTGTGCCCACCCTGAGGTTGAGGTGGGGCGCCCAGCACCAGGTCCACAGCACCTTTCATGGCTGAAATACGCCATGCTGCAGGTCCCCATCAGTGTGTGACAGGTAGTTCCATTAGACACACCTAGGATACATCTGTGTCCTTCTGTATTTCTCGGTCATGTCTAGTCCTTATGGGCGATGATGCACCAAGAATAGGATGCACCAAGAATAGTGCATATCCTGTGTTGGTGCCATGGTTACCTGCTGTAGGTGAAGGGGGGGGGTGTGTGTATGGACCCATAGGCAGATCATGAACCACCACACAACCCACCCTCTGGGGCTCAGGGTGGGAAGCAGGATCACCCACCAATAGATCCAGAGTCTACCCCCCCTGCAATGGTAGCAGTAGAGGGGACCATCAACCCCAGTGCTGCTGGTGAACAGACAGAGCGGTACACATCCATAACGCAATGGCAGGCCTGGAAATGCTCAGCCACCCCCCACCATTATCTGACATTCTCCAGCAGCTATCCTCCAGCCACTGTACCCTGCAAGGTGTTCCAGCAAGACACATACTAGCTGCAGACAGTCTACCAGCTAGTCCATAGTGCTTGGTCCTGGAGGAGATGCATGTACCCAGAACGGGGATGTCAGCATACACACCAAGCAGATTGGTCAGTGATTGGGCCCCAAAAGAAACCCATAAATATCACATGAGAGAAATGCTATATAGCACTATGGGGGAACCTAGCCATGCCATGGTCACTGCTCAGTCAGGGTGAGAGTGACCTCCCAGCAGAACATGCTATGGCCACCCTGTCTGTGCAGGTGGTACCGGGCACTACAATGTCCGAGCCATTGCCCTATGCCCTGTGCAGATGCGGCCAGGCCAGGTCACCCTATCCAGGCTATTCTCACAGTACCTTGCTCCTCATTATGCAAATTGGTAGGCCAATACTGGCAACAGTGCTTGCAGTGTGGGCTGTGGAGGGTGTTGGCAGCCACCACACACTGGATAGACAGACACACACTCCCCACACCTATGCCAGCATTGTGCAACTATAGAGGTGTTGGGCAGCCCAGGCCACCACACCAGTCCTGGGCACAGTGCAGGCATGGCTATGGCACGCAATACTGTAGGAGTCACTCCCCAGGTTGGTGAACACTGTCAGACACAATACCTGTAGCACACTCCACAGACATCAGAAAGGTTGCTATGATGCAGCTCACTCAGGAAATTGTACCTAACCGAGGATTTGCTATCTGCCAGCAATCATAGCAACCTTTTGATAGATGTGTACCATATTCCCAGGTTTAGGGTGGCATTACTAAGGTATGCATGTGCTAGTATTGGGAGATGCACGCAGAGCCCAAAGTCCTGCCTCTCCAGGAGGCTTTGGATAATGGGGCCTGTGGGTGTGGGTGTGTCTGCCCCTGTGGGCTGCTGCTTTATGGCAGAGGTTTCCAACTCCAGTCCTGCGGTGCCAAACACTGTTCGGGTTTTCATGCTGTCCCTCATGAATATGCATGAGATACATCTGCATACCATGGGGGTGGCGCATAGAAATGCAGCACAGGCATCTTTATCAGAGGCAGCATAGAACCGGAATGGTGTTTGGCCCTCCAGGACTGCATTTGGGTGACTCTGCTCCAGGTAATGTGCATGTTTATGGTGTCTGTGCTCTGTAGGGTAAAATGTAGGTGTCTTGGGCATGTTTACGTCATCTGCAATAAAGGTGCTGTCTGTATTAGCACGTTGTAGTAGTGGGTAAAATATGGGGACTGGGTTGGCAGGAACCACAGCTGGGACTTGAACCTGTGACCCTCTGTTTTTGACTACACTGGTTTTATGCACTGCACCACCTTGTTGTCACAGAGTCAATACATTCCTTGGTGATACCATGACTGTTCATCAGACAGGGCCGGTCTGTTGCAGTACACGGCACCCACCTACACAGGGCTAGGCCACGGTCTGCTCTGGGCAGCTGCCACTGCCCCCTCCACCACCAGTATCCCACAGTCACCATGCTGACATGCCCTTCTGCTTGTGGTGCTGGTGGTGCACAGTCTCAGGCCATCCAGTGTGCAGGTAGGCGGCTGCCTATGGTGCATGTTCTGGGGTAGGGATGCCTGCATAGATGTCCACGCTCCCCCCAGCCCCGCCTGCCAATGTTCCATGCCCTTGGGGGTAGCTGTTGGGTACTATCTCCTGTGACACTGTGGGAAATACACTCATACCCATGTTGGCCCTTCAGCAGTTGCTGTCTGGCTGCTTTGCTGTGTCAGCATTCATATGGGCCACCTAGGCATCACCCTAGTCCGCACTGTGGACCAGCTCCACCACAGCATGTGCCGCCTGCGGCCCTCTGTATCCCCTTCTCCGGCATCTGTCCAGTTGCCATTCCGACATGCCCACCCTGATGTTGCGGGACATGTGCATGCCATAGGAACCTGTCCGATGGTGGGGAAAACCCTGAGCAGCGCTATTTCACTGTGGGTTCATTCATCTTGTATGGGGACGGAGTATAGACCCTTCCACGATTTATATCTTTTCTATGGAGCTTACTCGGGGGGGGGGGGGGTTGATGTTTCTCATTGCTACCACTATTGGCCAGCTTGGTTATGGCTTTTTTCCAGTTTGTTGGGGTCATTTTCAGTGTTTATGTGCCCTTTTGTATCACATGTATCACATGTATCACATGTATCACACTTATCACTTTGTTTAGGTTTCCCTGCCTGGGCTGTACATTGCTGACACTGAAATGGTTTCTCTCCCCTGTAATGTGCATTTAACGGCAGGTTTTCAATCGCGTTTGAATTCAGCTCTTCAGATCAGCACGTTAGTGTGAAGGGAGCCTCTCCCCGCCCACTCTCTGCCCACTGACCCCTTCTCTCTCCACCTTCTGCGGTGTTTTACCGCGCCTCGGGGCTTTACGATCGTTAATGTTGGTTAACGCGCGTTATGTAACGTTAACGATCGTAAGCGCGTCATAACGTGTGTTATGATGCGCTTACGATCGTTAATGTTACATAACGCGCGTTATGTACTGTTACCGCAGTTTAGTAAACATATCCCTTTGAGTTTGATCTTGTATTCATTTCTGTGTTCTTCTGTTTGCAAGCTTTTGAATTTTGCGAAAGCTGTGTTTTTTTGCCTTTATTTGAGCAGCCACTTCTTTAGAAAACCAAATAGGTTTTTTTCTCCTCTTGTTTTTATTTACTTTTCTTATTCTTTATTTACTTCTATTGCTTATGAGCTCTCCTCGTTCCCCCCTCCCCCTAATTTTTGCAAATTGATTAATAATCTCAGATTGAATATGTAGGGACTGTACTATACAGTTGTTTTCTTTCATGGAAGATCATTGAACCTCTATATATTACAAAACTCTTTTCTCCATATGTTTTTTCACTTCCTCCCTTACATCAGTTTCTAACACTTCCTCCCTTACATCAGTCTCTAACTCTTCTTTTCAGTCTTTTTCTGTTTATTTTTATGCTTCTCTATTCAGATGTCACTCCTCCTTCTAATCAACCACTATTTAATTTCACTTTTTACTGTATCTAGCTACAGCTTTCCATTTTTCTCTCACCCTAAACCTCCCATTCCCCATCTCTCTTTCCTTCTCCAGCCTATTTCCCAGTCTTTCACTAACACACCCCTTCTCTCCTTCCATCCAGCATCTCTTCTTCTTCCCTTCCCCATCCAGTTTCTCCTTCTCCCTATCCAGTATGTCGTCTTCCTCCTCCTTTGAGTCTTCTTACCCCTCTATGTCCAACTTCATCTCCCCTCTGTGTCCCTGTCCCTATTCTCTTTCCCATGTCCAGCATCTCCCTTGTGTGCCCCTGTCCCTATTCCTATGCTCCTCCTTCCATGTCCAGAATTTCCCTTCTGTATTCCTATGTCCAGCATACTCCCCTCTGTGTCCCTACCCCCCATGTCCAGGATCTCTCCTCAATGTCTCTCTCACCCTCATGTCCAGCATATCCTCTGTGTTCCTGTTTTCCCATGTCCAGCATATCCTCTTAATGTATTTCTATCCCCTCCCTTATCCAGAATATCCCTTAATGTATCCCTATCACCCCCACATCCAGCATCTCTCCTAGTGTCTCTCTATCACCCCATGTCCAGCATCTTCCCTCTGTGTCCCTATCCACCAATGTCAGGCATCTCTGACTCCCTTCTATCTCTTTACTTGCCCCCTCTACCAGTGGTCCAGCATCTCCCATTGCTGTCCCTTCTCAAAACCTCAGCTCCAACATGTTCAGGAAGTACATTGTTACGCCATAAGTCCAAAAGATGTGGGAGTGCCAGCAAAGAAACAGCAAGAATGCATTGGCTGCCTTTAAACCATGAGTGTGCTGTAATGGCTCTGACGAGTCCCTCCGCTTACGGCACCTGACATGGTAGAGCCGCCTCTGTGTGCACATGATCTAAAGGCAAATGTATTCTTGCTGTTTCCTATGCCAGCACTGCTGCTGCAGGTGGTGACAGGTCCCACGGTTTTTGGAGGAAGTGAAGGATGCCAGTGGAACATGGGAGTGATTAGTGATTGGCTGAAAACCAGCATTTACATTGTTTGGTTTTCTGTTCTGCCACCTGCTCATCTCCCTTCTGCACATCTGGCTAGGTTGGCCAAAAACTGACTGGTTGGCAACCCTATTTTTGCACCCATTACACTGAACAGTGCTGCCACATGTTTCTCAAGAATAATCTCATTTACTGCTTTAGATGTGGACCAGTCTTCCAGAATATGATCAAAGGCCTCCACTTTTCCAATAGATCAGCCATATTTTTGGTTTTGGTTGAGGGGCAGACATGTCAAGATTTATGCTTTTTTTAATCACCAACTTTTCTGGGATTCCACCCTAGTCACCAGTTTCGGTGTTTGGTGGGTGCCCACTTGAGCAACAATGATTACCGCATGGTGTGGTTTGAGGTAAAAGCCAAGGCAGAGTCCAATTGCAGCAAACTGAAAGTCCTAGATTTCAAAAATGTTGACTTTAGTAAAATGGGAATGTACCTGAAGGAAGAGATGGTAGGGTGGAAGGAGATAAGGGAAGTGGAAAGGCAGTGGGCTAAACAGAAAGAGGCCATAACAAGGGCAACAGATCTATATGTAAGGAAAGGACATAAAATCAATTGGAAAAGGAAACCAATATGGTTCTTTAAAGAAGTGGCTGCAAAAATAAAGGCAAAAATGGCAATGTTCACAATTCTCAGAGAACCACAAAAAGAGGAACACAGAAAAGAATACCAGATTAGCTGAAAGAGGTAAATGTGAAATTAGGATGGCAAAAGCACATGCAGAAGAAAAAAATGGCTACAGATGTGAAGAGAGCTGTCAAGACTTTTTTAGATATATTGGGGAAAGGTTGAAGGTGAGACGTGGAATTGCAAAGCTCAATGATACTGAGATTTGTGCAAAGTGATAAGGGAAAAGTGGAATTGCAAAATAAATACTTCTGATCCGTGTTCACAAAAGAAAATCTTGGAGAAGGGCCACGCGTGGATGACAAAGGTAACAAGGGGAATAGAATAGATGTAACACCATTCACAGAAGATGTTTGTGAACAGCTTGGAAAACTGAAAGTAGACAAGACCATGGGACCAGATCAAATACATCCCAGGATGCTGAAGGAGCTCAGGAAGGTTTTGGCAGGCCCTTTAAAAGATGTGTTTAATAAATCTCTGGACACTGGAGAGGTGCCATGGGACTGGAGAAGGGCTGTTGTGGCCCTTTTTCACAAATGTGGCAACAGAGAAGAGGTGGCAAACTACAAGCTGGTAATCCTTACCCCAGTGGTGTGAAAAGTAACGGAGATGCTGCTGAAAGAAAGGATAGAGGTTTTCCTGAAAGACAATGGGTTGCATGATCTGAGACAACATGACTTTACCAAGGGAACATCATGCCAAACAAAATCTGATTGATTTGTTTGACTGGGTGACCAGAAAACTAGATCAAGGGCATGAGATGGATGTGGTCTACTTAGATTTCAGCAAGGCCTTTGATATGTTTTCTCATAGGAGGCCTGTGAATAAACTGAGCAACCTGGGGATGGATCGCAAGCTGATGAAATGGATCAAGAACTGGTTGATTGAAAGACTTCAGAGGATAGTGGTGAATAGAACTCACTCTGAAGAAAAGAGGGTGAGTAGTGGAGTGCTTCAAGGTTTGGTCCTAGAATGCTATTGTTCAATGTCTTTGCAGGTGGTATTACCAAAAGGTTTAAAGGTAAAGTTTGTCTTTTTGCAGATGATACAAAGATATGCAACAAAGTGGACACTTCTGAGGGAGTAGATAACATGAGAAAAGATCTACAAAAATTAGAAGAATGGGCAAATGCTTGGCAATTAAAATTTAATGTAAAGAAGTACAGAGTGATGCACTTGGGATGTAGAAATCCAAAGGAACTGTACATGATTGGGGACAAGAGGCTGGTGTGTACGGACCAAGAGAAGGACCTTGGAGTTATAGAATTTGAGGATCTCAGGGTGGCAAAACAGTATGACAAGGCAGTGGCCAAAGCCAGAAGGATGTTAGGCTATATACAGAGAGGAATAACTAGGAGGTATTCGTGCCCCTGTACAGGTTGTTGGTGAGGCCTCACTTAAAGTATTGTGTTCTGTTTTGGAGATCCTATCTTACAAAGGATATAAAAAGACATGAAATGGTTTAGAGGAAGGTGACCAAGATGATTTGGGGCCTGCACGAGAAGGAGTATGAGAAAAGACTTGAATACCTAAATATGTTACCTTAGAGGAGAGGAGAGACAGAGGGCATATGATACAGACTTTGAAATACTTAAAGGGAATTAATGAACAAACAAACCTTTTTTTTAAAGACGGAGAAGCTGTAGCACTAGAGAACCTGAAATAAAGCTGCAAGGAAGTACATTTAAAAGCAACATCAGGAAATACATTTCATGGAAAGATTGGTAGACGCTAGGAATGTCTTCCTGAAAGAGGTGGTGGGAGCAAAAACAGTGACAGAATTCAAAAAGGCATGGGACAGACACAGAGGATCACTACATAGCAAGATGATGAAATCAAAACAAATGTAAATAACTTCTAAATGGAGAGGAGTAACCTGTCTGAAGTGGCACATTCAACTCTACAATTCTGGCACCTTACTGGGCAGATTAGATGGACCATGCTGGTCTTTATCTGCCATCACTTACTATGTTTGTTTGTGCAATTTCTTGATATACTGCCCAGGCTGAAGGGCATCAGAGTGGTTTACACACACTACAAGCAGGTACTGGATACATTCCCTTGTCCCTGAAAGGCTCACAATCTACATGTGTACCTGTAAGAAGAAGGCATTATAGCATTGAGCAAAACACCTAAAATGCATTGTAACAGGAAGTGGCAACAACCAAGACAAAGTAAAATAGGTTGAGAGGTTAGAAATGCTTCAATAGAATATCCTCCTTTTTTTTGTTGTTGTGTGCCGTTGAGTTGATGCCGACTCCTGGCAACCCATCTCTTGGGTTTTCTTGGCAAGTTGCGACCAGAAGTAGATTGCCAGGCTTTCGATATCCTGATTACAGAGTTTTGTTGACAAATTGGAATGTGCAGATTCAACAGAAGACATCATATAGCACAGACTACTCTACAAGGCCCTCAGTGGTGAGTTCTAAGAATGCACCACTACATAAATGTCCAGAACACTAGCTAAATTGAGCTCAATTAGCACCAAAAGGGATATACACTTGATGGGAGTGTCCCAGGGATAGGGAGGAAAATGTATACTTAACATTTTGGGGTATAACAATTGAGGTACTAGCAAGTTTACTTTCCCTTCAAAGAGCTGGGAAAAGGTTATTTAAAGGTGACATCGGAAGAGAGAAATTTGAAAGGTTGAATTTGTTATGGTGATACCCAAGGTAATACCCATGGGTATAGGTCAACTCACTTAAACTCAACCCGTCAATGTCTACAACTATTTGGTTTGCCAGATCCTAAGTCTGTCCTTCTCAGGCCCCAATTCTGGAAGATATTCCACTGTCGTTGCTCATGTTGCTTCCTCCAATATCTTGGCATTGTCTTAGATTCTGGCTTCACCTTCTTCCCCCAGCTGACACAAGTGACCAAGTCCTCCTTTCTGGCCTTGCGTCGATTCCGCGGCATACAGTCATTTCTTGATAAACCTGCACAAACTACTGTATTGATTCATACTGTGATTTCCAGCTAAGATTATTGTAATATCACATATTTTGGACTCTCTCAGTGCTGACTTAAATGTCTTCAGTTGATTCAAAATACCTCCATCCACCTACTCATGTGAGCAAGGAAGTTTGATCGTGTTACCCCATAATTCATACAACACCACTGGTTCCCTATTCATTCTTGGATCTTGTTCAAGACTATGACCCTCACTCACAAGTCTATTCATGATGCTGCATCAAACTCTCTTTTTTAGTTACATTATATGCTCCAGCAAGGTCCCTTCATTTGCTACATGGATTTCATCTGCATTTCCCCTCCCTGGCAATGATTTAGTATGAGTCCACATAAAAAATTGCTTTTAGGGCTGCAGCTCCAGCCCTTTGGAATAGTTTACCTGCTCCCCTCCATACAGAACTAAACTTTAAAAGGTTCAAAAAGGCTCTCAAAACCTCCCTTTTTGAGTCCACCTTCGATATCCTGCCTATTCATCCCTGAGGCTACTCCCATCGCCTTGGGGCTAGCAGCAAGTGTTTTTACTTACTCTCTGTCCTCTCTGCCTATGCCACCCTCCCTTTCTCTTCCTGGTCTTCTGCTGTCCTATATAAAAATGGTGTTCCTTTTTGATTTCTTTGTATTTTTAAATTATTGTAAACCGCATAGGAGTGGAGGAGTGGCCTAGTGGTTGGGGCAAGGTACTTCGGGCCGGAAGGTCGGGGGTTCAAATCCCACTAGAGGACAGCAACCTTGGGCCGGAAGGACTGGGGTTTCTAGTCCCACAGGTGCTCCTTGTGGTCTTGGGCAAGCCACTTAACCCTCCATAGCCCATGTTCCCTGTAAAATAGTTCTCTGTGTGCTGTGCTTTCCTGTCTAATCAATGTGTTTATACCTCAAAAATTTCCTGTAATGATTTGACAATTTCCAATCTGTAATCAAACTGCTGCTGATCGCTGGAAGTAGCGATATACAAATGTATACTAAATACATAGGTTGAGAGCAGTTTTGCGGAATATCAAATAAAGGTAACCATAACTATAGAGTGTTTGTGAAGTATGAAAAATTGGGGGGGGGGGGTGCAAGGGGAGGGGCATATTCAAAGGGAGTAATGCAGTTAGTAGACATGCTAACCCTGTTACTCCCGTTGAGCGGGATATGCAGCGGCACATACCTGGTTTGTGCCGATGAATGTCCACTCTTAGTGTCACCGAACACCCTGATCCCAATCCCTTAGGGCCCGATATTCAAAGGCCTTTACACGGGTAACTTCCTTAGTTACCCATGTAAAGGCCTTAACTGAGATTTTTGAAGGGCACCTACATGGGTAGTGCTCTTTGAAAATCCTGGCTAAGTCCCTAACGCGCCCTGATGCTATCCGCATAGCATTGGGGCGTGTTAGGGGCATTCCGGGGTGGAGCGGTGGCAGAGGAAGGGGCTATCTTTAAGATGCAGAGGCTATGCGGGTAGCATCGTATAGCCTTTGTGGCTGCTGGGGCATCCAGGCTAACCCGATTTTCACTTCCACCAGTGTGGAAGTGAAAATTTGGGTTACGGGGGTTGGCAGGCAGGCTATGCGCTGCCGTGGAGCATAGCCTGCCCAACTCAATATTGGACCCTTAGAGTCAGGGCATTCCAGAGTGGAGGCAGTACTGAGTGACAGAGTGGAGGCAATACTGAGGGTTAGCCAGTTAGCGGCAATATTGAGTCATTGCTGGCTAACCCTAACCGGCTAAAGTTAGGCCAAAAATAGCTAAACTGGCTAAAGTTAGCCCAGCATATCTGGCCAATGGCTAAATATTGACATGGCTGTATAGCTAATTCGCTGTCTACGCAACCCAGATATTCAATGTCTCTAGCTGGTTATGGCCCCAGGCATTATTTAAAATGGTGCTGGCTGCCACTGCTAAATATGCCTCCTAATATTTTCTTGAACTAGTTGATTAGTTATTTGCATTAACTTATGTTGCTTATATATGTCTAAAACACTTTGTTCTCTCAATCCTATCCATTACTCACCCACCCAACTCCAAGAAAGAAAATAAAATTTGATCAAATACCTTACTTCTGCCTGGTATTTACCACTACCAACCCCTCCCCCCTTCTTTTGCAATAACTTACTATTTCTTCCAGCACCAGCCTTTTGCCTCTACCTCCAGGAAAATCCTATGAGACTGTAAATTGTGATTTCATGGAGAGATGATGTCTTTTGTGCCTTGCCTAAAAGAAGAAGAAGGGGTCTAGAAGCACAGCTCAGCTGCTGGTGATATGGGAAGAAGGGAAGCCAGGATCACTTGCCCTGTCCCGCTCAGTGTGAGTTCCACAAAAACAAGGCTCAGTCCCCCCCTAATTAATACCATGTTGTGAAAGAAACCCTCTCCCAGATGGTGATTCCCCCCATCCCTCCCACCCCACAGTAGTGTCATGAGACAGAGCTCCTCTCCAGACCTAGCAATCCACCCCGCACCAAGCATAGTAATTGTTACTGTACCTGTGGGTAAGAATTTATAAAGGGGGACATTCCTTGGAGACTAGCTTTGGAACTACTCACATACTTTTGCATTTTCAAAAGTATGCATATATTTTAACTCAGAAAAAATGTCCATATGTTAGTATAGTATAAATGTATGTGGGCACTTTTTCTTGCTAGAATTTTCAAAGTAACATAGTAACATAGTAAATGACTGCAGATAAAGACCAGTATGGTCCATCTAGTCTGCCCAGTACGATGTCAAGAGTAGATACATCTGTCGCTCTGTGCAGGCCCCCCTTCTCCATGTCTTTGTTTAGGGGTGATCCCACCACTCCTTGTAGTACACCCCTATTTGTTAAGGAATTAGATGGTTCAGATTATTTTGATATGTTCTTGTTGCTGTAAAGGGGTCCACTGTGTCTGTCCCATGCCCTTTTGAACTCCGTCACCTTATTTTCCCCCACCACTTCCTTCGGGAGGGCATTCCAAGCATCCACCACCCTTTCAGTGAAAAAGTATTTCCTGACATTGCCTTTCAATTTACCACCTTGTAGCTTCATGTTAGGCCCTCTAGTTTTGCAGCTTCTCCGGCTTTGGAAGAGGTTTGTTTGTTCATTATTTCTCTTTAAGTATTTAAAGGTCTGAATCATATCTCCCCTCTCCTCCAAAGTGTACATGTTTAGGTCTTCAAGTCTCTTCTCATAAGGCTTCTGACGCAGGCTCCAAATCATTTTGGTCACCTTCTTCTGAACAGTTTCCAGTCTTTTTACATCCTTTGCAATATATGGTCTCCAAAACTGAACACAGTATTCCAAGTGAGGCCTCACCAGTGACTTGTACAATGGCATAAGTACCTCTTCCTTTCTGCTGGTAATTCCTCTTCCTATGCAGCCCAACATCCTCCTGGCTTTTGCAACCGCCTTGTCGCACTGTTTTTCCACCTTGAGATCTTCAGAAATAATCACTCCAAGGTCTTTCTCCTGATCTGTACACATCAATCTCTCGCCCCCTATCATGTACATTTCCCTTGGATTTCTGCTTCCCAAGTGCATGACTCTGCACTTCTTCACATTAAATCTTAATTGCAAAGCATTAGACCATTCTTCCAGCTTTTGTAGATCATTCTCATGTTAACCACTCCCTCGGGGGAGTCCTCTCTGTTGCAAATTTTTGTGTCATCTGCAAATAGACAGACTTTTCCATGCAGTCCTTCAGCAATATCACTCACAAATACATTGAACAGTGCCAGACCCAGGACCGACCCCTGGGGCACCCAGCTAATCACCTTCCTTTCATCCGAGTGAGCTCCATGTACCATCACCTTCTGTCGTCTGTCAGTCAACCAATTTCTGATCCAATTTACCATCTTGGGATCTATCCCCAAACTACTGAGTTTATTGATAAGCCTCCTATGAGGAACAGTATCAAAGGCTTTATTTATTTATTTATTTAAAGGGTATTTCTATCCCGCCTTATCCTTTAATCAAGGCTTTGCTGAAATCCAGGTAGATGACATCCATCACAAGCTCCTGATCTAGTTCCCTGGTCACCCAGTCAAAGAACTCAATCAGATTTGTTTGGCAAGATCGTCATTCGGTAAAACCATGTTGCCTCGGATTTTGCAACATGTTGGCTTTGATAAAGTTCACAATTCACTCTTTCAGGAGCGCCTCCATTACTTTTCCCGCCACTGAGGCAAGGCTCACAGGCCTGTAGTTTGACACTTCTTCCCTGTCACCACTTTTGTGTAGAGGTACGACATCAGCCATTCTCCAGTCCTGAGGAACCTCTCCTGTTTCCAAGGATCTGTTGAAAACATCCTTTAACGGCCCTGAAAGAACCTCTCTGAGCTCTTTCAGTATCCTGGGATGTATCTCATCTGGTCCCATGGCCTTGTCCACTTTCAGTTTTGCAAGTTGTTCTAACACTTCATCTTCTGTGAATGGTGTGGAATCTACTTCATTCCCAGTTTTATATTTGGGAGTCACAGGTGGTCCTTCTCCAGAACTTTCCTTAGTAAAAACAGAGCAGAAGTATTCGTTTAGCAATTTCGCTTTTTCAATGTCACTTTCCACGAGTGCGTTCCCAGCACTTCTGAGTCCTGCAAGTCCACCTCTGATCTTCTTACTTTCTCCAATATACCTGAAGAAAGTTTTGTCACCACACTTCACATCTTTAGCCATCTTTTCCTCTGCCTTTGATTTTGCTATCCTTATTTCTCTCTTTGTCTCTTTGAGTTTGATCCTGTATTCATTTCTGTGTTCCTGAGTTTGCAAGCTTTTGAATTTTGCGAAAGCTGTGTGTTTTGCCTTTATTTGAGCAGCCACTTCTTTGGAAAACCAAATAGGTTTTCTTCTTCTCTTGTTGTTGTTTACTTTTCCTACATATTTATCTGTTGCCCCTTTTATTGCCACCTTTAGTTTAGCCCATTTCAATTCCACTTCCCTTATCTCCTTCCACCCTGTCAGCTCCTCCTTTAGGTACTTGGCCATTTTATTGAAGTCTGTGTTTTTGAAGTTTAGGAGCTTGAGCTTGCTATGATTGGCCTGTACCATGACTTTTATCTCAAACCACACCGTGTGATGATCGCTGCTGCTCACAGGGGCACCTATGGGCACCCACACAGACATTCGACATGCTATCACCGTTGATGAGCACTAAATCCAGCGGTGAGCTTTCCCTGGTTGGTTCTATCACCACTTGTCTAAGTAATGTGTCTTGGAGAGCATCCACAATTTTATTGCTTCTTTCCAGATTTCCAGAAGGAGTAATCCAATCCACATCAGGTAGATTAAAGTCACCCAATATGATCGCTTCTCCCTTTGTGGCTATCTTGGCAATATATATAATCAATTAGTTATCTATCTCTTCAGTTTTTGTCGGAGGTCTGTATACTACAGCAGTATGGATGACAGTGCCATCTCCTCTTTCCAACACAATCCAGAGCGCTTCTTCTTTTCCCCATGCCCCCTGCATTTCAGTAGCTTTAATATTGCCCTTGACATACAAGGATACTCCTCCTCCTCTTCCATTTTCTCTGTCTCTTCTGAATAGATTATAGCCAGCTATGGCTATATCCCAATCATGCGATTCATTTAGCCAAGTTTCTGTAATGGCCACAATGTCCAAAACCATTTCCACCATTAGGGCTTCCAGGTCCGGAACTTTGTTGGCTAAGCTTCGAGCATTAGTGCTCATTGCTTTCCAGGTTTTAACTGGCTTGTGTGTATTTTGCATTGCTTTTGTTCTGCCCACATCTTCCTGCTTGTTTTTGATGTGTGGTTTAAAAGTGTGTCTGTTTCTGATGTTATTCTGCTTTTGCAGGGGGTGATGTCCACATCTGTGTTCACTTTCTGCTCTAAGTACTTCAACAACTTGGTTTGTATTCCTGCTGGCTGAAGAGTCTGGGAGGCACTTGACTATCTTCTCTCCATTGAACTGTGCTCCCAAGTTGGTGCCTCTGATGATGGAATCTCCAAGTATTAGTAGTTTGCTGTTTGGTGAGGTTTTCTTCATATTTGGTCCTCTAGCAGGAGATTGGGCATTGTCTGTCTCATTTAAGGCCCTTCAGTTTCTTTGGATTGGGCATCCTCATTAGCCAAGGCAGAGAAGGCATTGTGCAGGGATATTTCCTGATGCATAGGGTGTCTTTGTGTCACAGGTCACAGTCTACGAGAACCCACTGTGATCCATTTATTCCTGGGGTGTTTGATTCTTTGTTGGAGTTGTGGTGGACGTTGTTCAGTTTGTATCTTAGAAGAGGTGCGTTTCATTGCAGCCAATTCCTCCCTCAGTTCCACATCCTCATTAGGCAAGGCAGAGGAGGCATTATTTATTTATTAATTGCATTTCAATATCAGCAACAAGGTGATTTACAAACCAGTGGTGGGAGATGAACAGCAAAAGACTAAATGGTATAAATAGCACGACAATAATTCCAAGTAACAGAATTGGTACAAGCTATAGAGAACCACATAAGATAAAGTAAAAAAAAAAAAAAGACAGACACAAAAATCACTGCCATTCTAAGAAATCATGGTTCTGGTGATTATACTTAGATAAAATTAACCACATCTTTACCCCTTTCTTAAATTTTTTTTGCATGCCGACTCCATATGCAAGTAGACGGGAACATCATTCCATAAAGATGGCGCAACGTAGCAGAAGATGGATTTCCAAGAATGGCCCAAGCTCAGCTTTGTAAAAGGGGGATAACGAGAAGATCCCTAAGATGATCACAGTGATCTAGTGGGGCAGTATAGGATTAGCAGGAGAGAGATAGAAAGCCCTATAGGCAATCATTAGGATCTTAAAATGAATGTAATCATTCACAAGCAGCCAGTGTTGTTCACAAAGCAAGGGGAGATGTGCTCTGTCTTCCTAGCAATGATATATCATCTTGACACCTACATTTGGAAAAAGCTGAAGAAACTTCAGCTGGTAAGAAAGAAGCCCTATTAATAAGGAGTTGCAATAGTCCATTCTGTTAATAACTAATGCCACGTACACTTTTCTTCATCTGTGTGAGTTGTTAAAGAACTATTTTTTACATCAGTTTAGACTGCACATTTTGCTACAGCAATTCTATCTCAATTAAAGGAAAGGAGTTAACGGTACTAAAACATCAAGCATTTGTGAAAAGAGGTACTTGGAAACATTTCTGTGGTTTCATTCAAAAATTGCTCTATGAGAGTTCAGATTCTCTGCTATTAAAGCAATCTTTGACTCAGAGGAAGTCACAGCAGCAAAAGTGACATATTCTTCAGAGTAAAATAATACTACATGATCAACATAGCCAGAGCTTGAAAAGTCTTGATCTACTACTGTTTCAACAGAGGAAGGCTATGTGCTTCCTGGTAATAATTCTCTATAGCATGAAGCAATATGATGACAGTGCTGGCTATGGGGGAGTTGCTTGTATAGTCATTTTGTTAATGATCTGAATTCTAGACTGTGGGATATCCTAATGACAGATGGCAAGTCATTAGATAAACCACTGGAATAGATGTTGTAACCCCACTGGTAGGAAGTCAGCCATCAATATCTGCACTATTAAACTCTGCACTCAACGGGAATTCCTGGAGGTATAAGACATCACAGTCCAGGGAGTGATATGTAAAGATGTGATGTGAACTTACTTTGATATATCTTGAAGGAATAAAAGGGAAAATATTTATTCCAAACAAGGAAGAAAGGAAGGAGGAAGGAAGGGATAAAGAGAATCATATAAACCTGAAAGCTTTGGTTGAAATATGTGTGTGTATGTGTAGTGGTTAGAGCAACTGCCTCATATCCAGAAGATCAAGGGTTCAATTCCCACTGGCACTCCTTGTGACCTTGGGCAAGTCACTTTACCCTCCATTGCCTTGGAAGAAAAGGCTGACAATCTACTTCCAGTGATACATTGCCAAGAAAACCCAGAGGTAGCTGGGTTGCTATGAGTCAACACTGACTTGATGGCACTTAAAAAACAAATGTGTGTGTGTGTGTGGGGGGGGGGGGGGGGGGTGGAAGTAGTTCTGTAAACACTGGTGCAATATTGTTTTGTTTGTTGAAAGGTGCCTGGGTATTTCTGATGGTTGGCAGTGGGAGGGAGAGACATCATTTGTCTTTCCTAGAGGTGTTAACTTCACCTCTTCAATTTTATAAAGCTCTTTGGAGAATAGTATTTAAACTGAGTCCTCACTACTCCAAAAATACTATTACTCTTCAAGGCAGTTGTCCCTTCCTTTCAACACATGCTACTAAGACCCTCATCCACTCGCTAGTTACCTCCCATCTTGACTATTGTAACCTGCTCCTTACTGGTCTCCCTCTGAATCATCTCTCTCCCCTTCAATCTGTTCAAACTCAGCTGCACGGCTTATCTTCCGCCAGTGTCACTATGCTCATGTAACCCCTCTTCTCAAGTCACATCACTGACTCCCTATCCATTTCCGCATCCAGTTCAAACGTCTCCTACTGACCTACAAGTGCATTCATTATGCAGCGCCTCACTACCGTTCCTCTCTTATTTCACTCTACACTCCTTCTCGGGAACTCAGCTCGTCTGGCAGATCACATTTATCTGTGCCCTTCTCTGCCACTGCCAACTCCAGACTTAGCCCATTCCACTTTGCTGTTCTATATGCCAGGAACAAACTACCTGAGTCAGTGCGTCGGGCTCCTTCTCTGGCCCTATTCAAGTCCAGGCTGAAGACCCACCTCTGAGGCTGCTTTTGGATCCTGATGCTCCTCATTCTCTTGCCCACTTCTTATGTGTATCTTGCCATACTCTAGTCCCCAGTTTTGCAATGTGTTCTTAGCTTGATTAGATTGTAAGCTCTGATGAGCAGGGACTGTGTCTTACATCTATACAGCACTGTATCTAGCCCTGTGTGAGCGGTGTAGCTGCACAGGGTGCAAAGAAATAGGGGTGCATTTGGGGCTGCCAGAGTTGCCCCCCCCCACGTTGCCTGCCTTTGCTCACCGCCAACACTTTTAGTGTTTCTGTGGCAGCGTTATCCAATTGAACCCCTCCCCCCGGGTCTTTCTGACTCCGTGCTTGCATGTTTGCCTGGTCCCTCCTTCCTCTGATGTATACTCGCATCAAAGGAGGGTGCGATCAGACCAGTCATTCAAGATCGGATATGGAGGTAAGATGGGGAGATGCATGGGGCACCAGGAAGCAAGGTGAGCAGGAATTTGGCACTCAACTCTCTCACAGTCACCCTTCTCAATAAATAGAGTCCAAGCCAGAAAAATTGTGGTCTGAACCAAGGGTTTACTCAAAATTTAGGGTCACTAATTAATAACTTCAACATTTCAAAAGAAGCCCGACTATCTCAGGTGGCCACTAACCTATTAGTAAGACTTCTAGTTTTGGAAGGGTGAGGAAACACTTGTCTTTCCTGAAGTTCACTCACTTTCCCACATACAGAAGATTGATTAGAGGGCAGAGACACATTTTGGGGGGCTGCAGCGGGGCATAGCAATGGGCTGGGCAGTGCAGTGTGGTGAGCCTTTGGACATTCAAATGCTGCTGCCCACCCTATTTCCCCTGGAACAGACTCAGCGATTCCTAAAGTTTTTATTCATTTATTTAACATTTCTTATATACCGCCTTTCAAGGTTATCAAAGCGGTTTACATTTAATTCAACAATTATACATGGAACCAATGCAGAGTTGACTATGATATATTGAACAGTGGCAACTATTTAAGGGGTTGAGGGTTGATGTTCGGAGTAGGGGTTAATGGGATCAGGATTATTTACAGTCCAAATGAGGTGTGTAGGTGATAGTGAGGAGGTTACTGAATGAGTATGGATGCTTAGTGGTAGGAGTGGATGCTAAGTTGTTGGACCATAGTATTCAATAAATAGGTGAATTATTAACTTTTTCCTAAAATCAAAGGTGTCATCAATTGACCTTATTTCATATGGGAGCAGGTTCCAGAGTATCGGTCTGTAGATTTCGAAAAATCAGCACAGTGCAGCATCAGGCCTTTGAACACTTGCCCAAGAGCACTTAAGGCCTGCTATATACTGTATGCTTCCTTTGACATTCACTGTCAAGAAGGCAGGACGTGCAAGCCTTAAGTGTGCATGTATTGGTGTTTAAAGGCCTAATGCTGTATTGTTATTTTAGGAATGGCTGAGTCAGTTCCAGTGGAGGTAGGCTGGGCAGTTGGGAGTAATAGCAGTGAAAGGCAAGAGAGGAGAAATGCTGGATGCCTTGGTGGGGGAGGGGGGAGGGGAGGGTAAGGAGAGCAGTGGAGATGTTGGACAGTTGTTGAGGGGGGAAGGGTGAAAAGAGAAAATTCTGGACATCTTGGAGGGATATGAAAATGGAGGGGAGAAGTTGACTAAGGAGAGGGCGTAGAGAAAGAGAAAGGAAGAGGAGAGGCTGGACCCTGGGGGAGCACCGAGATGAAGAGTCATCTAGGGCACCAGATACTCTTGGGCTGGCCCTGACTCTCCCCCTTGTCTCCCACACATCAATTCTGGTACTTCTCTTCAGTCCTTTCTTTGATTTTAACACAGAACCTCATACTGTGTATCATGACTAGATTATAAACTCCAAGGACCAGGAATTATCTCTTATGCGTCTCTATATAGCACTATATACATTTGATGGTCTTATATAATGAATAATTATTATAATAATATAATAGTTTTATGTGTATAAATTTTAAAATATGCATCTACAAGTGACCCTTTATGAAGGCTTTGAAGGTGGTGAAAGCAAGGACAGCAGGCAGAGTAGGCAGAAAGACATGGTACGACGTCCTAGAATTCTTGCAAGACACTGTTTGCATGTTCGATTCCCGTTGGCACTTCTTGTGACCTTGGGCAAATCACCTTACTCTCTATGGCCTCAGAAGGCCTGGCAATCTACTTTCGGTCACACCTTGCCAAGAAAACCCAGGAGATGCTGGGTTACCAGGAGTTTGCATTGACTTGATGACACTTAAAAAAACAAAAAAAATGTTTGTGCTTGGTCTAATTATACCCCTTTAGTCTCAGAGATGACCAAGCATGACAAAAACATTTTGCCATTTCAGGGACTAAAGTCAGTGCATATTGCCACCCATATCTTTTGTCTGCATTAGGCACAGGATAAATACTGTTTACCACAATAATTGAGATGCTAAAGATCTGAGAAAAAAATGGAAGAACATGGGGTGAAAGGTAAAGGCATAGGCATAGGTAAGTACCATGATACAGCAGTACCCATCTACTCAGGAGTCATGTCTCAAGAGAAGTGTCGGGTGCATGCCACTATCAGCAGTTAACTAATTAGATACCTCCTGGCCTACAGAAACAAGAGGTAAGTACAGTAGAAGTCAAAGCCCAGGGTATGTGCATCTTCTTCTGCTACAGTCAAATTGCCATTATAGTACATCTGAGCAGCTAGTTGTGTCTCCAGGATGGGGTTATGTCTCCCTAATCTGCCATTCCTTCCTGTTCAGGACAGAATACTAAATTCCTCTGTCCTGTAGAAGGCTATTATATCTTTCTTTTCCAGAGCTGCTCCCAGAGTTGCCAAGTTACCCATTTCAAAAAAGGAGACTTTGGAGACAGTCTTGATTTCGAACTAACATTCCAAAGTTGTGCAGTCTTTAAGTTCCCTACGTACACCCATGCAACTCCACGCTGCAAGTCTCATAATGCATCTAGATAGTATTGACAGAAATCTAAGAAAAGCCTCAAATCTTCCTCTGGAAGTGGGTAAGTTGACAACTCTGTTCTTCTGATCTTCTGAATTTTGGACTCTTGCCTCCTTTCATGACCAGGTCTGTATGCTCTTTGGCTGCACTAGTGCTCTGGACTCCCATGAGGACAGAAGGCTATATAGCAACGGTAGCTGGTGGAGTGGCAAACCAGAGTCTATAGTGTTTATTTTAGAGGCCTTATTCACAAATTACATTTATATAGTCAAGCATATACATGTCTAAATTGTATCCAAGTAGAAATGGCCAGTTTTAGAAAGGATCCAATTTACACGAAGATGTTCTTAGTATGTGAAAGATTCGGGGAGTGACATGTCGGAAATATACTGGGGGCATGGCATGGGCAGGATAAACTTCTACATGTGTATTCACCATTTTATATATGGAATGCCAATGTAAAGCCAAAATTCATGTCAGGATTTTTAGTTACTCCCTGGAACATGTGGGTTTTAGAACCTGTGCGATTTGACAACCCCTTTACATAAGGTTACCAGATATTCCCGATTTTCAGGGATTGTCCCTGATTTTTGAACTGTGTCCCTGACTCCCATCTGCCTGGCAGCCTCCTGTCTCCAATTCGAGCAATAGGGACAGAGGTGTAGAAAAAGGATTTTATTTTCAATTTAGTTTTTAGAATTTAGATGCATTATCTTTATATTTTATACAGTATTGGGGAAATGCATCACTGTTTTTATTTCTCCGTCGGTTTGTCTGCTTGGAAATGATATTGTTACTGTCATGGCATGGATGGGGGGGGGGGGAAAGGGCAGGGTAATGACTCCCTTCCAAAATGCCTCCATCCCCCATCACACACACACTTCTGATAGGTTTCCCATATTTGCCTGAAAAAAAATCCGGTAGCCTTACCTTTACAGGAAGAATAATGGGGATTATCCTCTTTAATATCCCCTAGTTTATTTCCCCTCCAAATTGAAATTAGTTAGCGTTATTGTCCTCTGCACTTAACTAGTAGCATCTTCATGTCTAAGTTTACACAATGGTGCGCATGCATGTGTAAGTGCCGAAATTTAACATGTAACTTGCCAGGTAGATATTTCCCACATGTAAATCTGTAAAATAGCTGTGGATACGTTTCTGCATTTCCTTCTATGTATTTTAGAAGCAGCTTCATATTTAGCGGAGCCATTTTTAAAATATTGTCAGAATTGAATACATGCCAACTACGACATCTCCATCTCATTCTCCATGTGCTATCTAAAATGTGCCTTCACCTGGGATCTCCTAAATCCTGGTGGATCAGGAACTGGTTGAAAGAGAGAAAGCAGAGGGCAGGGCTAAATGGCCAATTTTCCCAATGGAGACAGGTGAATAGTGGAGTGCCCCAGGGATCTGTGCTGGGCTCGTTGCTTGTTAGCATATTCATAAAAGACCTGGAAATGGGAATAACAAGTGAGGTGATCAAATCTGCAAATGACAGAAGATTATTCAAAGTTGTTAAAACACAAGAGGATTGTGAGAAATTGCAAGAGGACCTTGATAAATTGGGAGACTGAGCATTCAAATGACAGATGAAATTTAATGTGGGAAAGTGCAAAGTTATGCACTTAGGGAAGAACAACAAAAACTACAGTTACACAATGCAAGGTGCCACATTAGGAACCACTGTCCAGGACAATGATTAGGCGTCATAGTTTATAATATGTTGAAACCTCGGCCAGTAAGCAGCAGAGGCCCAGAAAAGAAATAGAATGTTAGGAATCATAAAGAAAGGAATGGAGAATAAAACAAAAGCTATTATAATGCCTCTGTATTGTTCCATGGTGCGACCACACCTTGAATACTGTCTGCAATTCTGGTCGCCGTATCTTAAAAAGGATATAGCGTTATTAGAAAAGGTACAGAGAAGAGCCACCAAAATGGTAAAGGGGATGGAAGGATATCCCTATGAAGAGAGGCTAAAAAGGTTAGGGGTCTTGAACTTGGAAAAGAGATGGCTGAGGGGAGATATGAGGGGGGATGATAAGTCTCTGGCCTTGTAACAAAACAGAAAGCTAAAAGCACACTTTTGTTCCAGAGGTCCGAATAGTACCAAATAAAACAAAACTGCAGAGAGATCATTCGGGCCTCTGGAACTGAAGTGTACCTGTAGCTTTCTGTTTCATTACAAGACCGGAGACTTATCAGCTCCCTCTCGTATGATAGAGGTCTATAAATGAATGGAGTGGAACGGGTAAATGTAGATCGGTTGTTTACTTCATCAAGAAGTAGAAAGACTAGGAGAGATACAATGAAGCTACAATGTAGCACAGTTAAGACTAATTGGAGAAAATATTTTTTCACTCAACACGTAATCAAACTCTGGAATTCATTACCAGAAGATGTAGTGAAAGCCATTAGTGTAGCTGGATTTAAAAGAGGTTTGGACAACTTCCTGGAGGAAAAGTCCATAAACCATTATTAAAGAGGACCAGGGAAATCCACAGCTTATCCATTAGACAAGCAGTATGGAATCTGTGTGTTTTTTGGGAACCTGACAGGTACTTGTGACCAGGATTGGCCACTGTTGGAAACAGGATACTGGGCTTGATGGATCCTTGATATGATCCAGTATGGAATATCTTATATTCTTATGTAAAAATTTAAAGTATGTTCAGGTTGTTTGTATGCATGTATACCTACACATTAATGATTGTACAAGTCATATACATCTTTAAAAAGGTTCTAGTGTGTATACAACGTGCCCCTAAAGAACAAATATATAAAACAAACAAAACATTTTCCCCAAATTGGGCAAATTTATTTTTAAACAAACATGAAAAGAACTTGTTTTGACTGTGTATCTCTTCTATTGCTAACTCCAGACTTTGCTCCTTTCACCTTGCTGCACCTTACACCTGGAACAAACTACCTGAGTCTATACGACAGGTGCCTTCTCTGACCCTTTTCAAATCTAGGCTGAAAACTCACCTCTTCACTGCCGCTTTCAGATCCTGACTCACCTGATCTCCTTGTGTTTCCCTTGGGTTGTCTGTCTTGACTAGATTGCAAGCTCTGATGAGCAGGAACTGTCTCTTACATGTCTGTGCAGCGCTGCGTATATCTTGTAGTGCTATACAAATGTTCAGTAGTAGTAGTACTAGTGTGTACACCTCTAGTGTCCCTCTGCTTCACTCTAGGAATTTGCTACAGGTGGTGATCGGCCATGTTCTTTTTAGGAATAACCTCTAGCACCTGTATGGATGAAGTGAAAGAAAAAGAATGAGTGGGACACTGGGGAACTGGCATGCTTCTGTGTTTTGAAGGGTCTCCTCTGATAGTTGGTCATAAGTTATGGCCGAGAAGTGAGAGGCTTCTATGGAGAAGAAAGAGCATTGATGAAGTGTCACATGTATGTCTGAGAGGCAGGGCCGACCTCCAAAGTTGGTTCAAGGTGTTTGCACTCTAGACCAGTGGTTCTCAACCCCATCCTCTGGGACACTCAGGCCAGTCAGGTTTTCAGGATATCCAAAATGAATATGCATGAGATAGATCTGCATGCACTACTTCCATTGTTTGCAGATCTATTTCATGCATTTTCATTGTGGATATCAGAAAACCTGACTGGCCCCAGGGTCCTGAGGATTGGGTTGAGAACCATTGCTTTAGACAAACCTTAAGTCTTATGCCCCCAGGCTGTCAGAATCTATTGTTTAGCTTTGAATGCCCTTCTCTTTATTGCCCCCCAGAAGCTACCACCCTAGGCAACCTGGCCCTGTTGAAATCTGGTAAATTACTCAAAAGCCAGGCTCTGGTGAACTGACCACCCTCAAATTTGTCATATATTTCAGAATGGGTGAGAATATAGGAATCATGACAGGAACCAGAGAAATCGGAGTACATAGTAGTGATGAAACCTTTGGCTTTGCAAACCACCTACATATTGAGGAAGTGAAACGTCTTTTTTTTAAATTTATTTAAAGGGTATTTGTATCCCGCCTTATCCTTTAATCAAGGCGGTGAGCACAGCAAGCAATCAGTGTAAGTGTTGTGTGTTAGGTGAGCTTTATGTACAGTGTGGGTGCGTGGGTGCGAGTGTTTTGATTTGTGTGAGCTATTTACATATGTGCTATGTACAGTATATACATTGGGTTCTGGGTCCAGGCTTGGTGGTTTCCGTGAGCTGTCATTAGTCCAGATTGGATGCGGTTTGTGGATTCAGGTTAAGCATTTGGGCCATAGTGATCTGTGAAGAGTACAGTCTTCAGGTGTTTCCGGAAGTCCTTCAGATCTTCAGTTGATCGTAGGTCGTGAGGGAGTGAGTTCCATATTGATGGGGCTGCCAGGGAGAGTGCCCTTTGTGTGGTGGCTTTGCGTGCTTTTGTGTAGTTGTTTGGGGTGCTGAGTGTGTCTGTTGTGGCTTTTCTTCTTGGTCTGTTGCTGGTGTTAGGGAGAATGAGGGCTTGGAGGCTGAGTGCTGATCTCTTGTGTCTGATTCTGAATATGTTTAAGATCATCTTGTATTTGATGCGGTGGCTGATTGGGAGCCAGTGGAGGTCTTTGAGGATGGGGGTGATGTGTGCTTGGGTTGTTGCACTGGTAATTATCCTGGCTGCTGTGTTTTGGGCCATTTGAAGTGGTTTGAGTGATTGTTTTGGTATTCCGTTGTAGATCGGGTTGCAGAAATCCAGTATGGGGGTTATGAGTGCTTGGCAGACTGTGCGGAAGTGTTCGTCGGAGAGTAGAGGCTTGAGGCGTCTGGTTATTTTCATTTTGTAGTATGCGTTTCTGGCGGTTTTTTTGATGTGTGATTGTAGGTTCAGCTCTTTGTCGAGGGTTATTCCGAGGTATTTTACTTCGTCCTTTAGTGGGATTGTCATGTTGTTGGTTGTGATGAATGCTGGGGGGCTGAAGTCGGTGTTTCGTGTGATGATGAGTGCTTCTGTCTTGTTGTAGTTGATTGCTAGGTTGTTGCGTTTAAGCCATGTGGATATGTTGTCTAGACAGTTTGTTATCTTGTTGTAGTCGGGGCTGTTGAGGTTGATCGGTGTGTAAATCATGATGTCGTCTGCGTAGATGGTATAGTTTATTTCGTGGGCGGAGATGATGTGGCAGATCGGTTGTATGTATAAGTTGAATAGAAGTGAGGATAGCGCCGATCCTTGTGGTACTCCTTGCTTGATCTTCATGGGTTGTGAAGTTTTGGTTCCGATTTTGACTTGGAACTGTCTGTCGGTTAAGTAGGAGTTGAACCAATTTAGGACGGTGCCGGTTATTCCGATGTTCCGTAGTCTGGTTAGGAGGATTCTGTGGTCCACTGTGTCGAAGGCCGCTGATATGTCTATGAAGATCATTAGTGTTCCTTGATTGTAGTGGTCTATGGTTTGGATGATGTCATTGAAAAGGTATAGTAGAAGTGTTTCGACTCCGTGGTTTGGGCGGAAGCCATGTTGATGTATATCCAGCGGGGCGTGCTCGTCGATGTGGTCCTGGAGCTGTTGTTGCACTGACTTTTCTATGATTTTAGCCAGAAGTGGTATGCTGGAGATTGGCCTGTAGGCTGCTGGGTTGCTCTTTTTTAGGTTGGTTTTCTTGGGGATCAGCCTTATTGTGGCTAGTTTCAGCTGTTCTGGCATGGTTCCTAGGGTTAGGGAGTTGCTCACCATGTTGTGTATGTGGCCTATGAAGCTCTGCTTGGTTGCTTTGATCCATGGGGCTGGACATGGATCAGAGGGTGCGGTGCTTGTGTTGATAGCGGAGATGACTTCTGAGATTTGCTGTGTGGAAGGCGTGTGGAACTTGTCCCAGCTTGTGATGGGTGTGGTTGGGCTGTTGGTTTTTGGCTGTTGGGTTGGTCTTTCTTTAGGAGTGACTGCCTCACTTCCTTGAGGTGGTCTGATTGCTATATGTGTGCAATTAATTGCCCCAACACTGATGGGAAATGAATCATCTCATAGAATTCAGTCATAATTTTCTGCCTTTGCAACACATCCTGAAGGAAGGCATTATACTTTGGTTTGCTGAGAAAGAGTCTCAGAAATTGTATGTGAAGTGGCTGACTGGCCACCAGAGTGGACTGGAAGCTCCCTGTGGTGAAAAAAGGAAGAGCTGTGATGACCTTAAATGCACTGGTATGACCTGTCCTCTTGTGTGACTGACTGCAGCAGAGGCTCCAGCTGTAGGCAGAGGGGAAGAATGGTCTGCTTGTCAAACCGGAAACTCCTTAGGCATATATAACCCCCCTTTCTGTGTGGTCTTCACAGCTGCTTCTAGCACTTGTAAGACAAGGGGAAATACTAATCCATTGAGCCTTTTTACAGTGTTTTAGTCTGGTGCTCATGGATCATAATTATCAGGGATCTTTTGGTGTGGACTGGCATACTCCAGGAAGCCCTTGGCACTTGACACGCTCACATCTCTCTCTTCTCAAATAAATGAGCCCAGGCCAGAAACTGTATTCTGAACCAAGGGTTTACTTAAACTTTGGGATCACTAAGCAAAAACAACAATAACAATTAGCAAAAGCAACAAAGAAGGACTATGTTACAAGCAACTAACTCCTTCTTCTTAGTCCATTTCACTACAGGTAGATTACTCCTTTCTCCTCCCAGTATGATATGTTGCCACACTCCTTTCAATGACTCTTTATCTTAAACTGAACAATTACTCCACTCTTCACCACTCCTGGACCTTGATTACTTGGTATGGTTTCCCTGAGAGGGAACTCGTCTTTTCTGTTTCTAATACTCTTTTGAAGTATACCTGAGACTGGTGGTGATGAAGACGCAGGTCCCTGATACTGTGCTGGCTTACTCCTGGATCTTGTGTCACTGGTGTTTGTTCCTTTCCTTCTGAGAGCTGGCGGCTTCTGTAGATGCAAATTCCTGAAACTGCTCTGCAGGGCTCCTGGTTTGATGAACCGAGAAGCTTAGTTGTTTGTACAGTTCTTGGAACCTCTCTCTCACAGGCAGATCTACTCTCGTTCTTGGACAGTGGTGTGATGGATGGTTTTGCATAGACATCAACCCTCTTCTCTCTTTTCCTATGTTGCTGCTCTGATGCCTGTTGCTCACTCGGGGTGGTATGAATGGATGTGTGCCAGGCACTTGCCCAAAGGGCATATGCCTTTGCTCCCTTCTGGTGCAATGGCTGGGGGTCAAAGAAAGAGTGGTTTATATATGAAGTGGGATTTTCTCTCCCAGGGGTGTCTACTCCCAGCATGACATGATTGGCAGCAAGAAGCTCCTCTGTTTTGGAAATTAGGTTTTTCTCTAACTTTCATTGTAATAACCTCATCAGAATACTGGATCGTGCTTCTGCTCACACAGTAACATCCGAGCAGTTGCTACAGGTCTGGGCCTGTAAATCCTTTGGTAAGGATGTCTCCTCCTGGTCCTCTTCTGTGGCCTCTGCCTCCTGTGACTGATTGCCCACAGAATTCACTTGTTGATGTCAGTCATTCTGCATCAACTACCCACCACCACTACATCCGGACCCTACTACCAGTGCCACAGCTACTTTTTGACATATTCATAAATGACCTGGAAAAGGGAATAACTAGTGAGGTTATCATATTTGCAGATGACACAAAACTGTTTAAAGTTGTTAAAACCCAAGAGGATTGTGGAAAACTGCAGGAGGATCTGGATAAATTGGAAGACTGGGCATCCAAATGGCAGATGAAATTTAATGTGGACAAGTGCAAAGTTATGCACCTAGGAAAGAACAACCCACACTATAGTTACACGATGCAAGGCTCCACATTAGAAACCACCACCCAGGAAAAAGATTTAGGAGTCATCGTGGATAACATGTTAAAACCCTCCGCCCAGTGTGCAGCGGCGGCCAAGAAAGCAAATAGAATGCTAGGTATCATAAGGAAAGGGATGGAGAATAAAACAAAGGATATTATAATGCCTCTGTATCGCTCCATGGTACGACCGCACCTTGAATATTGTGTGCAATTCTGGTCACCGTATCTTAAAAAGGACATAGCGTTATTAGAAAAAGTACAGAGAAGAGCCACCAAATTGGTGAAGGGGATGGAAGGCTACTCCTATGAAGAGAGGCTAAAAAGGTTAGGGCTCTTTAACCTGGAAAAGAGATGGCTGAGGGGAGATATGATAGAGGTCTATAAATCAATGAATGGAGTGGAACGGATAAACGTGGATCAATTGTTTACGCTATCAGAATATAGAAAGACTAGGGGACATGAAATGAAGCTACAGGGTAAACTATTTAAGACAAATAAGAGAAAATATTTTTTCACTCAACGTGTAATCTGATGGGGGGTTCAAATCCCACTAGAGGACAGCAACCTTGGGCCGGAAGGACTGGGGTTTCTAAGTCCCACAGGTGCTCCTTGTGGTCTTGGGCAAGCCACTTAACCCTCCATAGCCCATGTTCCCTGTAAAATAGTTATCTCCAAGTTATAATGCCCTGTTCAATGTAATTTCAGTTTGTTCAATGTAAACCGCACTGATGCAGAATAGCGCGGTATGTAAGAGAATGTAAATAAAATAAAAATAAAAATAATCAAACTCTGGAATCTGTTACCGGAGGATGTAGTAAGGGCTGTTAGTATAGCTGGGTTTAAAAAAGGTTTGGACAAGTTCCTGGAGGAAAGGTCCATAAACCACTATTAAAAAGGGACCCAGGATATCAATGCTTGACCCAGTACAAGCATTGTGGAACCTGTGTCTTTTGGGGATATTGCTAGGTACGTATGACCTAGGTTGGCCACTGTTGGAAACAGGATACTGGGCTTGATGGACCTCGGTCTGACCCAGTATGGCATGTCTTATGTTCTTATGTTCTTATGACACAGACATCCATACATCCAAGGGTGTTAAAAGAACTGAAATATGAGATTGCAGACCTGCTATTAGTAATCTGTGAACTATCATTAAAATCATCTCTAATACCTGAAGATTGGAGGATCGCCAATGTAACACCAATTTTTAAAAAGGGTTCCAGGGGTGATCCGGGAAACTAAAGACCGGTGAGCCTCACGTCAGTACCGGGAAAAATGGTAGAAACCATCATAAAGAATAAAATTACTCAGCATGTAGATAGTCATGGCCTAATGGGACTTCATAAGAATAAATAACAACTCCACATATTAACCAACTGTAGTATTAGTAACTCTGCACCAAAGGGTTTTTTTGCACCGTGACAACGGGATTTTCTGGCCTTGAAGCATTTTATGAATATCTGAGGATAGTTCTGAGGTCTGTGCCCCCGTTGTCACGGTGCAAAAAAGCCTTTTGGTGCAGAGTTACTAATACTACAGTTGGTTAATATGTGGAGTTGTTATTTATTCTTATGAAGTATCATTTTTAAACTCCGGTTAGGCCCAGTATAGTTTGTGTGTTTACAATGAATGGCCTAATGGGAGACAGCCAACATGGCTTTAGACAAGGAAGATCTTGTCTTACTAATCTATTATGTTTTTTTGAAAGTGTGAATAAACAGGTGGACAAAGGTGAGTTGGTTGATATAGTGTATTTGGACTTTCAGAAAGCCTTTGACAAGGTCCCTCATCAGAGACTTTTGGCAAAACTAAAGAGTCATGGGATAGGAGGCAATGTACTACTGTGGATCAGGAACTGGTTAAAAGATAGAAAGCAGAGGGTTGGGCTAAATGGGCAATTTTCCCAATGGAGAAAGGTGAATAGTGGTGTACCCCAGGGATCTGTGCTGGGTCCGCTGCTTTTTGACATATTCATAAATGACCTGGAAAGTGGAATAACGAGTGAGGTTATCAAATTTGCAGATGACACAAAACTATTTAAAGTTGTTAAAACCCAAGAGAATTGTGGAAAATTGCAAGAGGATCTTGATAAATTGGAAGATTGGGCATCAAAATGGCAGGTGAAATTTAATGTGGACAAGTGCAAAGTTATGCACCTAGGGAAGAACAACCCAAACTATGGTTACACAATGCAAGGTTCCACATTAGGAACCACCACCCAGGAAAAAGATTTAGGCGTCATTGTGGATAACATGTTAAAACCCTCGGCCCAGTGTGCAGCGGCAGCCAAAAGAGCAAATAGAATGCTAGGTATCATAAGGAAAGGAATGGAAAATAAAACAAAAGATATTATAATGCCTCTATATCGTTCCATGGTGAGACTGCACCTTGAATATTGTGAGCAATTCTGGTCGCCATATCTTAAAAAGGATATAGAGTTATTAGAAAAGGTTCAGAGAAGAGACACAAAAATGGTAAAGGGGATGGAAGGATACTCCTATGAAGAAAGGCTAAAAAGGTTAGGGCTCTTTAACCTGGAAAAGAGACGGCTGAGGGGAGATATGATAGAAGTCTATAAATTAATGAACAGAGTGGAACGGGCAAACGTAGATCGATTGTTTACGTTATCAGAATATAGAAAGACTAGGGGACATGCAATGAAGCTACAGGGTAAACTATTTAAGACTAATAAAAGAAAATATTTTTTCACTCAACGTGTAATCAAACTCTGGAATTTGTTACCGGAGGATGCAGTAAAGGCTGTTAGTGTAGCTGAGTTTAAAAAAGGTTTGGACAAGTTCCTGGAGGAAAGGTCCATAAACCATTATTAAGAAGGGACCCAGGATATCAATGCTTGACCCAGTACAAGCATTGTGGAACCTGTGTCTTTTGGGGAAAATGCTAGGTACGTATGACCTAGATTGGCCACTGTTGGAAACAGGATACTGGGCTTGATGGACCTTGGTCTGACCCAGTATGGCATATCTTATGTTCTTATGTTCTTATAACCACAGAAAGATACCCAGCCAAACAGCTAAATAGATAGCCAGACAAAGAACAGAAGCAGGCTAAGACACTTCTTCACTCTTTAGTCACCTCCCACCTGGACTATTGCAACCTCCTCCTTGCTGGTCTCCCTCTGAATCATCTCTCTCCCCTTCAATCTGTTCAAAACTCAGCTCCAAGACTAAACTTCCACCAGCCTCGATATGCTCATATAACCCCTCTTCTCAAGTCACTTCATTGGCTCGCTATCTGTTTCCATATCCAGTTCAGACTTCTCCTACTGACCCAAAGTGCACTCATTTTGCTGCTTCTCACTACCTTTCTCTCTTATCTCTCCCTACACCCTGCCTCGGGAACTCCATTCTTCTGGCAAATCCCTTCTCTGTACCCTTCTCTTCTACTGCCAACTCCAGACTTCGATCCTTTCACCTTGTTGCTCCTTATGCCTGGAACAAACTACCTGAATCTGTGCATCAGGCATCATCTCTGACCCTTTTCAAATCCAGGATACAAACTCACCTCTTCGAGGCTGCTTTTGGATCTGATCCACTTAGCCTCCTATGTGTTTCCTTACCATTCCCCTAGATATATCCTTGTCCTCAGCTTTTATGGTGTCTGCCTTGACTAAATTGTAAGCTCTGATGAGGAGGGACCATCTTTTATATGTATCTGTAGTGCACTGCGTATGCCGTGTAGCGTTATACAAATGATCAGTAGTAGTAGTAGTAGAAAAGCGATAAAGAACAAGCATGAGGGGAGGAGAGGAAGGGATGTAAAAGACTGAAGAGTGTAAAGGATAAGATGGGATGAAAGATAATAGAATATTATCATCAGGAAACACTAACCATAATCAATTCTCCTCCAGCAAAACACCCCATCAAGCAGCAGGTCATAAAAGAAACACTTGCGAGGGTTTGTGTGTGATTTATAGTTGATGTAAATGCTAGCACTTTGTACTTGTATAGTCCTTATAAAATATGTTAGTCATGTACAATTGCAAGGAATATCTCAAACACATCCCCTCTAGAGATATCTAAAACCATAGTCAGCTACTTACACATTGTGGTGTAGAAGGTCCCTCAGATCCCTTAGAGAGTGATAAAATGCAGGATTTAGCTTCAGTTGAAGAAAGAAAACAAATGCACATGGCTCCTGGTTTCCAGGGAAACCACAAACAGAGCAGATCAGTGGAGAGGAAAACACGCCCCTGCTGCAGTTCAGCTCATCGGTCACGAGCTGAGGCAGAACACCTGCTGGAGGGAGGGGTCAGATTAAACCCAGGAAGCCAGAGATATAAGGGAAGCTCATTAGGAAGGAAGTTAACACAGCCGGGAGCACAGCCACGAGTGCAAGCAAGAGAGCAGTCACGAGAAGCAGAGGATTGGCTTGGGAGTGAGGATTCAGAGGAACTAATGGTAACAGAAGATTCTCTGGCCTTTGACTCAGAAAGGGAAATCAGCAAAAGAAACGAGCAGAGAACCAGTGCAAAGGAGCCAGGTACAAGCAGCCCAGGTTTGGTGCCATATATAAAAGGCAGCCAGAAGGGAAATGTATCAAGAAGGCAGACTTGTGTGCACGTAGAAACTCCAAGGCTTGTATCTGTAGCTGATCCTGGAGGGCAGAAGGAATTTCCCATAAGAAAGCCAAAAGGTAGGCTGAGTGACTGGTATAAAAGCAAAGCTGTTTTTAAGAAATCTCTGATATTAACCCAGAAGGGTGGGGCTTTACGTGTGCTGAATACTGTGGGCATTCCCAACCTTGTGTAGCAGAAGGCTGCAGGGAAAAGTCTCATGCTGAAGGAATAGGTGTGTGCTTGGAAACACCCTGTAGTCAATTGCAGACATTTTCAGCTGAGAACCAATATGAACCGATGGAAACAGAACCATCTTTAGAATACCTGCCTGTTGAGTCAATGGACCGTACAATATCTGTGTCTGAGAAGATAAAACCTGTGATGCTGATATAGGAAGCTGTTTATGTTACATTCTTATATTATTTCCTGCCAGAAGATACATGGCCAACTGTTCTTTATTTTTTGTTATGTAAAAGCCATTTGGAAGGGGAATTAAAATCCTGTTATTTGCCTGAACCACTCGAGCTCCACTACTCTCTTTATTTCGGTTGGTGAAAACTACAACTCCCAGGAGGCAGTGCTTTCCCCAAGCACTATTTTCCTACCGGAAGAAGGGATCAGGCCGCTTAACTCTACAAGCACAAGCTGTGGGGTAATAGCGACATTACAACGTGCAAATGGTGCCAAAGCCTTCTAAAATTGCCTCCGTAATGAAAGGAGTAGCCTAAGCCTGGATGTTAAGGCCTACAACCTCTCTGGCTTCCGAGATCCAATGCAGTCTTCTGACTCCTGTCTTACTGACAACAGGGGCGGCCCAAGGGGGGTGCGGGGCCATGTGTGGAGACTCTGTGCGGGGCCTCATTTGCATAAGGTGCCTCATTTGCATAAATATTTGCAGAATGTTACCATACACTAACTTTTAATAAACATGCCTCTTAATGAGTATATGGATAAAGAAAGACTAAAGGATTTCTACATTACTATAATCCAGTGCCAACCGCCAGGCACATTAGGAACTACTACAAACACTGCCCATTTAGAACCCATATACAAGAAAACCCCAATTCAGTGATAAATCATACTAGCCAAATCAAAAAATCACCAAAACAAACCCCCAGAAAAATATGTATCAATAAACTTTCTTTTTGTCGGATGTTTTCAGGAAAGGAACATATAACAACGTTATGTCCACCACTCAGTTACATCCATTTTATTATAATAAATTTTGTATAAAGCGATAAAAACTCTACTTAGCTGGATTGGCAAGTTGCAGACAACTCAGGCACGCTCAGGCACGACGTGCACGTTTCGGGTCAGAAACCCTGTTTCAAGTGCTGCCATAATCAAATTCAACCGTCATTGAAACGCCGAAATCAGCTGTTTGCTTCAAAAGGGTCTGGCACTTCACAGAATGGCCATATTTTGCCGTCAATCATCACAACCCACCAATGAAATACCAGGAGTACCCCACCAATCAGGGGAAACCCAGGAATCATCAGTGGCGTCAGTGAATGCTGAGCCAATCAATCTCTTTGTTTAGACCTTCCAGAGACACAGTCCTCAATTGGAAAATCCAGCGCTGTTCGCAACTCTGTAATTTGTTGATACGATCCCCACCACGTGGATCAGGAGGTACATAGTCGATGACCGACCACCGTAGATCCTGAAAAACATGATCGTAAGCCAAACAATGTTCTACCATTGGAGCTGTCATTATTTTCTGACGTAGACGGGAAGCATGTTCACTCAAACGGAGTCTAATCTTTCGAATAGTTCTACCCACATAAGCCAAAGGACACGGGCAATAGATTAAATATACCACAAAGTTTGAGGCACAATCAGTTTCCCAACGCCGTCGGAATTGCCGATCCGTATTCAAGTAGTTCCATTCCACTCCTGTCATAGCTGTAGAGCAGTAGTTGCAGTTACCACACGTTTTATGACCTCCGTGCGGAAAAATAGGTGAAGAAGTCCTATCCTCCGCAACTGCAGAACTCGCTAATAAATCTCCTAAATTAGCGCCCCGTGTAAACGCTACCGAAAGAGATTTTTGAAAGCAAGGGTGTAAATGCAGAATCGGCCAGTGTTTACGGAGAATGCTAACAACTTCATTACTAGATGTCATGTAGGGCAAGATACCCACCATTGGTGCAAAAGTCTGTTCCAATGCCACTTCAGGTTGATTTGTAGCCAATAACCATTCACGATGTGTGTATAATGCACGGCAATAAGCAAGTTTAATCACTTTGGGTGGGTAGCCCCTATCCAAAAGACGTGTTCGCAACTCGTCAGCATGATGTTTAAAATCCATCGTTGATGAGCAAATTCTCCGCAACCTCAAAAACTGACCGTATGGAAGGCCCCTTTTCAATGGGCCAGGATGAAAACTTTGAAATTTCAATAAACTATTACGTTGGATTGGTTTACGATACAGTGAGGTTCGAAACCGACCCTCCTCTCTATGTATAGTAATGTCAAGAAAATCAATCTGATGATCATCAATGTGGGCCGTGAACGTCAAATGAGATTTTAAACCATTTAACCAGGTCAGAAAAACATGTAGATCCTCCAAAGTTCCCATCCACAAGAAAAATATGTCATCCAAGAATCGTTTCCAAAATTTGATGTGTTGAAAATACTCAGAAGGATAGAGGTACCGCTCCTCAAAATCAGCCATATATAGAGTGGCTATAGATGGTGCCACAGAGGCACCCATGGCTATCCCAAAGGTTTGTAAATAAAATTGTCCCTGAGACAAAAAATAATTACGAGTTAAAACCAACGTAATTAATTCCATCAAAAAATGTCGAGGAAGACGTGAGGGAGCTGTCATGAATTTAGTCTGAAGAAGTTCTAAGGCCTCATTCTGGTTGATATTTGTGTACAATGCGGCAACATCAAGTGTCACCATTTGAAAAGTACAGGCTGGAACTTCCAAAGCCTCCAATTGTTGGAGGAATTGTGCCGTGTCCCGTATATACGAAGTAACCAGAATGGCTTCTTTTTTCAGAAAAACGTCACAAAATTGGGACAGGGGTTCCAACACTGACCCTCTACAAGAGACAATTGGTTGACTAGGTGGCGAGGTAAGGGACTTATGAACTTTGGGAACCAAATAGAGAATCGGAACCTTAGGATACATTATCACCAGAAATTTATGCTCTTTATTCGTAATACACCCTTGAACCAGCGCGTCATCCACTAATGTTTTTATTATTGTCTGCAGTTCCGAGGTAGGATCGTATGATAGAACCCGATAGGTGATAGTGTCCGACAAATGGATATTCAGCAGATTCAAATAATCCCTTGTGGAATAAATCACAATGGCATCTCCTTTGTCAGCTTTTCGAATAGTAAGGTCAGGGTCATGCTGAAGTTGTCTTAAAGTGACCCAACTCTCCTTATTTAAATTGACCCACTTAGGCCCCATTTGTCGTTCAAAAATTGCCAAATCTCGTAAAACCAACTGCTGAAAAGTAATGAGAGCAGGATCCGTAGCTTCCGGAGGAATCCATGTAGATTGTGGGCGTACCACTGAAGTATCCAATGTAGTGGGTTTATCCGAGAAAAAATGTGCAATTCGAAGTTGTATAAATAAACTCGTTTTTTAAAAGGATCATGATCTACCGTGGGCACATAAGAAAGACCCAAATTCAGAATTCGTTCCTGAGCAGGGGACAAAGGGGTAGGCATCAAATTCACCACTATTGATTGGCCTGTTGGCGAGACCGCTGCCGTGTTAATGGGGGTTCCCAGTCCTCCGCATAAGAATTCTGGCGTGTCCGCGTCCGTCCTCCTCGATTGCCTTGACCACGCCGAAAAACCTGAGAAGATCGGTTATACTTTGAAGTGTCCACCACTCCCCCGCTATCATCAGTGTCCTCAGAAGAACTTTCAAAAGTGACTCGTTTCTGATTAGGAGCATCAGGGGGATCATACATCCAGTAATAACTTTTTCAGCATCATAATCAGATTTATCTCGGATAAACTTCTTCTGTTTCAAACCTTTTAAATAATCAAAAAATCCTTTGATTTGTCGATTCATATCATCAAGCTTCACCTGGTATATATTTTCTTCCAGCGCCGTTTTTAATGTAGTTTGAATCTCTGCAATCCGTTTGGAAACAACCTCCTCCTCCTGTGTTGTACGATCCAAAATCAGGGCTATCAGATCAAAACTACATTTGTTTGAAATTTGATTCCGTTTTAACACAAAATCCGCGTCAGAAACAAACATCTTCGGGCACGTGTCATTCGCAGCCCCCGCGGTATAATGCGTGTCTTAAGATAATGTGTCATAGATGCTCCATGGAGTTGCAATCGTGTAAGTTTTTTCCGAAGGGCTTTCAGATCAGCCATAGATTCACGACAGCTCCCTCACGTCTTCCTCGACATTTTTTGATGGAATTAATTACGTTGGTTTTAACTCGTAATTATTTTTTGTCTCAGGGACAATTTTATTTACAAACCTTTGGGATAGCCATGGGTGCCTCTGCGGCACCATCTATAGCCACTCTATATATGGCTGATTTTGAGGAGCGGTACCTCTATCCTTCTGAGTATTTTCAACATATCAAATTTTGGAAACGATTCTTGGATGACATATTTTTCTTGTGGATGGGAACTTTGGAGGATCTACATGTTTTTCTGACCTGGTTAAATGGTTTAAAATCTCATTTGACGTTCACGGCCCACATTGATGATCATCAGATTGATTTTCTTGACATTACTATACATAGAGAGGAGGGTCGGTTTCGAACCTCACTGTATCGTAAACCAATCCAACGTAATAGTTTATTGAAATTTCAAAGTTTTCATCCTGGCCCATTGAAAAGGGGCCTTCCATACGGTCAGTTTTTGAGGTTGCGGAGAATTTGCTCATCAACGATGGATTTTAAACATCATGCTGACGAGTTGCGAACACGTCTTTTGGATAGGGGCTACCCACCCAAAGTGATTAAACTTGCTTATTGCCATGCATTATACTCACATCGTGAATGGTTATTGGCTACAAATCAACCTGAAGTGGCATTGGAACAGACTTTTGCACCAATGGTGGGTATCTTGCCCTACATGACATCTAGTAATGAAGTTGTTAGCATTCTCCGTAAACACTGGCCGATTCTGCATTTACACCCTTGCTTTCAAAAATCTCTTTCGGTAGCGTTTACACGGGGCGCTAATTTAGGAGATTTATTAGCGAGTTCTGCAGTTGCGGAGGATAGGACTTCTTCACCTATTTTTCCGCACGGAGGTCATAAAACGTGTGGTAACTGCAACTACTGCTCTACAGCTATGACAGGAGTGGAATGGAACTACTTGAATACGGATCGGCAATTCCGACGACGTTGGGAAACTGATTGTGCCTCAAACTTTGTGGTATATTTAATCTATTGCCCGTGTCCTTTGGCTTATGTGGGTAGAACTATTCGAAAGATTAGACTCCGTTTGAGTGAACATGCTTCCCGTCTACGTCAGAAAATAATGACAGCTCCAATTGTAGAACATTGTTTGGCTTACGATCATGTTTTTCAGGATCTACGGTGGTCGGTCATCGACTATGTACCTCCTGATCCACGTGGTGGGGATTGTATCAACAAATTACAGAGTTGCGAACAGCGCTGGATTTTCCAATTGAGGACTGTGTCTCTGGAAGGTCTAAACAAAGAGATTGATTGGCTCAGCATTCACTGACGCCACTGATGATTCCTGGGTTTCCCCTGATTGGTGGGGTACTCCTGGTATTTCATTGGTGGGTTGTGATGATTGACGGCGAAATATGGCCATTCTGTGAAGTGTCAGACCCTTTTGAAGCAAACAGCTGATTTTGGCGTTTCAATGATGGTTGAATTTGATTATGGCAGCACTTGAAACAGGGTTTCTGACCCGAAACGTGCACGTCGTGCCTGAGCGTGCCTGAGTTGTCTGCAACTTGCCAATCCAGCTAAGTAGAGTTTTTATCGCTTTATACAAAATGTATTATAATAAAATGGATGTAACTGAGTGGTGGACATAACGTTGATATATGTTCCTTTCCTGAAAACATCCGACAAAAAGAAAGTTTATTGATACATATTTTTCTGGGGGTTTGTTTTGGTGATTTTTTGATTTGGCATTTAGAACCCATAGCAAACTCGCCGTATCCTAACAGCACTACCAGGACTCACAAAGCACCATACCCTAACTATCAAAAGGCAACACTGCAAATATTAAACCAATACATTTCAGAGAATAACAATACATGACCTACTGGGGAAAGAAAACAAGTGGCAATGTCAAATAGGAATTATATAAACAGAATACCTCAGCTCCGTTACACATGCAGAACATAGACCATCACCAAACAAGGAGTCACAATTTAGAAACAGTAAGACAATAATTAAACTGGGAACCCCAAAAGCCAAACTTGGAATGTACAACACTGTAGAAATAAAACTATAAATTAATTTCTTCTTGTAATAAACAAAGCGCAGACGTTAATGATGCACATTTCCCAGAGCTGACATATTCCAGTTAATAAATTCAAAATAAAGAGATATTTTTCTACCTTTTGTGCATTTTTTTCAGTTACAATTGTTCCAGCCACTTTCTTCTAGTTTCTTCGTGTCTTCTGCTAACTCTCCATCTGCTGTCCATTTGTCCTTTCTTCTCTCTTCTAGTTTTTTTCCATTCTCTCTCTACATCTGCTTTAACATACTAATCTTTCTCCTTTTGCTCTTTCCTCATTCCTATTTCATCCACTCAAATTTTACCCCTCCATCCTCAATCCCCACTTACTCTCCCAATATCCGGCCAATTGTAGATTTGTCTTCCCTCACACACAAAATATTTTCCCTCTCCATTTCACTCTCCCAGCTCCATCCCATTCTAATCCTCCCCCAACATAAGCTCCCTTCTAGTTCCAGCCCCACCCAGCATCTGCTCCCTTCTAGTCCCTGCATCAGCCCATTTCCAGTCCTAGCCCCCCCATCAGCCCATTTCCAATCCTATCCTAGCCCCACCATCAGCCCATTTCCAGTCCTAGCTCCCCCATCCATTTCCAGTCCTATCCGAGTCCCTCCATCAGCTCATTTCCAATCCCAGTCCCCATCAGCTCATTTCTAGTCCTTTCCTAGCCCCACCATCAGCCCATGTCATTCCTAGCTCCCCTCCACTCAGCCCATTTCCAATCCAAACCCCCCATGAGCCTACTTCCAGTTCTAGCCCCTCCATGAGTACATTTCAATTCAAGCCCCCACCACAGCCCATTTCCAATCTTAGCATCCCCCAACAGCCCATTTCCAGTCCTATCCTAGCCCCTCCATCAGCCCATTTCCTGTCTTAGCCCCCCACTCAGCCCATTTCCAGTCCTAGCTCCCTCCCCTCACAACCCATTTCCATTCCAAGCCCCCCTCCCCATCAGCTATTTGCAGTTCAAGACCCCCTTCCACTCAGCCCATTTCCATTCCAAGCCCCTGTCCCCATCAGATATTTGCAGTTCAAGCCCCCCTTCCACTCAGCCCATTTCCAGTCCTAGCAGCCCCCCCATCCCATTACCAGTCCCAGCACCCCACAGCCCATTACCAGTCTTAACCCCCCATCACCCCATTTTCAGTCTTACCCCCCACAGTCCATTACCAGTCCTAACCCCCCCATCAGACCATTACCAGTCCTAACGCCCCCCATCAGCCCATTTCCAGTCATCCCCCCGCCCCCATAGCCCATTACCAGTCCTAACCCCCATCAGCCCACTTCCAGTCCTAACCCCCCCATCAGCCCATTACCAGTCCTAGCCCCCCATAACCCATTACCAGTCCTAAGCCCCCCCATCAGCCCACTTGTAGTCTTAGCTCCCCCACAGCCCATTACCTGTGGTAACCCCCCCATCAGCCCACTTTCAGTCTTAGCTCCCCATAGCCCATTTCCTCTCCTAACCCCCCCTCAGCCCACTTTCAGTGCTCTCACCTCCTTCAGCCCGTTTCCAGTCCTATCCCCCCCATAGCCCATTACCAGTCATAAGCCCCCCATCAGCCCACTTGTAGTCTTAGCCCCCCCACAGCACATTACCTGTCATAACCCCCCCATCAGCCCACTTCCAGTCTTAGCCCCCCATAGCCCACTTCCAGTCCTACCCCCATCATCCCATTTCCAGTCCTACCCCCCCATAGCCCATTACCAGTCCTAACCCCCCCATCAGCCCACTTCCAGTCCTAACCCCCCCATCAGCCCATTTCCAGTCCTAGCCCCCCCATAGCCCATTACCAGTCATAAGCCCCCATCAGCCCACTTACAGTCCTACCCCCCCATTAGCCCATTTCCAGTCCTACCCCCCCATAGCCCATTACCAGTCCTAACCCCCCATCAGCCCACTTTCAGTCCTTACCCCCCCATCAGCCCTTTTCCAGTCCTAGCCCCCATAGCCCATTAACAGTCATAAGCCCCCCATCAGCCCACTTGTAGTCTTAGCCCCCCCACAGCCCATTACCTGTCGTAACCCCCCCATCAGCCCACTTGTAGTCTTAGCCCCCCACAGCCCATTACCTGTCGTAACCCCCCATCAGCCCACTTCCAGTCTTAGCCCCCCATAGCCTATTACCTGTCCTAACTCCCCATAGCCCATTAACAGTCCTAACCCCCCCATAGCCCATTGCCAGTCCTAACCCCCCCCATCAGCCCAGCTAGGTTATAAAAACCACAAACCGGCTGGTCCTGCTGCTGCCGCCGTGGCAGTCGCAGAATAGAGCATCCCGTGGGGCCCCCTGCCCTTCAGAGTCTTCTATGTGGCCTCAGCGTGGGCTTTTCAGAGCCGCACAAAGGGAGAGTTTCCCTTTCTCCCAGCTCTGTTAATCCCGCCACGGGGCTGATGGGAAATCCCATCAGCCCCGCGGCGGGATTAACAGAGCCACGAGAGGAGAAGCTCTCTCTCTTCGCGCGGCTCTGACAGCCGACGCTGAGGCCGCATGGAGGACTCTGCAGGTCAGGGGGGGGGGGCCCTGCGGGATGCTCGATTCTGCCACTGCCATGGCAGCAGCGGCAGCAGCAGCAGCAGCCGGTTTGTGTTTTTTTTAACCTAGTTGGGCTGATGCAAGATGTTTTTTGCACGGGGCCCCTTGAAACACGGGGCCCTGTGCAAAAAACATTCTTGCTCAATGGACGGGCCGGCCCTGACTGACAATACTCAAAAGGAACATTCTTGCACCAGGTCCCTATATGTCTATGATTATAGGCTAGAGTGCAAAAAATATGCAAAAAGACATGGATAATGGTTTTTCAGGTTGCCTGACAGAATTCAGATTTTTAGACTGTTGCTAGAGTACTGGGACCCTTTTTTCAGCCTTGGACTGCTTGATTGCTCAGGATCATGTGGATGGTAGGGCATCTGCAGAAGGGTACAGTACATTGAGCAGTATGATGTGTACTGTTCTACTCGTGGTGTTGAATGTTTGAATAGTTGTCTGAGAATATCTGGCTGAAAATGCTCATGTCTGCATGTTCACAGTCAGCCCCCTGTCTGGCTAAGTTGTCACATAGCACCAATTGCCCTTCTATATACCCACCATACATTGAATTGTAAATTTTAGTCATTTATTGTGTGTTTCTTTGTGGATGAGAAGTGGGATGTTCAACCTGCTTATCAACACTGAGCACATGCATGAGCTCTTTGAAGTATTACTATCATAACTACTTTCTACAGGAGCACAGAAGGTTTTTATCTATTTAACAGTTTTTTATACCACTTTATCATTTCAATCAAAGCAGTTTTCATTGCAACTTAAACTTGGTAATGTATATTAAACAGGGGCATTGATAACTTGGATTTTTCTGAGCAATGCAGGGTTATGGGACTTGCCCAAGACCACAAGGAGTGCTAGTGGGAATCAAACCCTGGTCTCTTGTTTCCCAAGCCAATGCTTTAACTGTTAGGCTACTCCTCCACTCCATATTGAGTGTTTTGTACTTGGATGAGGAATTGTGGCACAGATGATTGTTTGCTACCTCTATTCTTCTTAGAAGCTGAAGGAAATAAAACAAACAAATACAGTATTCACTTTCTGGAAACTTAAACATAGGCAACCAAACACTAAAAACAATCTACAAATTCTAATGTCAACAAACCATTATTTTTTCTATTGTAAACTTATTACTTATTATAACTTGTCATATTTTTTGTATGCTGTGGTAGTCTTTAAAGGGACATTTATTTATTTGCTATTGCCACACAGTTTTAACTTTTAAACTCTACCATATATTCTCTGGTCTCTCTTTAAAACGAACAAACTCTACCATATAAAATATTCACTATATAGGAAGCCAGTGCTAACAATCTGTAAAACATGGCCACCACTTGCCAAAGCTCCTTTAACTTAAAGAAAGAAACAAAAGTTGGAAAGCCATCAGCAGCTTCAATTTTGGTTTGCATGGATTTGCTAAAATATCCTTCCTATCCAGGAAAACAAGACCCATTTTCCCATTCAGACAGACAAGAAACCTGAGTGATCAGTCATTGCAGAAGAAAAAGAACAGCAGTCACAAATAGAAAACTTAACAAATGGAGCATGGGATACATCAGTTGCATTTAGGCAGGCTGAACATGTCTGCTGGGCATCTATCAAATTTAGGACCAGATGAACAATGATAATTTCAAGCTCCAGTACAATTAGTTTTTTCTACATGCAGACTGAGGGTTGGTGGTCAAATTAGTCAATCACTTCTAGCCAAGTCATTTTAAGTATTTCCAGTGCCTGTAGTAACAGATTGCTTTGTGTACTGCAATCTTTAAAAAGGGAAGATTTACAGATAACTCTAGCTTGCACGGCGAGGGTTCTAAAGTATAAGTGAGTGACTTGCAACAGCCTGCTTGGACAGAGAGATGTATGGGCTCAATTAACTCAAAGTATTTTTGGCTTTAAGGATATGAACAGTGAGGCATATATCGGTTCTGCAAAACAGTGTGTCATACAAATATTGCCCTGAAAAAAATTTAAATATGTACAAAATATGTTGCAAAAAAAAAGAGAATTGGGCCATGAAAGTGGCACAGACTTCATAGGCAAGAAACAAACAGTAAAAGCATACAGAGGCATGACTTTTATAACATTTTAACATCAGAACATTGGAACTACAAAACACAAGGTCAGACCAAAGGTCCATCAAGTCCAGTATCCTGTTTCCAACAGTGGCCAATGAAGGTCCTAAGTGCCCAACAGGATCGCTGACAATATATATATTCCATGCTCTATACTTCAAGGGATAAGCAGTGGCTTTCCTAAGTCTACCTTGTAAATAAAGATTTATGGAGTTTTCCTACAGGAACTTGTACAAACCTTTTTTTAAATCCACTAATGCTAATTGCTTTTACCACATCCTCAGGCAATGAGTTTCAGAGCTTAATTATGCATTGAGAGAAAAATTATTTTTTTCAATTTGTTTTAAATGTATTACTTTGTAACCATCAATAAGAACAAAAAATTTGCCATAGTGCGCTAGACCAAAGATCCATCAAGCCCACTATCCTGTTTGCAACAATGACCAACCCAGGTCCCCTCTTCTCAAGTCATTTCACTGGCTCCCTATCCGTTTCCACATCCAGTTTCAACTTCTCCTACTGACTTATAAGTGCATTCATTCTGTGGCTCCTCAGGGCCTTTCCTCTCTTATCTCTCACTACACCCCTCCTCACGATTTCCACTCCTCTGGCAGATCCTTATACCAAGGCCTTCCAAAACACATAACACTCCCCCTCCAGATGGTCCAGAACACTGCACAGCACACCCATATCACACCCACATTAATGCAGCTACATTGGCTTCCTGTTCATGTGCGTACCAAATTCAAAATACTGCTTATCATATTCAAAATTCTCCATAACCTTTCTCCAACTATACTTTAACCTCTATTACAAAAGGACCCGGAAAACAGAACATGAAGAATGAACCATAAAAGTCTACTCACCATCTCAAGCACAATGAAAAAGCTCAATCAATCGACCTGCAACAGAGCATTCTCCCTGTACACTGCATCCCTATGGAATGGCCTTCCAGAAATCATGAGAGCCACCAAGGACTTATGAGACTTCAAAAAGATGCTAAAAAACACTCCTCCTCCTCATGGAACATTATGGACACCCTAAATGACAACTACATAGGAACATACTCCTCTCTCCCCCCTGATCTACCCCAAACCCTCCTCTATCTATCTAATTACCTATAATTAATCTACTATTACTCCGATGTACCAAGTCCTAGCCTCTATTATATTGTTTATCTCCAAGTTCTCTACCCCTGTTACAATATAATTTAAGTTCTACTTTGAATTTTAATATAAACCGCTTTGAATTTATGATAAGGTGGTATAGAAAACCCTATAAATAAATAAAGTCCCTTTTATCTGTGTCCTTCTCTGCCACTGCCAACTCCATTCATTCCACCTCCCTGCTCCATATGCATGGAACAAACTACCTGAGTCAGTACATCAAGCTCCTTCTCTAGCCCTACTTAAATCCAGGCTAAAAACTCACCTCTTCAAGGCTGCTTTTCGTTTCTGATGTCCCTCACTTGATTATGTGAATCTTATTATACTTATGTGAATCTTACTATACTTTAGTCCCCTGTTTTGTGGTGATGTTCATCTTGATTAGATTGTAAGCTCTGATGAGCAGGGATTGTTTCTTATGAGCCTGATTTTCAATTAGGCAGGCTATGTGCCATGGCGGCACATAACCTGCCCGCCGACCCCCTTAACCCGGATTTTCACTTCTGTGTTGGCGGAAGTGAAAATCCAGGTTTGTCCGGATGTGTCGGCAGCCGCTGAGACTAAACGGGTAGGAGCGCTTTTCAATACTACCCTGGTAGCCCTCTGTGCCTTAAAGATAGGCAAGGAAAAACCTTGCCTATCTTTAAGGTGCAGAAGGCTAAGCGGGTAGCATCAAAAATCGCTGCTACCCATTTAGCCCTTTCCTCTGCCTCCGCTCTTCCCTGGAACGCCCATAACACTCCCCAATGCTAATCATATAGCATCTGGACGCGTTAGGGACTTATCCGGTATTTTCGAAAGGCACTACCTGTGTAGGTGCCTTTCGAAAATCCCGGATAAGGTATTTAGATGGGTAACTAGGGAAGTTATCCATGTAAATGCCTTCGAAACTCGGTCCCTAAATCTATATACAAAGCATTGCATATGTCTTGTAGTGCTATACAAATGATAGCAGTAGTAGTATGAGGTAGTTACAAGTAACTGGCAGGGTTCTGAAAGATACACAGATTCAATGTGGCTTATTCCAGGAATAATGTATGGACTTTCCCCAGACCACTTTGGCCCTGATTCTATAAGGCGAATAGCGGGGCACTAGGACATGCAACCCCGCTATCCGCCTTCACTGTATGCCTCCTCCTGGCTCCCCTGCATGCACAGAGCTGCTGTGCGTGCTGCGGGGCATGGAGGCGGAGAGTGGGAACAGCATGGGCAGGACCGACCCCTAGATGTACAGGGCTGATTCCAGTGATGGCCCTGTACATACAGGGATCGCCAAGGGGACAGCCAGCTTATTCCACCTCGGAAGTGGAATAAGCGCTGGCCCGCCCCCCCTCCACCCCGATCGGCCAGCCAGCCCCCCAGTGGTGATGGCTGAGAGCAGGGAGAGTTGCCGCTACCTGATTGGGGCCTAGCTGCCCCCATCAGGGTCAGGCAGCAGGGAAACAGGGGGGTCTGAGGCAGCGGGTCGATTGAGCCGCATGGAGGACATCCCCGTATCGATGCAGGGGCATGCTGGGCCGTCTCCTAGGACCCAATCCTGCACCTGTAGGGCCGTCTTGTTACCATGGTGCAGAATTGGGTCCTAACAGGGCCATCCAGACAGCCTGGATGTGCCCCTTCTAGGACTGGGCTCTTTATTAATGGTTGGACTTTTCCTCCAGGAATTTTTCCAAACTTCTTAAAAACTCAACTACACTAATAGCTTTTACTACATCCTCTAGCAATGAATTCCGGAGCTTAATTATGCATTGAATGAAGACCTTTTTCTCCGATTAGTCTTAAATGAACTACTTTGTAGCTACATTGACTGACCCCCTAGTCTTTATACTAATTGAAGGCATAAAGAACTGATTCACATTTACTCATTCTACTGCACTCATATCTTCTACCATATCTTCCTTCAGCTGTGTCTTCTCCATACCTCTTTAGCCTTTTGTCATTTTGCTGTATCTTTTTTTAGATGTGGTGACCAGAACTGCATGTAATACTAAGGTGTGATCACACCATGGAGCGATACAGACGCATTATGATATCCTCTGTTTTATTCTCCATTCCTTTAATTATAATTCATAGCATTCTTGTATCTTTCTTGTTTGCAACTGCACACTGAGTAGAGGATTTCAGCACAGTGACCTAGATCTTTTTCCTGGGTGGTAGCTCCTAATGTGGAACCTTGCCTCATGTAGTTTTACTTTGGGTTCCCTAGATGCAAAACTTTGTACTTGTATACAGTAAATTTGATCGGCCATTCAGATGCCTAGTCTCCCAATTTCCCAAGGTCTTCTAGCAATTTTTCACAATCCTCTTGTGATTTAATAACATTGAATAATTTTGTGTCATCTGCAAATTTGATCATTTCACTCATTCCCATTTCTGGGTTATTTATAAGTACATTCAAATTGTGGGCCCATCACAAATCCTTGGGGTACTCCCCATTGAGAAAACTGACCATTTAGCCCCACTGTTTTCTACCATTTAACAGTTCCCAATCCACATTAGAACATGCTTCCCATCTCATGACTTTAAATTCCTCAGTGTTAACTTTGTCAAAGGCTTCCTTAAAATCCAGATGCACTCTGTACACCAGTTCACCTTTATCTACCTGTTTATTCACACATTCAAAAAAATTTAGCAGATTGGTGAAGCAAGACTAAATCCATCTTAGCTTTGTCCCATTAAACCATGACTCTCTGTATGTTCAATAATTTTATTCTTTATAATGGTTTCTATCATTTTGCCTGCTACTGACATCGGTTGCACCAGTCTGTAGTTTTCCAGATCACCCCTGGAACCCTTTTTAAAAATTGGCATTATGTTGGCCACTCTTCAGTCTTCAGGTGCTCTAGTTGATTTTAATGATAGTAATTTGTAAGCTAGTGGTAATTTTTTAGTTCTTTCAACACCATGGGATGTCTGCCATCTAATACAGGTGATTAGATACTATTTTGTTTGTCAAATTGCTCTATTACTGTATATCTTCCAGGTTCACCAAGATTTGTTTCAAATACTCTGATTCATTACCTTTAAATATAATCTCTGGCATGAGTATTTCCCCTATATCTTTTCCAATAAATACTGAAGCAAGGGATTTGTTTAGTCTCTATTATGGCCTAATCCTCCTTTAGTACTCCTTTTATTCCTTTATCATTTAATAGTCCAACTGACTCCCTCACAGGTTTTTTGCTTCAAATGTACTTGAAAACGTTTTTATTATGAGTTTTTGCTTCATGGAAGGTTCCCTAGTCTTTATACTTTCTGAAAGAGTAAACAGCTGATTTGCAATTTCCCATTCCACCCCACTCATGATTTCATAGACTGCTGTCATATCTTCCCTTAGCCATTTTTTCTCCAAGACGAAGAGCCTTAACATAGTTCTCCTTTCCTCACAAAAGAACTGCTGCATCCCCCTTGCCATTTGGTTACCCCTCTCTATACTTTTTCTAATTCTGCTATATCATTTATGAGATGTGGCAACCAAAATTGCTCACTATACTCTTGGAGCGGTAGCACCATGGAGCAATTAGGAGGTATTATGATATTCTTTGTTTTATTCTCCATTCCTTTCCTAATAATTGTTAACATTCTAGTTGCTTTATTTGAACATCACTGCCACACACTGAACATAGGATTTCAATCTGTTGTCTACTATGATGCTTAGATCCTTTTTCTTGGTGGTGACTCCTAATATAGAGCCTAGCATTGTGCAGCTTCTAGAGGAGTAGCCTACTGGTTAGAGTAACTGCATAGTACCCAGGTGATATAAGGCTTCAGTTCCCACTGGTACTCCTTGTAACCTTGGGCAAGTCACCTTACCCTCCATTGCCTCAGAAGAAAAAGTCTAGCAATGTACCTCTGGTGATATCTTGCTAAGAAAACCCAGAGGCAGCTGGGTTGCCAGGAGTTAACACTGACTTGAAGGCACTAAAATAATTGTGTAACTATAGTTTGGATTATTTTTCTCTATGTGCATCACTTTGCACTTCTTTGCATTAAATTTCATCTGCCATTCGGATGCCCATTCTTCTAGTCTCTCAAGGTCCTCCTGCAATTTCTTGTGATATAAACAACTTTGAATAATTTTATGTTGTCTGCAAATTTGATCACCTCACTCATCATTCACTTTTTTATATCATTTATGTTAAAATGCACTGGACCCAGTACAGATCGATGGGGTATCCCACTATTGAAATTACTGCCTTGCAAAAATTGACTATTTAGTCCCACTCTGTTTTCTTTTAACTAGTTCCCATTCCACAACAGGGACATTGTATGTACATATGCATGTGTATGTTCACACTAATATTTGTGCCTGCTTTTAAATAGGGAGAAATGCCAAGGGCTGCAATCTAGCCATGATTTCTGCTGGTTTACCTTTAGCATTCTATAAAGAGACATAGGTGTGGCCTTATGAGTGGCCTTTACATATAGTCAAACTAGAACATAACACAAGAAATGCTTTACCAGATCCATCAAGCCCAGTATCTTGTTTCCATCAATGGTCAATTCATGTCACAAGGATCTGGTGGAGTGGTTCTCAACCCAGTACTTGGGACACACCTAGCTAAGCCCGTTTTCAGGATAACCACAATGAATAGGCAGTCCAACAAATGAGGCAAAGATCACGTTGCAGCAAGCACACAGTCCAAAAACGTGATGCAGGTGGAAAGACTTTATTCAATAATCTAAGACCTAATACAACCCGACACAGGCAATCAATCATATAAATAAAAATAATGAACAATAAGCCAAAATATAAGTATTCAAAATTATGAATCTGCGAATGCCTAGAAAATGTCCCATGGTTAGATTGGTTACAAATAAAATGAATAAATAAATAAATAGAACAATTTGAAATATCTTGATAAAACAAAATAAAACAAAATAAAATGATATAAAATATAAAATAAATAAAATAAAAGCTCAGAGGGATGTGACAGGCGTCATAGCTATAACACTGATACCTTAGTTGTAGATATGTTGATCAAGTAATCCTCACAAGGAGGGAAAAACACTAAAACAGAGAAAACAAATCAGGCATATGTATACAATGGAGATATTCACCCTGATTCTTTCAAAATTATCATAAAGAACTTAATTTAACCTATCTTAAAATAAAATAAATTATTAAATGGCCACTGGAAGGCTGCAAGAAGTAGCAAACAACGGGTCTTCGTGCATGGGACAGGAAAGGAGGAGGTCAAGCTCAAGAGTACCATCGATGGTGCTATTCTATTGCAAATCTTAAGCTAAAGAAATAATAATAAATAAAAATTGTTGTAACTAACAAATCGCATCGGACCACTTTTATAAATACATACTCTTTACTAGTGCAGGATTAGAAAGCATATAGAAGAGAAGAAAGAAAACTGTAAAAGTATGGCCAGATTGCGCCGGAGGAACTACAGAATAATATATGACTAAACTAATCGTTTAGATAAAAGCTTCTAAATACTCTAAAAAAAACGCCAATCATAAAAAGCACTTTTCACTCACCGAAATGAATCTTTGGCAGGAGTTATTGCTTTGCGCGACCAGCAATGTGTATGTGAAATCCGCCAAATCAGCTTCAAACTAAGAAATGCTGGTGCATGCGCAAGTTTAAAAATCTTGTCAAGAGCGGGAAAAAAGGGGGGGCGTGGCTAAGGCAGAGTTAAAGGACAAACAAAAAATCAAACACTGTTGGAAAAATTACTAAAGCCATCAATCCAAAAATCACAATTGTTTTTTTAAAAAAGATGTTCAAATATAAAATAGAAATAATAATAAAAAATAAATAATAAAAATAGACAGTTCCGATTAATTAAGCTAAAGTGGAGGAGAGGAGAGAGACCTAAGAACCATCCGTGATTGTACAAACTTGGATCAAATTGCAAATTGACTAGATGGTGAAATGCAGAGCTTTATCTAAACTGTATTTAAATTCATATGCATAAATTGTATCCTGTGATTTAAAATATCAAAGGTTGAAACATGAAGATAAAAACACTGCAGCCTAGAAAAGAATAGATAATCTTGTCATTACTGGATTTGAGATAGGTTACATTACAAAAAAAGAAAGGGATTTTCTGATTGTAGACGCACCAGTAATTCCTACCATTTATATCTTGCCTAAGATCCACAAGTGTATAGATAAACCACCGGGGCGCCCGATTGTATCATCAATAGGTTCAATTTTGGAACCTCTTTCGAAATTTCTGGATATTTTCTTACGTCCATTTTTAAAAGAAATGTGGTCTTATGTACGAGATTCAGCGCACGTTATAGAGATATTATCAACCTTTAATATTTGCACCACGGATATTATCCTTGTGACTTTAGATGTAGAGTCACTTTATACAAATGTTCCTCAGAAAGAAGCTTTAGAAATCATTACATATTATTTTTTGAAACGTACAGAAGAACGACGTATTCCCACCACCTTTCTTCTCTCTTTAGCACAGATCGTACTTTTCGAGAATTTTTTCTGCTTTAGAGAATTGTTTTATAAGCAGATCAAAGGTGTGGCCATGGGGTCAGCCATGGCCCCAGATGTGGCCAATCTGTACGTATATAATTTCGAAGAGAATTTTTTAAAAAAACATCCATTTCAAGATAATGTAGTTTTATGGATAAGGTACATAGACGACATTTTGATACTCTGGAAAGGTACAGAGGCACTCTTAGAACAGTTTAACGCATGGATTAATCAATTAGATATCAATCTACGTTTTCAGCTTACCTATAATTTTCATAGTATCCCATATTTAGATCTTTTGATCCGGAAAGAAGAGTTAGGTTTTTCAACAACACTATACAAGAAGCCGACAGATAAAAACCATTTTTTACATTATGATAGTTTTCACAACCTGTCTTTGAAAAACAACCTTCCTGTGAGCCAGTTTCTTAGGGCTAGGAGGGTGTGTTCCGACCCGAAGGATTTTGAGAAAGAAGCGATAGATATGAAGAAACGATTTCTTGAAAAAGGTTATCCGGTTAAATATGTAGAATCTGCATATAAAAGAGCCAAGAACACCACGCGAGAAGTACTGTTGAGACCAAAGGAGAAGAAACCTAACAAAGGGTTGGTATGTCCTCTCCTCTACTCCCAGTTCTCGGCAAAGATAACTGCAATTCTCAGAAAAGAATGGCATATTCTTCAATCTCTGCCAGCCTTCCAAGATCAAAATCTCATTATCGCACATAAGCGCAATATTAACCTTCGTAATTTGCTTGTGCCTTCAGCGCTCACAGAGAAGAAACTCCTGTCTCAGTATAAAGGCCAATTCCAGTGTGGGAGGTGTTCTATCTGCCTGAATGTCTTACCAGTTAGAAATATGTTTACCCATCCGACTACACATAAGAAGTTTCCTATCAATGATTTTGCCAACTGTGATACACATAATGCGATCTATGTGATACAATGCCCCTGCAGATTGCTTTATGTAGGCAAAACCACCCGTAAGATTAAAATTAGAATCATGGAGCACAAGAGCTGCATTAAAAGGAATGTAGAAGATAAACCTTTAGTTTCTCATTGGCAAACTTTCCAGCATAAAGTTACAGATTTAAAATTTTTCGTTATAAAACAAGTGAAACCCAATTGGCGAGGAGGGGATATTAACAAAACCATCCTTAGGTTAGAACAGAGATATATTTCTATTAAACACTTTGGCTCCCAATGGTCTTAACCTAGACCAAGATTTTTCTGTTTTTTTATAGTTGGAGATCTAGATACCTCTCCAGCCCACTGTTTTTTTGACCTTGCCGTAATCAACCTAGATATATTTTATTTTAGTATAGCGCTACTGCAGTTTTCACTATAATCAGATGTTGCACTAGTGTTTGTCCAACCCCTTTTTAATTTTTTAATTTTATTTATTATTTATTTTTTTATATATATTTTATTCTTTTATTATGACTAATATATTATTATTAGTATCATTTTTAATCTTGTAATTTCCTTTTTTAATCTTATTTTATTATTATTAATTTTATTGATTTTTAATTTACTTTTATTATTTTATTAATAATTTATTATATTTTTTTATTTTTTCATTATTTTTATATTATTATTTTTTTATTATTTTATTATTTTTTTATGGGTTTATTATTACTATTTTTATGATTTTAATCAGTTTTTATTCATTTAGTAATCTCATTTATATACTAATTATTACATATTATTTATTTCATTTATTATTTATTTTAACTTTTTTATGATTATTTTTATAATATTACTGTTCATTAATTCCATTATCATTTTATTTTATTTTTCCTTCTTTTATTCCCCCTATTGCACTTCATTTTTTTATATTTCTATACATCAATGATTTCTATATTTATTAACTATCATCAAGGTCATAATACTCTCTATAGTTTGACATTGAGGACATCATCTTCATTATTAAATCTAAGTATGATGCCCATATTCAGCGTTTTAATATACCTTTTCTTCAATGAGTCATTTATATTGGATAACTACAAGAAGGTCAAACCTTTCTTTACAATTTAGTCCCGTGTTCTAACGAAATATTTAGATCCAGCTTCAGCGATGTACAACGAGTTGAAATATGTAATGTATTTCACACGATCTTTTTATCCTTACTCCTATTATGCATCACGGAGCAGCATACGTTTTTTCCCCCCTTTCATAGTCGGTACGGTTGACAATAAGCCACTAATATTCTACTTTATTAATTATGGTACAATTTTTTAATATTGCTCTTCCCCTTCCCCCCCTCCCCTCTCCGCCTCCCCCCCTTCCCTCCGAGTGCAATTCTGCAGATCAAACATTAGCAGTTTTTAATGTGAATCTTACTGCTATTACCTTATGTTTAATACTTCACAGATACTATGTCCTTGGTTTTCATAGAATACAGAGGCACGCAACGGTGCCGACGAATTCTAGGCTGCAGTGTTTTTATCTTCATGTTTCAACCTTTGATATTTTAAATCACAGGATACAATTTATGTATATGAATTTAAATACAGTTTAGATAAAGCTCTGCATTTCACCATCTAGTCAATTTGCAATTTGATCCAAGTTTGTACAATCACAGATGGTTCTTAGGTCTCTCTCCTCTCCTCCGCTTTAGCTTAATTAATCGGAACTGTCTATTTTTATTATTTATTTTTTATTATTATTTCTATTTTATATTTGAACATCTTTTTAAAAAAAACAATTGCGATTTTTGGATTGATGGTTTTAGTAATTTTTCCAACAGTGTTTGATTTTTTGTTTGTCCTTTAACTCTGCCTTAGCCACGCCCCCTTTTTTCCCGCTCTTGACAAGATTTTTAAACTTGCGCATGCACCGGCGTTTCTTAGTTTGAAGCTGATTTGGCGGATTTCACATACAAATTGCTGGTCGCGCAAAGCAATAACTCCTGCCAAAGATTCATTTCGGTGAGTGAAAAGTGCTTTTTATGATTGGCGGTTTTTTGAGAGTATTTAGAAGCTTTTATCTAAATGATTAGTTTAGTCATATATTATTCTGTAGTTCCTCTGGCGCAATCTGGCCATACTTTTACAGTTTTCTTTCTTCTCTTCTATATGCCTTCTAATCCTGCACTAGTAAAGAGTATGTATTTATAAAAGTGGTCCGATGCGATTTGTTAGTAACCCGGGTAACCCGGAAGCCCTTCATGCCTCCGTCATGCCCCCCACCCAACCCCATGTACCTTTCCATACCACAAATCACACTGACAACAATCTCTTGGTGCAAATATATTATTATTTTGGTCGCAGCTTTATATTACAACTGTAACATACCGTCCCAACTTGGCCAACATATCAACAATCCAGATAAACCCCCGTTTGCCCCCCACCCTTGCTGGAGAATGCCCCTCCCCGCCGTGTCAGTAGCAAGGCGGAGCATCCTCCTCCCCTGGACCCCGCCGCCGGCCTTGCCATACTAGTAGCAAAGGCCGGCCTCCACACCCCCAGTACTGGGCCGAGACCCCCCCAACCGGGTTGTCTCGCCCCCACCCCCGGGGAGCCCTTTGCCCCCCACTGCTCGTAAATCAGTTAGAGCCCCCGCCGCCTCGGCAAGCGCTGGGTCTCTACCCCGCCCCCACAAGCTGCAACATCCACCGCCTAACCGAGGGGGGGGAGGGCGGGAACGCCTTTTCACCCGCCGAGGAGCCGCGCCGAAAGCCTAACCATGCGGCTCCTCGGCGATCCAAGCCCCGCCCCTGGTCCCCCCAGAGCCAATGAAATCGCTCCGACAGCAAACGGAGCGATTTCAAAAGTCGCCATCCTAGTGCTCCCCCCCCCGCATGAACCCCCCCCCCCCAGTGCACGCAAGGCTGTCAGCAGGGCCCGGGTCCGGGTTACTGGCGGCCGCGGTAACCGCGCGGCCTTGGGCATTAACCCGGGTAACCCGGAAGCCCTTCATGCCTCGGTCATGCCCCCCACCCAACCCCATGTACCTTTCCATACCACAAATCACACTGACAACAATCTCTTGGTGCAAATATATTATTATTTTGGTCGCAGCTTTATATTACAACTGTAACATACCGGCCCAACTTGGCCAACATATCAACAATCCAGATAAACCCCCGTTTGCCCCCCACCCTTGCCGGAGAATGCCCCTACCCGCCGTGTCAGTAGCAAAGCGGAGCATCCTCCTCCCCTGGACCCCGCCGCCGGCCTTGCCATACTAGTAGCAAAGGCCGGCCTCCACACCCCCAGTACTGGGCCGAGACCCCCCCAACCGGGTTGTCTCGCCCCCACCCCCGGGGAGCCCTTTGCCCCCCACTGCTCGTAAATCAGTTAGAGCACCCGCTGCCTCGGCGAGCGCTGGGTCTCTACCCCGCCACCGGTGCGAGGTAATGTCAATTATCCTCGCACCGCCCCCCCACCATAAAGCTGTGACCAACCCAGATCTCAAAAGCTTCCTGCCAATCATTTAGCAATAGGTCCTGACCCACCGGAGACAGGTGCACTCCATCATTACGGTAAAGCCCCGCACAGTGCGGATCAGCCCAAGGATGCTGCACCTGCCCCCCCCGACCTGCATCAACCATCGTCCAATCTGCCGGTTGACTTTTACCAACCCACGCGACCACCGTCGCTGAGAATGACAGGAAGGCCGAGGGATAATGTCCGACCAGAGAAACAGAACATCAGGCCACTCCTCCTGCAGCACCCGAAGGTCCCGCTGCACCGCCCGTATGAGCTGTCTGCATGTCCAACTGCTCAAATCATTCCCGCCGAGATGAGTCAGAATTCCCCGAGGTTGCTGCCAGCGCTCCGCCAGGCGCCGAAGAGTCGGGATGAACTGCCACCAGCGCATGCCGCGTACCCCCATCCACAGCAGTCGAACATTGCAGGCTGCCAGGCCCAGGTGCTGCCCCAGCGGGCGCGTCACGGCTCTCCGCTCCGCCCAGTACACATAGGAGTGTCCCAGAATCCACCACACTCCTGCTGGGTGCGCAACGCCATGCCCGCTCAGGGAGCACCATCGATTCTGTAATCCTGAAAGAAAACAAAAACAGCAGTAAGCAAGCCCCCCCGCCCCAAAAGTCAGCCAACCCCCCCCCAGCACCGCCTAGCACAACTACTCCTGGCGAATATAGCCAGCATAAGCGCCTGATCGCCATCTCCCAATCCTCTGAATCACCTCACTCCCCAACCCGGCTGCAGCCGCACTCGTTGCCGCCCCAATCCTGAAGGAGTGGGATGCATAAAGGCGCTCGTCCAAACCCAAGCGCCGCAAGGCCAGGCGCAAAACCTGTCAGATGGCTGCCTGGGTGAGAATGTTCACAGTCTTGGCAAGTGCATATATCAATATGATTTGCAAGGGATTGTGGGAAATGCAGTCCATTCACACCAGACACAGCTGCTCACAATAATTAGTTGTGCTTGAGTGTAAAGCCAATAAGATATTTATTTATGGGGTTATTTCTCCCAACACAGATATGCTTGGTAGCACATAAAACAGGATACTTGCTTTCAGTGTTAAACTTAGAAAAACAAAATCAGGAAAACAACAGATGAACTTGTCAGGCAATCAAAGCAAAAGAATAAAGACCTGGTTGGTAACAAACTGGTCTTTTCTGTAGGCTTTAGCTAATATTTTCTTAGCAGTGTTTCAAACAACAAGCAAAACCCACAAAGAAGGGAAAAAACTGTTCTTTTCAGGTTTAACTTCTTATATCTTCACACATAGATTCAGAAGTGATTCCCTCAGAGCTCACAAGCAATTAGGTAAGGCTCAATTGCTAGCAGTTACCCAGCTGAAACCTCTTAGCTGGCTTGCTTTCTACTGCGTGGCTCAAATCCTACTTCAGGAGCTTTCTGAGTAGATTAAAGAACAAGTTTGTATTTCTTTGTGATGGTTGTTGTACTTTGTAACAGAAAATTACCAAAGGAGTTTAGACAGAGAGCAATCCATATATTCACAGCCTGTATCTAAGACCGCTCCCCCTTCTTCAACAATCATGGGTTCAATATCATGGATTGGCACAGAGGAATTTCTCAATGTAGCACTCTCAGGAGAATACTTGTTTCCCTGCTGTCTTTCAAGGTTATAGCTAGGGCATAGATCAGTGTTCATACCTGAGCTTCCATTGCTGTTAGAGTTCCTCTCTAAATAGCCTGGCCAGTATGTAGTCCAGTTCTTATGTCCAGCCTTCCAATCCAGATCCTGGACACTGGATCTCTCTTCACATACCTTCTGGCACGGGTCTTAGGGTCCCTTCCACGTGCAGCCGTCTCCCTCACAGGTACCGTCTGGAGATGCCTAGCTCTGCAGCACCATTCCTCTGGTTTTCCCCAGTCCAATGGTGTACGCTGGCCTTTTGAATGTCTCCCAGTATACGTACTGCTCTGGACTCCTTTAGACCTCCCAAAGGCTTTTCTCTTCTTTCTTCCAAAGGGTTTCTTGCCCTCTCTGTCCGTCCGGTCTGGCTTCTGTTTCTGATGATCCTCCAGATGATGAAGACGTCCAAGCTGAGGATGATGATCTCCCAGATGAAACTGAGGATGAGGATAATTCTCTGTAGAATAAACTCTACCTTTATTCTGCTTTGATGAGTGCTCCAGCTTAGCACAGCGCAGCTGTGCTGAATCAGGCCCTGCCCTTTGAGATGAGTGCTTAGGGATTACCTCATAGCCCTCCTGATTGAACACACGTTTCCCCACTTCAGCTCCTGTAATGGCTGTTGGAAACCTGGTGCATTCTGGGACTGGTAGTCTTTTATGGGAAAATTCTGTTTTCTTATTTCTACCAAAACTGACAGGTTGCTTGTTCAGAGTCACTTCACCTTTTCTATAGCTCCTTCCTGAGCTATGATAAGCTTCCTTATCACAAACCGCAGTGAACTGAAACTGGGTAACCGGGCTCCCATCCGCATGGCAGAAAAATGCTTTGGCACTAACCAGCCGCAAGCGCCGATAAGAGTCCAAATTCTGGACCGGACAGGAACAGACCCCCGGAACCGCACTCAGCACAACCCAGCGGCCAACACCTTGCTGGTCCATCTTAGAGTGTGCCAGGTAAATCCGCACCGTCGACCCCTTCCGCTCCACATGGTGATCCGCCAACCCCCCACACACCCCCGTCCTGCCAGAACGTGGGACAACCTCACTGACCCGGAATGCCCCGAAGAAGGCCGTGACAAACAAAGCACGAAAGAGCGTGGCCTCGAACTCAGACAGTGCCACCGCTGGCAATACATCCCATATCCGCAACAGCAAGTCATGCGATACGGGGCGACGCCAGTCCTGCACCTGCGGCTGCGCCCTCGCCCAACCAGCAAGGAGTCGCTTTACCACAAACGATGCACTGGGACTGCCCCATCCCCACACCCTGCTAAAGAAAGAGAAACCAGGGGGGCGGAGCCCGATGTCCAGCGGGATGGTCGCATAACGCTGAGGCTCCCGAGAGGCCTACTCAGAATCCTGAATTAACACCGGACATACTTGAATTTCTGCTCTGATCTTACCGGGGCACATTGGTGAGATGGCGGGGACCAAACCTACGCGCCTGGAATTTGGATCTCCAGCGGCTTCTCACGGCAAACGCTCCAAAACTGAACCCCCGTCCCCGCAGAAGGGGCTGGCTCTGCGCGAGGGCCCCGAAATGCAGCAGGAAATCCTCGCAGAGATCAGAGGGGTTAAGGACCTCGTGCAGTCAAACGGGGAAGCCCTCCGAGCGCTGCGGGAAGATCTTGGTGTATTGCAAGGCAGGCTAGAGGGGCTCTCCTCGCGTCAGGACAAAATGGAGAGCATATTAGACTCCCATGTGGTCCGGCTGTCCAAACTCGACAAAGTTGAACGTCAGGTGCGGGCCTTGCAGAAAGAAGTGGAAGATGGCAATAATAGAGCGCGCCGCAACAACCTACGACTAGTGGGCATACCGGAGGGAGCGGAATCGGGAGACATGAAGGAGTTTTTATATAAAATCCTCCCTTCCCTGCTCCAAATCACCTTTACCAAAGAATTGGAGATCGATCGCGCTCATCGTGTACCCACAAACATAACGCTCAACAGGGAAGACCCCGCGGCCTATCATCTTTCGACTTTTGAGATATCAACATGTGGAGCAAATTCTCAGCGCCTCTCGGGCAAAGGGCCATATGGAGTTTGAGAGCCACAAGATCTCCTTCTATCCTGACTTGGCTAAACCCACGGTTGATCGCCGAAAGCGCTTTCTGGAATTCCGGCCGAGGCTTCAACAACTACAAGCACGCTATGGCCTGATGTACCCGGCCAAGCTCCGAGTCACGCTTCACAATCAGACAAGAACATTTGAGGACCCTGATCTACTAGCGGAGTTTTTGGATGCTAAAGAAGCCGACTTGATGCGCTGACTTCCAGAGTATTCCTGCCAGTGTTCTCATATCCGCTGTACCTGCCATCTTGGATTTGCCACGGTTCAGCAAAGAGTCTGTCGAGGGCGGTTTGTTGCCTTATTTTGATGATATCTGTGACCCGATTCCATCTACCCAGAGTAGCCTCGATGAATATCAGAGACAGTGTTAATTATGGACTCTGGTGTTTCTTTTCTTTTTTTCATGTCTCTATCTTCCTCTCTAGGGCCTCCTCCCGCAGACATATGGTCGCCATATTCATTGGGGGTTTTGCTTCTTCTCTAAGTTACTTTGGTACATGCTTTTCAATATGGGGTGTATTAGCCAGCATACTCGGTGATTATGTCATTGTTGTACAGATTCTGCTTATGTTGTATGTTTTCAAGCGCCCTTACCTAAAATGTCTATTATCGATTGATGGCACCATGTAAGATTTTATCATTGAACGTAAAAAGGCATCAATAATCCGATAAAACGGAAGAAAATCCTCAGCTATCTAAGTCATGAAGCTGCGGACCTGATTTTCCTCCAAGAAACGCATTTAAATTCGAAGGAAACTCTTAAACTCAATATTAAACCTTACATGGTGGCCGCCTATTCCCCAGCTGTTTCTAAGAAATGTGGGGTTGCCATACTGGTTAGGAAATCTCTGCATGCTACTATTATTGCGACTAGCTCAGATACAGCAGGTAGATGGTCCAGGGCTCACCTCAAGATAGGTAACCTTGAAGTTACATGTATATGCCTTTATGCTCCTAATGTAGATGACCCTGCCTTTTTTGCTACCATTGCTCAGGTTGCGCAGGCCTCTGCTAATACTTCATTGATAATTGGGGGGGATTTCAATTTAGTTCTTGATCCTCTGATTGACAAACAGCCGCCTAGGACAAGTGGTCCCCCCAAGAGTCACACCACGCTCACCTCTGTGATCAAAGATCTTGCTTGTAGTCGATCTATGGAGGTTACTACACCCCAATGAGCTTGACTTTACCTTCTTCTCTTCCCCTCATAAATCCCAGTCTCGCATAGATTTCTTTCTAATATCAAAACTGTTAGTTCCTCAGGTGGACACTGCAAAGATTCACTCCCAACATATCTCAGATCACGCTGCTATTTCTTTTCAATTACACACCACTGCGCCCCAAGGGAATTCGGGGGCCTGGTTCTTTGATAGAGCCCTATTAACTCAACCAGAGTTCCAGTTAGAAATTCGAGCAGCCATACAAGATTACTTCCACTTTAATTTACCCCAGGATACTGCAAATTGGGCTTGGTGGGAGGGTTTTAAAGCGGCCATTCGTGCAACGATCACTAGTTATCAAATTCGCCTGCGGAAACAACACAAACAGCAGCTCCTTATACTAGACCAACAAATCAAAGCAGGCGAACGAGTTCTAACTTCACGTACTGATCCATGCGTCTTAGTTCGCTTACAGCGTCTCCGTTTTCAATATAATGCAATCCTCTCAACTGCAGCTTCTAAGAGTATTGCACTTCAACAAGGGACATACTACCGTGAATGCAACCGAGCCGGTCGACTTTTAGCCAACGCCTTGAAAGGTCAAAAAGAAGCCAAACGCGTAGCGGCCCTTCGAGCCGCACAGGGAGGGGGCATACTGACTATGGACTCCGATATCGTAGAACTCTTTCGGGATTTCTATACCCGTCTATATCAATCTGAATGTGAGTTCTCATCAGAGACCTTCGAGCGCTTGTTTTCTGGTATTCAGCGGCCGACCCTTTCTGAAGCTGATAGGGATGCGCTGGATGAACCCTTCTCTACTTCAGAGATCCAATCTGCCCTAAAACGAACAGCCTCGGGTCGAGCCGCCGGGCCTGATGGTCTCCCGACAGAATTCTACAGAACGTTCAGTGCAGATTTAGTTCCCTACTTAAAACTTTATTTTACTGCCCTTGCAGTAGATACATCCTCTTTGGGATCATTTTCTGCAGCTAATGTGGTAGTTTTTGAGAAAGAAGGCAGAGACCCGCTGCTAACCGCCAACTACCGTCCAATCTCCCTACTTAATGCCGATTATAAGATCTTCGCAACGATCTTGGCCACCCGGCTATCTGACAGGATGGCCACCTTAGTCCATCCCGACCAATGCGGTTTTATACCCGGCCGCTCCACCGCTGACAATGCTCGGACCTTGTGCCATGTGCTATCCAGTGCTGCCAATTTAGACCACCCATGGGTGGGTCTTTCCCTAGATGCTGAAAAAGCCTTTGATCGCCTAGAATGGCCCTTCTTATTTGCAGTTCTCCGATGGTATGGCTTTGGGGAGGGCTTCCTCCGATACCTCCAAGTCATGTATTCTCAACCCGTTGCCAGTATTTGTGTAAATGCCATTAAGTCTCGGCCTTTTAATCTCCAAAGAGGCACGCGTCAAGGTTGCCCCCTATCACCAATGCTCTTTGATCTAGCTCTTGAACCCCTCGCCCTCCTTATTAGACAGTCCGCACGTATTCGAGGTGTCCCCTTCAGTCACAGAGAGATTAAACTCTCTGCATATGCAGATGACCTTATGCTCTTCGTATCCCTTGATTCGGTCCCAGCTGTCTTGGACCTGATTGATGGATACTCGCAATTATCGGGCTATAAAATAAACTGGACCAAATCCGTAGCATTCCCACTGAACCGCTGGGTACATGAGGCTGACATGCAGGCCTTTCCTTTCCTTTGGCAATCCTGCATGGTGAAATATCTTGGGGTCCACTATTGTTCTCCTTTAGAAGACACTATTAGTTTTAATGCCAAGGAGGTAGTCTCCAAAGTCCGTGAGCTCACAAATCGTTGGTCTCCCTTATCCCTTACATGGTGGGGCCGCCTAGAAACCGTGAAAATGATGATAGTCCCCAAAGTGAACTATATTTTAGAAATGCTGCCCTGCTTACTCCCGCTACACACCTACAAAGACATTGAGGCCTTCTCGTCCGTTATCTCTGGCAGGGCAAACCACCAAGGGTAGCTAAACAAAAACTACAGTCTGCGAAGGAACTAGGGGGTACCCGCTTTCCTGATTTTCTTAGATATCATCAAGCCTTCCTACTTAAACAAGGTGCCCGATGGCTAGCTGCCTCAACAGACAACAGACCAGTTTGGCTTGACATAAAAGAGGAGCTTAGTAGCCCAATTCCGTTGATCCATCTCCCCGGTATGTCCCATCAAGTAGACACCCGCCATCCCCCAATGATTGTCGATACTCTTGCGGCCTTTAACACTCTCATTCTGTCATTGGGCCCAAACGTATGTCCTCAGGACGCACTCCCGCTGTGGAATAACCCCAGAATTCAAGTCCTAAATAAAACGATCGCATGGAAACCCTGTTACTCTAGGGGGATCTGGACACCCCAACAGCTCTTCTCTGCAGCTCGTTGGAAGACCTTTTCTGATTTACAAAAGGAATTTGCGTTACCAGCGAAACATTACTTTCAATTGATGCAGCTTCAACACTGCCTCAAAAGTGCTCAAATCCTGCCGCCCTCTGCCCCTACTGAGGACGGGCTATTAGAACTAATTCACTCTATTAGTAGTACGCATGGGGTAGCCTCTAACTTTTATAAACTATTATGTCAGGGTACCGATACTGCTACTTGTAGAGCTCAACAAGCCTGGGAACGCGAACTGCAAACCACTTTAACCCCTGTGCAATGGAGCGTTTTCTGGAGCAGAGTAGTGCGGGTTTCCCGATCTGCCTCTGTTACCCAAACTCTCTTCTTTTTTGCACATAGATGCTTTTATACTCCAGAAAAATAGCCAAATGGAACACAACTGCTAGGGACCAGTGTTGGTCTTGCCATACTGCTGTGGGAACCCTTGCTCATGTTATTTATGAATGTCCTCAACTACAGGTTTACTGGGGGCGGGTCTGGGGTCGTATTCAATCCATCTTACACCTCCACGAGCCTCTTTCTTGGAAGATTGTGGGACTCCGCTCAGTGGCGGAGGTCCCCTCTCTTCCTAAGAAGGGTCGCTTTCTCCTTGATTTCATGCTGGGTATAGCCATATGTTTAATCACGAGGAATTGGAAGGATAGCTCTCGAATTACTGCCAATGAATGGTGGAACCTCGTCTGCTTATATAGTAAATATGAGCAGATATCTCGGAGAGCTATTCCCCATATCCAAACTCACTCTCGCTTGTCTAAATGGCAGATGCTCAATGATTATGTACAATCTGCTCATTGCTCCGACATGTCTGTTTAATGTATACTCATCATGTTTCAGATCACCGTTAGGTTTTGTACCACAATAATGTCAGTACACGCCCGTTTTCGGGAATGATTAGTTTCTAGAGAAGAAGCAGGGGGGAGGGGGGTGGCAGGGGTTTACTTTGGTGTATGTATCACATTCTATGTATGTATCTGTCTTTTAGCTGTATGTCTTCCTTTCCTTTGTTGTTATAAAACGAAAATAAAGAATTAAAAAAAAAAGAAAGAGAAACCAGCCAGCGCCGCACGCACACTCGACCTGGACCAACCAGAGCCTTTGGCCCAGACTATGAACAAACCGAGCTGCCTGTTGATGACCTTACCCCCTTGCCAACCGCACATCCATAAGAAGTCGCACACACGCCCATAACCCCGTTTGTATGATGCCCACGTACCTGGCGCCATGGAAGACCGCAACAATTCCATCATTCCAGCGTCCCAATGCTCCAAAGATGCTCCGGCACCTGCACTGAAGTCTCCTCCGCCTCCGGCGCCAACAACCGGAACTGCGACCACTGAAAATGGGACAACGCATCAGCAATGGTATTCTGCGAACCCGGCACATGCCATGCACGGGCCGTGGCATTAAGACGCAAGCACGCAAGCACAAACACCCTTGTAAGTGCCGCAACACGTGGACACTTGGGCGAGTGTCTGTTGATAAATTGCACCACCGCCGCATTGTCGCACCAGAATACAACCTTTTTGTCCCGCAAGCGCTCCGGCCAGACCCAAAACGCCACCACTATCGGGAATAACTCCAGGAATGTCACATTGCGCATCAACCCACTCTCAGTCCACAATGCCGGCCACGCCGCCGCGCACCAGGAACCTTGACAGTACAAACCCATACCCGAACTGCCCGCAGCATCAGAAAACAACTGCAAGTCAACATTGGACAGTTCCATCGATTGTAACACCGAGCAACCATTAAAATGCGACAGAAAAGTATCCCAAACCCGAAGATCCGCCCGCATCCCCGCAGTCACCCTAATGCGATGATGCCCGCAGTGTACCCCCGCCATAGCCAAGGAAAGCCAGCGCGCAAATGGCCTCCCCATCGCGAGGACACGACAAGCGAAATTCAGATGCCCAACAAGTACTTGCAGATCCTTCAGAGTCACCTTGGTCGCCGACCCGACTTTGGCCACCCAGGTCCGCAGACGCTCAATCTTATCCCTGGGTAAACGCACCACCAGCTCGCCCGCATCAATTTCTATCCCCAAGAAGGAAAGACACGTCACCGGGCCGATTGTCTTACCCGCCGCCAGAGGAATACCAAATTCCGCTACCATCTCCTGGAAGGACCCAAGCAAAGAAGCACAAGCCTCGGACTGAGCCGGCCCGGCGAAGAAAAAATCGTCTAAGTAATGCACAATAGATGGGCAGCCCGAACGCTGCTCTAAAACCCAGTGTAAGAAAGTACTGAAGGTCTCAGTAGGCACAAGATATCGCACAAGATATCGCGCAACCCATCGGCAGACACTTGTCGTAATAGAACTGAGCGTCAAACTGGAAGCCAAGCAACGGAAAGGCGGACGGGTGAACGGGTAAGAGCCTGAATGCCGATTCAATGTCGACCTTTGCCAGCAGCGCCCCCTTTCGACAACGACGCACGAGCTCCAGAGCCTCATCAAATGATGCATAGCATACTGAGCAGAACTCCCTTGGAATTTGATTGTTCACCGATCCTCCCGGAGGGCAGGACAGGTTGTGGATCAACCGGTAACGACCCGGTTCCTTCTTAGGAATGACACCAAGCGGTGAGATAATAAATGGCGAAAAGGGGGGATGGATGAAAGGACCCGCTACCCTGCCCAAAGCACATTCCGCTGCAATCTTGTCCCGGGCCACATCTTCCAGAATGCGCACTGATCGAGCATTACGGGTGGCAGCACGCGGCACGACACCCCGACAGGGTATGCGAAAACCCTCCCTAAATCCCCGCCATAGAAACTCCCCTGCCCTGCCGTGCCCATGCCGCCTATAGCGGTCTAACCACGGCCGTAGCGCCTGGATACGAACGGAGGTAGGCGCCAACTCCCACCTCCCTTCCTCATTTCCCCCCCTGTGGCGCTCCGGAGACCCCTTTGCGGCTACACTTTGCAGCCGAGTGGGACGCACTGCAGAGGGAGCAAGCGTGCCTGAATTTACAGTCCAGAAAGGGACAGGATGCCTTATTAAAGCACCAACAAAGGTCCCCCCCAGGCGCCCCTTTGAGTGTGTCAGGCAAAGAACCCGGCGCTCGAAAGGAACGCGAACTCGCTCCCGCAGGGGTGTTCCCTGCCTTGACTTGCCCGCCCCCACCGCCCCCACCGGCCCCGCCCCTTTTGGCAGACATTTGCGTCAGCCAGAGGTTGATATCCTTCATCCCCCAAGATAATTGCCGGTTCTCCTCCATCATATCACGAAACGCCTCGTCGTAATTAAGCCAGGCGAAACCCTCGAGCACCTGCGACGCCACCAAGATGGCATCCACATAAGCCAAAAGCTCACCATAACAACTCGGGTCCGCATGCCCCCACACGCTCGCCAAACGCAAAAAGGCCCGAGTCCAATTTAAAGTATTATGTGACACCTTCCGTACACGACCCGCTTTCTCATCCTCCTTACGCTTACGCCGACTCTCACTGGACCGCTTCCGCCCATCCAGGAGCCGAAAGACATCTATATAACGCCTTTTCAAGACGTGCCGCCGCAATTTGCGTGGGACGCTTTCCCACAACTTGGCGCAGCGCACCACCGAAGACCCTGCGCCCTCCCCCGACTTAGGGCCCACAAATGAGACATCAGAGGAACTATCTGAAGACGAAGAAAATGACGAGGAGGACGACGCGCTACGTCGACAACGACGCCGGTGCCTCCGCTTTGAGGTGGCTTTTCGCTCCCCCGAGCCCCCTTCGCCCCCCGGCAAAAGCACCGCGCCAGCGCAAGACTCGGGACCAGTATACTCACCTGCTGGGGATCGGTCAGCAGTCGCCGTCGGCGCAGCACTCGGGGAAGCCTGCTCTAGGCTGTGCGCCATCGCCACTTGTGGGCCCCTCAATCTCGCTGTCTGGAAAGAAGCAGCAGAAACAGGAATACCCGCACCATACTGCCCCACCCCCCAACCCGGCCCCCCCATTGGGACCACCCCGAAGTGCCCACCCCCCCCGCAGCCCAACCCGCAGCCCCCCAAGGAGGTGGAGAAAAGCCACCCGGATACCCCGCCCCAGCCCAATCGCCCCAGGCACCACCCCAAGGTCCCAAACAGGCTGAGCGTCCAGACACAGGAGACCAACCCAGAAACCCCTCACCCCACCCCCCCGACCACCCCCGGCCACAGGAGAAGGCCGCGCCAGTACCTGCGCTCCCTGACGAGTTAAAGCCCAGATCCTGCACCACTCCAATGCCAGCAGGCTGAGGCAGCTCATCACCAGATTCTCCCCCAGCCCCCCCTACCTCCACCCTGGCAGCCCCCAAAACAGCCCCAAGCGCCCCCTCCCCCAACCCCAAAGGCTCTGCAGGCCCACCCCCTACAAAACCAGAACCTAAATCAACCCCCACGACAGGCATCTGCCCTGACCTACCACTAGCCCGCTGCCTAACAGCTCTGCTTGCACGCCACGTGCCCCGGCCCCCCACAGGAACCCACGCAGCCGAACGGGCACCCCAAGACTGCCCACCCGGTCCCTTAGACTGGGACATAGAGCCCGCACCCCGGCGAGGCCCCTTTGGCGTTTTCGCCGAGTGCACCATGCAATCTACGGCGAACCGCGTATGGAAAAAAAAAAAAACTACACCCCGCCGCCGGAGACCCCCCCCCAAGGCCCCGAATAAACCCCCCCCCTCCCACCACCCAGCAAGCGAAAAGGCTAACTCCCTGCACGGCTGATACTCACCCGATGCCACAGCCGTGAATCGCCAACGAACCGCAACCAGGGAGCAGAGCCGCTGAGCCTGCCGAGAAAAGGAGCAGAGCCGAAAGCACCTTCCTCCGACCGCCGATGACCACCAAGGCAGAGCTGCAAGAAACGCCTCTTCACCCGCCGAGGAGCCGCGCCGAAAGCCTGACCATGCGGCTCCTCGGCGATCCAAGCCCCGCCCCTGGTCCCCCCAAAGCCAATGAAATCGCTCCGACAGCAACCGGAGCGATTTCAAAAGTCGCCATCCTAGTGCTCCCCCCCCCGCATGAACCCCCCCCCCCCCAGTGCACGCGGAGGCCGTCAGCAGGGCCCGGGCCCGGGGTACTGGCAGCCGCAGTAACCGCGCGGCCTTGGGCATTTACAACAATTTTTATTTATTATTATTTCTTTAGCTTAAGATTTGCAATAGAATAGCACCATCGATGGTACGCTTGAGCCTGACCTCCTCCTTTCCTGTCCCATGCATGAAGACCCGTTGTTTGCTACTTCTTGCAGCCTTCCAGTGGCCATTTAATAATTTATTTTATTTTAAGATAGGTTAAATTAAGTTCTTTATGATAATTTTGAAAGAATCAGGGTGAATATCTCCATTGTATACATATGCCTGATTTGTTTTCTCTGTTTTAGTGTTTTTCCCTCCTTGTGAGGATTACTTGATCAACATATCTACAACTAAGGTATCAGTGTTATAGCCATGACGCCTGTCACATCCCTCTGAGCTTTTATTTTATTTTCTTTTATATTTTATATCATTTTATTTTGTTTTATTTTGTTTTATCAAGATATTTCAAATTGTTCTATTTATTTATTTATTCATTTTATTTGTAACCAATCTAACCATGGGACATTTTCTAGGCATTCACAGATTCATAATTTTGAATACTTATATTTTGGCTAATTATTGTTCATTATTTTTATTTATATGATTGATTACATTTAATTTTTAATTATTTATTTGTTCTTTCCCTGTTGGTGAATTTTAAGTATAATCAATATGTATATTTCTGTGTTTTTAGTACCTACTCCGACAACCCCTGATGAAGGTCTCCGAAACACGGCCTGTGTCGGGTTGTATTAGGTCTTAGATTATTGAATAAAGTCTTTCCACCTGCATCACGTTTTTGGACTGTGTAACCACAATGAATATCCATGAGAACGATTTGTATGCACTGCCTCCATTGTATGCAAATCTCTCTCATGCATATTCATTGTGGTTATTCTGAAAACCTGACTGGCTAGGTGTGTTCTGAGGACTGGGTTGAGAACCCCTGACGTGGCAAGATCCCAAAATATAGCTAGATGCTGCTTACTCCTTAGGATAAGCAATTAGTCAAAATCCTTTTTTAAGCCCAGCTCTAACTGCTTTTCCAACATGCTCCAGAAGCAAATACCAGAGCTTATTAGCTTCATGTGTGGAGGAGTTGCCAAGTGCTAAGAACAATGACCTGGTGACCAAGCAGCCAGGCTTTGATTCCCACTGGTATTCCTTGTGGCCTTCAGCAAGTCACTTTACTCTCCATTGCCTCCAAAGAAAGATTTGACAAGTTACTTCTGGTCATACCTGGTCAAAAACACCCAAGGGCTGCTGGCTTCTTGGAGTCATTACTGACTCCACAGCAAGAAAAATCAAAACAAAACCTTCATGGCATGTCCCTGATTCGAATTAATTCACATCACTCATCATTTTACAGATCTCTTATCATATCTGTCCTCAGCCATCTTACCCAAATCTATTTAGCCTTTCTTATTGGGAGTTGGTCCATCTCCTTTTTTCATTTTGGTCACCCTTCTCTGAGTCTTATCTAATTCCACTATGTTTTTGAGATATCGTGAGCACAATTGAATACAATACTCAAGTTTTGCTCATATCGTGGAGCAATACAGAGGCATTATGAGTGGCAGATACAATCCTAAACAAAGGCATAGAGGAGGGACTAGCACTGAGCGGCAGATACAACTGCTCTAGCCATCTTACTGAGCAGATTTTGATGGACCACACTGGTCTGTATCTGCTATCTTCTATTATGTTACTATTTATGTTATGCTGAAGAATTTAAATAAGAATCAGAAGATACACTGTGCTGAAGGCCCCAAAAGCAATCCAAATGGGGCTGCAGCAGTGATGGTGACAGCTCAGAAGAGCTGAGGAAGACCAATGCAGCAGCAAGATAGGCTTGAAGCCACTATAATGATAGGCTAATAGCTATAGCAGAAGACCAATAGTTAATAAGTACAAAAATGAAGAATGGTGGATGCGAGGGCAGTCTGTCACCCCATGATAGCTAGCGTTGATTTGGCTTTTGAACTGGCTAGGCAGGTATACCCTTCTTCCTCCATACTCATCCCTCCTAATAGAGTTTAAGGATATAGCAGTAGATGAGCTCCCCTACAGAAACCTCCAAACAAGTACAATAACTTAAGGCTCTTTTATGGTGGTAGGCTAGTAGTGTCCCCCACCGTGCCAGGTTTACTTTTTCCCATACTTGGGTTATTAGAAATTGTATGCCAAAACAGGTGACAGAATACCAGAAGAGACATACAATGACAAGTCAAAGGCCTTTGAAGCACGAGGGGGACAGAAGAATGGTCAAGAAAAAGCCAAAGCACACTGGTCACAGAGCCACACAGTAGGAAGTGTGGCATGAACCACACAAATCAGCAGGGGAAGAGTGCAGGGCAGTAGTGAGGCAAGCTATGAGAGTAGTGAGTGACACAAACAGCAGCAGTAGAGAAAGACAAGGGGAAAGGATATCACTTTTTTTGTTTTTTATTTTTTTCTTTCAAGTTTTTTTCCATGTGGGGCTACACGAGATTTATGACTGCTACAATATGACTGTGGTTTGGATCTTAAGAGAAGGACTGACAATAAAGGAGCAGGTTATGAAAGAAATGTGAAGATAGTAAGACCGGTATCAGCAGCGGAGTGAGACTTGTTTCAGTATTTTGTGTTTTATTTCCTTTCTGTCCAATTTTGGTTTTTGCTTTATTTTATTTTTTCCTTTCTTTCTTCTTTCTTTTATGTTTTGGCATTAAGAGTTGAAAGATACCCACTGGAGATAGGCATCATCCCTGGAGCTTGTAGTGCAAACTGTCAAAAACAATGCTAGACATACTTCTAATGAATGAGACTTGGCATCTCTGCCTTCCCTCCCCCTCCTACAGTTGCTGTTACAGACAATAGGTAAACAAGATTATTGTCACTCTATCTTCACTGGCTGTACAATGATTATTTCACTGTATCTTCTGGTTGTACGATGGAATAGATTAGATACAATAAAATATTCTTCCCCAGTGGCACTGCACAGCGCACACCTTCCACCAACGCTTTAAGCAATAAGAGGGTGATTCAGAGAAGAATGTGTGGGGCGGTGGTAAATGCATAATATGTGCATGTCCCCACCGGAGATGGTATTCCGTGCCTATTTGCAATGATGTGCAGGTGCGCGCACAGAATGCGGCATCAAACGTTTTTGCTATTGCATGTATAGTGCACCTCCAGGCCCGCGTGTAGTGACCGTGCAAAAACATGCCAAGTAAACTTCTCTGAGGCAGAGACCCACCTGCTCTGCAGCTGGTCATCGAAAATGAGCGTGCCCTGCTCCCCATAGCGCACAGTTGGCCAGCCCTAGCTGCAGCATGCAAGGGCTAGAAGTGCATCTGGACCACCCTAGTGCAGTAAGTAGGTCAAAGTAGGAAAGGGGGGAGGCAGGGGAAATGCATATGTTGGAACAACAACAGTGCAAAGAGCCAGGAAGTAGCTGCAAAGTAAAAGGCCAAAAGGAGCAAGAGTCAGCTGAACACAGTGAAACATACCTACCAGTGAAACATACCTACCATGTGTAACAGTGGAGCAACATGGCCCGATAATGTCAGCCAAACCATAGCATAGTAGAAACATAGAAACATGTCAGCAGAAAAAGACCACATGGCCTAACTAGTCTGCTTTCCCATATCAACCACTACAATAGTCCCCTTTTCCCTTGAGAGATCCCTGGGTCTGCCCCATGCCCTATGAATTTAGATACTGTCCACATCTCCACCACCTCCAATGAGAAACTGACCCATACAGCCACCACTGTCTCTGCAAAGAAACATCTCCACATACTACACCTGAGTCTATTCAGGTGATTGTAGGATAAGGTGGTATACAAATCTGTTTAAATAAAATTCCCTATCACCCCCATCCTATGTCACCTTGTAGCAGAGCATGCTGTCAATCAAAGGAGGCTCTCCACTTGTGCATATGTGCCATGGAGGTATGCAAATGTTGCAATCATATCACCGCCATCCTGCTGTCCCGCCAATGCATACCTAAAAGATCCTTAGGTCTGTCCTCGGATGCCAAAAATGAAAACCACCAACCATATTAGTAGCCACTCTCTGTACCAACCCCAACCTGTGTACATCCGTTTGAAGGTGCGGTCACCAGAATTGCACAGAATACCACAAATGTGGTCTCACCAAAGACCTATACAGAGGCACTATCACCACCTGTCCTCTATTGGCCATTCCTCTTCCAATGCACCAGGCATCCCACTAGCATCTGCTGTTGCCTTGCCCACCTGTCTAGCTATGGTATGATCATCAGGGACAATCACGGCCAGGTCCCACCCTCATATGTGGACAGACGTACCACACTCCCCACATGATATTGCTTCCCTGGATTGCTGCAGCCCAAATGCATGACCCCCAATTGTATAACATTACATGTTGGCTTCCAGGTCCTAGACCAGTCATCAAGCATAGTTACATCCCCCCCCCCCCTGTTATCCACACCACCCTGTGTGTCTACTCTAATGCAGATAGTGGTGTCACCTGCAAAGATGCAAAACCTACCTCACGGCCCTTTTACAATATCATGAACAGAGATGTTAAATAAAGGTGGACCAGGGACAGATCCCTGGTGCACACCACATATAACCCTGTCACCTCAGACTAAGCACCATGTACCTATACCCTGTGTTGCCTCCCACTCAACCAATTTCCAACCCATGCAGTAATGTTAAGGTGCATCACTTGGGTGCCCAGGTTGGTCATAACGTGCCTGTGCAGAATGGTGACAAAGGCCGTACTGAAATCTAAGGACACTACAACTAAGGTTCCCCTTGGTCCAACTCCCCAGACACCCAGTCAAAGATATCAATCAGATACGTCTGACATAACCTGCCTCTGGTGAAGCCAAGCTGCCTCAGATCTGGTAATCTGCTGGACCCCAGTAACCTCATTAGCCCCCCCCCCCTTTAGCAGAACATCTAGTTATCCACTCACCACCGAGGTTAAATTAACTGGCCTGTAGATCCCAACCACATCCTTACATCTGCCTGTGCATAAAGGGGCCACATGTGCCACCTGCCAGTCCTCTGTAACCACACCTGACACCAATGAGGCATTGAAAAGGTCAGTCAATGGATCTGCTAGAATGTTCCCAAGTACCTTCAGTAATCTCAGATGTATGCCATCTGGTCCCATCGCTTTGTCCACCTTATGAATAGCTAGCTCATCACAATCACAGTCATCTGAAATGTGTTCTAGATGTCCCCTGCATCTGATCCTGTCTATGAATGTTTACTGAGGTCCTGCACCTGGTCCCTCATCTGTGAACACAGAACAGACATATCCGCTGCACAATCCTGCCCTGTCTACAGCAGCCTCTACATATGCTTCCCCCTCACCCTTGAATCTAACAATAGCACATTTGCCCCTTGCCATCTAACTAACATATCTGAAAAACATCCCATCCCCTCAGTATTTTGCAATGGTTATTGCCGCCTCAGTCTGAATAGATGCTTACCTGGAGACATTGCAAGCCTCACTAAGGACATCCAAATATAAATGCCTGTTACGTCCTCTCTGTGAGTCCATGTATGTCATGAAGGCCTCTGTCTGTGTTGTCACATTTTCAGCCATTCCATTAGATGTAGCTGAAGTCACACAAACATGGTAACACAGTTGCCAAGGAACTCTGGTCAACACCATACATAGGTGACCTGATTGCTGAGCCTGTATATAGTTACCCTCGTTATTCCCAAGTTACACCACCTTTTCATTGTAAGTACAGTGCATACCCCACCTGCACTGTACAAGTTATTGTTACCTGTAAACTGCACTGATTCTAAAGAGAATGGTATAGAAAAGATTTTAAATAAATAACACAAGATTGATATCCACAGCCACCCCAAACAGAGGGAAACACATTTTATTTATTTTACATTTCTTATATACTGCCTTTTGTGATGTCAAGGTGGTTTACAGTAAACAAACAAATTACATTGAACAGGAGATAGCTATTTTACAGGGGATGTGGGCAATGGAGGGTTAAGTGGCTTGCCCAAGACCATGAGGAGCACCTGTGGGACTAGAAGCCCCAGTCTTGCAGGCCCAAGGCTGCTGTCCTCTAGTGGAGTTTGAACCCTGCACCTTCTGAACTGAGGTAGCTTTCCCCAACCACTAGGCCACTCCTCCTCCATGCATGCATGAATGAGACAGTCAGGGTAACATAAGAACATAAGAACATAAGATATGCCATACTGGGTCAGACCAAGGTCCATCAAGCCCAGCATCCTGTTTCCAACAGTGGCCAATCTAGGTCATACGTACCTAGCAGTTTCCCAAAAAGACACAGGTTCTGCAATGCTTGTCACCTCAGACTGAAGGTGAAGGAACAAACCCCAGAAATATCCAGGCAAGCAGAGTGTTGCAATAAGGATGCAGCCAACATGTCTGTAGAAGGCCCACTGTAGCTGATACGCAAACCAGCAATCAAAATGTATGGCTGTAATGCCCATCCCAAAGACAGGAATCCATGGTGCTGCACATGGATGCATGGTAATGCACAGCCAATACAAAAAGGGGAGCTGGAAGGAACTGAACCTCAGGCTCTGGGCTGCCCAACTCAGTGGCCAAACCACCACCAACACCACCACCACCCACCTACAACCCCACTACCAGGCCTAAAGTGAACATGCAAAGTGCATCTGTGTAGGACAAAGCAGAAGCAAGTACAAACAGCCATGAGCACAATCGTAACTGTGCACAACTGAAATGCGCACCATAACCCAGAAACAACTGTGCCCCCAGACCACAGACACGACACAGCCAGGTCCCAAACCAGCATGCAAGACCCACAATGTGCACTACAGAGCAGGTAGCAAATGCAGAAGGGTCCCTGAAGAATGTTGCAAGCAACACTGTCCCTGTGGCCTCCTCAGCCCATGGCCCAGACAGTCAGCAATGCAGGCACACAGGACAGAGGAGGCCTGGGGGGCAATGGCAAGCCCCAGACTGGGGTGAGGTAGCTCTGGAGATGTGGCAACATGATGGAACCGGGTCCAGTGTACACAGGTGGTGGTATGGCAAGCAGGCAGCTGCAGGGACAGACCTGGGAGGGAAGAAGAAATGCGCATATCTAAGATACCTCCACCTTGCCTCCACAGATGTTTCCACATCCTGCATGAGACAGAGGCCTATTGGGTACACTTCCAAGCCATATGCTGCATGTGCCCACGGATGCTGGTCGACTCCGGCAGCAGCTGCAGTGGGAGCAAGGTGAGTGTGGAGGTATGGCACAGAAAAGGAGCCATGACACATGACATGGTATAGGCCCGGTGTGGCCGGGCACTGCAGGGACAACAGCAGACAGAGCATTGGGAAATGTATGACAATTGGGACATGGCAGCTTGACACCCCCACCCACTGTAACTAACAACCACCTCTCTGCATCCCTTAGACAACCATCCCAGTCGAGGACTCATCCCCATTCCCCATGGCAGAGGAGGAGGAAGATGAAGATGATGATGAGGGGGATGAGGTGGAGGAGGAGGCAGAGGAAGAAGAGGCAGAGAAGGGGAAAAAGCAGCAGCCACAGCAGTGGCTATATGCCCTGGTACGAGCCCCAGCAACAGGCAGTCCCCACAGCCTGGCCACTATGGAAACAGACACTACCACAACAGCCAGCCCTATAGTGCTATCCAGCACCTCCCCATCAGGGGAGAGTGGGGATGAGGAGGTCTATACTCTCACTCTGACGAAGGTTCCCTGCTCCCCTGAAGATGCTACCAAGGGGGCTGGGCAAGGTTCTCCACAGTGAGAGGCGCAGGGCACAGAGGGGGGCACAGCAGGGGCCAAGGGTAGTGAGGCAGGGTACACCTGGGGAAGTGACACTGAGGAGCAGGGGCAGGAGGGTGAGGAGTCCCTGGAGGAGGGGGAGCTCAGGGACATGCCACCCAGGGACACCCTATGGATGGAGGAGGGGGGGAACCCAGAGAGGGAGGATGGGAGGGGGTGGCAGGGATGAGAGCAGGCAGGGGGTAGAGGGAGTGGATGGGAGTGTGCAGGGGGCCGAGGGAGGGGATGGGAGCAGGCAAGGGGTAGAGGGAGGGGACAGGAGCATGTAGTGGCATAAAGAGAGGATGGGTGCATGCAGGGGGCAGAGGGAGGGGAAGGGTGCATACATGGGGCAGAGGGAGGGGATTGGAGAAAGCAGGGGGCAGAGGGAGGGGATGGGAGCAGGCAGGCAGGCAAAGGGAGGGGATGGGGGAGCATGGACCAGGGGGTGGGGACATGTGTGGCTTGAGTGATCCGGTCCCTGACATGCCACTGTGCAATGCAGCAGCGGCAGAGGAGGCACAAGCTGACATACCACAGCATAGTGTGGGCACCACAGGTGCTGTGGAGCAGGCCCTAGCAGCAGCAGGGCGCCTAGCTCGCATTGCACAGTACCTGCAGGGCATCTAGGTGACCTCCAGACTCTCACCCAGGCAGTGCACAGGTTCACGGAGGTGCTCATGTCCCCACCTGGGCCAATGCGTGCAGGTGCCGGACACAAGTAGTCACCATTGTGGGATCACAGGTGCAGCATATGCCTGTATGTGTAATAGAAAGCTGATGTGGTGCAACACCAAAGAAGCACAAATCACGCTGAACACAAAGGAAACAGTCACAGGCCGTGAATAACAAGGAAAGACAGAGTTCTTTATTGAACCAACGGCCGCCCGACACAGGCCGTGTTTCGTACCCTTCGTCAGGGGCTGGCCAGGCAAGAAAACTAAAAACGTGAACATATTAATCATTAGAAATGATAAAGGAACAACAAACCAAGATTATAACCATGTTATAAAACACAAATGTTGAGATGATAAATATATGTTAAACAAATCTAAAAAATATAAAAACATAGAATTAAAAAATAATATCCTACATACACACAATGACAAATGTAAAAAGGGAACGATAGTGCTCGGGACCTGATGGAAATGTGCATAAATAAAACTAAAATACTAACCTCTGTTGTGGGTCATAAACCAAGTGTCACTTCACACTGTTTGTGCAAACATTTAGATTATATGCTAATGCTAAAAAACATAAGAAATATTCATAAAAATTTAATAGAATAAATAAAACCATACATCAAAGCATTATACACAAAATTAAATTAAATCAAATTAACAGACAAAGGATGCAGAGAGAGGAGGAAAAAGACAGGATACGCGAACAGATAAATTGCCAATGCATCTAGCACAGTAATGAAGTTATTGTAAAAAAAGGAAGCCAATAGGAGTGAGTCAAAGGAGACAATAAAAACATGAACAGGGTAAGCAAACCACTCTATGGGTTATGCAGTTATAACCAGTCATAGCATATGAAGGGAGCGGAAGCACATTCTAAGATGATTTCTTTAAAAAAGGTTATTTCAACGCGTTTCAAAGGAACAATGGTTATACTGAGACGGAGTATGGCCACATATTAAAACCAATTATAGAAACTGATATGGCTATTATGTGTTGTTCTACACCTATTTAAAACCCCCAAAAAAGGGGAACATCTAAAATGTATGTTTTTCTGTGGTTATAAGAACTTGTATATATGCGAAAAATCACTGCAAAGAAGAAATAGGGGCACGTGTATGGAGAAACACGGTGAAGTATTATAAAAACGAAAGGTTAAAATGAAGAAAACTTCAAACCAAAATTTCTATAGCTTTCTAAATAAAACAGAGCACACAGATATAAAACTTATACCTACAGGAACAAGTAATCATACCTCAGGAAAGCTGCCGTCAATGCTCAGTTGACGCGCAGAAGGGAGAAAGACGCCAACACATGCGCATATGAGGAAACCAGAGAGGAGGGGGCGGGATTTGAAGAAAATCAAATGGCATAAGAATTAGACGTGCAATGTCAATCATAGCTCAAAACTTGCTAGTGTGTACCCCGATGTATAATGTCGATCATACCGAGTGTTAAAAACAACCCAAATAAAAAGCAAAACCAAGGGATTACCAAAGTATCCTTATGAGTACACTCACTGAAAAAGGTGAATACAAAAATTGAAACCAATTGAAGGGTCAGTGCTGTTAAAAACAAAACGCATAAAAATTGCGGCATCATACCAATCATAAAATTGTAATATTCCAGCCTATACAAACATTAATAGATAATTAACATTAAAAGATATATGTACTAGATAAAAAATTATTAGAATAATAAACAATTGTAAATATAAAATGGTTGATGTTTAAGGTCCGGGCAACCCATGCGCGCCAAAAAATGAAACTATAGGAGACCGAAACATTTACATAAATGAATCGATAAAAAATAAATAAATAAATAGATAAATAACAGTACACCAGCTTCATCAGTAAAAGCGCATAAAAGCGGTAAATCTTAAAACCAACACTCCAGCTTTGTAAAGCTATGTTATGTAAAAAAGGGGGTGGTGAAGCGAAAAAATGACCAAAGAATCAAGAGGCCCATAGGAGCCAAGTAAGAACCAAAGGAAGGAGGCACCAGGAGCACCAAAAAATGACAAACCGGCAGGGGCCAAAAGGGAAAAATGGAAAATTAAAAAACCAATTGGTCTAAAAGAAACGGACCACATACGATACCACATCAAAGAAAGACTGACAGGTCTGTGTCCAAGTTCAAGCCTGCTGGGGCCAAGGAGTCCAAACGAAAAATAAACTTTTGTTCAAGTCTCATAATAGTCTTGTTGATGTCCCCACCCCTCCAATTGGTCTTAACCTTCTTGATAATAAAAAATTTGAGATCCATAACTTTATGGCGGGCACCAAGCCAATGCTGAACTAAGGGCTTGTCAGAAAGTTGGCGCCTAATGCAACTTTTGTGTTCTACTATTCTATGGGACGAGTGGTTTTGCCTACATATAGTTTTTTACACGGACATTGAATAACATAGACAACATTGCTAGTTTCGCAATTGGAAAAGTCATCTATATAAAAAACCTGGTTGGTAAAAGGATGAACAAAAGAATTCCGAACAGGAAGTGAGTTAAGACACACTGAGCATTTGCCGCATTGAAATTGCCCCTTGAAGTTTGACAGCAAATTCCTCTCCGTCAAGGCGGAGGATACTAATAAATTTTGCAAATTAATATTGCGTTTATGTGCCACTGTAAGTTTAAGATCTCTAAATGCTGGTAGGGTCTGTACCAAATGCCACTCTTTTTGTAAGATTTTAACTATCAATTTGGATTGTGAAGAGTATATAAGCGGGCAGACTATACCTATCTCATCATTACGCTTGTTGGTCTGAAGTAGAGCCTCTCTGGAGGACTCACAGGCCCTAGTATAAGCTTTGTGTAAGTATTTAGAGGGATAATCCCTTGCCAAAAATCTTGCGGTCATATCTTGGGCTTGTTCCTCAAAGTCCTGAGCCTTAGTGCAAATACGTTTAGCTCTCAGGAATTGGCTGACAGGCAGGTTGTTTTTTAGTGAAGGGTTGTGAAAACTAGAATAATGTAATAAGGTATTCCTATCGGTTGGTTTCCTAAATAGTGTGGTAGAAAATGAATCCTGTTCTTTCTTGATGAGTAAATCCAAATAGGGAATACGCTCCAAATCATAGGTCATCTGGAATCTCAGATTCTCATCCGGTTGATTAATCCAGGTATGAAATTGAGAAAGGATATCCACAGATCCTATCCATAGAATCAAAATGTCATCAATGTAGCGAATCCATAAAAGAACATTAGATTCAAATGGGTGGGATTTTAAAAAAGTATCCTCAAAATGAAACATGTAAAGGTTAGCTATGTCTGGGGCCATAGAAGACCCCATTGCAACACCCTTAACCTGCTTATAGAACAATTCTCTGAAACAGAAAAAATTCTCGCAAATAGCATATTGCGCTGGAGTGATCAAAAAGGCAGTGGGCAAACGTTTGTGATCCGATCTCCTAAGGAGAAATTGTTCTATGATGTGCAAAGCAGCTGCTTGGGGAACGTTTGTGTAAAGAGACTCAACGTCAAGAGTAACCAAAATAATCTCAGTGCTAAATTGGTCAAAGTTGGACAGAATTTGTATGACGTGGGAAGAATCCCTAACATAAGATCACATCTGCTGTATGAATGGACGTAACAATAAATCTAAAAACTTGGAGATTGGTTCCAATAAGGAACCGATGGCTGAAACTATGGGGCGGCCTGGCAGCGCTTCCAGAGATTTATGGATCTTTGGAATAATGTATATTGTTGGAATAATAGGGTTGTCCACTATCAAAACGGATTTCTCCTTATCCGTAATATATCCAATCTCAAAGGCTGAGGTGACCAAACTATCTATACTTCTTTTAAGGTTATGCGTGGGATCTCCATCAAGTCTTAAATAAAACGTGGTGTCACTGAGTTGTCGAGTGATTTCCGCAATATAGTAGTCCTTGTCCATAACTACGACTGCTCCCCTTTTGTCAGCTGGCTTAATGATGATAGTCGTTTTTTTTTGTAATGATGTGATGGCATTCCTCTCTTGCCGAGTAATATTATTAAAAGTAGAATGGCATCCTTTTAAAACCTCAGTGACCTGCTGTGAAACTACCTTTTTGAAAGTTTCTATGACTGGATCGGTGGTCTGGGGAGGATTCCACGTAGATTTTTTACGAATAATTGAATGGTCCATGGAGGATTGGGAATCAACATTACTAAAAAAATGTCTCATACGAACCTTGCAAAAAAACTTGTACAAATCAACATGAACATCAAAGGGGTCCACTTTCCTTTTAGGGACAAATGAAAGACCTTTATTTAATAAGGATAATTCATCGGGAGTAAGGACATATTTTGATATATTGATGACATTATTGGGAGACTCTACTGGTAATGCCATCTTTCCTCCGCCCTTTCTGGGTTACATCCTCCCCTTCCTCCTCTGCCACGACCCCATCCCCTGTATACATTGCGTGTTTTGTTGTGATCTGGAGGGTAAGCATTGTCTGATTCTGATTGAAGGGCCCGCCCCCGAGTGGCTCCTCGACCTCCACCCTTCCACAACTGGTCCATACTGAAAAAAGAGGGATCCTTGTTCCGCTTGGGTGGAGGATCCTTTTTCTTGGTCTTTTCTTTTTGAGGCGGGGCTTGATCGGATTGATGAGTAAAAAGGGATGCAGAGGCATCCAAATCTCCTGACTCACTCCTAACGCGTTTCTTTTTCTGCTCTACAGGAGTAGCATCTAATTGATGATCCGTGATACTGTCTTTGCGGTCAAAAACGGATTTCCTTTTCTTAAACCACAAACGGTCTTGTTCAATCTTTTTACTCCAATGATAGACATATCCTGTCCTATAATCCTCCTCATCTCTTTTATATTTATCAACCTTCTTATTTTTGACTTCTTTCTTGAATTCCTGGATTTTTCTATTATAGTCAACATGTATCATATCAAAATTCTTATCTGACTTTTTTAGAACATCCAACTTTTCTTCCAATTGTGCAGTTAAAATCTCAGATTGTTTGTTAGCTGTAGTGATAAGTAAAATCATCAGGTCCAATGAGCACTTGTTAAGAATAGCGTTCCAACACTTGACGAAACCTTCTTCACTAGTCTACAATCCTGGGGCTTTATTGACACGAAGTCCTCTGGGAATAATCTTAGACTTGCAGCCAGGGCCGGCCCGTCCATTGAGCGAGAATGTTTTTTGCACAGGGCCTCGCGTTTCAGGGGGCCCCGCGCAAAAAACATTCTGATCTAAAAGTAAAATTTAAAAAAAAAAAAATGCTGTCTGCTGCCGCTGCCGGGGCCGCCGCAGCAGAATCAAGTGTGCCGCGGGGCCCCCCCTGCCCAGCAGAGCCTGCCCTCCCCTGTATCACCTCTCTCTTTACAGCTGCAGTCGCACGCGCCGGCTTTCAGAGCGCGAGGGGAGAGTTTTTCCCTCGCTGCTCTGTTAAGCCCGCGGGGGCTGATGGGAAGTTCCCATCAGCCCCCGCGGGCTTAACAGAGCCGCGAAAGGGAAACTAGTTCCTTCGCGCTCTGAAAGCCGGCGCGTGTGACTGCAGCTGCAAAGAGAGAGGTGATACAGGGGAGGGCAGGCTCTGCTGGGCAGGGGGTCCCCGCGGCACACTTGATTCTGCCCCGGCGGCCCCGGCAGCGGCAGCAGACAGCTTTTTTTTAAAAAAGTTTTTCCCTAGGCTAGGCTGGGCTGGGCTGGGGGGGGGGGGGTTAGGAGTGGTGATGGGCTGGGGGGGTTAGCAGTGGTGATGGGCTATGGGGGGGCTGGGGGGGGGGTTAGGATTGGTGATGGGCTATGGGGGAGCTAATTCTGTATATGGGCTGATGGGATTAGGACTGGAAGTGGGTTGATTGGGGTTTAGGACTGGTAATGGGCAATGGGGGGGCTAAAAATAAAAATTGGATGATGGGGATTAGGACTGGAAATGGGCTGGTGGGATTAGGACTGGGAGTGGGCTGATGGGGAGGTTAGGACTGGTAATGGGGTATGGGGGGGGGCTTAAACTGAAAATTGGGTGGGGGATTAGGACTGGAAATGGGCTGGTGGGATTAGGACTGGGAGTGGGCTATGGGGGGCTAGGACTGGTAAAGGGTTGTGGGGTTGCTAGGACTGGAAATGGGCTGGGGGGATTAAGACTGGAGGTGGGCTGATGGGGTTAGGACTGGTAATGGGCTATGGGGGGGCTTAAACTAAAAGTGATGGGGGATTAGGACTGGAAATGGGCTGGTGGGATTAGGACTGGGAGTGGGCTGATGGGGAGGTTCGGACTGGTAATAGGGTATGGGGGGGGGCTTAAACTGAAAATTGGGTGATGGGGGAGTAGGACTGGAAATGGGCTGGTGGGATTAGGACTGGGAGTGGGCTATGGGGGGCTAGGACTGGTAATGGGTTGGGGGGGTTGCTAGGACTGGAAACGGGCTGGGGGATTAAGACTGGAGGTGGGTTGATGGGGTTAGGACTGGTAATGGGCTGTGGGCTGTTGGGGGGGTTAGGACTGGTAATGGGCTATGGGGGGCTAGGACTGGAAATGGGCTGATGGGGAGGGGTTAGGACTTGAGGTGGGCTGTTGGGTGGGGTTAGGACTGGTAATGGGCTATGGGGGGCTAGGACTGGAAATGGGCTGATGGGGGGATTAAGACTGGAGGTGGGCTGATGGGGTTAGGACTGGTAATGGGCTGTGGGCTGTTGGGGGGGTTAGGACTGGTAATGGGCTATGGGGGGGGCTAGGACTGGAAATGGTCTGATGGGGGGGTTAACACTGGAGGTGGGCTGATGGGGTTAGGACTGGTACTGGGCGGTGGGCTGATGGGGGGTTAGGACTGGTAATGGGCTATGGGGGGGGGGGTTAAGACTGATAATGGGCTATGGGGGGCTCGGACAGGAAATGGGCTGATGGGGAGCGGTTAGGACTTGAGGTGGGCTGATGGGGTTAGGACTGGTAATGGGCTGTGGGCTGATGGGGGGGTTAGAACTGGTAATGGGCTATGGGGGGGGTTAAGACTGGTAATGGGCTGTTGGCTGATGGGGGCTGTCTGGTAATGGTCTATGGGGGGGTTAGGACAGATAATGGGCTATGGGGGGGCTAGGACAGGAAATGGGCTGATGGGGAGGGGTTAGGACTTGAGGTGGGCTGATGGGGTTAGGACTGGTAATGGGCTGTGGGCTCATGGGGGGGTTAGGACTGGCAATGGGCTATGGGGGGCTGACTGGAAATGGGTTGATGGGGGTTAGGACTGGAAGTGGGCTGATGGGGGGGTTTAGGACTGATAATGGGTTATAGGGGGGGCTTAAACTGAAAATGGGGTGATGGGGGGTTAGGACTGGAAGTGGGTTGATGGGGGGGGGCTAGGACTGGTATTGGGTTGGGGGGTTGCTAGGACTGGAAATGGGCTGATGGGGGGCTAGGACTGTAAATGGGCTGATGCAGGGACTAGAAGGGAATGGATGCTGGGTGAGGCTGGAACTAGAAGGGAGCTGATGTTGGGGGAGGATTAGAATGGGATGGGGCTGGGAGAGTAAAATGGAGAGGGAAAAATATTTTGTGTGGGAGGGATAAAAATCTACAATTGGCCGGGTATTGGGAGAGTAAGTGGGGATTGAGGATGGAGGGGTAAAATTTGAGTGGATGAAATAGGAATGAGGAAAGAGCAAAAGGAGAAAGATTAGTATGTTAAAGCAGATGTAGAGAGAGAATGGAAAAAAACTAGAAGAGAGAAGAAAGGACAAATGGACAGCAGACGATGGAGAGTTAGCAGAAGACACGAAGAAACCAGAAGAAAGTGGCTGGAGCAATTGCAGCTGAAAAAAAATGCACAAAAGGTAGAAAAATATCTCTTTATTTTGAAATTATTAATTGGAATATGTCAGCTCTGGTAAATGTGCATCATTAACGTCTGCGCTTTGTTTAGTACAAGAGTAAATTAATGTATAGTTTTATTTCTACAGTGTTGTACATTCCAAGTTTGTCTTTTGGGATTCCAAGTTTAATTATTGTCTTCCTGTTTCTAAATTGTGATTCCTTGTTTGGTGATGGTCTATGTTCTGCATGTGTAACTGAGCTGAGGTATTCTGTTTATGTAATTCCTATTTGACATTGCTACTTGTTCTCTTTCCCCAGTAGGTCATGTATTGTTGTTCTCTGAAATGTATTGGTTTAATATTTGCATGTTTCCTTTTGATAGGTAGAGTATGGTGCTTTGTGAGTCCTGGTAGTGCTGTTAGGATACGGCGGGTTTGCTATGGGTTCTAAATGGGCAGTGTTTGAAGTAGTTCCTAATGTGTCTGGTGGTTGGCACTGGATTATAGTAATGTAGAAATCTTTTAGTCTTTCTTTATCCATACACTCATTAAGAGGCATGTTTGCTAAAAGTGAGTATATGGTAACATTATGCAAATATTTATGCAAATGAGGCCCCTTATGCAAATGAGGCCCCGCACCGAGTCTTCGCACATGGCCCCGCACCCCCCTTGGGCCGCCCCTGCTTGCAGCACTCCAACAAGTACGTGGAATGCATCTGTTCCTTTACAATTTTTTTAGTCAGTGATACCACCTCTCTCCACTGGTGCCAACAATCTTCCGGATCTTCCTCAGATGAATTGAGAAGAGGCTGTGGTGGAATAAGCTTATCAAGGGCATCTTCTCCAAAACTTAAAATGTCTTTCCACGGGGAAAACATGCTGACTGGAAAGGTGCAACACCAAAGTAACCATGGTATCCGGATGCCCTGACCTGGCCTCCTCACCAGCCCAAGGCCCCCCCTCCCCCCTCCCACACACATCAGGGATCCATGCCCCACTTGCTCGAGGTCAAACCTTACCATCTACCTACTCCCACCACCCCCCCCGACCCTGACCCCAGCACCCAAACAGAACACGGAGACATCGGACTTGGTGAAAATTGCTTGGTCGCAGCTTTATTAACAGCATTGTAACATAGGCCCCAACATGGACCATCTCAACACTCGTAAATCCCATAACTTGACCCCCCCCACCGTTTTCTGGATGATGCCCCCACCAGCCGTTTATAGAAAAGTGGTGCATCATCCACCCCCCCATTCCCCCTACCGCCCGCCTCGCCATGTTGTTAGCAAAGGCTGGCTCAAGGATGCCTTCCACCGGGCAGAGACCCCAGCCGGGACGTCTCTCCCAACCTAAGGAGCGCTGACGCTCCCGTGTAAAGCGGCATCAGCCTCAAATGCCCCACCAGGTCGGCGAGCGCCTGCTCGCTACCCCCCAACCACTAACCGTAACAGATGAACCCCCCCCAGCTGCGACACCCACCACCAACCCACGGATTACAAGGGAGGGTGGGTAGGGACACCTTTTGGTGACGGCGAGCAAGCAGGAAGAGGGAGATCGCATGCCGCCGATCTCCCTCGCTCCCTGCCGCCCCGCCCCCGGCTGCCCCTCCAGCGAATCGCTGGGCAGCACGTCACCGGCATGGGACTGCCGGCACAAGTGCTGCTTCCCTCCTCCGCTCTGGCCCCCCCCCACTCCCATGTGCACCCACACAGCGCGGCTGTGCCTCGGGCCCCGGGGACCCGGTTACTGCCCGGCCTCGGGACCCGGCCCAGCGGCTCGGCAGGATTAACCGTGGTATCCGGATGCCCTGACCCGGCCTCCGCACCAGCCCAACGCCCACCCTCCCCCCCTCCCACACACATCAGGGATCCATGTCCCATTTGCTCGAGGTCAAACCTTACCATCTACCTACTCCCACCACCCCCCCGACCCTGACCCCAGCACCCGAACAGAACACGGAGACATCGGACTTGTTGAAAATTGCTTGGTCGCAGCTTTATTAACAGCATTGTAACACCGGCCCCAACATGGGCCAACTCAAAACTCGTAAATCCCATAACTTACCCCCCCCCACCGTTTTCCGGATGATGCCCCACCAGCCATTTATAGCAAAGCGGTGCATCATCCACCCCCTATTCCCCCTACCGCCCGCCTCGCCATGTTGTTAGCAAAGGCCGGCTCAAGGTTGCCTTCCACCGGGCAGAGACCCCAGCCGGGACGTCTCTCCCAACCTAAGGAGCGCTGCCGTTCCCATGTAAAGCGGTATCAGCCCCAAATGCCCCACCGGGTCGGCGAGCGCCTGCTCGCTATCCCGCCACCGGCACAAGGTAGATCGCTATCCTTGTGCCGCCCCCCCCAAAGAAAGCTGCGACCAGCACCACCCCTCTAAGGCCTCTGCCAGTCGATCAACAGCAGATCCTGACCCACCGGAGCAAGGTGAACCCCATCCAAGCGATACAAGCCCGCGCACCTGACATCCGCCCAAGGGTGTAACACCTGCAGGCCCCCTGTCTGCTGGACCCAGTGCCCAGTCTGACGGTTAATCTTGACCAGCCCCCGCGACCAACGCCGCTGAGACCAACACGCAGAGCGGGGAATAATGTCCGACCATATGATTGCCACACCCGGGAGTAACTACCAACCCTGACCAATGTCCAGCTGCACAGTCCTAATTAGTTGCCGGCATGACCTGCTCGCCAGGTCATTGTCGCCCAAGTGAATTATCAGCCCGACTGCCTGCTGCCGCAGTCCGCCCTGTGCCTGAACCCAGGCCAGACGTTGCCACCAGCACATGCCGCGTTGACCCATCCAGCACAGCCGAACTCCAGACTCCGCCAGACCGAGGTGGATGCCCAACGGCTGCACTGCTGCCCGACGCTCTGCCCAGTAGACCAATGAATGCCCGATGATCCACCAGTCTCCGGAATGTGCGCCATCTTAAAGTAGAAAATCGGACTGCCACCAGCAGGCCACTCTGCAATAGGAAGGAAAAAATTAGTACCCCCCCACCCCGCCCCCCCAGAGGGGCCAGTAGCCAGACTCCCCAGGCCGCCCGGCACCCAATACAGATTTACGGGTGAACGTACCCCTCGTACGCTCCTGAACGCCACCTGCCAATGCGCTGAATAACACGCGCTTCGAGACCTGCCGCAGCAGCACTCGTAGCCACCCCAATACGAAAGGAATGCAAGGCATAGCTTCTGTCATCATAACCCAGGTACCGCAACGCCAAGCGCAGCACCGCCATAAACTGGAACTGCGTTACCGTCCGTCCGTCCCGGTGAATGAAGAAATAGCCCCACGCTACCGACCGCAGCTGCAAGTAATTCCATAAAGCCTGCACCGGGCAGGATAACAAGGGACAGATGGAGCACAACACCTCCCAGTCACCATTCCCGGTCTGATCTGTTTTGGAACGCGGTAGGTAAATATGAACCTGCGACGCTTTGAGCAGGACATGCTCGAAATCGAGCCCGCCAAACGCACCCCACCGCGTGGACATGGGCACAAGCTCGCACACTCGGAAAGCACCAAAAAAGGCAGTCACGAACAACGCGTGGAACAGTACGGACTCAAAACTCGAGGCCGCAATGCACGGGAGCGCCTCGCAAATCTGAAGCAACAGTGCATGCGACACTGGAAGCCGCCAATCCCGCACCATGGGCTGCGCCCTGGCCCAACCCGTCAGAAGGCGCCTCACCAAGAAGGAAACCCTAGGGTTCCCCCATCCAGCCGCCTTACAACCCTAGGGTTGACCCATCCAGCCGGAAAACAAGGACAATGCAGACGCGACCGCCAATTGAGCCCAACCCGCTCCTTCGCCCACAGAACAAATTGGTCAACCAGCCCATCAGGCACAGTCCCCCCTGACCAACCCCGCGCACTCAGGAAAGCACTCACCTGGGAGTATTCTCGCCGATATGTTGCCCAGGTGCCGCGTGCCACTGATGCAGTGAGCAAGGTCATTAGATCAGGGTCCCAACCCTCCAGAGATGCTCCGGGACCCGCTTGGCCACCGCATCCGCTTCCGGGGCCAATCGCCGAAACTGTTCCCACTGAAAACGGGACAAAGCATCAGCGATGGAATTCTGAGAGCCAGGCACATGACGCGCCCTGGCAGTGACATTCAAGTGCAAGCAGGCCAACACAAACACTCGCATCAGGGAGGCTACCCATGGGCACTGAGGCGCCTGCCTATTAATAACCTCAACCACCGCAGTGTTGTCACACCAAAACACTACCCGGCGATCGAGCAGGCATTCCGGCCATACCCAAAAAGCCACTACGATAGGAAAAAGCTCCAAAAAGGTAATGTTGCAGGTCAAGCCGGACTGCACCCAGTCCATAGGCCAAGGCTCTGCACACCACGCCCCTTGGCAATAGGCTCCAAAACCGGAATTGCCCGCTGCATCCGTGAACAGATGCAAATCCAGTTTCGACAGCTCCGGCAGCTGATGCAAGGAGCAGCCATTGAACTGCGCTAGGAAAGTATCCCACACCCGCAGATCATCCCACATTCCCACAGACACCCGAATCCAATGATGGGGGAAGCGTACACCCGCCATGGCCAATGATAACCGCTGCGCAAATGGGCGCCCGATAGGCAGAACTCTGCAGGCAAAATTAAGGTGCCCAACTACCGACTGCATGACCCGTAGGGTCACCTTTGAGGATGAGCCCACAGATGCCACCAACTCCCTAAGCCGCACGATCTTCTGCACAGGCAAGCGAACCGCCATACCCACCGCATCGATCTCAGTCCCTAAGAAGGTGAGGCGGGTAACCGGACCCACCGTTTTGTTGACAGCAATGGGAATGCCAAAGTCCCCAGCCAAGCGCATGAATGCCCCCAGCAGACTGGCACAGGTAGATGCCTGAGCCGGTCCGACGAATAAGAAATCGTCAAGGTAATGCACTATGGTAGCGGCATCTGACTGCCTCTCCAACATCCAATGCAAGAAGGTTCTGAAAGCTTCAAAGTAGGCGCAGGATATCGCACAGCCCATAGGCATGCACTTGTCGAAATAAAACCGCGACTCAAAATGGAAACCCAGCAATGGGAACGCTGAAGGGTGAACAGGCAAGAGCCGAAACGCAGATTCAATATCTACCTTGGCCAGCAACGCACCCGCCCCACACTGGCGCACCAAGGCCACAGCCGCGTCGAAAGAAGCGTAGCGCACCGTGCACAGCTCCCGAGGAATGCGGTCGTTCACGGAATCCTCTGGAGGGCAGGACAGGTTATGTATCAGCCTGAACTTGCCCGGCTCTTTCTTGGGCACCACGCCCAAAGGGGAAACTGTGAATGGAGAAAAGGGGGGCTCACTGAACGGCCCCGCTACTCTGCCCAACGCACATTCTTCTGCAATCTTCCTCCGCACCACAGCAGCCTGCACGCGGACCGAACTAGCGTTTTGCGACCCACCCCGTGCTGGCAAACCCTGAAAAGGAATCCTAAAGCCCTCCGAAAAACCTCTTAATAACAAATTCGATGCCCCCCCATGGCGAGACCGCCCATACATCACTAGTCACGGGCGCAACACGTCGACTCTTACGGGCGTAGGAGCCAGCATCCCCCGAGCCCCCTCACTTGCTCCCCGTTGGGGCCCCTGCAACTCCTTTTCGACTACATTTTGCGGCCGCATGACTGCCCCTGCACAATGAGCAGGCGTGCTTAAGCTTGCAGTCGGGGAACGGGCACGACGCCTTGTTGAAACGCCAACAGACGTCTTCCCCTGAAGCACCCCCTCTCGATTGGGACGTGACGGGAATGGAAGCCTGAAAGGACCGCAATCCCGCTGGCGAGGGAGATGACCCCGCCTTTCCAGTTCCACCACCTGCTCCCCCGACCCGGTGCCTCGCGGACATCTGCTTCAACCATAAGTTGATGTCCTTCGTCCCCCAGGATAGCTTCCCATTCTCCTCCATCATATCCCTGAACTCCTCGTCATAATTTAACCAGGCCCACCCCTCGTGCGCCTGCGACACTGCCAAGATCGTATCTGCATAAGCCAGCAGCGCCCCATACTGATCAGGAAAATAATGACCCCATACACTCGCCAAACGCAAAAAAGCACGAGTCCAGTTGAGGGTATTGCGCGAAACCTTCCACACCCGGCCAGCTTTCTCATCCTCCTTGCACTTTTTCTTGCTTTCCCCGGAACGTTTCCTGCCATCAAGCAAGCGGAAAATGTCAATGTACTTGCGCCTCTTGATCCAATGGCGCAGCTTCCGCGGCATGCACTCCCACAATTCGTCGCAGCGTACGACAGAGGCCTCACCGCCCCCCACATTCCCACTCCCCGCTACGACGGAGTCTCCCGAAGAAGCCGAAGTCGCCGACGAAGAGGAGGAAGAAGCAGATGCCCGCCGACAACGATGCCTCCGCTTACGCTTAGCTTTTACGTTACCAGCTGTGGCAAGCCCCACAACCACGGTTTGCGCTCCGCCATCCACCCTGCCTGCATACCCTGCATATTCACCAACAACCCGGGGGGGGGGGAGAGCCGGAGTGCCCGAGACCTGCACCACCACTGCCGAACGGCCGGCTCGTCCACGGGACTGGAGGGGCCTGCACCAAACGCACGAGCAGAGTCAGCCATGTCCATCCTGGGTGACAAGTTCCGCGGGACCTGCAGAGGAAAAGAGGGAGAAAAGCCAGCAGCAACAGCCCCTAACGTGCCGGGTGCCGCACTCGACACCCCCCCACCCCCATGCCGAGGAACCCAGCACGCCGGCATCCCAAGCAGCTGAACCTCTGCCCACAGTGTTCCGCGCATCCCCAAACCCCAATCCGAATAAATCACCCCAGCCCCCCCCAGGGCCCCACACCCCCCCATGGACTCACCCCACACGCCCACGGACCCATAGGCCCTGCGAATCTGGGGTGTGAAAAGCGCCCAATCCCTGAAGCAGGGGAAGGAACCATATCCATAGACCTGCCCGGCATGACGTCCCCTAACGGCACATCCGCCGGCACCACCACTGGCACAGCCCCCCCAACACCTGACTGGCCAAGGGGACTAACCAACCCGACAGCATCAAGCACCCCTCCACCACCCTCCATCTAAGGCCCCCCTGGAACCCGCCCCTCTAGATTCAGAGCGTCCATGCCCTTGACACGTGCCGCGAGGCACTCTGGCCATGGAAGCGCCCCTGGGCGCTGCCCCTCCTCTGCTTGGCAGAGAACGCCCCCTTCTCATTGCTCTTTGCCCTCTGGACACACTCCCAGACCGGATAGCCGCTGTGCGCCCGGTAATGCGACGAACCATGGTGGCTTCGGAGCCCGGCTCTCCGCCCACTCCTAACAGCAAGCCCCCTGCTACTATCAACGCCGTTGATTTTGTTGGGCTGTTGTTTTGTGTTTTGATTTTAAATTGCTGTTGAAATTGTGGGTTTGTCTGGTGTTTCTTCTCTTTTTTTTTTTCTTAAATTTTTTTTTGAACAGCCAGCACCCCCCAACCCGCGCTCCACTGCTGCCGCCCTGCTGAAAGGCCGACGCAAAACCGCGCACAAATGCAGTTGGAGCAGCTCTAATACCCCGGACGCGAAACTCCCAACGGCGCTAAGCCCACCACGTGCAAAAGGGCCCCAGAGCATCCTCTCCCCCAGAGCGACGACAAGGCGCGAGTTACACTTATTTTTAAATAATGTGTGTAGAGCGCCGTGAAACCAACGGCCCAGAAGTCCACTCCCCCGCCCGCCCTGCAGGAAAACCAACCCCCCAGCGCAAAACTTCGAAAGGCACGACACGTAAAGGCCCAAGCGGGAGCAGCGCAGCACACACCTTTTGGTGATGGCGAGCAGGCAGGAAGAGGGAGCTCTCATGCCACCGATCTCCCTCGCTCCCTGCCGCCCCGCCCCACGGCTGCCCCTCCAGCGAATCGCTGGGCAGCACATCACCGGCATGGGACTGCTGGCACAAGTGCCGCTTCCCTCCTCCGCTCTGGCCCCTCCCCACTCCCACGTGCACTCACACAGCGCGGCCGGGCCTTGAGCCCCGGGGACCTGGTTACTGCCCGGCCTCGGGACCCGGCCCAGCGGCTCGGCAGGATAAGCACAAATCACGCTGAACACAAAGGAAACAGTCACAGGCGTGAATGACAAGGAAAGACAGAGTCCTTTATTGAACCAACGGCCGCCCGACACAGGCCGTGTTTCGTACCCTTTTTACATTTGTCATTTGTGTGTATGTAGGATATTATTTTTTAATTCTATGTTTTTATATTTTTTAGATTCGTTTAACATATATTTATCGTCTCAACATTTGTGTTTTATAACATGGTTATAATCTTGGTTTGTTGTTCCTTTATCATTTCTAATGATTAATATGTTCACGTTTTTAGTTTTCTTGCCTGGCCAGCCCCTGACGAAGGGTACGGGGTGGGGACATCAACAAGACTATTATGAGACTTGAACAAAAGTTTATTTTTCGTTTGGACTCCTTGGCCCCAGCAGGTTTGAACTTGGACACAGACCTGTCAGTCTTTCTTTGATGTGGTATCGTATGTGGTCTGTTTCTTTTAAACCAATTGTTTATTTAATTTTCCATTTTTCCCTTTTGGCCCCTGCCGGTTTGTCATTTTTTGGTGCTCCTGGTGCCTCCTTCCTTTGGTTCTTACTTGGCTCCTATGGGCCTCTTGATTCTTTGGTCATTTTTTCGCTTCACCACCCCCTTTTTTATATAACATAGCTTTACAAGGTTGGAGTGTTGGTTTTAAGATTTACCGCTTTTATGCGCTTTTACTGATGAAGCTGGTGTACTGTTATTTATCTATTTATTTTTTTTTTTTTTATCGATTCATTTATGTAAATGTTTCGGTCTCCTATAGTTTCATTTTTTGGCGCGCATGGGTTGCCCGGACCTTAAACGTCAACCATTTTATATTTACAATTGTTTATTATTCTAATAATTATTTATCTAGTACATATATCTTTTAATGTTAATTATCTATTAATGTTTGTATAGGCTGGAATATTCCAATTTTATGATTGGTATGATGCTGCAATTTTTATGCGTTTTGTTTTTAACAGCACTGACCCTTCAATTGGTTTCAATTTTTGTATTCACCTTTTTCAGTGAGTGTACTCATAAGGATACTTTGGTAATCCCTTGGTTTTGCTTTTTATTTGGGTTGTTTTTAACACTCGGTATGATCGACATTATACATCGGGGTACACACTAGCAAGTTTTGAGCCATGATTGACATTGCACGTCTAATTCTTATGCCATTTGATTTTCTTCAAATCCCGCCCCCTCCTCTCTGGTTTCCTCATATGCGCATGTGTTGGCGTCTTTCTCCCTTCTGTGCGTCAACTGAGTATTGACGGCAGCTTTCCTGAGGTATGATTACTTGTTCCCGTAGGTATAAGTTTTTTATCTGTGTGCTCTGTTTTATTTAGAAAGCTATAGAAATTTTGGTTTGAAGTTTTCTTCATTTTAACCTTTCGTTTTTATAATACTTCACCATGTTTCTCCATACACGTGCCCCTATTTCTTCTTTGCAGTGATTTTTCGCATATATACAAGTTCTTATAACCACAGAAGAACATACATTTTAGATGCTCCCCTTTTTTTGGGTTTTAAATAGGTGTAGAACAATACATAGATAGCCATATCAGTTTCTAGAATTGGTTTTAATATGTGGCCATACTCAGTCTCAGTATAACCATTGTTCCTTTGAAATGCGTTGAAAAACCCTTTTTTAAAGAAATCATTTTAGAATGTGCTTCCGCTCCCTTCATATGCTATGACTGGTTATAACTGCATAACCCATAGAGTGGTTTGCTTACCCTGTTCATGTTTTTATTGTCTCCTTTGACTCACTCCTATTGGCTTCCTTTTTTTTTTACAATAACTTCATTACTGTGCTAGATGCATTGGCAATTTATCTGTTCGCGTATCCTGTATTTTTCCTCCTCTCTCTGCATTCTTTGTCTGTTAATTTGATTTAATTTAATTTTGTGTATAATGCTTTGATGTATGGTTTTATTTATTCTATTACATTTTTATGAATATTTCTTATGTTTTTTTAGCATTAGCTTATAATCTAAATGTTTGCACAAACAGTGTGAAGTGACACTTGGTTTATGACCCACAACAGAGGTTAGTATTTTAGTTTTATTTATGCACATTTCCAACAGGTCCCGAGCACTATCATTCCCTTTTTACATTTGTCATTTGTGTGTATGTAGGATATTATTTTTTAATTCTATGTTTTTATATTTTTTAGATTCGTTTAACATATATTTATCGTCTCAACATTTGTGTTTTATAACATGGTTATAATCTTGGTTTGTTGTTCCTTTATCATTTCTAATGATTAATATGTTCACGTTTTTAGTTTTCTTGCCTGGCCAGCTCCTGACGAAGGGTACGAAACATGGCCTGTGTCGGGTGGCCGTTGGTTCAATAAAGGACTCTGTCTTTCCTTGTCATTCACGCCTGTGACTGTTTCCATAGAAAGCTGATGTGCCGTGAATAAAACCCATTAACCATGGAACACTGTGTCTGCATATATGACCACACTGGGGGTTACAGGGGGCATGGCAACACACAGGGCCCAAATGGGTGACTGGGCATGTGCAGGCACCAGGCATGTGGAGTACCAGCAGATGCCAGTCAGACAGATCAGTGCAGTGGGCGGTGGTCATGCCACCGAACTTTGGGTGGGAAGAGATGACAGGAGGTGCCAGGGTGGGTACCTCCCCTTGCACGCACAGGTCCTGTCTGTCTGCTGCTGGCCTTGGTTCCCCACCTGGCTGGTTCAGGGATACAGGGGATGAGGCAGTGTCATAAGAGATGTACCCAAGCACTGAATGAGGCGGGGCTGCAGCAGGGTGTGACTGCAGATGTCCAGAGTTGAACAGGGTGCATAGACTTGGGGTGCATGGGGATAGGGGGGATACATCAGCAGTGTGGGAGGGTGGTAGAACATGTGCCTGGCTATGTCGGGGTACCTGCATGGGGGCACTTAGGTGGCCAATTGCAGGTGGGAGCCTGTACATTCAGGACCGGAAAGCATGTATTGGCAGATGTGGTGGGAGTCGACTGCCTGTGGGGGCCGCAGACAGCGGACATAGGTGGATGTGCACGGGGCCTACCTGCTGATGCCCAGCCCTACCACCCACCTCCCAGTCCCGCCAGCATGGGCAGCCTACCTCAAACCAGAGTGCATCTACATAAGGGTCCTCCTTGTCACTACAGCTTGTTGGCTGGCTGGGGGGGTCACCGTCAGCTACCTCGCCCTCAGGATCACTATCTGTTGCATCAGGTGTGGGCTGCCTCTGGTGCAGGGCATAGTTGTGCAGCATGCAGCATGCCAGGAATATCCTGCACACCTTGGATGGTGTGTAGAGCAGCTCACCACCAGGAAGCTATGGAAGTAGCTCTTCAGCAGGCCAAATGTCCGCTCAATGATGGAGCGGGTCAGCTGGTGTGACCAGTTGTATCTCAGCTCCTCAGGTGTGCACGGGTTGATGACTGGGGTCATGAGCCAGTCCCTCAATGGGTAACCCCTGTCATATGCGGAGAATGGGAGTGGCAAGAATGTCAATATGTTGTGCCGTGGCCATCTTTGTAGGTATTGGCATACCCATGCATCACATGCCACCCCAACAGGTCCAACATGCATGTGCACTGCAACTGTGCCATGTGGTTCCTCCCCATGCCTGGGGTTTGCCAGTCCAGATGCAGAATCACCCCTGTGCATCCCCAACTGTGGCGATGCCCCAGCCCCCAACACATCCATGTGGTGAATGTGGCCAGCTCCCCCATGACCATGCATTGGCAGGGGCACCAGTGGCCCTCCCTGCCATATTTGGCCAAACCACAATCATGGTGTGGCCCCCCTTTGGGCACACCCTGCATGCACATGGCAGACCATGCCCCTGTGCCTCTGGGGGTATGCATGGATATGTGTGAGATGCTGTCTTGTGTCCACCCACCAAGCAGCCAGCCACCAGTGATGGCACCATCCTCAAAGTCTGCGTGGGGGAGGTCTGATCTTATTGCATCTGACATTACTGAGACCATGAATGTATTCTGTTCCCAGCCATTCTAAAAAGAGTTGAAAATTATGCTGTGATTTACTAAACTCTGACAGCTGGGTACAGCAGTTTTGTAAAATAAATCCCAAGATGTTTTTCTATGGTAAAACAGTGCTGAGATACATATTGGTAAAATGGGATATAAGTTTGTAGGTGAGGTAATGGAAGATGCAGTGACTTGCCCAAGGAGTAGGACCTGAACTCTGGATTTCTTGGTGTATGGCCTGTGGTTTTAACCATTTCCTCCAGGATGGGCCTATGCTTGATTTGCTTTGGCTCTTTGGGCTCGATCTCTAGAGTGATTAATTGTGCTGACCAGGATATTCAGTAGCATTAATGCTGCTGAGTATGCCTGGGTGCTGCTGCTAGGTGCTTGGTGCTGCTAGGTGGCTAGCATCGGGACATTTGGGGGATGCAGCAGGGGTGGCACTTAGCGGTGATCTTCAGCCACTGCTTGGTTATCCCTCTGCAGCAAAAGTTAGGCAGAGTAAAGGCTGGTCTAACTTTTGCTGTCTAAGCTAACTGGGCAGCAGCTGACTATCACCGCAGCCTGGCTAGCTTCTGTGATAAAGGGCTGACCAAGATATTCAATACCGGTGGTTGGATATGGCCCAGCAGTGAAACTTTGGGCCTGAGGTTCAGTGGCAGCAGCTAGCCACAATCACTGAATTCTGGGCCCTTTATTCCCATTTTGTCTCAAGCTGATGAGTTGTGTTGTACAATTTCCCAGTTCTAAAATATCTGACTAATCATACCGTGCTTAATCACTAAACATTTGTGCTGGCTGAAATCCTTTGAGCCATACAGGCAAGGCTCATATAACAATCAGCTTTGAATAAACCCCACATGCACTCATTTCAGCTCAGACAGTGAGTCAAACAAATAGCTAAATGGAATCTGTGCCATTTGGAAAGGAATACACAGCAGTGCAGTATCTGTACTGGGAACACTGTTGTTGAACAGAATCATAAATGATCTGGAAAAGATTGTGATGAGTAAGGTGATCAACTCTGAGCATGAATCAGAATTATTCAAACCATACTTAACCCACAAACTATGATGCAGAAAGAACATGTCAGATTGAGGAATTAGACATCTAATGGCATATAAATGTAATATGAACAAATAAGGAAATCTAATCCTAACTATATGCACATTATGCTAGGTTCCATAGCAGGAGCAGGGTCGGTGCTTCCATTAGGTGAACTAGATGGTTGCCTAGAGCGCCAGTCCTCCAGGAGCACCTTTTGCTGCCACTGCTGACCTTCTCTGGAGTCTGCAGAGGCAGAAATAGATCAAAAATCACGAGGCAGCACTTACTTTTACTTGCTGGCGCTGCCTCATGGTTTCTGCTCACGCCCCTCAGCCTCTTCCACCCACTCCCACACACACTTCAAACCAGGCGGCAATAGGGGTGGGGCAGCCGGATGGAGGGTCCTGCCAAGAGCACCTCCAAACCTTGCACAGGCCCTGAGTAGGAGTCACCATCCAGATAAAGGATCTTGGAGTCATTGTGGAGAAATACATTGAAATCCTCAGATCAGTGTACAGAGGTGGTCAAAAAGGCCAATAGAATGTTCAGAATTATTGAAAGGAATGGGAAATAAGAAGGAGAATATCATAATTAGGGTGTCTGCTTTTAGGTTCTAACCAATACACACCAATAAGACAACCCGAAATTAAAAGAATTAAAATAGGTGTTGATTGGATAAGCACCGGAAAACACACTGTTTTTGTTAAGTGTCGTAGAGTCAATGTCGACTAATGGTGACCCTCTGTATAGTTGTCCTAAAGTATTTTCGGTCTTCAGTCAGGCAGCTAATTATATAGAGTGGCACCTATAGCTGCTGTTATTGAATCAATCCATCACATTACTGGCCTTCCTCTTTTGTGCTGTCAGTCTTGCCAAGCATTAGGTCTTTCTCTTTGCATGATGGGTCCAAAGTATGAAAGCTGAAGTCTTGTCATTCGAGCTTCTAAAGAAAGTTTAGGTTTGATATCTTCTAGTACTGACTGATTTATTATTTGGGCAGTCCATGGCATATACAGTATTTTTCACCAGCACCATAATTTAAAGGCATTGATTTTTCTTCCTGCTTTCTTTTTCACTGTCCACCTTTTGCATTCATATGAAATGATTTAGAATATCATGACTTGGACAAGTTGAATCTTTGTATGCTGAGATGTCTCTGCTCTTGAGAATCTTGTCTGGGTCCATCATAGCAGTTCTGCCAAGAGCAAAGCGTCATCAGATTTCTTAACAACTTATTCTTTTTTTAATAATTGATCCAAGCAGATTAAAGTTATCTACTATTTCTGTTTGTTCTCCATCAAGGATGAGATGATTGATTTTATGAGTGGTTGGGATCTTTGTCTTCTTCATGTTAAGATGCTGGCCCATTTTAAGACTGTTCCTTGATCTTGATAAGCAGATGTTTCTGATCATCTTTACTTTCAGCCAGTAATGTAGTATCGTCACTATAGCAAAGACTGTTGATGAGTTTTCCACCAATCTTCACACCTCTTTTGTCTTCATATAGACAATGCTCTGGTCAATTGTTTGACATATAAATTAAACAGGCATGGGGAAAATATGCAGCCTCGTTTTAAACCATTCTGTTTCTCCTTGTTCTATTCAAACTGTTGCTTCTTAATCAATGTAAGGATTGTGCATGAAAACTATCAGGTAGTCTGGTATGCTCATGCTTCTTAATGTGACCCAGAGTTTTTCATAACAAAGGCTTTTCTGTAGTCAATAAGACACAGATATCCCTTTGGCATTCTTTTGTCTTTTCAAGAATCCATCTCACATCACCGAGTCCTGCTTTCATTTCAGGAAGTTCTCGTTTCAGATATGGTTGTAGTCTTCGCTGAATGATCTTGAATAGAATCTTGCTGGCATGTGGGATCAGAAGGGACTGTGCGATAATTTCAAAAGTCGGTCAGATAACCTTTCTTCAGTACTGGTATAAACACAGATCTTTTCCAGTTACTTGGTCATAATGTCTTCCAAATTTCCTGGCAGAGCCTTGTAAGTATTGTAACAGCTGCATTTTATTTCTGTAATACTTCAGTGGGAATGCCATCAATGCCCACTGCTTTGTTCTTTAATAATGCTTTCAATGCTGCTTTGACGACTTCTTTCATCAGCGATGGTTCCTGATTGTAAGATACAGGTTGAAATGGCTGTTGAGCCACTTGATCTTTATGGTATAATGACTGTGTATTCTTTCCACCTTCTCCTGATCTTCTCAGCATCATTCAACATGGATCTCTGGGCATCTTTTAGCATTCAAATTTGAGGCTAGAATTTTCTCTTTAACTCCTGTAACTTTAGGAAAACCAATCTCATTTTTCCTCTGATAGTTTCTGATTCTATTTTCTTGCATGCATCACTGGTGTGCATGGTTCAGGAGAAGGACCTTGGTGTGATTATCTCTGATGATCTCAAGGTGGCAAGACAGGGCGGTGGCGGAAGCTGGGAGGATGTTGGACTGCATACGGGGAGGGATTGCCAGCAGAAAGGAAGAGGTACTTATGTCACTGTACAGGTCGCTGGTGAGGCCTCACCTGGAATGCTGTGTTCAGTTTTGGAGACCATATCTTGCAAAAGATGTAAAAAGACTGTTCAGAGGAAGGCGACCAAAATGATTTGGAGCCTGCGTAAGAAGCCTTATGAGAAGAGACTTGAAGACCTAAATATGTACACTTTGGAGGAGAGGAGGGATAGGGGAGATATGATTCAGACCTTTAAATACTTAAAGAGGAACGATGAACAGACAAACCTCTTCCAAGGACGGGGAAGCTGCGGAGCTGGGGGGCATGACATGGAACTGCGGGGTGGAAAATTAAACGGCAATGTCAGGAAATATTTTTTCAGTGGGGGGGGGGGGGGTGGTGGTGGTGGATGCTTGGAGTGCTTTCCCGATGGAAGTGGTGGGGGCAAACATGGTGACGGAATTCAGAACGGCATGGGACGGGCACATTGGATCCCTTTACAGCAACAGGATAAAAGCAAAATAAACTGAACCATCTAACTTCTCAACAAATAGGGGTGTCCTACATGGAGTGGTGGGTCCACCCCTAAACTAAGACATGGGGAGGGGTGGCCTGCACAGAGCAACAGGTGCACCTACTCTTGCCGTATCTTGCTGGGCAGACTGGATGGACCATGCTGGTCTTTATCTGCGGTCATTTACTATGTTACTATATTACTGTAGTTCTCCTTTGTCTTACCTTATTGCACATTAGAAATGTCTATTAAGCTCCATGATTACCTTTATTTATCCTCTGGCTTTAGGTTCTCTGTGTTTCTGATCACTTTCAGAGTTTCTTCAATCATTCATTTTGGCTAGTTATGATTTTTCACCTTTTGCAGATACTTTTTGTTTTCTTTGAGCATGACTTTCTTGATATCATCCCATAACAGTTCTGGTGCTTTGCCATTTGTATCCAAAGCAGTGAATCAATCATTCAGGCAGAATTTAAATTCCAGTAATATATTTTCAAGGTCATATTTTGCTGCATTCATGAATGACTTGCTCTTTTTTCAGCTTCAATTTGAGTTTCATTCTAGTAGCTGGTGATCTGTACCACAGTCAGTTCTAGGTTTTTCTTTGTTGATGTTATTGAGCTTTTCCAAATGTAGTCAATTAGATTTTTGTGTTCTGTTTGTGTTGCTGGAACAAGTTGTTGCAGATTTATTTATTTATTTAGCATTTTTTATATACCACATTTCTGAAGGTCAATGCGGTTTACATGAAATAATTTAAAGTTAACGTTACATTGAATAGGAAATATTAATATGGAATGAGCTTTTTACAAGTGATAATTTGTGTGGAGTAGACTGTAAATACATGGTTGTGCATTTATGATATCATGATGTTTAGAGGATAGGTGCAGGATGGTGAAATGAATTGATTAGTGGTTTGTATGGATCAAAATAGGCATGGATTCTGATTATCCAGTGTTCAATGTAGGCATATCCAAGTACATGAGAGCAGGAAGGCCTTGGGTGATGTTAAGCTATGTTTTGTCCTCAAAGTGCTCTTTGAATAATTGAGTTTTTAGTTCCTTTCTGAACTGGTAGATGTCTTTTATGTCTCTGAGTTTTGTGGGTAGGTTATTCCCAATTCCGGGTGCATACAGTGAGAAGGCCTGTGCACACGTTGTTTATTAGATTTCAGTTTTTCTATGGGTATGCTTATCATGGAGGGATACTCCTATGAAGAAAGGCTAAAAAGGTTGGGGCTCTTTAAACTGGAAAAGAGACGGCTGAGGGGAGATATGATTGAGGTCTATGGATTGATGAGCGGAATGGAACGGGTAGACGTAGATCGATTGTTTAAGTTATCAGAATATAGAAAGACTAGGGGACATGCAATGAAGCTACAGGGTGAACTATTTAAGACTAATAAAAGAAAATATTTTTTCACTCAACGTGTAATCAAACTCTGGAATTTGTTACCGGAGGATGTAGTAAAGGCTGTTAGTGTAGCTGGGTTTAAAAAAGGTTTGGACAAGTTCCTGGAGGAAAGGTCCATAAACCATTATTAAGAAGTGACCGAAGATATCAATGCTTGACCCAGTACAAGCATTGTGGAACTTGTGTCTCTTGGGGAAACTGCTAGGTACATATGACCTAGATTGGCCACTGTTGGAAACAGAATACTGGGCTTGATGGACCTTGGTCTGACCCAGTATGGCATATCTTATGTTCTTATGTTCAGAGTGGATGGGGGTTCTGAGTGCACTCATAGGGTGGGTGGTGACAGTGCTGCTTATGTTTTGCACACCTAATCTCCTGCTTCTATTTTGTGGAGGTCTTCCTAGCATGTTTTGTAGGTAAGTGCGGACATGTTGTATAGGACTTTGAAAATAGTCATGATTACCTTGTTTCTTATGTGGCATGGAAGGGGGTGCCAGTGTAACATTTTTAGGATGGGGGTTATATGTTTCATTCTGGATGTGAATTCAAGAACTCTGGCTGCTGTGTTTTCTGTCTACATCCGCTTTTGACATACTGATCTTTTGCTTTTTGTTCTTTTCTCCCTTTCTTTCTTCATCTTCATCCACTCAACTTCAACCCTCTGTCCTCAATTCCTTTTAGACTTTTCACCTAGCAACTTTCCATCTATTCTTCTAATCTCCAGCTCAGTTCCCCCATTTCTCATCTCACTCCTTCGCTAGCCTCTTATTCCCCTCTGTGCCTCCTAGATCCCTTCCACCACCCAGCTACTTCCTTCTTAGACATTCATTAACTCCGCCTTTCCTCCTTCTTACCCAAGCATTCACTCTTATGCCCCTCTCAACTCCTCCCTCTATATAACCTTTTTTCTTCCCTCTCACACAAAATATATTTTCCATTCTTAATCCTCACTCCCTCCATTTCTTTTTTCTCCCACCAGCCACAGCATCATCCCTTCCAGTTCCAGCCTTCCCAGCATATGCTCTCTTCCAGTCCCATTCTCCCCATCCCCGAGCATCAATCCATTTCCACTCCTAGCCCTGCTGTATCAGTCCTCTTCCAGTCACAGCCCCTCCGAGCACCAGCTCCCTTCCAGTCCCCCCATTAATTTAATTGACAAGATTTATTACCACCTTTTCCTTAAATCAAAGTGGTTTACATTTGAATGCTAACCGTTTACATTATAACATTGTATAGAGGGTGGGGTCATACAGCATGCAAGAAGCTTTACAGAAATCAAAGCATTAACAGTATATTAGCAGGACTGTACCTAGCTTTGTGCAAGCGTTACGGCCACACAGGGCACAAAGGCTTACGGTGTGCATTTCAGCTGTCTGCCGTTTTGCCTGCCGCTACTTTTTCTTCTCTCAGCGGCGGCAGGCAATGGCAGACAGCTGAAATGCATCCCTTGCTCTGACGCCGCATCAGAGGAGAGAGGGACAAGACCTGCTTAGCGTGCCGCGAGAAGGCTTAAGGGGTGCATTTATCATCTGTTAGCTATGTCAAATGTGTGTCAATGGAAGGTAAATTCAAGCTAGCAAAATATTCATCCATCTTTTTAGGCAGCAGGTAGACATCTTGTTTGTAGCGTCCATCAGGAGGATTGAAAAGTTCTATCAGAGTCAGTGCCTATGTGGTGGCTGTTATAGACAACACAAAGGTTGAACTGCTCAGATTCAGAAGACGACCCTCAGCCAGCAGAACAACTCACTTGCCATCAGGCCAGATAATGTGGTCCAACTGGGAATAAATATTTCTAAATTACAATGAGTTCCCTACATGAGTTTTCATCATAAATACTAGATGTCTTCCTTACAATCATGCTGCTACCATGAATTCTAAATGAGTTCACAATAACGGAGCACCAAAGGGCATTCTAGTGGAAGGAAAGATAACAATGATACATTTCTCCATTTTATCAATGGAGGCTAATGTTGTTGTTGTTAAGTGCCATCGAGTCGGTGCCAACTCATGGCGACCCTCTAGATAGTTGTCCTAAACTGTGTTTGGTCTTCAGTCAGGTGACTCATTGTTGACATACTGACACTCATAGCTGCTGTTATTGTATTGATCCATCTCATTGCTGGCCTTCCTTTTTTGCACTGACCTTCTAACTTGCCAAGCATGATGTCGTTCTCTAACAATCTCTCTCTTCGCATGATATGTCCTAAGTTTGAAAGTCAAAGTCTTGTCATCTGAGCTTCTAAAGAAAGTTAGATTTGATCTCCTCTAGTACTGACTGGTTTGTTCTTCAGGCAGTCCATAGTATACATAGTATTCGTCGCCAGCACCATAATTCAAAGGCATTAATTTTCTTCCTATCTTTTTCACTATCCAACTTTCGCATCCATATGACATTATTGAAAATACCATTGTTTGAACAAGTAGATCCTCTGTTTGGAGAAAGAGACATTTCTACTCTTGAGAATCTTATCTAGGTCCTTCATAACCATTCTGCCAAGAGCAATGCGTCGTCTGATTTCTTGAATGCTTGTTGCTTCTTTATTGATAGTTGATCCAAGTAGGTTAAAGTTGTCCACTATTTCAATCTCTTCTCCATTAACAATGAACATATTGGTTTTTCCAGTCATCAGGTTCTTTGTCTTCTTTACATTAAGGTGCAGGCCCATTTTAAGACTATGTTCCTTGATCTTGAAAAGCAAATATTTCAGATCGTCTTCACTTTCAGCCAGTAATGTGATATCATCAGCATAGCGAAGGTTGCTGATGAGTCTAACACTAATCTTCACACCTCGGTTGTTTTCATACAGTCCTGCTTCCCTGATGATTTGTTCTGCATATAAATTAAACAGTTAGGGGAAAGTATGCAACCTTGTCTTACATCTTTTCTGATTTTAAACCATTCTGTTTCTCCTTTTTCCGTTCAAACTGTTGCTTCTTGATCAATGTAAAGGTTTTGCAAGAGAACAATCAGGTGTTCTGGTATATGCATGCTTCTTAATGTGGCCCAGAGTTTCTCATGGTTTTCACAGTTAAAAGCCTTGCTGTAGTCAATTAAACACATATAGATATCCTTTTGGTATTCTTTAGTCTTTTAAAGGATCCATCTCACATCCGCGATGATGTCTCTTGTTCTTTGCCCTTTCCTGAACCCTTATTGCACCTCAGGTAGTTCTCATTCCAGGAATGGTTGTACTGTCTGCCAAATAATCAGTAGAATCTTTCTGGCATGTGGGATCAAAGTGATTGTGCGATAATTTCCATAGTCAGTTGGATCACCTTTAGTATTGGTATAAACACAGATCTTTTCCAGTCAGTTGGCCATGATGTTGTCTTCCATATTTCTTGGCAGAGCCTTGTAAGTACGGCAACAGCTGAATCAGATTGCTGTAATACTTCTATGGGAATGCCATCAAAGCCTGGAGCTTTGTTCTTTGATAAGGCTTTCAATGCTACTTCAACTTCTTCTTTATTATCAATGGTTCCGGATCATAAGGTATAGATTGAAACAGCTGTTGGTCCCCTTGATATTTATCATATAATAACTCTATATATTCTTTCCACCTTTTCTTGATTTTCTCAGCATCATTCAACATAGATCCTTGAGCATCTTGTGTAGGCCGGGTCCACCTACAAAGCTTCCCCAATTACCATTAAACAGTTCAGACAGCAAGTTGCTCAGCTACAAAGAAACTTTTTTTATTTGGCACAGCAAACAAATGGTTATAGATGCAGATAGCAAGTGCCTGTCTGAGGGACAGTGGGGCAGACTTCTCTCTGCAAGGGGAGAAAAGAACTGCCCCAAGACCCTCTAAAATTGCTGTCTTATATACCTCTCTGCTTCAAATTCTAAATAGTTTCAGCAAATGCAAAACTCTTTCCCAGGGCCTTCTATGGTTATGTAGCTAGATCTGCTGATCAAGGTTTGCCTAACTATGCAATCAATCATAGCCCTCTGCCTCCTCCTGTGTTTTTCCATCTGCTGGCACCAATTGAAACCTTCAGGGCAAGAGCATTAGTTGAATTCCTGGCTTGACCTGTTTGAACCTAGGCTTATATCCTTGGACACTTCTGTCCAAAGTATAGCTTTTTTTTAGGCTTTATAACAGTCATAAGTTGCATGTACTCTTTTCCTGTTGCCCACCTGCTTTGTACCAACCATATGTTGCTGTGTCTGTTTCAAACAGGCCAGAGTGCAGTTATAAGGCAGATATATATGCAATCATAAGGCAAACATATAAAGCAGATCTGAGCTGATTATCCCTTTATTCCAATTATCCCTTCACTTGTAACATTCCAATTCGAGGCTGGAATTTTTTCTTTAATTCTTGTAGCTTTAGAAAAGCCGATCTTGTTCTTCCTCTAATAGTTTTTGCTTCTATTTCCTTGCATGCGTCATTCTAGTACTTCTCCTTGTCTTGTCTTGCTGCACATTGGAAATCTCTGTTGAGTTCTGCGATTGCATCTGTTTCTCCTCTGGCTTTAGCTTTTCTGCGTTTCTGGGCAATTTTCAGAGTTTTTTCAATCATCCATTTTGGCCGTTTTTGCCTTTTCACCTTTTATTTTATTTATTTATTTATTTACAGTTTCTTTTATACCGTGCTATTCGGCATCAGTGCGGTTTACATGGAACAGAAAATTTTACGGCGCAGAAACTACTCCATAATTGCAATTAACAGATTGTAGAGATTGTAGAGATTTCTCATTTTCTTCCAACACAACCTTCTTGATGTTAACTAATAACTTTTCTGGAGCTTTATCATTTAAATCTAAAGCAGCCAATCGATTTTGCAGGCAGTCTTTAAATTCTGGTGGTATATTCTTGGGGCCCAATAAAAAGATTCTTCACCTGAATCAAATTGTCGCCAGTCTTTGTGTACCTGCCTGGTTATTCTCTGTCTAGTGTGCAGGTACCTGTTGCTCTTTTTTGGTACCGGTATATTCTTAAGGTCATATTTTGCTACATTCATGAGTGGCTTGTTCTTTTTCAACTTTAGCTTGAGTTTGCATGCTAGTAGTTGGTGATCTGTACCACAGTCAGCTCTAGGTTTTGTCTTTGTTGATGTTATAGAGTTTTTCCATCGTTGACTTCCACAGATGTAGTCAATTTGATTTTTGTACAATCCATTGGGTGATGTTCATGTGTACAGTCACTGCTTGTATTGCTGGAAGAAGGTATTTGAGATGAATAGATCGTTGGTCTTGCAGAATTCTGTCAGTCTTTCTCCAGCTACATTTCTGTTGCCAAATCCATATTTTCCAACCATTTTGCCTTCTTTTTTGTTGCCAACTTTTGCATTCCAGTCACCCATGACTATCAGGATATCCTGTTTGCATGTTCTGTTGATTTTAGCTGGTAATTGTTCATAAAACTCATCAATTTCATCCTCTTCTGTGGCTGTTGTTGTGGCATATACTTAAATTATAGCTGTGTTGCTAGGCATTCCACATTGACGAATAGAAATTAAACGTTCACTGATTGCATTATATTTCATTAAGTTTCTTCTTAATTATAAATTCAACTCCATTTCTTCTTTGTCTTTCATTTCCAGCATAGTAGACCATGTGATCATCAGATGCAAAGTGCCTGATGCCAGTCCATTTCAGTTCTCTGACACCTAACAGATCAAGTTGTACACATTCCATTTCATTCTTGACTACCTCCAACTTCCCTTGGTTCTCTTGGTTTCCTATATCCCGCTCCCAAGCTTCCATGTAGCAAAATTTCCCTTTCTGTTGTCCCCTTACTCCCTTCTATAATGCTGAAATCAGCCCTTTCGTGCCCATCTTCCCATACCACACCTTCTCCACTATGGAAACATCCCTTACCAACCCCGCTTTCCCCAAAACCCCCTTTAAGAAAGAACCCGCCTGCAAGTATGCAAACCTGTCCTTATCTTCCAATCCATACTCCCTCCGTAGTGCCTCAAAATCCTGCAACTATCCTTCCTCTACCAACTGATAGTAACATTCCAACCCCTTGCGACTCCACTCATCAAAGCATCCTCCTTCCCAGCCCTGTTGAAAGGATTTCCACCCTCTCCATGGTGTCATCAACGAGAACCCACTCCCCCTATTTTTAATATCTTGTACACGCACCTTATCCCATACCCCTGCCACATGCCTCATAGCTGGTGTACCTATTCCCATTTCCCTCTGCTCCGCTCTAGGTGCCCATAGCCATGCTTCCAACCTTCCACCCTTCACCCTTGCCCTTTCTAGCCTCACCCAGAGTTTCATCCCTTACTAAATCTCCAATCCATCACATGTCTTTCTTGAGCCGCTCTGTAATAATCCCCCAGGTTAGGAACATCTAACCCACCCTCTTCTTTAGGGGCATACTTAACCTCCCTCGCTATCCTTGGAGGTTTCCTTTTCCAGATATATTGAAAAACCTTTCTTTGCAATGCCCTCATCACACCCTCCGGGATACCTACTGGAAGAGCCTGAAATAGGTATAGCAATCTTGGTAAAATATTCATTTTAACCCCCACTATCCTCCCTAGCCAAGAGGTTTCATACCTCATCCACCCCTCCAGGTCTTTATTAATTTCTCCGACAACTCTTGGATAATTGACTTTATACAATTCCTCATACCTCGCCGGGATCTGCACCCCCAGATAACTCAAGGATCTCCTAACCCATCTCAAGGGATAGTCCCTTTTCAGTTGCTCTTCCACCTCCTTAGCCCCCTTAACCTTCAGCACTTCCGTCTTATCAACATTCATTTTGAATCCCTACACCCCCCCTAAACCTTTCCACCTCCCTCATCACCTCTGGTAAAGACACCTGTGGCTTGCTAATATACAGTAAGATATCATCCCCATATAAGGAAATCTTATGATGAACTCCCCCCCTTTCCAATCCATGGATCTTGTCATTTGCCCTTATCCTTTCCGCTAATGGCTCTACCACCATTGCAAATAGCAAGGGTAACATCGGGCACCCCTGCCTAGTCCTTCGCCCTAACCCAAAGTCCCCTGAATAACTCCCATTAATTTTAACTCGTGCTCGTGGCCTCGCATATAAGCCCCTTATCCATTTTTCAAAATTCGGCCCACACCCCATTTTCTTCAGCACCCTCATTAGAAACTCCCAGTGTATCCTATCGAAGGTCTTCTCAGTGTCAATTGACATCAATATCGCCAATATCTTAACATGAACATTAAGTAGCAAAATTGGTCGGTATGAACTACAACTCATAGGATCTTTCCCTGGCTTTGCTAAAATGGTAATCCCTGCTGTCAACATACCCGGGGACAGTTCCCCCCCTTCCTCCAGCATTCCATTAAAAACCCTACCGAGAATACCCCCTATCTCTCCCACAAATCTCTTATAGAAGCTCCCTGGTATCCCATCTAAGCCCGGGTCCTTCCCACCCACCTTTTACCGCCCTCCCCACCTCTTCTCCCGTAATTTTAACTTCCAAACCCTCTTGCGCCTCCTCTGGAAGCGACAACAAGTCAAACCCCTCCAAATATCTTTGAATCTGATCATTCCCTATCCCTCCCTCCCTCCTATACAAGTCTTGATAAAACTGCTGAAATCTCTCTCTAATATCCTTTTCCTCCCTACATATCTCCCCTCTGTCCCCCTTTATCTGATATATCGATGAAGCTACCTTTCTCTGCCTCAACCTACGTGCTAGCAACTTACCGGATTTATTACCAAATTCATAATAATTCTGTTTTACTTGTCGCAATGCAAATGCGATTTGCTCCACCTGTAATGCTTGCAACTCCCCCTACAACCTTTCCACCTCCCTCCTCTCCCTCCGTGCCCCATCCTCTGACACTGCAGCTCTGCCTCTTTAAGCAATTTACCCAGCTCTTCCTCCTTCTGTTGCTTAGCCTTTTTCCTTTTTGCTCCCCACATTATGAATCTTCCCCTAATAAAAGCTTTCAGCCCCTCCCACAACGTCACTTTTGACACCTCCCCGGTATCATTAAAGGAGAGATATTCCTTTATAGCCACCTAATATCTTCCACTACCCCCTTACTCTTAAGTAAACTCTCATTCAGTCGCCAAAATGTGGTCCACTCTTGCCTCTGCCCTCTAAGTCCCACCTCCACCGTCCCATGATCTGTCAAAACGATCGGCTCTATGTTGCCATCAGTGACCTCCAACATCCACTCCTTATCCACCAATATCATGTCAATCCTGCTCCAGCTATTATGAGGTGCCGAGAAAAAGGTGTACTCCCTCCCCATGGTCTACCAAATGATACTGTTGCATCAATTGTCTTAATCCTCTTCTATTCCTCCCCCTCCTTCTACCCCACCCAAAGCCCTATCAACCCCGGGTTTAACACTACATTGAAATCCCCCCCAACAATGAGTTTCCCTTGAATTTCCCCCTCCAGCAACTGTCGCATCCCCTTCCAAAAGGAGACCTGATTACCATTAGGCCCATACACCGACACAATAACAATATCCTCTGTTCCCATCTGCCCTTTTATTCCCACTATTCTCCCCTCTAAATCCTTAAAGCTGCCTTTCACTTGAATCCCTGAGCCCTCCCTCACCAATACAGCAACCCCCCCCCTTTCTTTGTCCCATCCTTATTGCTAGAATAAAACTGATCCGGGAATTGCCTATTTTTCATCCGCCCTATATCCTGTCTCCTCAGATGTGTTTCTTGTACTAGCACTACATCCCAGTGATTCTTCTGTGCCTCCCTATACAACAAGGTCTGTTTTCCCGGAGAGTTCAAACCCTTAACATTTATTAACCCTATCCGCAACATATTCCTATTCCCTTTCTCCCCCCCTTTTCCCTCTATTATGATGTGTCTCTCTCCCCTCCCCTCCCCCTCCCTCTCCCCCATTCTCTCTCCTTCCCCCTTCCCCTTCCCCCTCCCCTGCTGCCTACACCCTCTCACCCTTCTCCCCTCCCTTCAGCTCTTCCGTATGTGACCTGTCCTATCCCATTATCTTTCCCCATCCCCTATCCCCAACCTGTGCAAGTCAGACACCCCCTTCAGCCCTCTTTTACTCCAAAAATCTCTCATACCCCCCACCACCCACCTCTCAGTCCCATTCCCCACACCCTACCCATTGCCTCCACCACCACCACCATTAGCCCCCTCCCCTTCCCTCCCCCACCACATTAACTTCCCCCTTTATGCCCTATAAGTCCAGTGTCCCAGAGGCCCCTATTGCCCCAGGCCTGGTGACCACCTCCTCTCTCTCCATCTCTGGTCAGCTGTCTCACATATCCTCTTCAACCGGCAATGTCCTCTTCTCTTGCGACAGTCTCTTTAGTCTCTTTCCCTTCTCCGCCACATGCTGCCAATGCGAAGTTGCTGGTATCTTGCCATCCATGCCTTTACTCGTCATGGTTCCTGCTCTCTCCGATGTCCTAGGTAGGTTCTCGCATCCCAGCTCTTACAATACAGCCCATGCTTCTTCCGTTAGTTTCACCCTCCGGGACACCCCATTTATAGTCATCAAAAGTCCAAATGGGAACATCTATCTATACCGCAGCCCTTTTCCTCTCAAGTAGGCTGTAACCTCCTTCAAGTTCCTCCGCCTTTCCAACGTGCCCCTGGAGGGGTTATTAAATATTTCTACTTCACACTTTCCCATGTGATCCGCCCGTATTTTCAGGCTATAGACAAAATTGTTTCTATTATGGGGTAGCTGCTCATACACCCAATGATGTCTCTTGCTTGCTTCTCCCTCCTAGGTCCCAGACTTCGGTGCGCTTGCTCAATCCCCACTATTGCAGCTCGGCCTTCCTCCTCCTCATCCATTCTCAATATATGTGCACATAAACGCTGCACTACTCCCACACAGTCTTTATGCACCTCTGTCTCCGGCACCCCCCGAATTTGTAGATTGCTCCGCCGGGCTCGATCCTCCATCTCTTCCAGCTTCTCATGCATATCCTCCTGTTGGGCCTTTATTATGCACTGTTCAGCCGCCATTTCCCGAACCGTTCCTTCACACTGCTCCACGTGGCCTTCTAGGTCCTCCACTCTCTGTCCTAAACCACTCAGGTCTTTTTGTATGGTGATCAGAGTTTCTTTCAAGTCCCTTTTCATCACTTTCAGCTCCGCATGCATTTCCACTTTGAACGCCAGCAACTACACTCTAATATTCAGCCCTTCACTGTGTCTTATATCCAGGCCCTCCTCCTCCTCCGAGCTCCCTGGAGCACCAGCCTCCTCCAGGCCTCCCGACTCCTCCACCGCTGCCATCTCTTTCCGTACGTACGCTGCACGCAGACTGAAAACCCGCCAGTTTCTTCCGCACTGACATCACAAAGGAGGTTGCCTGTCTCCCGTCCACTTTGTTAGGTGGCGATCACCTTTTATATCTCTATTTATGTGGGAATCGGACGGAGCTTGGCTATATACCCGCCATCAGCTCCGTGATGTCACTGGAAGTTTTGTGCTGCCATTTTTTAAAGGTATTCTGGCTGGGATGCCTCAGATTGTACTTGGACATCCTTTGTAAAATGTGCCTTCATGCCTGTACATTTAATGATCCAGCTTCCCTCCGAGAATATATAAATGAAGGGATAGGAGCGTGAATGGAACTAAATAAACAGAGAAGGACAGATCATGAATTGACTTTTATTTTGTGGATGCTGAAATTTGTGTAGACAGTTTAATTCCATAGAGTCAAATATCGGGCTCATGCAGAAAGACTAATGCACCCTTTATGCACAGATAATGCAACTTATATGCATAGGTTCTGCCATCAAATGCAGAAAAGAGATTGACGCGCATATATTTATTTATTTATTTATTTATTTTTATTTATTACAGTTTTTTATATACCGCGCTATTTACAATCAGCGCGGTTTACATATAACCAAAGACCAGAACAACAGGCTGCTCGGTTTTACATAAAACAGGAAGATAAACTTGGATTCGATAAACTTGAATAATATGGGGGTAAAACTATATACATAGAATGTTGGTCTGTTAATTTTGATAACATGAAAGGTATTTATGAGACGTTGCTTGTGGGGTTGTGAAAGGAGGCAAAGTGGTTAATATTGAGGTGAATATTTTGAATTTATGTAGGGTAATAATTGTTGATTAGGTTATGCTTGAGGGGAAGCTTTATGTAGGTTAGTATTTGATGAATAAGTTATGCTTGAGGGCCTTTCTGAATTGGCATATGTTAGTTATAGCACGAATTTCGGGTGGTAGGGAGTTCCAGTGTTTTGGGGCACAGAACATGAAGGCTCTGTTCGCTGTTGATCGGCTACACGTTGTTATGGCCTTCGGTATTATTAGGGTGTTTATCGCTATATGTCTTCTGGATCTTGTTGGTGGTAGTGTTTGTGTGAGATCAATTATTGAGTTTGCAGATACACCGTGGATGGCCTTGTATGTTAGGACTAGGGTTTTGAATTCGAGTCTGCCTTGTATCGGGAGCCAGTGAAGCTGTTTGAGGATTGGTGTTACATGATCACTCCTGGCAGCTCCTTGTAGAATCCTTGCAGCAGTATTCATGGCAAGTTGAAGAGAGCTTAGGGTGGATTGTGGGAGACCTTGTAGAATTGAGTTGGCGAAATCGAAATGCGGCAAAATGAGTGCTTGGAAGATGGTTCTAAAATCATCTGGGTCAAGTAATGAGCGAAGATGCCTGAGTGTGCGTATTTTGAAGTATACAGCTTTTGTAATATTGTTTACATGTGCTTTCAGATTGAGACGTTGGTCCAGCGTGACTCCAAGGTATCTTATTGTTTCTTTTGTGGCTAGATCCGCTCCTTTCACACTTATATGTGATGGTGGAATGAAGTTGGGGTCTCGCGTAACAAAGAGAACCTCAGTTTTCTTGTGTTGGATGCGGAGGTTCTGTGAGAGAAGCCATTCCGATACTGCATTAAAGCAATTTATTATGGGCAGTAGGTCTAATTGCCTTGTAGAAAATGGCATATAAAGTAGGATATCATCTGCGTAAATCATACATTTCACGTTGAATGATCTGATGATATTGCAGATAGGCTGCATGTAGATGTTAAACATGAGAGATGAGAGAGATGACCCTTGTGGTACCCCTTGTTTTTGATGGAAGAGATTTGATTCTCCCGTCGCAGATTTTACATATTGCATTCTGGTGTCTAGGTATGATTTACACCATTCCAGAGCTGAACTACCAATGCCTTTTTCCTTCAAACGTGTAATGAGTATCTCGTGATTTACCGAGTCAAAGGCTGCTGCTATATCTAAGAAGATTAGCACAACGCCTTGGCGGATGTTGTCTATGCTGGTGAGTAAGTTGTTGAGGAGAGTGGTGAGGAGTGTTTCAACTCCATGATGTTCCCTGAATCCATGTTGAAAGTAGTCGAGAGGGGCTGTTGCGTCAATGTGGTCTTGAATTTGGCGTTGCACCTCTTTTTCAAAGATTTTTGCTAGGAGGGGAATGCTAGCAATGGGCCTGTATGAGTCAGCTCTTTTTGGGTCTAGTTTGGGTTTTTTTAAAAGTGGTCTGATGGATGTGAGCTTTAGTACAGATGGGAAAGATCCAGTTGTAAAAGAGAGGTTCATGATTCTTGCAATGAACGGACTAAAGACACTTCTAAGGTCCTTGATCCAGAAGGCTGGGCAAGGATCGGTTTGAGCGGTGGAGGTATTGAGTGAGGAGATTGTGTCTTCAACTTGTTTAGCTGAAGGTGCGGAAAGTGATGTCAAGGTGATCTGGCAGGTTGATTCTTGGATATCTACTTTCTGTAGCTCATCCGTCTGTAGAAGTTTAGATTGCAAATAGTCAGCAAATTCTTGTGGTTGAATATCATGTTTTTGTTCTGATGATGGTTCATTTGATAGCGATTTTACTAGGCTGAAAAGATCACGGGGTTTATTTAATGATCTTTTGAGCATCTCAGTGTGATACTGCTTCCTCTTGGTTGTGATTGCTTCACGGTGAGTCTCTAAATAGAGATTGTAAGCTGTGTGATCATCAGCAGCAAGTGATCGGCGCCAGCGTTTTTCGAGTCTTCTCAGGTGCTTAAGAGAGTCTCGCAGATCAGGAGAGAACCAAGGAGCAGAGGTTCTTTTCTTTGAGGTGTTATTTTTGTGTGGTTGGATAGAAATGGCATTGAGTCTGTTATTCCAGTCTTCAATTGCTTCTTCCAGGTTGAGTGTTGTATTGTTGAGGAGTGATTGGGTATTTGTCATTATAAAATCCTTATTGAAGGGCCGAAAGCCTCTTGATGGGGCTCTTGGTGTGTTGTCAAGGTTTCTGTTGTTTTGGTAATGAGTGTTGTCCAAGGGAATTTGTAGGATTATGAGTTTGTGGTCTGACCATGGTACATTAGTGATAGATTTTATCATGTTGCTGTTTTGTGTAGCAACAGATTGTGGGGCGAAAACCATGTCAAGAATGTTTCCTTTGATGTGTGTGGGCTCCATGATTAGTTGCTTATATCCAAGACTTTCGATGGCATGGAGGAATGAAGAGGACTGATGTTGCTGCAGTGATGGGAGATTGAGATCTCCCATTATCCAGTTTGGAGTGTTGAAGTTGCTGGTATTGGCTGCAATGTCCAGTATTGTGGGCAGGTCGTTCTGGGAGCTTGACGGGGTTCTGTAAATCAAGTTGATGGAGCATTGCTTGTTCGTTATGGTGATAATTTCCAGATTGTCTGAGCTGTAGGAGTTAACTGTACTGAAGAGGAGATCAGACTTAGTGAGTATGAGTGCTCCTCCTCCCTTCTTGTTTTCTCTGTGAGTTGTGTGTATGGAGAAATTAGGTGGAATGAGTTGGTTAATGAGGACATTATCTTCTTTTGATAGCCAGGTTTCAGTGATCAAGAGTGCGTCAAGATTGTTATGGGTGACTAAATCTTGGATTACAGGCCATTTTTTTCTAATCGAGCGGGCATTTACAAGGGCACATTTTATGCTTTGGGAAGGTGAGGAGTCTTGTTGCTTGGGGTTACTGTTTTGGAGTAATGTGATGTGAATCAGGTGGGAGTGCTGTATGCGAGCTTCCTTAGCTGGATAATGGTAAGAATTATTGAACCATTTTTTTCCGTGGTTTTTGAGGATAGGGATTTGACTGGTGGAAGAAGAGTAGGCAGCGGAGGTCTCGATCCAGTCAGAGAGAAGGTACACAGAAAGAAGAGTGATGAGGTGAGGATACATTTTGGATTTTGTTGAGGAGATGTAGATGTCTATGTGAGCTGTATATTATATCAGGTAGGGATATTATTGATGAGGGTACGGGTAGAGGATGTTATAATACAATGCAAGCAATTGTAGAACTGTAACAACTGTAGGAATGGAGAATATAGGGCAATAAGGCAAGTGTATCAGGTGGCAGTTATTATACAATGCAGGTTACTGTAACAACTCAGGTAATACAGGCAACTGTAACAAACTGTAACAAATGTATATGAATGGCTATAGAGTAGGCACAGAGCAGCAGGAGAGTGTGCTATCAGTGGCACTGACGGCGGTGATATTGAGCTAGAACAGAGGTTAGTTTAACTTTATAGATATTATATACTTGCTGTGCCTTTAGACCGAGTATATGCTGATGAATGTAGCCTCAGGGTATCACTGATTGCGGGATGTGCGTGGAGCTGTGAGCTTCTTGGACGATTCCTGGGTTCATTGGAAGGGCCTTTGCCTAAGGGCCGAGCCAAAGGGCCCTCTGGCGAGGCCCTCAGGCGCGGGCCCGACAGGCGTGGGCCCGCCTGTCGGCAGCTTGCTTTTGTGGTGTTAGGCTCCGCCTCCCACAGTCCCGATTGGACTGGAGGCTCCTGAGCAGGGGGAAGATGGCTGAACCCTGCTCAGGTGTGCTCAACCCCGATCGGGGAGCACGGAGCCGGCTGGAGGGTGAAGGGAAGCTGCTCCTGTCGGCGGCTTGCTTTTGTGGTGTTAGGCTCCGCCTCCCACAGTCCCGATTGGACTGGAGGCTCCTGAGCAGGGGGAAGATGGCTGAACCCTGCTCAGGTGTGCTCAACCCCGATCGGGGAGCACGGAGCCGGCTGGAGGGCGAAGGGAAGCTGCTCCTGTCGGCGGCTTGCTTTTGTGGTGTTAGGCTCCGCCTCCCACAGTCCCGATTGGACTGGAGGCTCCTGAGCAGGGGGAAGATGGCTGAACCCTGCTCAGGTGTGCTCAACCCCGATCGGGGAGCATGGAGCCGGCTGGAGGGCGAAGGGAAGCTGCTCCTGTCGGCGGCTTGCTTTTGTGGTGTTAGGCTCCGCCTCCCACAGTCCCGATTGGACTGGAGGCTCCTGAGCAGGGGGAAGATGGCTGAACCCTGCTCAGGTGTGCTCAACCCCGATCGGGGAGCACGGAGCCGGCTGGAGGGCGAAGGGAAGCTGCTCCTGTCGGCGGCTTGCTTTTGTGGTGTTAGGCTCCGCCTCCCACAGTCCCGATTGGACTGGAGGCTCCTGAGCAGGGGGAAGATGGCTGAACCCTGCTCAGGTGTGCTCAACCCCGATCGGGGAGCACGGAGCCGGCTGGAGGGCGAAGGGAAGCTGCTCCTGTCGGCGGCTTGCTTTTGTGGTGTTAGGCTCCGCCTCCCACAGTCCCGATTGGACTGGAGGCTCCTGAGCAGGGGGAAGATGGCTGAACCCTGCTCAGGTGTGCTCAACCCCGATCGGGGAGCACGGAGCCGACTGGAGGTCGAAGAAACAGCAAAAGAAAAGTATGCGCACACAGTAATGCCAAGCTTATTTAAATTATATGCAAATGAGCTGCATGTATTAAAATGGTACGTCAATAAGGGCTGTGTCCGATGCAGAGAAACACATAGAGGATTATATAACCAGCAGGAGCACCAATATCTGTACTCCTGGTCTGAACCTTGAAAGACTGTTTCAGGGTATGTACCCATGAACAGTTACGTTCAACGTGGAAATTTTCTGCGTGTATTTTTTCAGCATATAAACAAAAGTTCGGCCTTGAAGAAGAAATGTTTTTTCCTTCTTATCCTTGTGTGTGTTTTGGACTCATTTATATTATTTATCTTTTATTTTAGGTCTCTGTTATGATTTCATAAAAAATATTTCTGGCCAAAATAATATTGATTATTATGAGGTAAGCACCAAAAGAACCTGCACGTCCTATATGTATAACGTGAGCATTTGACATTTACGCCCATGCGCACATGGCCACTTTTAGCACGTCTGTTGTTTACATATGCGTTGGATCCCCTCCGTTCAACTTTACGCCAAAGTTTTGAGGACAACTCATTTACATACATGCTCATTGCTGCATAGCAGCACTGAAGTCTGGCACTATCTGCACACTACAGAGACATGTACACAACTAATAGCGCATGATTCAGTGCCGGCTTACTGCAATGGCCTATATGATATTCTGAGAGATGATGTACTTATGGATTGTCATATGTGTTATTGTCCCAGAGTGAAAATTGTCTGTGAACTTGACTTGTGGGTGCTGTACTTTACATGCACAATATTGCTGTTCAACTGGACTCTGGGATTGTGCACCAGGATAGCTTTCAGTGTGGCAAGAAATGAAACAACTTGCTTCTGGTGTGCCGGGGAGATCCAGCAGAACAGGAAGAACAGGGCCGAGTTGATGAAGATCACTAATTGTCACTATGCTGAGACAGACATGCTCTAATACTGTAGATCAGAAACTTTATGGAGTTGAGGTTTTCTTGAAGCAATCGGTGGCAGCCTAAGGTTTCTGAGACCTCATTTAGCCACGAGTCAGCTAATGATATGCAGCACACTTTCTTTGTTATAATACAGAGTTGTTACAATAATATCTTTTCTTAAATAAGTGACAAGTAGAATTTGTAAAGGAAAGAAGTTGTGAAATTAAATTAGAGAAGATGCCACAGGTTAGTATGGGTTTTTCCATTTGGTGTCATGGTATAATATATGTCAGCCAAAGACTCATGATGTTAGATGGTTCTATGGAATATCTATATCATGTAGCTGTTGTTGCAGTATGCTAATTCCTGGCAACACAGCAGCTCCTGGGTTTTCTTAGCAAGGTACAACTGGAAGTTGATTACCAGGCCTTTTCTTCTGAGGTAATGGAGGATAAAGTGACTTGCCCAAACTCACAAGAAGTGCCAGTGGGAATTAAAGCTTGATCTCTTGGGTACTTGGCTGTTGCTCTAACCACTAGGCTACTCCTCCACATAGGATGAATAGATGTTCTTAATTCTGATATGAAGCTTTTTCCTGAACATGTGCGTCATTCACAGTTGTGTTTGAGACTGTTTGAAGATTAATAATGAATTCCAGGCCTTACTGTTAGTAAAGTATGATGAATTTAAAGGACTAGCAAAAGATCCTATTAGATATCTAAGTCATATATTTATTTTATGGATGGTTTCTTCCTATAGGAAATATTATTATAGAAGCTTCTTCGGACCTGCTTGGGAAGTTGCAGCTCATCTTCATGCTCCTCCTAGCTTCCTCCATGATGACTTCTGAGTCCAAAAAATGCCAAACAAAACACGATATCCTAGGAACTCAAACAACCAAATAAATATCTCCTTCATGGAGCTCCCTATATATAATCAAATTGAACAAGATGGACAAAGAGCTCATAAAAATGTATCTATAACGTGCTAACCATTTAAGGTAAGGAGAAAAAGACCTCTGTGTAATTTAATTTCCCTTTATACTTCCAGGGATAACCCCCTTGCTATTAGAGGTTACAGTACTCATTTAGCCATCATAGGTCTAAAAAGACTCCTTACTTATTTTGTATTTAATGGCTGCAGGTACGTACTCGTGCAAACGTGCACATCTGCAAAATTGATTTTTTTCTTTTCTTTATATTAAAATCAAAGTCATTAAAGAGTATGTCCACATTTCAAAATACAAAACTATGGAAAATGCTGATAGTTATCATGTATTTCCCAGCTCTCCTTTCAAACATTATGAACAGCAGTTATCTGTAGCTCCTTCGAGTCTACCTTCCAGAGTCTTCAGCTCAACAAATTCACTCAACTCCTTAGTCCACCGTGACTTTCTTGGGTTTGGGCTGATCACATCCTCTGCTTCTTCTGGCTGCTTGTTAGATGCTGGGAGGGTTGCAGTCCTGAGTCCAACATAAGTCACCAGGTTCTGGGGAGGTTGTAGCCCATCTGTGTACTCTTCCCAGTATCCTTCATGGCGACTACCGAGACCAACATGATCCAGCTGGGTTTTAGCTGCTGACAAACCACATTCCTTCCAGATGGCTTGCCAAGGGCTAGTGAGATGGCAGCTCATCTACATCCATCTCCCAGCTCCTCCATATTGACTCTGCCATGCTCAACTCCTTTTTCAAAGTGCCTTCATTCCCAACCCCACCTGTACTCTTTGCCCAGACTGTAGCTATTTCTATAGAAACAGAGAAAAATAAAAAATGGTGGCAGATAAAGACCATACAGCCTATCTAGACTGCCTGTCCATACCAACTACTAATCACTACAATCTCTTCCTCTCCCTCAGATATCCTCTGTGCTTGTCTCATGCCTCCTTGAATTCCTATATCATCCTTGTCTCCACTACTTCTACTGGGAGGCTATTCTATGCATTCACTACATCCAACAGGCAATTAAATCTTTATCCATTAAAAAATCACTGGGAATAGACATGTTTAATGTATAATCCTATCAAACTTTGGCAAATTATTGTCTCTTAAACAGTAATGTTTTAAAATTATAAAAACTGCAGAGGGTTCATTTACAGAAGCAAAAATAATAGTGTGGGGAAAGACCCTTCACTAATTAGCAATTATAGACTAATTTCCTAAATCAGCGTGGACTGCAAAATATATGTGAAACTTTTGGCAAGAAGGAATGGGCTTGAATCTGGACTCCTTTCTTGCATACCACACTCAGAGCCAGGATTTTAGTTAATTATTTTTGTCTGAGACCATTTATTTTAAAAAGAGACACAATGGGGATGCCCACTAGCCCAGTTGTTATTTAAGGTTAAATTAGACTTACCTGCTAATTGTAGTTCCTGGAGGAACTCCAGTCTAGTCCCGGAATCCTTGGGGTTATCAACCTCATCCAGCAGCTTTGGAGACTGAGAAACTTCATTGTTGTGATGTCACTGGTATATAAGCACCGGTACCTCCTCTTCTTACCAGTTAACCTATTGACAAAGCAGACTCACCGGAGCAACAAGTAAGTAGTTATAAACAAAACATTAAGGCAAGCCTGCCGCCCTAACTATGAAAGATCGTGGATCCAACTATTTACAGAAGTGTTACTAACCAACTGTGCCATGAGGTCCTCCGTCCTTTTGTCTAGAAGGACGGAACCCCTCCCTTCCCCTAAGGCAACCGCCCTAGCATGCCCTTTAACCAAACCGCGGTATCAACAAAATTTGCTTACCTGTAACTACGGTTCTGCTTCAGGCCACCTAGCATCACCTACCCAGGGCGGGACCCGGGACTAGACTGGAGTTCCTCCAGGAATTACAATTAGCAGGTAAGTCTAATTTAACCTTCCTGATCGTCCCTCCAGTCTAGTCCCGGAATCCTTGGGGATGTAACAGAGCAGTGAAACAATCAACAGGAGAGCCCTGCTAGCCCCGCCTGAAGCACTGCCGAACCAAACCAGGTATCTCTTTCCGCCTGCACATCCAGACGGTAATGCTTTACAAAGGAGTGAGAGGAAGACCAAGTCGCTGCTTTACATATTTGTTCCACTGGTACGAGGCTACACTCCGCCCGAGATGTGGCTTGCGCCCTAGTGGAATGAGCCCTCAATCCGTCCGGAACCTGACGGCCTCGCAAAAGATACGCTGACGCTATCGCTTCTTTCAACCACTGAGCAATCGAGCCCTGAGAGGCCGCTTCTCCTCATCTAGCCCCCGCAAACATAACGAACAATCTGTCTGACTTACGAAAACTAGCTGTCCTAGCGATATACTTCTTTAAGGCCCGCTTAATATCTAAGCGATGCAGTTGATCTGCAACTTGATCCTTTCTCTTGGTTGTGAAAACTGGCAAAGACACCACTTGGTTTACATGAAAACCTGAAACTACCTTGGGCAAAAAAGATGGCACTGTCTGCAACACCACCTTAGAATCCGAGAAGGACAGAAAAGGCTTTCTACAGGACAACACCTGCAACTCCGACACTCACCGTGCCGACGCAATAGCTATCAGAAATACCACCTTTAGGGTCAGATCTTTCAACGTCGACGTTGCCAAGGGCTCAAACGGCGCTTTCCCCAATGCCTCCAAGACCAAGGGCAGATCCCAGGACGGTACTAGTCGCCTACGCGGCGGCCTCAACAACACCACTGCTCGCAAAAACCGCTTCACATCTGCATGATTACCCAGGGAATGGCCTTGCACTTTCCCCCTGTATCAGGCCAGAGCTGCCAACTGAACCTTTAACACCGCCGCCGCTAAGCCCTTCTGAAACCCGTCCTGTAAAAATGCCAACACTTGCGGTACTGACGCTTTTAAAGGAACCACTTCTCTTTCTTTACACCATGCTTCAAAAATGCGCCACACTCTAATATACGTTAGAGATGTAGACTTCCGTCTCGTTTTCAGAAGGGTCGCTATCACCGCCCCTGAATAACCCCTCGACTTCAACCTAACCCGTTCAATAGCCAGGCCATAAGCGAGAATCGATCCACTTGGGGCATGAATAGAGGACCCTGAGACAAAAGGTCCTTCCGCACTGGCAGCTTCCAGGGAACCGCTACCAAGAGCCGTACCAAGTCCGCATACCACAGCCTTCGAGGCCAATCTGGAGCAATGAGGATTACTCTCCCCTTGTGACGCTCGATGCGCTGCAACACTCTCCCGATTAACACCCACGGAGGAAACACGTACAGAAGTTGCTCTTGCGGCCACCCTTGAACCAGGGCATCTAGTCCCTCGGACATCCTCTCTCTTCTCCTGCTGACATCAGTCAGTGCAGTAACCATTGTGCTACAGCTCTGTTTCAGTGTTTTGAGTCTGTGCGCCTTCTTAAGATTAACGCGCGGTAACGCGCCACAGCGCCCTCTAACGCTCGTTGATTTCTGTAACGCGTGTTGTCAGTAACGCTGTACCGCCCATGTCCTTATTTGGGATTTCTTCTAGTAATGCGGATCCTAACGCGAATCACACTAAAGCAGTTTAGTAAACATACCCCAAAGTCTCCTCAGGTTTGCTGGCAGTCATTTTGTTTGGAAACAGTAAGTCCATTTTAGGTCTCTACTCTGTGATTTGCCATCATAGTGGGTTTGTTTTGGTTTCCTTTTGCATTTATTTATTTCATTTCATGTATAGATCCCATAGCATCATCCACTTTTTAGGGGTGGAATTTGAGTTTTTGAGACTTTCCTCGAGGAGCTGTTCATTCATGGAACCTTCTCCATCTGTGTTCGCCAGTGTCCTTTCCCTCGCCCACACTCTTTGCCATTTTGGTCGTCTTTCACCGTTCTTGCATACAGAGCAAGTTAAAACAAAAAAAAAAGAAACACAATTTTATTATCTCTTATGTCATTTTAGGTTATAATACTTCCCCAGAATGAGTTAGTAGGGCTTCTACAAACTGACAGCTACAGTACACAGAACCTTTAAAGTATGATTCATTCTTATTAAGCAAAACACATAAGAAAAAGAATGTTAATACTGCTAATGCATAAAGTTGTATCACTTTTATATCTTCGCAGTATGGAGCAGGAAAATCTGGCTCATACTTTAATAAAAACTATGAACTGCAACGCACAGTTAGGGGTACCGTATTATCTATTATTTAATTTATTTGATAGACCATCCTTCACTAGATATCTCTAGGTAGTATTCAGAACCATTGTAAACCAGAGCTAAAATTAACAGAAAACATGTGGAGGCACATTCTGAATTGGCCATCCATCCCCCTGTGCGGCCGACCAGTGTTAACCTGATTCTGACCCTGCGGGGGCTAGACATGCCCACGGGATCAGAATCGAGTCTATGGCCTGAACGTGCAGGTCGGGCCCCAATTCTGGTCGGTGTGCACGCATAGCAGATCCATGGCTACCTCAGTCAGGCTCCTGAATGGAGCCGTGAAGCCATGGCGTCCCATCGCCATGGCACTGCGGCTCTATTCAGGAGCCACAAATGCCCTGACCCTCTTCTTTCCTTGCAGTCGGACCCTCGATCTGGCCTCCCATGGCCAGGGTCCAGCTGCGGGGATCTTCCTGCACCTTCCCTATCTTTTTTCCCCACCCAGCGGCATGATCCCCCAAAGTCCAGGGGGACTTATTCCACCTCTGCCAAGGACGTACAGGACTGACCTCAGAATTGGCCCTATATGTCTGGTGTTGCGGCCCGCTCATGCCACGCCCTGACTCCATATCAGTACCGCCCCCTCCTGCCCCTGTCTAAGTCTCCCCATACAAACAAGCTGTTCATATGGGGAGACATTAGCTGGGGCGGCAGGGGAGCGAATAGCGGGGATGGATGTCCAAGCCGGACGACCATCCCTGCTATTCGTGCCAGTGAATGATTCCCAAAACATATTTGGTTGCACAACATTACAATTTATTAGGCAAACAGTTGTATAAAAACACAAAGTAAAACTGATGAGTGCCATCTGCCATGGGCTCCTAAGCCTAATTTAATGGCCATGGGGGAGCATTATATATAGAGAGATAATGCCTGGTTCAAAGAGCCAGGTTTTCATTCCCTTCTTTAAATTTCTAGACAAACTCTCTAGCCTCTCTAACTGATGTACCTCAGAATACAAAGTATAAAACATTTCACCATCAGCTTTTGTGAATTTGTATAATTATTCTTGAAGGATCCTAGATATTGATGATTTTTAAAGGGATAACAATAGGTTTATATGTAGAACAGAACAGTATAAGGGCATGTTTACTAAACTGTGCTAATGGTTAGCAGGGGGTTATAAGCACCCTAAGTGCACCCTGCCTGCAGTACAGGGCAGCGTGGTAAAAGTTCCACACAAAACATCAGAGTGAGAATGGACAGTGACTGGGCGAGTTAGGGGCGGAACGCGGGCATTAACGGCACATTGCAGTTACTGTAGCTATCATTGGTGTGCGCTAACTGGGATTGCTACCACCTCCCCAGTGGCTGGCGGTAAATGCACCCATGTTAGATATGCTGCATGGTTAGCGCAGTGAGCTGCCTGTCCACATGGTAACTACAGAGGGACATGCCAGGCACACCTGCAACAGTTAGCATGGTACTGTGCCCACTCCCATGCTAATTTTGAGGATTAACCGCATGCTAACTTACATTTTAGTAAACATGCCACTCACAGTGGTTACGGATAATAAGCTACCATATTTTTTGGAGTTAGTTTGCTTGTGTTCAATGGATCCTAAGGGACTAGTTCAACTGCTTTTAAACTTAGAGTGCTTCTGAAGAACAGAGTTTTATCTCCAATTTGCACCTGGGCATGGACTGGAAAAAGAAAAAAGGAGACAGCTAGACTGTTTAATGTACTGTAGAAGAATAGCTACAGTTCACATCAAACACCTCCACCTACAGCATTGAAACTATTGTCAAGTTGTGATTGCTATTTCGGTGTATTATTTTGTTTGACAGAGATCAGTGAAAGGAGGAAATGCAGGAGTGGGATTACTGTATAAGGAGAAGGGGAATGCGTGGGTGGCAGAGGAAAATTCTGCAATACTGAACGAATACTTTTGTGATTGGAGAAACGTGGCGAACCAATAGGGTTACAGCAATGATGGTCACTTCCAAGTAAACCCCCTTTTCTTAAGGCTGAATCGCCAGTATTTTTATAGTTGCTAGGTCACCAATATTTTTTTTGTCGGGCTTAGTTAAAAACCACGATATAACAATCATGGCTCCTATGAACCTCAAAAGCCCATTTTACTTTTTTATAAACATAGGCCATTAAGCTAAATAGCTCTCTTTTTATGATAAATAAATTATAGTTCCATACCCAAGTATTCTGTTAAGTCTCTCATAATTTCATTCCAATATCATAGTTTTGTGAAGCATTTACTGAAGGGAAGAGTGAGAAATTATAGGTAAGTAGTGCACCATAAAAGCATCTACAGTATAATAACATCACACAATTAACTCAAAAATACAAAGAAATGATATAACACTACTTTTTACAAAACTATTCAAAAGGTTTCCTGTATTGCTTTAACAAGTTACAGAAATGCATTTAAAAGAAAACCAACGATATGGCATTCCTTGTAGCGCCAGCTACTAGAAGCCTCATTTTGCATAGGGCTGAATGTAAGAAATGTGGATGGCCAGTTGAGGACATCGACATAGGTTCTGCTGAACGTAGAGCCTTTTTTAAAATACGCAGAAGGACACCGGCACATACTGTATACGAGTCTTTGCTAGCAGACACAGCAGGAGCAAAGATTTTGCAAAACTCCAAGTAGAAAATAAAGAGCAGCATCACTCAGCAGTTTCCACATTTATGTGCCAGCACGTAATACATGAAAATGGTGATTTTTCAACCCCATATATAAATGCCGGTACTTATATTTGTGTAATTTCACATTTTTAAAAAATTGCATGTTAAAGGGGCCCTTTTAATAATGGCCGCTAGAATGTTGCAACTAAAGTCATGCACCAAAAGAGCCAAAACCATGGTGAGTTAGGTGCAACACCACTGTGCTAACTGTTGGGAGTGTGGAACGCATTTGTCTGGCAGTTAACACAGAGATTTTCCCCTAAGGTGCGCCGCATTAGTGCGAGTGCATCCAACTCCACTTATTGAGGTAGTATTAGGTGAACCCACACTAATGCTGGATGAACTTGGTGCTCACCGCACCCACTCTCTACCCTTAACCCACCCACTCTCAATCCCAAGGTGAGTTGCACAGTTTGGAGGGAATCATCCCCTGTGCCAGCTGGCAATGCATGTCTCAGTGCACCTTCAGCGCATGAGAACGTGCGCTGCCAACTAGCACCTTTTAGTAAAAGACCCCCTAAGTGGCACCAATTAACAGGAAGCTGCAAAGGTGGGTTTTTGCCCCATTTTAAAGACAAAAATTATATGTGGAGGACTAAGGGCATTAACTTCCTTAATCCCTCTCCTTAAGTCCTGGACGCTTTGCTTTGGAACATGGGAAAATGTCAAAGCAGAAGTGTTCTTAAATATATGTATATTTCCCATTATTAAATGGGAAATGCACATATACATTTTTAGGTTGCACAAACTACGTCCGTGGCCCAGCCCCTTGGAATCTCTGCACCCTGGAGCATCTCTATGTGTAAATAGCAGCTTTCAGAAATCACATTTACACATGTATGACAAGCTATTACTAAAAATGCCACTGTTTACACATAGAGATGCTTTTAGCATGACTTCCATGCTCTTACCTTGATTAGGTGCACTTTGTTATGATGTTTCCGAAGCAATAAAGAACTTTTCTTTTCAGTAGTTACGTAGAAGTAGTCTCGTGCCATTTTGTCTTTGTCTATTTGTGTCAGGAGCAGGATCCTACTCGGTTTAGAGAAGGAATCCTGATAGCCGGCCCAAGGGTATCCAGTGCCCTAGACAAACCCTCAGCTTAAGCCTCTCCCCCGTGCAACGTCCCCTCCTTACCTGAATTAACTCCCCCTCCCAAAATTACCCAGCAACTCCCCTTTTCTTTCCCGCTCCACAAGTCCAGCATCTCGCTTTCCCTAATTCTCTTCCCAGACCTCCAGTATCTTTCCTTCCCTTCTCCTCTCTGACCCCTCTCTCCTAGTAATCCAGAATTTCTTTCTCCATATCCCTTCCCCTTGTTGTGTCCAGGATCATGCTCCCCCTACCTTCTGGATTTGAGCCAAAATTAAAACTTTTAGTTTTTAAATTAATTTTAACTCCTGGGCACCCCACTGCCTAGACCTACCTAGAGCCCCGAGCAATCCAGCCTCAGCACTGCCAAAACACCGATGCATCATGGCAACTACGGCAAACTTCACTTTTTTTTTTTTTTGTAAATGTTTCTCCTGCCACTCACGCCCTCAGCACATCAGCCTCAGTACCATCGGTACCAGCAAACAATACTAATGCTGCCACTCTGCCATCGAGACTCACAACCCACTCCAGTCGCCAGCCCACCTCCTCCAGCCCCACCTCCTTCAGGAGAATATACAGCCAGGCTGCAGCACCTGCAACTGCTACAAACTTGCTTGGTCATGGAGATCTGGACTTACAGTCCCTGATACTCCACACATAAAAACAAAGTCCACTACTACAGCCAAAGCCACCAAAATAGTAAAAGGGATGGAAGGATACCCTGATGAGGAAAGGCTTAAAAGGTTAGGACTCTTCAACTTGGAAAAAAGATGGCTGAGGGGAGATATGAGAGAGGTCTATAAAATAATGAATGGAGTGGAACGCAGGGCTGTACCAAACCATAAATACGCCCCATGTGACTTGCAGATCTGGCGCACCCTCCCCAACCAGTTTGCCCTTTGTCCTGTGACCAGCATCTCCCTATCTTACCTTCATGTCTCCAGCTGGCTCCCCTCCGGCCCTTCCCTTGCCCTGCTGCTGCTTTTAGGGTTCCCTTGGCGGCAGCGGGACCTCCAATTGAAAAAATAAAACACAAAGCTTTCTCTGACTATGCTCTTGCATACTGGCCTGATTCCCTTCCTATGACAATGCTCGTATCAGAGGAAGGAGGGACTAGACCAGCCATTCAAACACAGGTCTTTGCAACTCCACGATTGAATGGCTAGTCTGGTTCCTCCCTCCACTGACATGAGCATACGTCAGAAGAGGTGGATCGGGCCAGCATGCAAGCACAGAGTCAGAGAGACCAGCGTGTTTTTTTGTCTTCAATGGGAGGTCCCGCTGCCACTGTAGGAACCCTAAGAGCAGTGGTGGAGCAACAGCAGACAGCATGGGAGGGGGGGGGGGGAGTAGAGGCCGGGTTCCCCAAATTCACCCCTATTTTTTGCACCCTGTGCGACTGCACTGCTCGCACAGGGCTAGGTATGGTGCTGGTGGAACGGGTAAACAGATTTTTTTTTTTTACACTTTCAAAAAGGAAAAAGACTAGGGGACAGGCAATGAAGCTACAATGTAGCCCATTTAAGACTAATAGGAGAACATATTTTTTCACTCAACGCATAATCAAACTCTGGAATTCATTCTTGGAGGATGTAGTAAAAGCTGTTAGTGTAGCACAAATTCCTGTAGGAAAGTCCATAAACCATTATTAAAGAGGACCAGGGAAATCCACTGCTTACCCCAGGATAAGCAACGTGGAATCTGTGTATCTTTTTGGAAAGCTGAGATACTTGTGACCTGGATTGGCCACTGTTGGAAACAGGATACCGAGCTTCATGGGACCTTGGTCTAACCCAATATGGCATATCTTATGTTCTTACTGCACATAGATTACATACTTCTGTAGCTCCTGAGCACAATGGAGGTAGGTCAGCAAGCCTGGGCATAGCGACGCTGGGGAGTGAAGGAAAAATGTTCAGCTAATGGGATGGGGGTTAGGGAAGGGCTCCAAATGCCATGCTTGATTTGTGCAGCCCTAAACAGATGCCTAATGTGCCATGTGGTAAGGCCAGCTCTGCTGATAGAACCGACAAAAGTGAAGATAGAGAAGGCAATGGGGTTGGATGGGGTATATTTTAGGATAATAAGGCGTTTTTACAGTAAGAGGTGCTGATCACATACTGGAGACAAAATGTTCTTGTCAAGGAATTGAGAAGGGTGGATGTAATCTAGTGGTATGCATGGCCAAACATTAGCTCAGGTTGTACTCATTTATAATGAAAATCTCTTGTTTTGGGGCATTTTTTAAAGCACACCAATCAATTATTTGAACTTTAAATAGTAGATATACACACATACAAGTGGTTTGTGTGCGCTTTAAATGTTTAGGCACCCAAACTAACCAAATGCCTGCTCACAAATGCCCATCTATAATACAGTTCCTCTTTGCTAAAGTGGGAACGGGAAAGAGGTAGTATGTATTTGGCTGTAAGGAAATTAATGGAACACCTAGTAAACAAAGGTACAAAGAAATATCTTGAATCCAATATTTTCCAAGATCAGAAGCAGCTTGGTTCCTAGCAGGACTATGCATAGCTTAAAAATATTTTGTTAAAATAACCTTTATCCAGTTCTGGGGCATTTGTTCATGTTCATTTGACCTATTTGCTCTTTAGGAGTACAACTTATGCAAGTAAAAACAAAAAATGTGAGCAACAGATTACATTAATTTGTAGATATACATTACATGCATAGAAGTGTTTTAGGTGCACTTTAAGGGCCTGATATTAAACTAGGCAGGGCTAAGTGCTGTAGCCGCTTAGCCCTGCCCGCCGACTCCCAAAACCTAGATATTCACTTCCACAGCAATGGAAGTGAATATCTGGGTCTGGTCACGCTGCCCAGAAGCCACTGAGACTAACCATGCAGCAAGAATATAGAATATAACGTAAAAACATAATCAATAAAACAAGCTGTGAGAGTATTGGGGGATGGGAAAGCGGGCTATTGGTAGGGATACCAGGTTTGCGTGGAGGAGTAGGGGGGGGGGGGCAAAAGGGGGAAGTGAAGGGAGTAGAAAGAAATGAAAAACTCAGCGCCGCAACATGAAAGGAAATAAAAAAGGCACACACACCTCTGAGTCACAGATACAGCTTATACCATGCTCATGTGGTTGGTTTCTTTAACTGAATGACAGGAAGGAAGTCCTGTACCAGGCCTTTACCATTACACTATGTAGAAGGACAGGACATAGGAAGACTAAATGGGTCCTGTGGTCATTATCTTTATCATTCTGTGTTTCTGTGATTAGATAATGATTACAACGGAGGGTCAAAAATGTCTCTAAAGCCTTGAAGGGGACCGTTACATTTTATATATAGCTTTCTGACTCCAGTTTTAAATACAGTAGCTGTACATGATTAAATGGATGCATTCTACTTGTCAAATAAGCTAATGAAAATGTTAACAAAAACCTCTTCATGATTGTAAGGTTTTCTAGTAATGATTTAGAAAAGCAGGGCTATCAATCATGGTAACTCTGGTTAAGCTCCCTTCTGGAGGCAGTGCGTGATATTTTAAATTTGGATGGTTTCACCCCTTGCCCACATGAAACATTTGGCTTAGCATTGATGACAAATATTTCCTAGAGAGCATAACAGAGAAATCAAGCTACTGTGAAGCAGAACAGAAAATAAAATTGGAGGCAGTGTTATTTTCGAGCTCATCTGAGGTCTTAAGGAAAAAGCTCTTTATTTTTGTGTTATTTCCAAAATTTCTAATATTTCCATTCCCATTATGAAGTACAATTTAATTTGTAAAACTTTTGAACTAGTCCCCATAGGATGTAGGGTGTTAACTGAGTTCAAACAAACTACCTCTGAGTTGTGCAGTGGCTTAATATTCAATACCTGTTCTGTTTTGTATATGAAACCTACTGTCATTACTGAAAAAATAATCATAGATGTGCAAGATCCTGAAGGAATAATTGTATAACTTCACAAAATCAGAGCCAATGTGGAAATGTTTTATATTCTGCATTCTGTGGGAACTTCAGGAATAAATAGTGTGGTGCCACAAATCTTGTGATTCAGTTTATCGTATTTGTTAAAATATAATTAGGGCTTCTGATTTTAGGTGTTAACCGATAAACACCAATAAAACACACCCTAAGCCATAAAAACTATGGATAAACACTGGAAACCCCCTACTTCCGATAGTACTCTTTTCCCTTTCATTTTGACTGCCTTATGACTTCCACTTTGTTGTGCTTTTTCTGTGCCATTGACTCATCAGCTGAACAATGTATGTATTTGATTCCACCAAAAAAAGATACCCAGCAATAACATTTGCTTCATAAATACACCAATGCACACTGATTTTCTTGTACTCTCAAAAAACCCCTAAATTGCATTAGCTGAAAATATAAGCCTAAATTTACAGTTTGAAAATACCTAAGAATGGAAGCCCAAAATATAGGGGATAATTCTATAAGGTACTTGAACGTGTAGAAGGTGAAATTAGACCTTAACTGCTAATTGGCATTCCTTGAGTAACTCCAGTCTAGTCCCACACCTCTGGGTAGTCAACCTCCACTAGCAGCTTGGAGACTGAGCATGCAATCTTTTGATGACCTCACTGTACTTATGCTGCTGGCACCTCCTACCAGCCCTCAGTAACCTATTGACAAAGCAGACTCGCAGGAACAACAAACAAGAAGTTAATGAAAACTCAAAATTATCTAAAACCCAAAATTACTTTACCAGAACCCTGGCCCCTCAACCACCCCAGGGGCCCTCCTCAGTTCAGCAAAGAAAAGGAAGCTTACCTGTCAGCTGTAGAAACACAGCACCTACAGACAAAGTCATGGTCACTCTTATATATGACCTCTATACAGTACCTTCAACACTCTTCTTGGCCTTCCACAGTATATACATAAACCCCAGCAATGTTCCCTGTAAGTATTAGTGTATGTGTCTCATCCCTGCGTGTTAAATGTATCCCCCAATTGTGTTGTGACCGCTTTGATTGAAGGATAAGGCGGTATACAAAACTGTCTAAATAAATAAATAAATAAATAAAATAAATGTACGCCTTCCCTCTTCATGAGGACCATCCAAACCTGTTCCACTATGTTGACCTTCTTCAGGCCTGGGGTTGCACCTATCATCACACAGGGAGGGTTCCGGGACTGAACTGGAGTTACTCAAGGAATACCAATTAGCAGGTAAGGCCTAATTTCACCTTCCTTATTGTCCCTCCAGTCCAGTCCCGCACCTCTGGGATGTATCATAGCAGTACTACCGATGGAAGGGACCCACGAGACTGGCCTGAATCACCGCTGCTCCAAACCTGGCATCCCCCTCTGCTTGCACATCCAGATGATAATGCTTCACCAACATGTGGAGAGATGACCAAGTGGCTGCTCTGCAAATGTCTCATGGCGGCAACAGACCATATTCTGTCCATGACACTGCCTGCGCCAGAGTCCAGTGAGCTTGCAACCCCAGTTGCATGCTTCGCCTTTGCAAACATATGTCAATGCAATAGCCTCTTTTATCACCCTAGAAATACCCTTAGCTGCTACCCCTCTTTTATGCGGATCCCCAACCAGGACAAACAATGATCTGATTTACAAAACAGAGTGGTTCTCTTCACATAACATCGCAATGTCCTCTGAACGTCCAGGAGACCTAACTGTGGATCTGTAATCTCTGCGGAAGTGACTGGGTGATTCAGATGAAACACTGAGACCCCCTTGGGCAAAAAGGAGGGCAGCGGTTATAACACCACCCTCTGCCTTGAGATGGGGAGAAAGTGTTCCCGACATGATAGCGTTTGAAGTTCCAAAATTCTAAGGGCGGAACAAATTGCCACCAAGAACACCATCTTGAGCGTCAAGTCCCGCAGTGTACAGGACCCCATAGGCTCGAACAAGACCAAGTTGAGGTTCCATGAAGGAACCACGGAATGTCACAGAAGATGAAGCTGCTTCACTGCCCTAAGAAAACGGACCCCATTCGGGGGTACCCCTAACAATACCCCGCAGTAACACGTGATTGCTGCCACCTTGCAAGGCCCTTCTCATAACCTGACTGCAGAAAGACTAGTACCTCAGGTACCGAGGCCCACAACAGCATGCACACCTGCTCTGCCCACCAGGCCTCTAAAATCCTCCACACGCAGACACATGACAATGAAGCGGACCTCTTACGAGCCTTCATTAAAGTTAGAATCACTGAAGCCGAGCATCCCCATTTCCTTAACCTCACTCTCTCAAGAGCCAAGCCATAAGAGAGAATTGCCCCATCTGTGGCATGTGACTCAGGCCCTGGGCCATCAGATTGGGCTCGACTGGCAGCCGCCATGGCCCGTCCACTATCAAACTGACCAGATCTGCCTACCATGGGCATCTCGGCCAATCGAGAGCAATAAGGATAACCAGCCCCCCTGATGGGCTTCAATCCTTTATATCACACACACCCACTAAACGCCCATGGAGGAAAGACATCTTCCCCATGGGGCACTGCTGAGTTAGGGCATCTAGGCCTTTTCGACCTTCGTTTCTGTCTCCTGCTGAAGAATCAGTACACCTTAACTGTGGCCCACGTTGCCATAAAATTCATGATCGGCGCACCCCCATCTATCTCTGAGTATACTTTATCGCTGAGTATCCATTCTCCCAGATCCAGCCAAAACTGACTCAGATAATCGGTGTTCACATTCTTGGTTCCTGCAACATGCGCTGCTAACAAGGCTATCTTCTGCTCAATGCAACAACTCAGCGACCTCGCTTTCCAGGTGCATGCTGCCCATGTCCCCTTGATGATTGATATAGGCCACCATCTTCGCATTGTCCTAGACACCTGGATGGCCTTCATCTGGAGGAAAGAGTGGAAAGTCTGCAGTGCCAAGACTGTCCTCATCCCCAATTGGTTTAAGGGCCAACTGCTCTTCTCTGGCATCCAGAGTCCCTGGGCAATCTGGCCCTCGCAGTGTGCCCCCCAACCTGCCAGGCTGGCATCAGTTGACAATGGAACCCAGAGCAGGTTTCAGAGTACAACCCCACTTGAACGCTTTCCAGGCATCTTCCCAACAGGGCAATAGGTGAGAATGAGAGAGAGTGCTGTTGATGCGCCCATCTGTGTAGGAGCACCCTCTGCAGTGGCCGCATGTGCACCCATGCTCACAGAACCAACTCAATGGTTGCTGCCATGGTCCCAAAGAGTTGAAGATAATGCTATGCCATCGGCACCCGCATCTGAAGAAACTGTCAGACCAACTTTCGCAGGGTCTGCTCCCTCTGGCACAGTAGGAACACTCTTCCCTGATTTTGTTGAAGCAGTCCCCCAAGTACTCCAGGACCTGTGATGGCACTAGCTGACTCTTGGGCATGTTGATAACCCTGCCGAGACTTAGCAGAAAACTGATGACCCTTGCTGTGGCTCTTGCACTTTCTTGGCTGGCCTTTGTGTGAATGAGCCAGTCATCGAGATACAGATGAACCAGGATACCTTGCTGTCAGAGAACCGCTGCTACCTTGGTGAAGGTGCTGGGACATCGCTAGACCGAACGGTAGCACTCAAAACTGGGCGGAGACATTGATGATGCTCCGGGCACATGGGAATGTGTAAATCGGCTTCTGTGAGGTAGAGGGATGTCAGGAACTCCTCTGCTGTCATCGCTACAATGATGGACCGTAGGGTCTCCATATGAAACCAGGCCCGTAGACACCAGTTGACATGCTTGAAATCCAGAATGGGCCAAAAAGAGATTTTTTTTTGGCACCACAAAATAAATGGAGTATCAACTGCCGTTGCACTGGTCCTTGGGAATGCGAAGCCCTGCTCCCAACTCCAGCAGTCACTGAAGGGTGTCTTGAACCACCTTGGCTCTGCCACATACTCTTCACAGAGACTGTTCGAAGTAGGGAATGGGGGGCCAGGCAAACTCCAATGCATAGCCCTTCTGGAAGACTTCCAGCACTCAGTGGTCGGATGTGATCTGGACCCAGACTGGGTAAAAACACTTGTAGCCATGGTCCCATGGGCTGTATCTCCACCTGGGCCTTCCTCATATCAGTGCAGATTTTTGGACCCTGAGGAACAGGCGGTGGCAAAGAAACTCTGCCCTGCTCCTCAAAACCCCTGTCCTCAAGGGTTGAAGAGTCTGCGCTGGTAAGGCACAAAGCTGAGGGCATGAAAACGATGAAAATCCTGGGGCTGACCCCATGCTAGACCTCTGCCGTACCCCTGCTTCAATTTGTCTGCTGGGAGGCGGCCTCCTTTTGACTCCCCTAAGCCTTATACAACTTCTCCAGATCTCCCCCGAAAATACCTTCCCCTTGAATGGTAGTTTACTACCTGGATTTTTAGGAAAAATCTGCCACTGAATTTCTCAGCCAGAGACAGCGATGCACCGCAACTACCAAGGCCATGCTCTCCACCAGCCCTCTAATGAGGTCATAGAAGGCATCTGCTAGATACGCAGCCCCCGACTCCAGTCCGGCTGCCAACACTGCAGGATCCTGAGAATCCGGAGAACCCTCTTCAGGCTCCAGAATCCCCTGTGCTCACCGCAGGCAAGCCTAGGCCACAAATGCTTCACAAATAGATGCGTGTAATGATAGAGAATTAATATGAAAAGTCTATTTCAACAACGTGTCCAACTTTCTGTCCTGCACCTTCTGGAGCACTGTGCTGCCTTCCACTGGTGTAGTGGTCTTAGTCACTGCTGACACCGCTGGCGACCGCCGTAACTTCTGCTCATGATCTGGCAGTGGGTAAAGGTGTGCCATGGTCTACTTTCCCCTAAGGGTGGACTCCGTGAGGTCCCACTCTTCTTGGATCATCTGCTTGATTCCTCAATGCAACTTGGAACAGCGGATCCTCTAGTGTGTTCTCCAATGTCGTGCTCCCTGCAGGCCTGTTCAGTGTTTTCAAGGACTCCATGATGAGCAGCCTGAATTCCTTATGTTGGAAGACTCAGACAATGCGAGAGTCCCCCCCTATGGAATCTTGCCTTCATCCAGTTCCTCCTGTTCTGCCTCCAACTCAGCTTTCAGGGTCTAGTTACCCTGGACCTCTGACTGCAGAGACTCTGTCTTCTCAAACAAATTTGTGTCAAGCCATCTCTGCTGCTGACCTCTTCCTGCCCTTTGGAAGCACTGGAGGAGCCCTTTAGCTCCCCGCTGCTTTATGCAGAAGGCTTGTTGCATTAGGAGGACGAACTCAGGGGAACATCCCCCACCCTGAGCCCCTCTTCCTTCTGACTCTGGGAAACAAAGAAGCCGAGTGGCATGATTTCTGCTGCAGGGCTCCAACAACAGTGGCCGGGTTCCTAACACCTCCTCCGTCCAGGCTGGTATCTCTGCCAAAACGAGGGGCAAATCCTGAGCTCCCTTAGGATGGGAGCCGGCCCCCAGCTTCTCAGCGGACCCTGCATGTGAAGATCCCCCCTTATCCTCATCCTGCAGATCCCTCGCATCCATGGCAGAGGCTAGAGGTTGAAAGCGTACCTCGCCAGACCCCGCAAACCAAACACTGTGGCTTTTCCGGCCTGGCTTGGCAAGTGGAGAGAGAAGCCCCAGAACAGCTGTCTCCTCTTCAGTCAGTCTTGCAGCAGTACTTTAATTCTCCTTTTTTTTTTTTTTGTATGTTATTAGACCTAAATCACAGAGTCTAACTTACAAAAGTGAAAGGAACACAAAAAAATGCAAGGACACGAGAACCTGTATCCGAAGAGCCTCCCTCTCCCGCAGTTCTCACATGCACAGGCAAACGGTGCTGGTACCTTAAAACGGCGCGGTTTCCTATGCTGCCGACTCTGCCCACCAGCGAGGAAGCCCCATGGTAACTGGGCTTCCTGCTGCTCAGAAAGTGAGGTAGGGGCTGCCACAGCTGTTAAAATTGCCGAAATGCTTCGTTCTGCTCTCCTCCAAACCCACCTTATGCTCAGCCATCCCTTGCTAGCTTTGGTGCTTGGGTGGGAAACTCTGCTGCACCTGACAAGAGGCCTGATGTCTGCGCCTGCATCTCCTCACCTGCTCTGGATTTGGGAGCTGCTGCCACCATCCTAAAAGACCCCAGAGCTTCCTTCTCTGTTGGAGAACCCCTGGCCCCTTAAATATTTTGTCTGTGCTGGCTTTATCTTTATTTTTGAATGAGCTTTAATGTTCTAGAGCCTACAAATAGCCTCTGCGGTGCTTAAAATACTCTTTTTGGTTCTTCAAACTTCCCTAGCAGAGCAAGTACCCAATAGCCAGTCCCAAGAAGGGAGAAAGAAAAGAAACTAAAATAATAAATCTCCTTAGATGTCCCTAAAGTGAGTCCAGATCCCTGGGATCACCTGCTCCAGCTGTTTGAAGACTGAGCTTACTGGGGGCTGATATTAGGTGACAGCAGCCTAAATACAGTGAGGTCATCAAAAGATGACATGCTCAGTCTCCAAGCTACTGGTGGAGTTTAACTATCCAGAGGTGTGGGACTGGACTGGAGGGACAATAAGGAACAGTAGTTTACATATATCCTCAAGTGGGCTCTTCTAAACTAGTACTGGGGTAAACATGCATAAAAAATAGGTACACAGAAACACAGGATAATTTTTTAAATTTCCACTGGGTTAACACACTTATTTTATAAAATACAAGCATCACACTAATCTAGCTTTTTAAGAACATACATACGTTATTTACACGTGTAAATCAGTATTCTGCCTCTGCTGCATCCAAACTCTGCTTCTGTGCATGCCCACGCTGCAGATACACATGATAGAACTTGCACATATGCATACAGAATAGCGACCATCTAAAGTGCCTGCAGAAGTGCCCATTCATGCACATAAATCCTTGAAAATAGGTGTCTTATGCATGTTAATGGCACATATTTTTATGTGTTTCCTCAGAACGTTAGCCCCATAATGCCTGCTTTTATGTGATTCCCTGAGGGGTGGCGGGGGGGGGGGGGATGAGTAAATAGGTGTTTGTGGTGGTGTATTGGCACTTACGAAACTTTTATTATCACAAGGTAGAGCCAATGTAAGCAGGGCCGGCTCATCCACTAGGCAAACTGGGCAGTTGCCTAGGGCATTATGGCTATCCCCCTGCAGTTACGACCTTCTGCTCCTGCCCCCTCCAACAGAAAGTTGCATCAGAGAGGGACAGGAGCAGCAGGCTATCAGTACACATGTGCATGGACATTTTAAGGCTTGACATGGCATTGAAGTGGCAGTTCAGCTGCCACATCAAGGCAAGGAGGAGTCGCTGTGCTGCCCCTGCTCCCCCAGGTGAGGAGATGGATTTTGGGGGCTGACATAGTGGGCCATGTGGCACCGCAGTCGAGGGTGGGTGCAGCACAGAGGGCATGCCTAGAGTGGCGGAAACCCTTGGGCTCTAAATGTTAGGAGGAAGTGGAGGTCAAAGCAGGAATTCTTACCCAAGAAGCACATGGAGATAATGGCATGATGGGACCACCACAGGGGGCCAGGATCACAATGCCATTTTCTATTGCTCCTACCCCTCCTTCCCTGTGTTTTTCCCATCAATAGACACCATGACTAATTGAGAGGGCCACTTGGACCTAGCAGAGGAGTAGACTGGTGGTTGGCCATAACCTTAAGACTGTTGTCCCCTGAAAGCCCTCTGGAGCAGCAGGCCCCTTTTTTTCAACTGACTTGAGCCACATAAGATATGCCATACTGGGTCAGTTTTTGAAATGCCTCATTGGCTGATTTCAGTCTCTTGTAGCTAATTAACTGCTTTCTCTTGGGAATCTGAGGCCCAGGCCTTCCCTATTGGGGACCCTGACCCTGGATAGTAAGGGGGTCAAGGCCCTTGTTTCTCCCTTGCACTCATCCATTCCTCTGGGAACCCAGCCTTATCCCCATAGGAGTTGGTTGAGAGGTTTAGAGAAATCCTTTCTCCAGAAGGTAAGTCTGAGGAGGACTAGATGTTTCCCTCGGTGGAAGGCTAGGATCTCCATGATCCGCCTCTTTAGAAGAGGGTTTTTTTTATGCCCTTTCTAGATGCTATGGCAGCTCTGCATATATTGAGGTTAATAGGCAGTCTTCCTTTTCTGAAAGTGGGGTTTCGAGGCCCAGGCCTCCCCTACAGGAGACCCGGAGCCCTTAATCATCTCTGTCATGGGTGGTAAGAGGTTTAATCTTATATGTTCCTCCAGGAGCACTGCCTTTCCTCTACAGGAACTAGTTGGGATGCTGTAGAGAAATCAATTTCTCCAGAAGGTAAGTCTGAGGAGGATGGGGTGTTTTCTCTAACAGAAAACTAGGATTTTTAATGATCCATCTATTCCGCAGAAGGGGCATTCCTATGCCCTTTCAGGATGCTATGAGGTAGAGCATGCTCTTGAGTGAGATTAGCAGCTTATAGTCTATCAGGGAGAAAATCCCCAAGCTAAGCCCTAGGGGCCCTGAGATCCTGTCTTGGTTGTACCATCAGTCCCAGGATGAACTGGATCAGTCCACTGGTCTCCCACAGGTAGATGCCCTCATCATGGCAGTGACAAAAAGCACAACCATCCAAGTGGAAAAGGGCGCTGCTTTCAAGGAGTCTCATGATAGGTGAGTAGAGGCCCTCCTTAAGAATGCCTTTGCAGCTTCTGTCTTAGCCTATCACGTGGTCTTAGGTACAGACCTGGTGGCCTGAGCCCTCTTGCGCTAGATCCAGCAGTTGCTGGATGACCCAGAAACAGTGAGATTGGAGTCTGGAACCACATATTTGGATGATGCCCTGTATGACTTAATCAACATCTAAAGCTCATGGCTGCCATAGTAGTAGCTGGGGGGTGGTTTTGGCTCTGCAATTGGTCAAGTGATGCTGCCTCTAAGCTATGGTGGAGCAAGCTCCACTTTAGAAGCAAGTTGCTCTTTGGGGAGGACTTGGAGAAGTCTGAAAGGCTTGGATAGGATTTCCCTCAGAGGCTCTTGGACAATAAAACCCAGGAGCCAGTATTGCCTCATGGGGGGCTTTGCATAGAAACATAGAAAAATGACGACAGAAAAAGACCACATGGCCTATCTAGTCTGTCCTTCTATATCAATAACTACAACAGTCCCCTTTTTTTCTTTAGAGATACTCTGTGTTTGTCCCATGCTTTTTTGAACTCAGATACTGTCCTCATCTCTACCACCTCCATTGGAAGGCTATTCCTTGGATCCACCACTCTTTCCGTAAAGAAATATTTCTGCATATCACTACTGAATCTATCCCCTTTCACCCTCATCCCATGTCCCCTCATAGCAGAACTTGATTTCAATCGAAAGAGGCTCTCCCCCTGTGCATTTATGCCACGGAGGTATTTAAACGTCTCAATCATATCACCTCTATCCCGCCTTCCACTTTTGCCCTTCCTCTTCTCACTAACATATTTGAAAAATGTCTTATTCCCCCATTTTATTGCAATGGCTATTTCCTCCTCTTTTTGAATCTTTGCTTTCCTGACTACTTTGCTAGCCTTTCTAAGTTTTTCCAAATATAAATGCCTGTCTTCCTCTCTCTGTGATCTCTTGTATTTCAAGAAGGCCTCACTCTTTTTCTTCACCTTTTCAGCTACTTCTTTCGAAAGCCATATCGGTCTTTTTTCCTTTTACCTTTATTTACCATTTTAACAAAAAGGTTGGTTGCCCTTAAAATATCCCCTTTCAGTTTTTCCCACTGTTTTTCTACATCCCCCAGCTGTTCCCATCCCACTAACGACTCCCTGAGGTATTGGCCCATCTTAGCAAAGTTAGTTTTCCTAAAGTCTAAGACCCTCGCTTTTGAATGGATTCTAACAGCCCTAGTCCTAATACTGAACCACACCATCTGGTGATCACTGGATGCAAAATGATCTCCCACTACAACATCAGAAACACTTTCACCATTGGTAAGCATGAAGCATGATAATGCCCTCCATCTCCTAGGAGTCTGGGTAGGGCCTTTTTATCCTATAGGCTGAAGCAAGGCCGACCCTAGAGTTGGTCCAAAGTGTTGGAGCCCTAGCTTTACTTTCCCTCTGGCTGTCAAAATCTATTATTTAGTTTTGAATTGCCTGCTTTTGCTGCCCTCCAGACGTTGCTGTCCTAGGCAACTGCCTAGTTTGCCTAGTGGTTGGGCCAGCCCTGGGCTTAAGCCTAAGAAAGGTCAGTCCTTTTGGGGCTCTCAACATCCTCAAGATTCAGTGGTGACCCCTGCAAATCATTGCAATGAGATCCTACAGATCCCTGCTGAAGTTCAGCTAGTTGTGGAAGAGGCCTCCATCTGTTTCTCTTGGAATGGTGCCACGTCATGTCAGACCACCTCAGGCTGGGCTATATACTGGAGTTTGCAGAGCTGCTACAGGACACCTTGTGGAGTCTCCTTGCGGCTCCTGCTCAAGTGAATGACAATAGAGGAACTTGCAGTGCCTTTTGCAGTTTCAGGCTATTCTACCCATGCTTTCTGCAGAGCAGGGACAGGGATGCTATTCCTTCTATTTCTGGCGCCCAAGAAGGGAGTTTCCTACATCTATCCTAGGACTAAAGGAGCCAATGCCAAGCTCAGAATCCCACATTTCTGCATGGAAACCATCAGATTCGTTATTGAATCACTCCAGCAGAGGAATTTTCTCACCTTCCTGTATCTCGCTGAAGTGTACATCCCTATTTTCATCTGGGAACAACACTAGTTATTTCTTCACTTCGGTATTCTGAGCCAACATTTCCAGTTTCAGACTCTGCCTTTTGACCTGGCCATGGCTCCTTGCCCACTCTATTAGGGTACACCTCCTCTTGGGCAGAGTCTGCATCAGGATCTCCAGAGGATATCTGTAGGGCAGTTACCTGGTTGTCTCTGAGACTTTGGCCGCACAGTGGGATGATGTTATTCAAGGTCTTGAGCTGCCACGTAAAGTACTTTGCTATCAGAGAGACAGTGGGAGACATTGCAGAAAATATCTTTATTGTAAGTACAGTCAAACCTCGGTTTTCATTTGCCCCGGTTTTCATACGCTTCGGTTTTCAACGTCTTTTCTGACTGAGATTTTGTCCCGGTTTTCATGCATTGCTTCGGTTTTCAACGTCTTTTGACTGAGATTTTGTCCCGGTAGCAGGGAAGAAAAGCTGTCAACGTAAGCAGGAGATGTTGCATGAATGTGGGAGGCAGTTCTTTCTCTTGCAGGGTACGTCTGAAGCTATATCATTAAGATTTTCTGCCATTCTGAAGCATTGAGCAGATAATGTAAAGGTATTTTAATGGACTGAATTCAATGTGATTCCGAAGAGAGCTGGGCACAGCAGCTTGTCAGGGGTGGATAAGGCCAGATGTTAACATACTGTACTGTACAGTACTGTACTTAGCTTGCTTTCAGTGATGTTAAATGTTCATTTATCCATTTCATTAGTCATTTATATTTATTTCTCATTGTTTTCTGTATGTAAAAATATAGTTATTCTCTATAAAATGTATTTTTTGTGAATATTTTTGGGTGTCTGGAACGGATTAATTGGATTTACATTATTTCTTATGGGAAATATTGCTTCAGTTTTCATACGTTTCGGTTTTAGTCAGACTTTTTCGAACGGATTAATCATGAAAACCGAGGTTTGACTGTATGATGTTTACTGCAATCTGGCTTTTTAAAAAGATTTTTTTTGGGGGGGGGGGGGGTGGAAGGAGGGAAGGTATTCCCTGCCCCTCCTGCTCCTAGCCTCTGCCACCATCATGAGGGGTCCTCAGCGAATTTTGCTTGGGGACCCCTCATTTGAACTTACACCACTGGTCCCTCCTATTAGTGACTACATCTTTCAATACCATTGTTCCTGGTTTCCTTTAAAGTTGACTTGCACTGCAGCTTTGACCTTTCTAATTAGTATGAGACTAGCTGAAATGCAGTGAAATGAGACTATTCATTCCCCTTGTCTCTTCTAAGTCAGCTTTCCAAACCAGACTCCATGATCTCTGTACCAAATAATTGGTCCCCCCAAACTTTTAACCTCAGCACCAAAACAACCAATGGGATACCGTGATACCTGGGTACAAACTATATTGCAATGATAGGGAGATTAAATTGGTGGAGGCAGGGCCGGATTTACCTTGAGTGAGGCCCTACGCCAACAAAAATTGTGGGCCCCCAGCAGGGGCGGCCCAAGGGGGGTGCAGACCTCATTTGCATAAGGGGCCTCATTTGCATAAATATTTGCATAATGTTACCATATACTAACTTTTAGTAAACGTGCCTCTTAATGAGTGTATGGATAAAGAAAGACTAAAAGATTTCTACATTACTATAATCCAGTGCCAACTGCCAGACACATTAGGAACTACTACAAACACTGCCCATAGTAAACCCGCCGTATCCTAACAGCACTACCAGGACTCACAAAGCACCATACTCTACCAATCAAAAGGCAACACTGCAAATATTAAACCAATACATTTCAGAGAACAACAATACATGACCTACTGGGGAAAGAGAACAAGTGGCAATGTCAAATAGGAATTATATAAACAGAACACCTCAGCTCAGTTACACATGCAGAACATAGACCATCACCAAACAAGTAATCACAATTTAGAAATAGGAAGACAATAATTAAACTGGGAATCCCAAAAGCCAAACTTGGAATGTACAACACTGTAGAAATAAAACTATACATTAATTTGCTCTTGTACTAAACAAAGCGCAGATGTTAATGATGCACATTTACCAGAACTGACATATTCCAATTAATAAATTCAAAATAAAGAGATATTTTTCTACCTTTTGTGCATTTTTTTCAGCTGCAATTGCTCCAGCCACTTTCTTCTGGTTTCTTCGTGTCTTCTGCTAACTCTCCATCGCCTGCTGTCCATTTGTCCTTTCTTCTCTCTTCTAGATTTTTTCCAGTCTCTCTCTACATCTGCTTTAACATACTAATCTTTCTCCTTTTGCTCTTTCCTCATTCCTATTTCATCCACTCAAATTTTACCCCTCCATCCTCAATCCCCACTTACTCTCCCAATACCCGGCCAATTGTAGATTTTTTATCCCTCCCACACAAAATATTTTTCCCTTCTCCATTTTACTCTTCCAGCCCCATCCCATTCTAATCCTCCCCCAACATCAGCTCCCTTCTAGTTCCAGCCTCACCCAGCATCCATTCCCTTCTAGTCCCTGCATCAGCCCATTTCCAGTCCTAGCCATCCATCAGCCCATTTCCAGTCCTAGCAACCCCCCAACCCAATACCAGTCCTAGCCCCCCCATCACCCCACTTACAGTCCTTAACCCCCCATCACCCCATTTTCAGTTTAAGCCCCCCCTATAACCCATTACCAGTCCTAACCCCCCATCAGCCCACTTCCAGTCCTAACCCCATCAACCCATTTCCAGTCAGCCCCCCATAGCCCATTGCCAGTCCTACCCCCCCCTTCAGCCCACAGCCCATTACCAGTCCTAACCCCATCATCCCACCTCCAGTTTTAACCCCCCAGCCCATTTCCAGTCCTAGCCCCCCATAGCCCATTACCAGACAACCCCCATCAGCCCACAGCCCATTACCAGTCTTAACCCCCCCAAAGCCCATTACCAGTTCTAACCCCCCCCAACAGCCCATTACCAGTCCTAACCCCATCAGCCCACCTCCAGTCTTAACCCCCCAGCCCATTTCCAGTCCTAGCCCCCCCATAGCCCATTACCAGACAGCCCCCATCAGCCCACAGCCCATTACCAGTCTTAACCCCCCCCAAAGCCCATTGCCAGTTATAAGCCCCCCAACAGCCCACAGTCCATTACCAGTCCTAACCCCATCAGCCCACCTCTAGCCTTAACCCCCCCCAGCCCAGCCCAGCCCAGCCCAGCCCATTTCCAGCCCCAGCCCCCCAATAGCCCATTACCAGTCCTACCCCCCCCCATAGCCCATTACCAGCCCTACCCCCCCAATAGCCCATTACCAGTCCTACCCCCCCCATAGCCCATTACCCGCCCTACCCCCCCCCAGAGCCCATTACCACTCCTCCCCCCCCCGGCCTACATTACAATTTAATTAAACAAAAAAACCTTGTGGCTGCCGCCGCGGGGCCCCCTCTGCTGCCGCGGGGGCCCCGTCTACAAGCTGAAGCCGTCGGGTCGGGTCGGGTCGGGTCTCTCCCTCCCTCCCTCCCTCGCTGCAGGCTGCAGGCTGCGAGAGACGCGAAGGGAGAGCATCTCCTCGCGTCTGTGTTAAGCCCGCAGGGGCTGATGGGAAATCCCATCAGCCCCTGCGGGCTTAACACAGACGCGAGGAGACGCTCTATCTTCGCGTCTCTCGCAGCCTGCAGCGAGGGAGGGAGGGAGAGAGAGACCCGACCCGACGGCTTCAGCTTGTAGACGGGGCCCCCGCGGCAGCAGAGGGGGCCCCGCGGCGGCAGCCACCAGGTTTTTTTTTTTAATTGTGTTTAAAAAAAATTACCTGGTTCTTTTTTTGTGGGCCCCTGCCGGCTGTGGGCCCTACGCCATGGCGTACATGGCGTATAGGTAAATCCGGCCCTGGGTGGAGGGGTTGTGCTCTATGTTAGAGAGGGCATTGAGTTACACAGGATAAAGGTTTTGTGGGAAACAAAATAGACTGTAGAACCTCTATGGATAGAAATTCCATGTAAAAAGGGGAAGGTAATGGCAGTGGGGGTGTACTACCATCCGCCTGGCCAGAATGAACAGATGAATGATGAAATGCTAAAAGAAATCAGGGAAGCTAACAAAAGTTACAACACAGTAATAATAGGTGATTTAAATTACCCCAGAATCGACTGGGTCAATCACAGCAGGACATGCTAGGGAGATAAAGTTTCTAGATGAAATAAATGACTGCTTCTTGGAGCAGCTGGTTCATGAACTGACAAGAGGAGAATTATTTTGGACCTAGTCCTTTATGGAACACAGGATCTGTTGCAAGAGATAACAGCATTAGGGCCACTTGGCAATAGTGATCCTAGCATGATTGCATTTTATTTAATAAATGGTGGGAGGATAGCAAGGATATCCATGGTACTACCTTTTAAGTTTCAAAAGGGAGACTGTGGGGTATGTTTACTAAACAGTCTTAATGTTACCGGCGTTAGTTGCAGTCTTACTGTGACGAATGCCATATAAGGTAGTGGGCATTCCGGTCTTAAGGTAGCATTTTGGGTTATCACGCGATAGAGGGAGCCGTAGCATGCTAACGAGCGTTAGCCTTAATTAGGTGCGCAAAACCTAGAAACACAGCAACAGAGTTGTAGCACAATGATTAATACATTGACTGATGAAACAGGGGTCATGAGTTTGATCCCCTAGTGGGCTTAATGAGTAAGGCTGTCTGAGGTATTACCCTTTACTTTAAATCAGTGCTGTCTGAGGCATTTACATTTTTAATTTAAATTAGTGCTGCCAGCAAACACACACTCACAGTGCCGTAACCTAAGGTGCCGCATAAGGCATCCTATAAGGCACCCCAGAGAGCACATTATAAAGTGCACTGTCCGCCAATGCACCTTATAATGTTCCCTATAGGGTGCCTTATAAGGCGCTTTATAGGGTGCCTTATAGGGCGCCTTATGAGGCACCTTAAGGTTACAGCACTGTGAGGGTGTTTTTGCTGGCAGCACTAATTTAAATTAAAAAAGGAAATGCCTCAGACAGCCCTATCAAATAACACCACTGTGGGATCAAACCCATGACCTCTCACTCCACAGTAAGTGAAATAACCAGTGGGCTACATTTCTAAAGCTGCTAACAAACCCCTGGCTGGCTACAGAAGGACTGCAGGTCACCACACAAACTGTCTGCTGTGGTTACCAGGATAGGGTTAACCCACCCGTACCTATGATGCACTGCACATGCAGATCAGCAGTCTACAGATGATCACAAGATGGGGTATGCACCCCCACAGCACCTCGGCCTGGTAGGGGGAACTGACCATGTATGTTACTGGCACAGAGGAGCTACAGACCGACACATTGTGGGGGTACTGTGCTCACCCTGAGGGTGAGGTGGGTCGCCCAGCACCAGGTCTGCAGCACCTGGCTTAGCTGAGATAGGCTATGCTGCAGGTTGCCATCAGTGCCAGTGTGTGATAGGTAGTCCTTGTAGACACACCTAGGATGCACCTGTGTCCATCCATATTTCCCAGTCACGTCTAGCCCTTGTGGACTATGATGCACCCTGAATAATGCATATCCTGTGTGGGTGCCATGGTCACATGATTTAAGTGAAAGGGGGTGTTTGGACCCATAGGCAGATTACATAGCACCACCCAACCCGCCCTCTGGGGCTCAGGGTGTGGGGACATGATCTCCCACCAACAGATCCACATTCTACATCCCTGCAATGGTGGCAATAGAGGGGACCATTAACCCCAGTCCTGCTGGGGAACAGACACTCTACAGGGTAGTCAATGCAGCTCCGTACACATCCATAAGGCAATGGCAGACAGACAGTAGGCCTGGAAATGCTCAGCTGCCCCCCACCACTATCTGACATTCTCCAGCAGCAAGCACAGTGAGTCTCCAGCCGCTGCACCCTGCATGGTGTTCCAGCCATACACATACTAACTGCAGACAGTCTGCTAGCTAGTCCGTAGTGCATGTTCCTGGAGAAGATGTGTGTGTACCCAAAACTGGAATGTGAGCACACACACCAAGCAGATAAGTCAGTGATTGGGCCCCAAAAAAGAGAACCAATAAATATTACTTGAAAAAAAAATACTATATAGCACTATGGGGGAACCTAGCCATGCCGTGGTCACTGCTCACTCAGGGTGAGAGTGACCTTCCAGCAGGACATGCTGTGGCCACCCTGTCCGTGCAGGTGGTGGCTGGGCACTAAAATGCTCCAGCCATTGCCCTATGCCCTGTGCAGATGCATCCTGCCCAGGCCACCCTGTCAGGACCATACCCACAGTAACTTGCTCCTCATTATGCACATTGGCAGGCTAACACTGGAAACAGTGCAAGCAGTGTGGGCTCAGTAAGGTGTAGGCAGCCACAACACACTGGATAGACAGACACATACTCCCACAACTATGCCAGCATTGTGCAAATATAGAGGCTTTTGGCAGCCCTGGCCACCATACCAGCCCTGGGCACAGTGCAGGCATGGCTATGGTACGCAATACTGTTGGGGTCACTCCCTGGGGTGGTAAACACTGTCAGAAACCAAAACTGAAACACACTCCACAGATATCAGAAAGGTTGCTATGATGCAACTCTATCAGCAAATTGTGCTTTACTTAGGACTTGTCTGCCATTAATCATAGCAACCTTTTGATATATGTGTAACGTATTCCCAAGTTTAGGGTGGGATTGCTAAGGTATGCAAGTGCTAGTATTGGGAGATGCTCCTGCGCGCAGGGCTCAACAGCCTGACTCTCCATGAGACTTTGGATAGTGCAGCCTGTGGGTGTGGGTGTGGGTGTTTATGCCACTGTTGGCCTCTGCTCTAGGGCAGAGGTTCCCAATTCTGATCCTGGTGGGCCTAACACTGTTCAGGTTTTCATGCTGTCCCTAATGAATATGCATGAGATACATTTGCATACAATGGGGCAGCGCATACTAATGCAGCACAGACATAGTTATTAGGGACAGCATGAAACCTGAATGGTGTTTGGCCCTCCAGGACTGCAGTTGGGAAACTCTGCTCTAGGGATTGCACATGTTTATGGTGTCTGTGCTCTGTAGGGTAAAATATAGGCGTTTCAGGCATGTTTATTTTATCTGTAATAAAGGTTCCATCTTTATTACCATGGTTTAGTACTGGGTAAAATATGGGGACAGGATTGGCAGGAGCCACAGCTTGGACTTGAACTTGTGACCATTTGCTCTTGAACACACTGGCTGTGTGTACTGCACCACACTGTTGCCACAGGGACAGTTCATTGTATGGAGATATCATGACTGTTCGTCAGACAGACCCTGCCTGTTGCATTGCACAGCACCCACCTAAACGGGGCTAGGCCATGGTCTGCTGTGGGCAGATGCCACTGTCCCCTTCGCCACCAGCACCCCTCCGCCACCATGCTTCCATGCCATTATGCCGGTGGTGCTGGTGGTGTGCAGTCCCAGACCATCCAGTATGCCAGTAGGCAGCTGCCTATCATGTGTGTTCTCGGGTAGGGGTGCCTACATAGACATGCACGCTTCCCCCCCCCCCCGCACCGCCTGCCAATGTTATGTGCCCTTGGGGGTACCTACTGGGTAATCTCCCCTGTGACACTGTGGGACACACACTCGTGCCCATGTTGGACCATTGACAGTTGCTGTCTGGCTGCTTTACAGTTTTGGCATTCCTATGTGCCACCTAGGACTCTGCCTAGCCCCCACTGTGCCCCAGCTGGACCACAGCATGTGCCGCCTGCAGCCCCCTGTATCCCATTTTCAGCATCAGTACAGTTGCCGTTTCCTATGTGCCCACTCTGCTGTTGCTGCACATGTGCACACCATAACAAACCTGCCCAATCTAAATGACAGAAACCCTGATCAGCGCTATTTCAATGTGGGATCATTCACTTTGTAGGGGGACAGAGCATAGACCTTTCCAAACATGATATCTTAATTTATACGCTTTATCAGTAGTGTTGCTTTATGTTTATCATTAATATCACTATTGGCCAGCTTGGTTATTGGGATTTTAGATGTGGTTCTGGTCCTTTTATATGTTTATTTGCCTCTTTGTTCCCTGCACATGTGTCACAACAATCACTTTTTTGGGTTTCCCTGCCTTTGCTGCACATTGCTGACTGAAATTGTTTCTCTTTCCTGCAAATGTGCCTTAATGAGAGGGTTTCACTAGCGTTAGTGTTCAGACCCGGATTTCACAGCGTTAGTGTGCCTGGAGCCTCTCCCCTCCCACTCTCTGCCCATTGACCCCTTCTCTCCACCCTCTAGGAAGCCTTACTCCACCCTTCAGACCCGGATTTCACAGCGTTAGTGTGCCTTAACGCCACCCCTGCGTTATCGCGTGATAAGTGACGTTATCATGCAATTTACATTATCGCACAATAACATCACTTATCACACGATAATACCACCGCTGCAACATTAAGACGGTTTAGTAAACATGCCCCTGTGTGCCTTTTTGTGATTGGTCACTGTTAGAAGCAGGATACTGGGCTTGATGGACCTTGGTCTGACCCAGTGTGGCATTTCTTATGTTCTTAAAATGAGAAAAATAGCATGGGCATTGTTCAAAAATACTATCTTGGGGAGAAAACCAAAAGAAATCAATAACAAGAAAAAACAGGGCAAGGAACACCGAACCAAAGAAAGGTGGCCCAGCCACACAGAGCAGTCATTTAGTTATACCCTCCCACCGCCTGACAATTTCTAAATGACAGCATAATGACATAAAGGAAAAGCAAAAGTCACTGCGCCTTTTCCTTGTCAACAATCCACCTTTCCAAATCTGAAAATGACAAAAAGATAAACCTGTCATATCCAAGAGATACAAAGCATTTACATGGGTAGCACAAGAAAAAAGTAGCGCCTAAGGCAAGAGTTCTAGACAAGAGCAAGAAAGGACTTCCTACGTGCTTGTGTTGCGCAAGATACATCAGGAAAAATAGAGACCTTATCACCACAATAGAGATTGTCTTTTTTCCGAAAATAAGCTTTAAGAATAGAGATTTTGGGGTATGTTTACTAAACTGTCTTAACGTGCGCCCGGCGTTAGTGTGCAGGATGCCATAAAAGGAGTGGGTGTTTCAGTCTTAATGTAGCAAAACGGGATTATCGCGCAATAACGTGCGCTGCGCACATTATCGGGCGAGATGCCGCTAAGCACGTTAACAAGCGGTAATCTTAAGTAGGCGCGCAGACATGTAAACACAGATGCAGAGGTGTAGCACAATGGTAAATATACTGACTGATAGTACAGGGGTCATGAGTTTGATCCCCCAGTATGCATAAGGCTGGCTGAGGCATTAGCTTTTACGTGTAATTATTGCTGTTTGAGGCATTTTAGTTGAATTTTAATTAGTGCTGCCAGCAAACAAACCCTCACGTGCAGTAACCTAAGGTGCCACACAAGGCACCCTATAAGGCACTCCATAGGGCACATTATAAAGTACACTGTCCGCCAAGGCACCCTATAATGTCCCCTATAGGGCACCTATAAGGCGCTTTAGAGGACACTTTATAAGGCGCTTTAGAGGACACCTGATAAGGCACCTTATAAGGCGCCCTATAAGGCACCTTATGGTTACAGTACACTGAGGGTGTTTTTGCTGGCAGCACTAATGTATATTAAAAATGCCTCAGACAGCCCTATCAAATAACCCCACCATGGGTTTAAACCCATGACCTCTGGCTCCACCGGCAGTGAAGTAACCAGTGGGCTACAGCTCTATAGCTGCTAACAAACCCCTGGCTGACTGCAGAAGGACTGCACGTCACCACACAAACTGTCTGATGTGGTTACCAGGATAGGGTTAACCCACTCGTACCCATGATGCACTGCACATGCAAATCAGCAGTCTACAGATCAGCAAAAGATGGGGTATGCACCCCCACAGCACCTCGGCCTGGTAGGGGGAACTGACCATGTGTGGTACTGGCACAGAGTAGCTACAGACCATCACATTGTGCGGATACAGTGCTCACCCTGAGGGTGAGGTGGGGCACCCAGCACCAGGTCCACAGCACCTTTCATAACTGCAATATGCCATGCTGAAGGTCGCCATCAATGCTACTGTGTGTGATAGGTAGTTCCTGCAAACACACCTAGGATACATCTGTGTCCTTCTGTATTTCTCAGTTATGTCTAGCCCTTATGGGCTATGATGCACCCAGAATAGTGCATATCCTGTGTTGGTGCTATGGTTACATGATGTAAGAGAAGGGGAGGTATTTAGACCCATAGGCAGATTATGTAACACCACCCAACCCCACCCCTGTGGCTCAGGGTGGGAAACAGGATCTCACACCAACAGATCCACATTCTACCTCCCTGCAATGGTGGCAGTAGAGGGGACCATCAACCCCAGTCCTGCTGGGGAAAAGACACCCTACAGGACAGGCAATGCAGAGCTGTACACATCCATAAAGCAATAGCAGACAGACAGTAGGCATGGAAATGCTCAGCTGCCCCCCACCACTATCTGACATTCTCCAGCAGCAAGCCTCCAGCCGCAGCACCCTGCAAGGTGTTCCAGCATGACACATACTAGCTACAGACAGTCTGCTAGCTAGTCCATAGTGCATGTTCCTGGCAGGAAATGCATGTACCCAGAACTGGGATGTCAGCATACACACCAAGCAAATAAAGCAGTGATTAGACCCCAAAAGAGAACCCACAAATATCACATGAGTGAAATACTATATAGCACTATGGGGGAACCTAGCCATGCCGTGGTCACTGCTCAGTCAGAGTGAGAGTTGCCTCTCAGCAGGACATGCTGTGGTCACCCTGTCCATGCAGGTGGTGGCCGGCCACTACAGTGTCCGAGCCATTGCTCTATCCTCTGTACAGATGAATCCAGGCCAGGCCACCCTATCCAGGCTATTCCCACAGTACCTTGCTCCTCATTATGCATATTGGCAAGCCAATACTGGCAACAGTGCTAGCAGTGTGGGCTGTGGAGGGTGTTGGCAGCTACCACACACTGGATAGACAGACACACACTCCCCACACCTATGCCAGCATTGTGCAACTATAGAGGTGTTTTGCAGCCCTGGCCACAGCACCAGTCCTGGGCACAGTGCAGGCATGGCTATGGTACGCAATACTGTTGGGGGTCACTCCCCAGGGTGGTAAACACTGTCAGACACAAGACCTGTAGCACACTCCAGAGACATCAGAAAGGTTGCTATGATGTAGCTCACTCAGAAAATTGTACTTAACGTTGGAATTGCTATCTGCCAGTAATCATAGCAACCTTTTGATAGCTGTGTACCGTATTCCCAGGTTTAGGGTGGCATTGCTAAGGTAGAAAATGCAATGTGTGCCTTCAAGTCAGTCCTGACTCCTGGTGACCCAGAAGCTCCTGGGTTTTCTTGGCAGTGTCACCAGAAGTAGATTGCCAGGCCTTTCTTCTGAGGCAATGGAGGGTTAAGTGACTTGCCCAAGGCCAGAAAGAGTGCTAGTGGGAACTGAACCCTGGTTGCTTGGTTACCAAGCCAGTGTTCTAACCACTAGGCTACTCCTCCACTCCTTGCTAAGGTATGCAATTGCTAGTATTGGGAGATGCATGCAGGGCCCAACATCCTGCTTCTCCAGGAGGCATTGGATAATGGAGCCTGTGGGTGCGGATGTGTCTGCCCCTGTTGGCCACTGCTTTGGGGCACAGGTTCCCAACTCCAGTCCTGGTGGGCCAGACACTGTTTGGGTTTTCATGCTGTCCCTCATGAATATGCATGAGATACATCTGCATACCATGGGGGCGGCGCATAGAAATGCAGCACAGGCATCTTTATTAGAGACAGCATGGAACCTGAATGGTGTTTGGCCCTCCAGGACTGCATTTGAGAGACTCTGCTCTAGGTAATGCGCATGTTTATGGTGTCTATGCTCTGTAGGGCAAAATGTAGGTGTTTTGGGCATGTTTACGTCATCTGCAATAAAGGTTCTGTCTGTATTAGCATGTTTTAGTAGTGGGTGAAATATGGGGACTGGGTTGGTAGGAACCACAGCTGGGACTTGAACCTGTGACCTTCTGCTCCTGAACACACTGGTTGTGTACTGCACCACTGTGTTGCCACAGAGACAGTGCATTCCCTGGTGATACCATGACTGTTCGTCAGACAGGGCCTGTCCGTTGCAGTGCATGGCACCCACCTACACAGGGCTAGGCCAGGGTCTGCTCTGGGCAGCTGCCACTGTCCCCTCCACCACCAGTATCCCTCTGCCACCATGCTGACATGCCCTTCTGCTGGTGGTGCTGGTGGTGTGCAGTCTCAGGCCCTCCAGTGTGCGGGTAGGCGGCTGCCTATGGTGCGGGTTCTGGGGTAGGGGTGCCTGCATAGCTGTCCATGCTTCCCCCCAGCACCTCTTGCCAATGTTCTGTGCCCTTGGGGGTACCTGCTGGATACTATCCCCTGTGACACCATGGGAAGCACACTTGTGCCCATGTTGGGCCCTCAGCAGTTGCTGTCTGGCTGCTCTACTTTTTTAGCATTCCTATGGGCCAGCTAGGCATCACCCTAGTCCGCACTGTGGGTCAGCTGCACCGCAGCATGTGCCGCCTGAAGTCCTCTGTGTTCCCTTTTCCAGCATCTGTCCAGTTGCCCGTTCCGACATGCCCACCCTGCTGTTGCAGAACATGTGCACGTCATAGGAAACCTGACCAATGGGGTCGGAAATCCTGCGCAGCGCAATTTCACCTTGTATGGGGACGGAGCATAGACCCTTCCAAAATTCATATCTTTTTGTGGAGCTTTTTTGGGAGTGTTTTTTGATCCCATTGATATCACTATTACCCAGCTTGGTTATGTGTTTTTTACATTTTCTTCTGTTCATTTTCACTGTTTATTTTCCCTTTTGTTCCGTGCACATGTATCACACATCACTTTTTGTAGGTTTCCCTGGTTTTACTGTACATTGCTGACGGAAATGGTTTCTTTTCCCTTTAAATCAGCTCTAACGCCAGGGTTTCACTGGCGTTAGTTTTGAGTCTCGGATTTCACAGCTTTAGTGTGCGGGGAGCCTCTCCCCTCCCACTCTCCGCCCATGACCCTCTCTCTCCGCCCCTGGGGAGCCTTCCTCCGCCCTCTGGGAGCCTTCCTCCGCCCTCCGGGAGCCTTTCTCCACCTTCAGCGCTCGTTTGCGCCGCTAAGGTACCTGTGCGCCTGATAAAGAGCCATTATTGGGCAATAAGGTACCTTATCGCGCGATAAGGTCGCAGAGCGCACATTAAGATGGTTTAGTAAACATACCCCTTTATCTTCTTCAGAAACCAAAGTTACTAATAATGTGGCTCTAGTGGAAATAATATCTTGAGTGACTTCCAAGAAGGCAGTCAAGTTAAACCAATTTTTATCTTCAAGAACAGCTACTTCCCCTTCCCCAACACCTGGAGAAACAATTTTTGAGGAAATATAATAACATTAAGCAAACACTATAGCATCGGCGGTGGGGAGGAGAAGAACATCTTTTAACCCTGGAATTACCGAGATTTTTTTGCACACACTGAATACCGTTGGGGTCATAAATGACCCCACGACGAATTTTAATTGTTAACCATGAAAAATTTAAACTAAACAGACAAAATATTATTCCAAATTAATTATTTATTATATGAAGGTTAAATGTTTTGAAATGTAATGCTTTATCATAAAATTACACGAAGAAGAGTTGCCATGAAAGCAGTTTTTGCATGCACTTGATGAACACAGTAAAGTAGTACAGTCATTTGCATGAGACACAAACAATTTCTGAATGTTTTTTGCAAACATTGCGCTTGCAGGAGGTGCAAACTATGTTGCTTATCTTGTCTTTTTTCTGGAACAGCAATGACACCTTGCCTTTTCTTTGGGATCCTGACATTGCAAACAGCATCAGTGGCTTCTTCAATGCTGGAAGAAGTCTCGCTGCAATTACTCTGAAGCAGCTGCTTTCCTAATTCCAAGAGGAATAGATGACATCTGTGCTTTGACTTGGACTGCCATTCTGGATTTAGTGACATCCAAACAATGAAGGCGTTCAAAGCACTGATGTCCAACATGTTGTAGAAGATTGTCACTGGCCAGCGCCTTGTCATTCGTTTTGTGGTATACGTGCGCAACATTTGATCTGCCGTATCTACTCCACCTTTACTAGAATTATAGTCCAAGATCATGCATGGTTTTTTGTCTGGACATGTGTTATCTACTTCTTCTTGATCATGCAAACTGCTCAGATGAACAACCACTTTTCCTTTCTTCGAGCAATAGGAAACCAGAGTGGCGTCATCGCGAAAGGCAAACAGTGAAGTGAATACCTCTTGGCCCTTTGCTGTTACAAATTCTGGAGGTAATTCTTTTCTGTTCTTTCAAATTGTCCCCAAAAGTGTCATTTGTTTTTCTAGCAATTTCCGTGACAGGGATAAACTGCAGAAGAAATTGTCAACAGTAACATTTCTGCCATATTGCGTCAATCCTTCAGTGAGCTGCAGCACAACCCTTTCACCCTGATTCTGTTCCCTGTTTTGTCCGAGTTCCCTTCCTGTATATACTTGAAGACGCAGAACACATGGCGTTGCACTGTCACACAACATCCATAGCTTTATGCCATATTTCCCAGGTTTGCTGGGAATATATTGTCTGAACGGAACACGGCCACGAAATGTAAGCAGTTGCTCATCTAAGGTAACATTTTCACCAGGAACAAAGGCGTCACTTAGAGTTGCTTCTCAGGTATCAAAAACATGTCTGATTGGAGCAAGCTTATCCACGCCTCGTTGTTCACATCTGTTGGTTGCATCATCAAATCTGAGAGCACAAGAAATTTGCAGAAAACGGTTACGGACCATATTTTTGCCGAAAGCAGAACGACCATCTTCAAGGTTCCGCAACTGAACTATTGATTCATTTCGTGACTTGTACACGCCTGAGAGGATCAGAAGTCCAAGAAAATGTTGAAATTCTCCATCTGTCAAATCTTTCCAGGTGTCGTCATAAATGTGTCTTCCTTGTTTGCTTGTCCACATCATGATTTCATTCAATAAGTTCTTCCTCATGAACAAGTGGAATGCTGCGAGAGGGCAATCAACATTTCGTACAGCATACCTTGTAGGACCTTGTTGTACAGGCATGACATTGGCTCTGGCGTATCTTCCAGCAGCTTGCTTTATAGGTTTCCTGTTCCATGATGTGGCATCCTTAGATATATAGGCTTCAATGGCAACATTTGTGCTTATAGTTGATAACCTCTTAGCTTCTCTACAACCACAACTAAGATTCCAAACAGATGATACTGACACCGAGGACTCCTGCCTTCTTCCCCGTCCAGCACAGCCTCGACCTTTGCCTCGACCTGTAACTTGACTCTTTGCTGCAGGCGATGTTACCGGCTCAACATCAGTGTCTCATTCACTTGGTGACCAACTGCTGTCGCCATCTGAATCATGACTGTCATCATCAGATTTATCGCCCAAACCTGGCTGATATGCTTCTTCGCTTGCTGAATATGCTGCATCATCAGACGACTCTGAGCCGTCACTGTCAACATCTCGTTGCAATATTTCTCTTACTTGGGCAGCTGAATACTTTTGTTTTGACATCATAAACAATAACCGAAAATAAATAAACAAAGATAAAGTTGAATAAAACACAAAGCAGTTTTACTATAGATGTACAATAATCGTGATGAACGAGCTGAAAGCCTTTAGATTTCATCGGAAATGAGAGAACGTATGATATCAATTACAGAAAATGTGTAATTTTCATAAAATAAGAGTACAAAAAATAAAGATACATAATTAATGATAAATATCTTTGTCAGATCAAAAAATTCACAAAACTGCAAATTGTATCACGATCCAAACCAAATGTAAGCAACTGGGGTCAAAAATGACCCCACTGGTACTCTGTGCTGCAATTCATCACTAGCGTCACCTAGCGGATGAAAATTATTCCTCTGATGGTGCAATATAAAGAGAATACTGACATGTGAAAAGTCATAAAAAGATTACATTCTTGAACAACTAGTTTCCGAGATACGCATTGTGAAACTTGCAATGGGGTCACTTTTGACCCCATTGGTACTCCCAGGGTTAAATATTTCCTAAACAGTATTGATGGAGATAATAAACTACTAGAAGGAAAATTTAAAACTCTCAAATTCTTAGACCTAGCCATATTCTCTAAATTCTCAAGTTTTTGACACATAATAGAACTTTCTTTCTTGGTAGCAGACTGAAATAAAGAAAATGATTTAACCTGCGTATCTATACTCGAAATAGATGAATGCAACATTCCAATCTATCAAGATTCTGAAATTTAATAACAGTCTCCCTAGTAAATTGACATAAAGAGGGAACAGTCTCAGCAAGAATCTGTTCAGTACGATTGACTACTTGCCAAATATCCAGAAGAGAGATGGAGGAGACTTGTGAGTCACCAGGAGGAATGGAGGGCTCTGACCAAGAAACCATTTTGGGAAGCATAACTTCCTTCTGTTAACTCAAAACACCGAACTGAGGCTCAGCAGAGAATAAAAAAAAAACCAGGAGGAAGAGGAGGGGTACGCTCAGGAGAGCTAAGACTTGGCCCCTCCAGTGAGGGGTGAAAAGGAACAGTACCTGGTGGTGTTAAGACCGGTGTAGATATTACATGCTTGTCCATAGGGCCACCAGCAGCCACAGCCACGAGAGTTTTCTTTTTCCTTTTACCGCCGGGCATCGCCACTTCACAGATCTATAAATGCTTCCAATGTACTCCTAAGGGACTCACAAGGGGCATACATCCCCCTTGGAAAACACCCCATACAAAATGCCCCAACAAGCGCCGTAAAGAACTCTAGATATATTAAGGAGCTTCAAAATGACATCAGCAGTGACTGCCCCGCACGGGCCGGCTCTCTCCAGCACCAGCTGTTCTCACTCTTCACAGCGTGTGAAACTGCAGGCAACACTCCCAAGAAACAGCTCCGTGCACAGATCCTTTATGGTTTTTCTCCCCGAGATGTGGGCTAATGTACTTGTTTGTATTATTTCTCTTTTGAATTATTTCTATTATTGACTTATTGTGTTTCTCTATACTTTGTGAACATTGTATAGTTTTTGAAAATTTAAATAAACAGAATTAAAGTAAAAATACTATCTTAAAAGTCCTGACAACATGTATTCCATGCTTTAAGAAAGATGTAAGGAAGACCAAAAAACTACCAGGTGAGGTCAGAGAGGCTGTTGTAGCTAAAAAAGCACCTTTCAGGAAATGGAGAAAAGGAACAAAATGATGAAAACAGCAAGAACACAATCACTGGCAAGTTGGATGCAAGGCATAGATAAGGCAGACAAAGAGAGAATCTGAAAGAAAGCTTGCTGTAGAAGCAAAAATGCACAATAAAAACTTTTTCAAGTACATTCATAGCAAAACACATCTGAGAGAGTCAGATGGACCATTAGATGACAGAGGGACAAAAGGGGTGCTAAGGGAGAACAAGGTCATAGAAAAGAGACTAAATTAATTATTTGCTTTGGTCCTTACAGAAGAAGATATGGAGTGGAGGAGTGGCCTAGTGGTTGGGGCAAGGTACTTCAGGCCAGAAGGTCAAGGGTTCAAATCCCACTAGAGGACAGCAACCTTGGGCCAGAAGGACTGAGGTTTCTAGTCCCACAGGTGCTCCTTGTGGTCTTGGGCAAGCCACTTAACCCTCCATAGCCCATGTTCCCTGTAAAATAGTTATCTTCAAGTTATAATGCCCTGTTCAATGTAATTTCAGTTTGTTCAATGTAAATACCGGCTTAGCCGCCAGGCCCTGGTCCCGCGGCTGCCTGATAACCGGGTTCCCGGGGCCCGGTCGCAAGGCAGCCTCCTTCTCGGGGTAGAGGTGGGGGGGTGCAGTTGGGCTCGTGCTGGGCCCCCTGCGTGCGCATGGCAGCCCAGTGATTGGCTGTGCGGGCACTCACCGGGGGCGGGGCAATGCGAGCAAGGAGGGATCGCCGGTTGGCGATCTCCCTCTTCCTCCTTGCTCGCGGTTGGATCGAGGTTGGTGCCGGGTGTTGCTCTAGCCTGGGGTGGGTTTCGGCCTTTTGAGGCCTCGTTCCGGGCTGTTTGGGGGCCACGGGTCCTCAGGTCATCGTCGCCCTCAGGCTGGGCTCCGATTCCGGCCGCGCGGCATACAAAAAATATATAAATAATTAGTCTGGCGCACGTGTGCGGCCTGGCTCCCGAGCACGTGGGAGCTCGTTTGCCGGCATTGCCTGGGTGCGGGCGCGGGCCCGCGTTCTCCTAGCAGGGGCAGCTTGTGGTTTCTCCGGCCCGGCCACCTTTCGCACGTCGTGCTCCGGGGGGGGGGGGGGGCCCTGAGCGCGTGAATAAATCTCACCAGCCCACAAATACAAAAAAATAAATAAATAAATAAATAAATAAATAAAATATAATAAAAGGAAAACAACGCAAAGCAACCTTTCACAGGCTCTCAATCCACCTCCGTGCCCGGGCCTTGTACAGAGGGCCTAGGCTGCTGCGGGCCACTTGTACTGGGCCAGCACTTATGGCCCCACAGCTCCCAGCACGGGGGGCGGCCAAAGGACCGCGGGGCGTGGCGCGGGGACGGGGGGCTGCGCGGCGTGGGCCTCTGCCCGCTGCCCGCGGCAGGGCAGCGCCCTCGGCTTCCGCGGCATCCAGTGCTCGGGCCGGGTCCCGGCGGGGCCGTGGGCGCGGCAGGGGGGGGTTCTCGGGGGAGCGGGCCCAGCAGTGGGTTCACGGCACCTCTGCCTGTGGAGGTGAGCGCCTCCGTGGGTGCTCTGCCGCCTACGGCGGGCGTCCCGGGTGGGGTTTCTGCGCTGGCATTGCTCGGGGGGTCAGCGGAGCAGGGCTGCTCGGTCGGCACGGGGCTGGGGTCCCCTCGGGTCCCGGCGCCTGACCTGCCCTCTGGGGCGGGGGGGGGGCTGGCGTTCGGTCTCATCCCCTCCCCGGATAGGGGTGGAGCCAGGGCCAGCTCCCTCTTCCCTGGGTTCCCCTTCCCCTCCGGGGTTCTTCGGTTTGTCGGGCCCTTGGGCGTACGGGGTGGTCCCGTGGGGGGGGTTTGGGCCCCTGGGGGGGTGGCTGGGGAGGGTGGCTGGGGGGGGCGAGGTTTGACGGGGGGGTCCACGGCATGGGAGGCGGGGGGTTAGGGCCTTCGGCCTGCGCCTGGGGGGGCGGGCCCTCCACAGTTCTCAGTACTCCTGGGGCCCCGGCTGCTGGTTTTTCTTCTGTCTCTTCACAGGTCCCGGGGTGTTCGACGCTGGCCACTGACATGGCTGCTTCCGACGGATCGGCGAGAGCGGGCCCTTCGGGTTCCCCGGCGGCGCTGGCTGTCCCGGTCTCTGGCACGTCCACCGGTGGAGCTCCGGTCGCCGCCCCCGGGGGCGCTGGTGAGTATACTGTCGGGGCAGGGGGTGTGCTTAGTGACTCCGTTCCGGGTCCTGAGGGGGGGGCAGGGCAAAAGGGAAGCGCAAGCGGGCTCGTCGCTGTAGGAGAGCGTCCTCGTCCTCATCCTCGGGCACTTCGCACACTTCGGTTTCGGTGGTGGTGGAGGGGGGTGCCGTGGGCGGGTCCTCCGTTATACGCTGTGCTGAGCTGTGGGAGTCGGTCCCGCGGAAGTTGCGCCGGCGGATCAAGCGGCGTAGATACATTGACATCTTCCGTTTGCTCGATGGCCGCAAGCGCTCCGGTGAGAGCCGTAAGAAGCGCAAGGAGGACGAGAAGGCGGGTCGGGTGCGCAAGGTCTCCCGCAACACCCTCAACTGGACCCGTGCATTTCTGCGCCTGGCGAGTGTCTGGGGGCATTACTTCCCGGACCAGTATGGGGCTTTACTGGCCTATGCCGACAACATATTGGCGGCGTCCCAGGCCCACGACGGGTGGGCCTGGTTGAATTACGATGAGGAGTTCCGTGATCAGATGGAGGAGAACAGTCTCTTGCAGTGGGGTACCAAGGACATCAACCTGTGGTTGACCCAGATGTCTGCGAGGGGGTGGGGTGGAGGAGCCAGTGCGGGGGGGGGCAAGACGGGCGCGGCCCCGCTGCTTGCGGGGGGTCGGTCCTTTCGTGCCTCCGGTGCGGCTTTGCTTCAGCAAAAGGCGGGGGTCCTCAGTGGGGATGTCTGCTGGCGCTTCAATAAGGCGTCCTTCCCCTTCCCGGACTGCAAATTTAAGCATGCTTGCTCCTTGTGTGGGGGAGCGCACGCAGCCACGAAGTGCAGCCGTAAGGGGGTCGCGGGGTCCCCTGCGGGGGGGAAGTGAGGCTGCGGCGGTCCTGGCACGTACCCCCATATGGGTCGCGGCGATGCGCCCGTGGTTGCTCGAGTACGGGGGTTCCCGCAGGGGTAGGGCGGCTGGGCTGATTTTAGGGGGGTTCACACGGGGTTTTCGCATTCCCGTGCAATGTGCGTCCGCGTGGGGTGGGACTCGCAATGCTGCCTCCGCTCGGCTACACGGGGATTTCGTACGGCGCAAAATCACTGAGGAGTGTGCGCTTGGCCGCGTGGCGGCCCCTTTTTGGAGCCCCCCTTTTCCCCGTTTACGGTTTCGCCTTTGGGGGTGGTCCCCAAGAAGGAGCCGGGCAAGTTTCGGTTGATACACAACCTTTCTTGCCCTCCGGGTGGATCTGTCAATGACCGCATCCCCCGTGAGCTCTGCACGGTGCACTACTCTTCTTTTGACGCCGCTGTCTCCCTAGTCCGGCAGTGCGGGCCAGGGGCTCTCCTGGCAAAGGTGGACATCGAATCGGCTTTCCGCCTGTTGCCGGTCCATCCCTCGGCTTTCCCGTTGCTCGGCTTTTGCTTCGAGGCGCGGTACTATTTTGATAAGTGCATGCCCATGGGTTGTGCGATCTCTTGCGCGTACTTTGAGGCCTTTAGTACCTTCTTGCACTGGGTTGTGGAGCGGCAGTCAGGCTTCTCCAGCGTTGTGCACTATCTGGACGATTTTCTCTTCGTGGGTCCCGAGGGTGCCCCGACGTGTCCCGCGCTATTGAGCACCTTCCTGCGCGTGGCGGTCACCTTCGGCATTCCGGTAGCGGCCGACAAGACGGTGGGGCCGGTTACTTGCCTCACCTTTCTCGGCATTGAGATCGACACGGTGGCTATGGTTGTCCGCCTGCTGGCACTGAAGGTTCAGCGCCTCCGCGAGCTGGTGGCCTCGGTCTGCTCTGCTTCCAAGATTTCCCTTCGTGTCTTGCAGTCATTGGTCGGGCACCTCAATTTTGCTTGCCGCATCCTTCCTATGGGACGCCCCTTTTCGAGGCGCCTATCCTTGTCCATGGCGGGGCTGCGGCGCCCGCATCACCGGATCAGGGTTTCCTTGGGGATGCGAGAGGATCTGCGGGTCTGGGATGCGTTCCTGGCTGGATTTAACGGGTGTGCTGTCCTTCAGTTGCCTGAGATATCGAATCTCGACATGCAGTTGTACACCGATGCTGCGGGCGGTTCTGGTTTCGGGGCCTTTTGTCACGGTGCCTGGTGTGCGGAGCCTTGGCCCGCCGATTGGGTGCGCTCCGGCTTGACGCGGAATATCACTTTCTTGGAGCTATTCCCAATCGGGGTTTCACTGTGGGTCTGGCCGGACAGGTTGCGTGATCGGCGTGTCATCTTCTGGTGTGATAAAGCTGCGGTTGTGGAGGTCCTGAATCGGCATGCTCCTCGGTGCCCCCGGGTGGCTTCCTTGATGAGGGTGTTTGTGCTGGCCTGCTTGCGACTGAATGTCTCCGCTCGGGCTCGGCACGTGCCGGGCTCCCAGAATGCCATCGCTGACGCTTTATCACGTTTTCAGTGGGCGCAGTTCCGGCGGCTGGCTCCTGGGGCGGACGAGATCCCCTCACGGGTCCCGGAGCATCTTTGGACGATTGGGACCCCGACCTACTGGTCCTGCTGGCGGCATCGGTGGCTCGCAGTACCTGGATTTCTTATCGACGGGGCTACTCGCAGGTGAGTGCGTTTCTGAGCGCACGGGGCTGGTCTGGCGGGCCGGTGTCCGAGGACGCGGTCGGCCGTTTTGTGCTGTGGGCGAAGGAGGAGGGGTGGGCCTGGTCGGCGGTCTCTGGGGCGCTTGCGGGCTTCTCCTTCTTTTCCAAAGCGGCCGGTTGGGGGAATCCGCGCGTCTCCTTCTTAGTAGGGCGGTTGCTCGCAGGGTGGGCCCGCGCGCAGCCGGGGCCGCAGGATTGGCGCCTCCCGGTAACGCATGAGCTCCTACTGCAGATCTGCGAGGTTTTGCCGCGGGTGGCCGCCTCGGGTTTCGAGGTGGTACTGTTTCACGCGCTGTTTACCTCGGCTTTTTTCGGTGCCTTCCGTGTCTCCGAGCTGGTCCCTCGGTCGGCGAAGCTGGGGGTTTGCAGGGGGCTGGCGGTGGGGCATGTCCGGTTGGATTCCGCGCGTGTACAGATTTTCCTGTCAGGGTCCAAGACGGACCAGTCTGGGAGGGGGGGTTGGGTCCTGCTGCGCGCCATCCCTCCCTCGCTGTCCTGTCCGGTTCGGGCTCTGCACACGTATGTGCGGCAGCGGCCGGCGCCGCGTGGTCAGTTTTTTCATTCATGCGGACGGCAAGCCGGTGATGCAGTTCCAGTTCACGGCTGTGCTATGCCTGGCCCTCCGTGCCTTGGGCCATCCCGAGCGGTGTTACGCTTCGCACTCCTTTCGGATAGGGGCAGCGACCAGCACAGCGGCTGCGGGATTGGACCTGCATGTAATTCAGCGCATCGGCTGTTGGCGATCCAGTGCTTACGCTGGGTACATTCACCGGTCAGCGGACGGCGGTGCGGCATAGTGGGGTGCGGGCCGCGGAGGTCGGCTGCCCCTGTGGTCGGGGGGAGGGGGGGCGGTGGGTATTAATCTTTTGCTTCCTGTTGCAGAATTGTGTGCTGGTGGCAGTCCGCTCTTTCTGCTTTCAGATGGCGTGGCTCCTGGTGTCTGGTGGATTGTTGGGCACTCCTTTGTCTACTGGGCGGAGCGTCGCGCGGCGGTTTGACCGCTGGGCGCTCATCTGGGCCTCGCCGGGGCCGGCGTGCGGCTGTGCTGGATGGGCCGCTGTGGCATGCACTGGGATAAGCTTCTTGATTATGTTCGAGTGGAACTTGGACGGCGGCAGCGGCCAGTCGGGCTGCTGTTACATCTTGGGGGCAATGACATTGCCGGTTGGCCTTGCCGGCAACTCATCGGGGCTATTCAGGGCGACATTGCCCTGTTGCGAGGAGTTCTCCCGGGGGTGGCCATCATCTGGTCAGACGTTATACCCCGCCCGGCTTGTTGGGCCCAGCGGCGTTGGTCGAGGGGTTTGTGCAAGATCAACCGCCAGATTGGGCGCTGGGTGCAGCAGACGGGCGGGGTCCAGGTTCGGCACCCCTGGGCGGACGTTACTTGCGCCGGTTTGTACCGGCTTGATGGGGTTCACCTCGCCCCGGTGGGGCAGGACCTCCTATTAAACGATTGGCAGGAGGCGCTCGAGTCATGGTGCAGGTCGCAGCTTTTGGTGGGGGGGGCGGCGCTAGGATAGCGTGCTACCTAGTGCCGGTGGCGGGGTGGCGAGCTGGTGCTCGCGGACCCGGTGGCTCATTTCAGCTGGAGGCCGCTTTCCATTTGAGCGGCGCGGCTAATCTGGTTGGGGGAGACGGCCCGGCTGGGGTCTCTACCCGGAAATGGCAACCCCTTCAGCTGGCCTTTGCTATCATGGCGAGGCGGGCGCGAAGGGGTAAGGGGGGGGGTTGGGTTGGATGGTGCTCCACTTTGCTTTAACGGCTGGTGGGGGGCATCATCCGGATGACGGGTGGGGGGGGGGGGCATTCGCCTGTGATGTTTTGGTTTGCGGAGTTGGCCCATGTTGGGCCGGTGTTTTTACTGTTAATAAAAGCTGCGACCAGCATTTGCACCAATACCCGACGTCTGTGTGCTTTGTCAATGGTTAAAGGGGGGGGGGGTGTTGATGTGGCGGGTGTTGGAAAGGGGTGGGGGGGGGTGGGTGATGAGGGGGGGGGGAGGGGGGTTTGGCCCATGCTGAGTAGGGCATCCGGATACCTCGGTTAATACCGGCTTAGCCGCCGGGCCCCAGTCCCGCGGCTGCCTGATAACTGGGTTCCCGGGGCCCGGTCGCGAGGCAGCCTCCTTCTCGGGGTAGAGGTGGGGGGTGCAGTTGGGCTCGTGCTGGGCCCCCTGCGCGCGCATGGCAGCCCAGTGATTGGCTGTGCGGGCACTCACCGGGGGCGGGGCAACGCGAGCAAGGAGGGATCGCCGGTTGGCGATCTCCCTCTTCCTCCTTGCTCGCGGCTGGATCGAGGTTCCCTCCCTCCCTCCCTTGTTTTCCGCAGGGGTTGGGGGAGGAAGTATTTTGTCGCAGCTGGTGGGGGGGGGGGTGGACTAGATCGGGGGCCTCTTGCGGGCCGTGTGAGCGGGGTGGCGAGCTGGTGCTCGCGGACCCGGTGGCTCATTTCAGCTGGAGGCCGCTTTCCATGTGAGCGGCGCGGCTATTCTGGTTGGGGGAGACGGCCCGGCTGGGGTCTCTACCCGGAAATGGCAACCCCTTCAGCTGGCCTTTGCTATCATGGCGAGGCGGGCGCGAAGGGGTAAGGGGGGGGGAGTGGGTTGGATGGTGCTCCACTTTGCTTTAACGGCTGGTGGGGGGCATCATCCGGATGACGGGTGGGGGGGGGGGGCATTCACCTGTGATGTTTTGGTTTGCGGAGTTGGCCCATGTTGGGCCGGTGTTCTTACTGTTAATAAAAGCTGCGACCAGCATTTGCACCAATACCCGACGTCTGTGTGCTTTGTCAATGGTTAAAGGGGGGGGGGTGTTGATGTGGCGGGTGTTGGAAAGGGGTGGGGGGGGTGATGAGGGGGGGGGGAGGGGGGTTTGGCCCATGCCGAGTAGGGCATCCGGATACCTCGGTTAACAACACTGATGCAGAATAGCACAATATATAGGAGAATGTAAATAAATAAAGATGTAGGGAAGTTACCCATCCCTGAAATGTCTGAGAGTGTTGAAAGAAGTGAAATATGAGATTGCAGATCTAGTAATCTGTAAACTATCATTAAAATCATATATAGTACTTGAAGATTGGAGAATGGCCAATGTAAGGGCAATTTTTAAAAAGGATTCTAGGGGTGATCTGCAAAAATACAGCCCGGTGATCCTGACATTAGTACCGGCAAAATGGTAGAAACCATTATAAAGAATAAAATTCCTCAACATATAGATAGTTATGGTTTAAAGGGAGAAAACCAACATGCATTTAGCCAAGGAAGATCTTGTTTTACTAACCTGTTATAGTTTTTTTGAAGGTGTGAATAAACAGGTAGATAAAGGTGAGTCATTTGATATAATATATCTGGATTTTCAGACATTTTTTCACAAAATCTCTCATGAGAGACTCTTGGTGAAATTAAACGTCATGGGACAGGAAGTAGTGTACTATTGTGGATCAGGAACTGGTTAAAAGATAGAAAGCAGGGAGTAGAGCTAAATGGCTAATTTTCTAAATGGAGAAAAGTGAATAGTGGAATACTGCAAGGATCTTTGCTGACCCTGCTACATTTTAACAAATTCATAAATGACCTGGAAATGGGAATAATGAGTGAGATGATCAAATTTGCAGATGACACCAAATTATTCAAAGATGTTAAAACAAAAGAGGACTGTGAAAAGTCGCAAGAGGATCTTGATAAATTGGAAGACTATATCCAAATGGCAGGTGAAATTTAATGTGGAAAAGTGCAACGTTATGTACCTAGGAAAAAACAACCCAAACTACTATTATATGATGTAAGATTTCCCCTTAAGAATCACAGTGCAGGGAAAGGATTTAAGCATCATCGTTGATAATACATTGAAACCCTCTGCCTAGTGTGCAGCGGTGGCCAAGAAAGCAAATAGAATGCTTGGAATCATAAAGAAAGGAATGGAGAATAAAACAAAGGATATTATAATCCCTCTGTATCACCCCATGGTATGACAGCACCTTAAATATTGTATGCAATTCTGGTCACCATATCTTAAAAAGGATATAGCAGAATTAGAAAAGGTACAGAGAAGAGCAACAAAAATTGTAAAGGGCATGAAGGATATTCCTATGAGGAAAGGCTTAAAAGATTAAGGAAGTCATTCACGAAAGTGGGTTGTGGGGCTGCTTGTCCTGGTGGGACATGCAGCCCCGCAAGCTGCCTGGACCCTATTCCCCCTCCTGCCCTCCCCACATGTCTTGTGCTGTAAGATGGGGAGAGCCGGCTAATGACAAGAGGGGGCGGAGTTTGGGTGGAGCAGGAGTGGGCCAGCTCAGTAGCACGTACAGGGCCAATTCAGGTCATGGCCCTGTACATCCTGCAGGTCCCATGGGAATGTGCTGTTTATACCAGAGAAGAGCCACCAAAATGGTAAAAAAGATGGAAGGATACTCCTCTTAGAGGTTTAGGCTTAAAGGTTAGGGCTTTTCAACTTGGAAAAGAGATAGCTGAGGGGAGATATGATAGAGGTCTATAAATTAATGAACGGTAGATATTGATTGGATGTTTACTCCATCAAAAAGTAGAAAGACAAGGGACACACAATGAAGCTACAATATAACCCATTTACAGTTTTGGTCAACATTATTGGCATCCTTGCGATTCAACCCCTTAATGCCCAATATCTCCTTAGAAAATGTGGCCAGTGAAATAACTTTGGACTATATATGCATACATATTTGGTACGTAAAATAATCAAATAAAACAAGTCCAATTAAAAAAGGAAATAGGAAATTGTATAAAAACTGGGACGTTGCCAGGACATGATTATTAGCATCCTTATAAACAATTTAAATCAGTTTGAACAGAAGAATCACATTTCCATTGCTGTAAAATTAGACACACCTGTGATCAATTGTCAGTACTCACCTGACTTGAATCAACCAATGAATGATGGCTCTAATGTTTAAAATGGTCACATTCACTCCCTGTTCCATTTTCACAATGGTGAAGACAAGATCTCTGCCTGAGATCTTCAGAAAACTCATTATCACTAAACCTCAAACCTCAAAGGGGTTCAGAGCCATCTTCAAAGACCTTGGGATTCCGTGTCTACAGTTCGCAATGCTATTAATAGGTTTTCTGCTCATGGAGCTGTCAAAAATCTCCCAGGACGTGGTGGGAGGAGGAAAATTTATCCAAGAAGTAATCTATAGAGTTTAAGGCTGACCTAGAGCAATCTAGAGTAGTAATTTCAACCCGCACCATATGCCGTGCACCATACAAAGAAGGAATTCATGGGCAAAGGCCAAAGAGGACCCCACTGCTCAAAGACAGACATAAATGGCATGCCTAACCTTTGTCCAGACCCACCTTGAGAGACCATGATCCTTCCAGGAAAATGTAGGCAGATGAAAACAAGCTTGAGATTTTTGGCATTGCAGGCCAGCGATATGTTTACAGGTGAAGAAATGAAACTTATGGATGGCTAACAGAAATATTTGGAGGCTGTCATCACTGCCAAAGATTATGTAATCAAATATTAGTGAAGGGTGCCATTAATCCTGTCAAGGTCATATTTAGTTTTTTTTCTTAGAAATTACTACATCTAAGTTGCACAGACATTGGTTTTTTTTTTGTATACCTTTGAATATACTATTAAAATATTATGATGACATACAATTGGAATATTTTCAATTATTTCTCAAAATATTGTACACAACATACCTAAAATGCAGGGGTGCCAATAATGTTGACCATAACTGTAAGGAGAAAATATTTTTTCACTCAGCACATAATCAAACTCTGGAATTCATTACTGGAGAATGTAGTAAAAGCTGCTAGTGCAGCTGGGACAAGCATTGTGGAACCTATGTACCTTTTCAGGAACCTACCAGGTGCTTGTGACCTAGATTGGCTACTGTTGGAAACAGGATACTGAGCTTGATGGACCTTGGTCTGACCCAGTATTACATTTATTATGTTCTTAGCCTGAACCCATTACACACAAACACACTCTCCCTTTAAGCCATTACATCCTCAGCAGTCACTGTCTCTATCTTCCTTCACCCCCCCCAGCAGCCACTTTTTGTCTCAGTCTCCCTGTGCAGTTCCCTGCAGTTACTCTCTCTTTCTCAGTCCTCTGCCTTGCACCTTGCAATCACTTTTTCTCCCTCAGTTCTCCCTCCATGTTCAGCAGTCATTCTCTTTCAATCTCTTCTCATTAATCCCAGCAGTCTGTCTTTCTTTTTATACCTTGTCGCTGTCCCCTGTAGTCATTCCCTCTCCCTTCCTTTCTCTCTCAGTCCCCCCTTCATGTTCCCAGCAGTCACTTCATCTCTCTCTCACTCTCACTCTCCTATTTGCCCCTCAGCACAAGAAATGTCTTCCCATACCCATTTTCGCTTTTTCCATGTCTCCAGTCAGGTCAAGCATTTCACCATCTCAAGCTTAAGAATGTGTCTTCTTCACCCTATGCCACATGCTGCCAAAGATGGTAAGAGGACAGGTTGGCCATCTACATCCCGTTGATCTCTACTATTGAAAGAGTGCTATCAGGAAAGAAGATCCTGTTGGCAGAGCACCTTGGATACATATTAATGTGTGCATCTACACCCCTCTCACTTCTGCACGGAGTGGGGGCTCTCTCTCTCTTTGTAATACTGGGATGGAAGCATTTCTGATGCAACTGACAGACCCTACTTTCCATGCAAGGTGCATTACATATAAATGTTATAGATGAATACATTATGTAATGAGCATTTTATACATATAGATCCATGGTGACAGGATTTTCATCATGAGTTAGTTTTACCCATATATTCAAATTAAAATTTATTATACCATTTGATCACATCTCTCTCACTTTCTCTCTGACAGTTAGTCCTCTTGGTATTAAAGCTTCATTCAGCTCATCATTATGATACATGCTTATTTGACCATATCTAACATTTCCATTTATCTAAAACATTTTTGGAAATCAAAAGCAAGGATTACTTTTGGAAGACAATTATTACAGCACTCTTATTTCTGGAAGTTTTGCACATTTTGCTGAATGTAAAATATTTCCAAATGCTGTTTAAATAAAACCATGTCCTTGGTTAAGATTATTAATTTCTTTACTTTTATAGGGAGGTGGTGTTGTCTAGTAGTTAGTAGTCAGGGGAACACTTGGGATACAAGAACAAATGATGTATTTTTCCAGTGAAACGCAGTGATACCAGGAGCCCGGAGAAGACATGAGTAATATAAGGAACAGCATCACCATCTGTAGTATTGCCCTGTGTGATTATATTCTTTGTCACCACCGTTGAATCCAAGAATGCTTTTCAAAGTGAACTTCCCTAGAGTGTCATGGCATGGTTGACTGGCATCGCATTTAAGCCAACAATATCCAGCACAAACAAAATTATTCAGGTGTAACCATAATTAGCTGATGCTAATTTGTTCTGTTCGAAACTGTTGCTGCAAGATGCTCCCACATCTGCAGCCTGCTACTCAACAGGGGATTATGAGATGAGAATGAGTAGGGAAGAAAGAGTTCCAGCAATAAGAGAATCACTTTCTTGGTTTTTCTTTAAGCTATTTTATTCTTTTTAAAAATTTTGCCCTATTACCTCTTTCTCCTCTGTCTTGCATACCTTTTCCTAACAGCAGGATTAGTAATGGCTTAATCATTATTGTCAGCACAGTAGCATAAGGAAAGCCTGATTTGTCATAACACGTAACCATAATGAACCCAGGAAATAACTGCAACAATACAGAGGCAATAAACAACCATGACCCAGTTACTGAGTGGAGTAATAGAGGCTGCATCTTTATTAATAACCTGACAAAGGAATCCAATCTAGGTGCCAAACCCTTCCTAAGTACCCTCATCCCCAAGTCCTCTGTCCACAATATGGGGAGTGGCCGAGTAGAGGTGGGGAGGGAGGAGTCAAAAGGCCTAGGTTCTTCTGGAACCTATGGTCTATCACAGGTAAACAAAGACTTATTCCTCTTAGACATCTGGCCATGCCTGGAGAACACCTGGCAGCCTGCCCCATACAAAGCAAGGCTGCCAGCCTGCAGCTGCAGGTCATGATCATACTAAAGTCAACTGGGCTGCCATTGTATAAGTGCAAAGTGATCCCTCATGAAGGCCTAACTCCCAGTTATGTCTGAGAAGTCTTCTACCAGTGGCGCTGACAGCGGTTGATATTCTCTTTTTCGAATTGCTCCAATCTTCCCCTTCCCCCTGCCTTATTCAAATCCAGGCTAAAAACCTGTAGGTCAATATTCAAATGCTTCAGTCAATGTTTTTCTTAAATGCCGGCTGCTGTATTGAAATTATCGATGCATATTCAGTGCTACTATCTGAATAATGAGCTTTGCTGAATATAGGTGGAGAACAGTGACCACCGCCGCTCTACAAATAGCACTGTTATCCATTTTAGCTAAATGGTTTAATTTAGGATAGCCTTTTTGCTGTTTTAAATTAAACTGCAAACTACTACTAGCTATATGGATAGTGGCTGAATATTGCCGACTATCTGTGGGGTGAGGCAAAATGTCCATATTCCACCCTTGTTCTGCCTGGCACTATCCAGATAGCACCAGAGTAGTCTGTAGGAATTTTCTGCAGCGCTATATGGATAGTGCTGTTGAAAATTCATGAACCAGGCACTTATCTGAATAGTGGTTATCACTATATGAATAAGTGCTGTGGAATATCAGGCCACTGGCTTTTTGAGGTTGCTTTGAAATCTTTGCCACTAATTCTCCTGATTGGTTTTAACAATTTTCTTAATAAATTCCCCAAATCTCTTTTGTCAAGTGCTTTGTCTTGAATAAACTGTAAGCTACAGTATATTGAGCTAGGCTATCTCTAATGTAGTGATTCTCAACCAGTCCTTGGGACACCTTCAGCCGGGTTTCAAGATATCCACTGTAACAATATAAGAACATAAGATATACCATACTGGGTCAGACCAAAGGTACATCAAGCCCAGTATCCTATTTCCAACAGTGGCCAATCCAGGTCACAAGTACCTTTCAGGTTCCCAAAAGGTGAACATATTCCATGCTGCTTGCCCCAGTCCACTTTAATAATGATTTATGAACTTTTCCTCCAGGAACTTGTCCAAACCTCACTAACAGCTTTTGCTACATCTTCCGACAACAAATTCCAGAGTTTATGTGTTGAGTGAAAACAATATTTTCTCCCATTAGTCCTTAATGTGCTACATTGTAGCTTCATTCCATATCCCCAAGTCTTTCTACTTTTACCTGTTCCATTCCAGCCATTATTTTATAGACCTCTATCATATATCCCCTCAGTCATGTCTTTTCCAAGTTGAAGAGTCCTAACCTTTTAAGCCTTTCTTTATAGGGGCATTCTTCCATTCTCTTTATCATTTTGCTCACACTTCCCTGTACCTTTTGTAATTCTGCTATATCCTTTTGAAGACATAGTGTCCAGAACTGCACACAAATTCGAGATGCGGTCGCACCATGGAGTGATACACAGGCATTACAATATCCTTGGTTTTATTCTCCATTCCTTTCTTTATGATTCCTAGCCTTCTACTTGCTTTCTTGGCTGCCCCTGATCAGAGGGTTTCAATGTATTATCCATGATGATGCTCAGATCCTTTTTCATGCATGATGATTCCTATTGTGGAATCTTGCATCATGTAACTGTAGTTTAGGTTGGTCTTTGCACTTGTCCACATTAAATTTCATCTGCCATTTGTCACCGAGTCTCCCAGTTTTTCAAGGTCTTGCAATTTTTCACAATCCTCTTGTGCTTTAACAGCTTTGAATAATTTTGTGCCATTTGCAAATCTGATCACTTCACTCGTTGTTTCCATATCCAGATCATTTATGAATATGTTAAAAAGGAATAAAAAATGTATGTGAACTCTAGAGATACGTGGAGCCCGATTCTAAAAGGGGCACATCTGGGCCCATTGCACGTCCCCAAAGAAGACATGCATGCAGATCACCGAATCCAGAACCCCGCATATACACACACATTGTGATGTGGAATTGGCATGTGTCTGTTCCTGGCAAAGCATGCCAAACTGGCAGCCTATTGTACTGTCCTTCGCACACTTATAGGTCTTGTGCACACTGCTGCACTGCTCCAGCCGTTCCATGCACCTGCAACCCCGAAAATGTCCCCAACTCCATATCCTGCAGACCATGTGTGACCAGAACCAGGAAGAAGACCCACCCCCCCATCAAAAAGCACACATCAACAGGGCTACCAGGCAGCCTAACTTAAGAGAAGTGGAGACGAGGTTCCTGGTGACCATGGTCCTGGAGCAGGAAGAGATTCTCCTCTCCACTGGGCAGAGGCAGCCAGCCCACACAGCAGTGCGCAGGGACTGGGAACACATTAGGACAACACTCGCCCAATAAGTAAATCACAACACAGATATTTAAACCTGGAATCAGAGAGAAGTAGGTAGGCAGGAGCAGCACGCAAGTTGGCACAGAGACACGCATGCACTAAGGTGGAGAGGAAGAGCAGAGAAAGTCATGATCTGCCCCTGGCAGAAAGTAGTCAGGCTGCACAGTGACAGCACAACCCAGCACAGATGCGCCCCCCTCCCCCCCCCAGCATTGCATGGCAGAGTGACATACAACTGAAAGCAGATAGGGACAGGGCACATGATGTGCATGCACAAAGTGCCAGCAGCACCCCCCCTAATGAGTAGGCAGGCCTGTGCCCTGGCATGTGGGAATGATGAGGTGTGTCTTAACCCCACAGGGGTTTCAGGATCCTGTGCAACACTGAGGCCTACTAAATGTGATACTGTGTAATCTGCCGTATGCACCCAAGGCTCATAAGGCGTATCCAGCAGCAGCTACAGGAGAAGCAGGGTGAGTAGCCAAGCAGATATCCCATATAAGCAGCAGGCAGACAGGCCCCCCAATGCAGCGGCAGGCCACAACATGTAAGAACACACACCACGGTGACATGTACACCATGGAAACAGCATGCCCCTATCCCAGAGTTCCACAACACATAGTCCTGGCCCACGCTGCCCCACCCCCTGCAGAGTTGGGACATGCTAGAACACCCTGTGTTTATATACAACCCCTCAGCAACCACAGCAGTGCAGCAACAGGTTGAGCATGGAGTGGATATGTGTGGTGCAGCCACCCTGATATGCCACAGAGAGGTATGTGGGTGGAGCATGGTAAGGAGACACAAAGAGGCCTGCCTACCCCACCACAGTGGCAGTGCCAGGAGCACTGTCTGGAGTGTGACACAGGCAATATATACCTGATGTGGGCCAACCATGGGCATGGAATGACAGCTCCATGTGCCACAGCCACAGCCACACCAGGAACATAGCTGCCCATGGATGACCTCTCTGACATGCAGTAGAGATACCACAGGCATGTAGCTAACCATGACCTCCTTCCCCTACAACAGCGGTCTATCAAATACTGAATAAAGATAAAGATAAAAGAATAAAGATAAAGCACCGCATAAGGAGGTGTCCCCACCCCTGTCCCCTGATGGCCCCATCCCTGACACCATGGATGATGCTGATGCAGATATACCCCCCCAGCCCCAGCAGGAGCAGCAGCATGATCACCAGCAGGGGCAGTACCAGTGCACTGGCAAACCCCATCCTCCTTTCCAGCCCAACCCCATCTGTAGAGGATGAGGAGGATGATGAGGGCCCAGCAGGTGAGGCAGCATTCTCCATCTCCACCCCCTCTGAAGGGGTAAGAACCGAAGGCAGTGGCAGGGGGGCCTAGGTTCCCCAGTTCACCTGGGGGACGGTGTGCAGCATGTCAATGGCCAGGTTCCACTGGTGCCATGTGCAGGTGCTGTAGAGACAGCGGGCAATCTCTAAACCCTCATCCTCCAGTCCCTGGTGGAGGGCGTATGTGGTGTGACAAGGAAGGCGGCTGGGAGGACCCCATGGAGTGGTATGAGAGAGGCTGTACTGACACAGGATGATGGGTCAGGCCTGGGTGGTAAGGGGTGGTATGTAAGTGCATGGGTGAGGGTGAGTGGCTGGATGATGGTTCTGATGGTGAGGGGATGCAGCGCATGCAGGGGGAGTGTGCAGGGGTGTGCAAGTGGCAGGAGGGTGGGAGCAAGGTGAGGGGTCTGTTTGCATGCATGACGAGTGTCTGGGAGTGGCAGGAGGGCAGGAACAAGGGTGTGTGCAAGCAGAGCACGTGTTTGGGGGTGCGTGAGTGGCAGGAGGGCAGGAACAAGGGTGGGGGGTCTGTGTGCATGCAGGGCGAGCATGTGGGGGTGAGTAAGTGGCAGGAGGGTGTGGGCAAAGGAAGGGGGACGGCATGCATGCAGGTGGGGAGTATGGGGGTGTGTGAGTGGCAGGAGGATGTGAGTGAGTGAGAGGGGATGGAGGGCATGCAGGGGGAGGGTGTGGCTGAGGGTGGGTGTGCAGGAAGTGATCCTGTAACTAGGACCTGTCCTCCAGGTGATGTAAACCCCTCTCGCACCGAGGAGGTTTCTCCAGGGCCAAGTGCCCATGAGGGAAGGGTTAGGACAGCAGTTATAGTTGGTGATTCCATCATTAGGCATGTAGATAGCTGGGTGGCTGGTGGACATGAGGATCGCCTGGTAACATGCCTGCCTGGTGCGAAGGTAGCGGACCTCACGCGCCACCTAGATAAGGTCTTAGATAGTGCTGGGGAGGAGTCTGCTGTCTTGGTACATGTCGGTACCAATGACATAGGAAAATGTGGTAGGGAGGTTCTGGAAGCTAAATTTAGGCTTTTAGGTAGGAAGTTGAAATCCAGAACTTCCAGGGTAGCATTCTCCGAAATGCTTCCCGTTCCACGCGCAGGACCCAAAAGGCAGGCAGAGCTCCGGAGTCTCAATGCGTGGATGAGACAATGGCGCAGAGATGAGGGGTTTGGATTTGTTAGGAACTGGGGAACATTCTGGGGAAAGGAGGGGCTCTTCCGAAGGGATGGGCTTCACCTTAACCGGGATGGAACCAGGCTGCTGGCATTAACCTTAAAAAGGAGATAGAGCAGCTTTTAAACTAGATAATAGGGGAAAGCCGACAGTCGCCCAAGAGCGCATGGTTCGGAAGAATGTATCCTTGAAGGATACTACAAAAAGCAGAGAGGTTCCAAAAAAGAGTAAAGTAGCCCAAATGCCCTCGAGTATGGAGCAGACAGACTAATAAAAGAAAATATTTTTTCACTCAACGTGTAATCAAACTCTGGAATTTGTTACCGGAGGATGTAGTAAAGGCTGTTAGTGTAGCTGGGTTTAAAAAAGGTTTGGACAGGTTCCTGGAGGAAAGGTCCATAAGCCATTATTAAGAAGGGACCCAGGATATCAATGCTTGAACCAATACAAGCATTTTGGAACCTGTGTCCCTTGGGGAAACTGCTAGGTACATATGACCTAGATTGGCCACTGTTGGAAACAGAATACTGGGCTTGATGGACCTTGGTCTGACCCAGTATGGCATATCTTATGTTCTTATGTTCTTAAAAGATAGAAAGCAGAGGGTAGGGCTAAATGGCCAATTTTCCCAATGGAGAAAGGTGAATAGTGGTGTACCCCAGGGATCTGTGCTGGGTCCGCTGCTTTTTGACATATTCATAAATGACCTGGAAAGTGGAATAACGAGTGAGGTTATCAAATTTGCAGATGACACAAAACTATTTAAAGTTGTTAAAACCCAAGAGGATTTGGAAAAATTGCAAGAGGATCTTGATAAATTGGAAGACTGGGCATCAAAATGGCAGATGAAATTTAATGTGGACAAGTGCAAGGTTATGCACCTAGGGAAGAACAACCCAAACTATGGTTACACGATGCAAGGTTCCACATTAGGAACCACCACCCAGGAAAAAGATTTAGGCGTCATTGTGGATACCATGTTAAAACCCTCGGCCCAGTGTGCAGCGGCGGCCAAGAGAGCAAATAGAATGCTAGGTATGATAAGGAAAGGAATGGAAAATAAAACAAAAGATATTATAATGCCTCTATATCGTTCCATGGTGAGACCGCACCTTGAATATTGTGTGCAATTCTGGTCGCCGTATCTTAAAAAGGATATAGCGATTTTAGAAAAGGTTCAGAGAAGAGCCACCAAAATGGTAAAGGGGATGGAAGGATACTCCTATGAGGAAAGGCTAAAAAGGTTAGGGCTCTTTAACCTGGAAAAGAGACGGCTGAGGGGAGATATGATATTAGTCTATAAATTAATGAACGGAGTGGAACGGGTAAACGTAGATCGATTGTTTACGTTATCAGAATATAGAAAGACTAGGGGACATGCAATGAAGCTACAGGGTAAACTATTTAAGACTAATAAAAGAAAATATTTTTTCACTCAACGTGTAATCAAACTCTGGAATTTGTTACCGGAGGATGTAGTAAAGGCTGTTAGTGTAGCTGGGTTTAAAAAAGGTTTGGACAAGTTCCTGGAGGAAAGGTCCATAAACCATTATTAAGAAGTGACCGAAGATATCAATGCTTGACCCAGTACAAGCATTGTAGAAGTTGTGTCTCTTGGGGAAACTGCTAGGTACATATGACCTAGATTGGCCACTGTTGGAAACAGAATACTGGGCTTGATGGACCTTGGTCTGACCCAGTATGGCATATCTTATGTTCTTATGTTCAGAGTGGATGGGGGTTCTGAGTGCACTCATAGGGTGGGTGGTGACAGTACTGCTGGAGGGGGATGCAGATGGGAGGAGGCAGTGGAGGGCCCAGATTATGGGAGCTGGGGTTGCCAGGAGGCTGCAGTGGTGCCAGGGCATTGCAGTAATGAGGGTGGTGATGTGGCAGAGGTGCCTGCGGCCATGTGCATGTGGGAGAGGGGCACTCACATTAGTAGCCCACAAAACCCACCCCTATCTGATGTGGGGCCTGATGAGGGGGTCCAAGAGGCAGGTGGAGGCCCAGAGACATGACAGCTATGGGCCATCTTGAGTGCATGCTTACACGTAGCCTTGCACATCTGTGCAGGCCCCTCTCCCACCTCTCATGCCATGTAGAGGGCCTCAGAGATGAGGTGCGGAGCCTGAGGGGAAAGCTCAGGGCTCTGAAACTGCTCCTGGAGGTTCACCCCCCCCCCCCCCTCCCAGTCACACAACAGGTAGCCCTGTGTGCCATCTGTGGCATGCGCAGGGGCAGCTATACCACTAAGCAGCATGAGCTGCACCAAAGGCTACAGGTGCAGTGATAGGCACTAGGGAAAACTGGGTGGCCATGTCAATGGCTCTGTAGGTGCAACAGGGGTGTGGGTTGGGTGCCATGGGGTGTGTTTGGGCACTGTTTGCCCATTTTATATGTCTGTTGCATGCATGTTTGCTGAGCAAATAAAGTGTTATGCTGTTCAAAATGTGTGCCATGTGTGCTTTTGTGTTTGTTGCCCACAGCAGCCCTGGCCCACAATGGCCCCAGTCAGATGTTTAGTATTACAGGGTAGCCACTGTGCTGCATGCCATAGTCATGGCAGCCTATGCATGGCTGTGCGAAATAGCCAGGTAGGCTGACCACCACAGTAGTGCGGGATGGGACAAACACCCAGGGGCATAGGGGTGGTGCCACAGAGGTGGCAGGGGGCCATGAACATGTGGCAGCAGCACAGCCAGCGATCCATGGGTACAACGTGGCCTAGGGCAGTGGGGCTGGCCATAGAAGATGGTGGTGGTGCAGGCTGGGAGACCTGGATGGGGTACTTATTTCTTAGAGGTGGAATAAGTCCTCCCTAATGATGGGGGACAGTCATGCCTAGACCAGCAGAGGGGGTGAGAGGGGCAGGGGGTCCCATGCATCCCGATCCTGGCCTCAGAAGGCCTGATTGGGGGTCAGGTGGCAGGGAACATGGGTTTGACGGCAGTGTGGGCGATCGGGGTTCCTTTATGGAGCTGTGGTGCCATGGAAATGAGATGCCACTGCACTGTGGCTCCATGCAGGAGCCCAGGCTGAGCTATCTTGGGAATTGGCAAGACATTCAGCCTGATAGAATCAGAGCACAGCCTGTCCATCCAGGTCGGCTGCACCCGACTCTGATGCTGTGGGGATGTACAGCCCCTGTGGGATCAGAATCGGGAACATATCTGGCCCATCCAGATTCTGGACATCCAGATGGGCTGGACATGCCCCAATGAGAATGGGCCCCCTAGGGGGAAAAAAGACGGGGTAAGGAAGGGACCAAATTTAAGATGGGAACTACAGGTCAAGAACTCACAATTCTAACAGCACCATCTAACCGGGAGATGTAACAATTACAAATGCTTTTTCATACAAATACTTCTTTAAAGTCTTTTTAAATTGTTGAATGCTTAAGTCTGTACATGCCTCTGCAGGAAGTGAATTCCATATGGCTGGAGCTGTGGCAAAGAAAGCCTCAGCAAGGCTTATATACTGCTTTTCACTGGGTCAAAGCAGTTTACATTGAACAGAGAATTTCAATTACATATAATGGTTAACTATGTACAGGTATTGGCTAACTATATTTCAAGCAACAGTTTGGATGCAAATAACACATTTACAATGGGACTCAATATAGGTTGGGGTTAGGTAGTGGGACTAAAATGTTCAGAAAATAGGAGGGTCTTCCAAAACTTTCCTTGGATAAATCCATTTTGGCTTTGTCCCATTAAACCATGACTATCTATATATTCAGTAAGTTTGTTCTTTATAATGGGTTTTGCCATTTTCCCCAGCACTGATATCAGGCTCACGGTACGTAGTTTCCTGGATCACCCTTGTAACCCTTTGTAAAAGTTGACATTAAGTTGATCACTCTTCAATCTTCAGGTGTTATAGATGATTTTATTGATAGTTCACAGATTACTAATAGTATGTCTGTAATCTAATTTTTGAGTTCCTTCAACACCCTGGGATGTGTACCTCCAGTCCAGGTGATTTGCTACTCCTTAGTTTATCAAATTACTGTATTGCATCTTCCAGGTTAATGACATTTGTTTCAATTCATCTGATATATCACTTTTAACTATCACTTCTGGCATGGGTAACTTCCCTATGTCTTCTTCAGTAAAGACTGACGCAAAGAATTCATTCGGTCCCTTCTCTATGGCCTTCTCCCTTACTGCCTTTTTAACCCCTGTGCCATCTAATTGTCCGGCTGACTCTCTCACAGATTTTTTGCTATGAATGTACTTGAAAAAGGTTTTATTATGAATTTTTTCTTCCTCAACAAGCTTCACTGTATCTGAATGTCATTTACTTTGAACAATTATGGGAAAGGAATGAGCCAAGTGCAAAAAGAAAAATTACAAAATTACATGAGATAGATTTGTATTCAGTGAAAGCAGTGCATACAAATCTCTCTCATACATATTCATTGTGGATATCCTGAAAATCAGACTGGCTGGGTGTGTCTCAAGCACTGGGTTGTACAACTTTGTGTATATCTAGTAGTGCTGTAGAAACAATAAGTACGTAGTAGCAGCAGAAACTTGGGTATGGACCTGTGTGAAAGAGGGACTGGGGAAGTTTTGTCTTGGTATATATTGTGTTTCTGCCTTCTGATGAGAGAGTAGGAATACTTGGGGTGAGGTCAGAACAAGGGCCAGGGTGTGAAAAAGAAAAAGAGAAGCAATGAAGACCAGGGATAGGATGAGGAAATGGTAGAGTGCGAGAGGGAATAGAGCCATGGTCAGAAGAAAGACACACCCTTCTCCTCCCTCTGAACACCTTCAAGATCTCAGAACCTCCTTCTTCCCTGCTCTAGTTTCTACCCCCTCGGGATTCTAGGATCACCCTCTCTTCTTCTTCCCTTTTTCGTATCCCTACATCTAAATTTCCTTCTTCTCCTCCCCATCCCTGATCTTTGCTCCCTCTGCCCCCTTCATCCCCAATCCTCCCTTTTCCTCTTCCCTCTCCCAGGTCCTTCCTCTCTCCCATCCTCAGTTCTTTCTTCTTCTCCTTTCCCTTTCCTGAATGCTTCCTCCTTCTCTTTTCCCCATCCCTATCTTCCTTCCTCTCCTCTTCCGATCTCCAAGACCTCTTCTTCCTCTCACCCCACATAAAAACCTGAGATTCTCCATCTATAAATTGCAAAAGAAAAAAAATAAATTATATAGAGCCTGATTCTCAGAGGGGTATGTCTGGGCCGTCCAGACATTCCCGATGAAGATGGGCCCGTTAGGACATGATTCTGGACTGTGGGAACAAAACATTCCCGTGGTACACAGAATTGGTCCCGAGGACAACCCGCAGGCTCTCCTGGCTGACACGGCTCAGCTCCCCTCTTCCCTGCCGCCTGACCCACAGCTGGCCAGCTGGGACCTGGTCGGGCAGTGGGAGCCTGGATAGGGTGGCAGAGACCCCCCTGCATACAGCCCCAGCCCCTGGGGGGGGGGGGGGATCCCTGGTCCAATCACCAGATCAGTGCTGCTTATTCCATCTTCAAGGTGGAATAAGCAGCAGGTCCCCTTTGACCCGGCAGGACGTACAGGACCGTGACCTGAATCAGCCCTGCACATCCTGCCAGGTTGGCTTGCCCCCACTTCAACCCAGCCCCACCCCCTCCCACCCCCTGCCTGCTCTCCCCATCCTGCTGCTCAGGACATGCAGGGAGAGCCGGAGGGGGAATCGGGCCAGGACAGCTTGTGGGGCTTCATCAGGCTCATAGTTATGAAGCAAACTTGAAAAACTACTTTAATTTTATTATTTACAATAAATCTATATTATTTAATATGCAAAATTCTGCAGACGTGCACAAATATGATATAGAATAGCAGCAGATGCAGAACCTTTGCTGTAAACTTTTATATAGAAATACATTCACCTATACTGGACACATGGCAAGGGGAGGATGATGTTCAAGTTCCAGACCTGCGATCATTAGCACCAGTTGTCAAGATTTGAAGGCTTAATGATGGCACTACTGCTCATAAGTTTCGAATTTGTGCTAATATAACCCTTTTTGTATCTGGTTACAGAAAGAATGACAGCCTGGCTGGTGCCATTGTGGGCTGGGGACCTAATCAAGTGCAATATGATTGAAGAATGTTGAAAGCCAAAGGGATGAGGAAAATAATCTCTACTGCATGGAAGACTGGAAGATGTAACCCCCTCCCCCCAAAAAAGAAAAAAAAACCCACAGGGAAAGTAACCTACACTGTGCTGCAGATTTTACTCTAAGAGCTCTACTGGATTGACTGAATAGACCATGTTGATCTTCATCTACCATCATCCAATATGTTACTATATCATAGACCCCACCTCGGGCTGCCACAGGAAGGTAGGAGAGGTGCTTAGACTGTCCAGTAATTAATTTTTGGATCTTCACTTGAGATCTTATATGACAAGTTGAATACAATGGGCCCGATATTCAGCGGTGGTGGCTAGCTGATCTAAAGTGGATAGCCATCGCAGCTGAAACTAAAATCTGGATATGCAATACTGGCGCTATATCCGACCACTAGCATTGAATATCTGGATCGGCCAGATAGCAACAAAACGAACCTGGCAATGGTGATAGTCAGCTGCTGCCCGGTTAGCTTTGGTGGTGAAAATTAGGCCAGCCTTTCCTGCATCTGACTTTCACCATGTAGAGATAACTGGGCAGCAGCTCAATATCGCTGCTGCCTGGTTATTGCCGGGTGCCACCCCCCCCCCCCCCGAACGTCCCAATGCTAGCCAGCTAGCATCAAAGTGTGCAGAGGTGGTACTCACCGATATTCAGTGGAACTAACCCTGTTAGTGCCGGGGAATATCCCAGCCAAGGCGATTAACCGCATTTATCATTTAGAATATCCCTCCTAACCATTTTAGCCTTTACAAATGCATTGATAGTGATCAAACTCCATGTAGACAGGTTGGCATTACAATGTAAGCTGTGATTTTAATACGTTAGAAAACGGAAGGCAGAGATTTCTATTTAAACTTAAAGAAAGCTTAAAATGAAAGTTCAAATAACGGATTATTGGTATTATGTCCCACGGTTTCTGAGACCATTTAGGATTTCTATTATTGCCTTATCTTCTTTCTATAGCTGACCAAACTAAGACAGATAAGAGTGAAAACATAACTGCTGCAGTCAAATATACTGCAGTTCTTTTCTTTGAAAAGATTTTTGCAGATACTTTAGCTTATATTTCTAGATATGGTTCCAACAATGATATGGCAAGGTCTATTAGTTATTAAAATAAATTGTTGATATTTTAAAAACATTTTGGAAACAATAAGTAACGTGCCCATCTGCAAAGTTATGTGTAATTTTAATCATATATAAACCACCCAATTTATTTATTTATTAATTTTCTTTATGAAGCTTTTATGACATGGATCCATCTCAACCTCTTACAAAAAACAGAAATCACAGATACAATTTACAGTAACATAACAAAGATATCAAATAATATATAATCACAACAAGATGAGAAAAATTTCCAGACATAAAGGGCTCAATTTCAAAAGGCATTTACACAGTTTATAGCCCTGTAAACCATGTAAATGCCCCTAACCAGGATTTTCAACGGCACTAACACGGTTAGTGCTGCTGAATATCCCTGATTTCTCCCCCAAATTCCCTGATACTAACTGCTTAGCATCCGAGTATGTCATGGGCGTTCTGGGGAAGAGTGGAGGTGGAGACAGTCGATAACCAGGCAGCGGTGATATTGCATGCTGGCTGATTAGCGACCTGTGGCTAAAAGATAGGCAAAGCAAAAGCTTGCCTATCTTTTAGCCAAGGAGCTAAATGGGCAACAGTCAATATCATCACTGTCCGGTTAACTACTGCAGCTGGGAGGCTGTGTGGCACACCGCATATTCAATGCAAGGGTCGCATATTACCCTGGCATTGAATATTTGGGGTTAAGGGTTGGTGCAGATGGCTCTGCACCATAGTGGCACATAGCCAACTTAGATGAATATTGGGCTCAAAAACTGTAGCCCCAATCTAATATGCAAACAGCTCTGCAGAATGTGAGAAAGTTCACTGACCTATACTGCAAAATTATTTATCACTAGTCTCTCAGAAAGTCTTCCTAAAATAAAAAGCTTTAGGGGGTATTTTAAAGCTCTGAAAATGGGCATTCATGCATTAAAATCTTAGAATTATCTTCAGACCCATTTTAGAAACTGGGTATGTAGTCATCCCCAGCACAAGAACATCCATGTAGCACAGGGGTATGGTAGAGGCATGGCCTGTGTGGAGCGATGGGGAAACACATCATGGTGCGATTTCAGATTGACACAAGCATGTCTGGCCCTGGTTGTTGAGGCATCTATGCCTATACCTGCTCTGGACCACAAATAAGGTATAAAAAAGTGCTTGTTTCATGGCTGAGCAAAATGTGCTTCCATTGCCACAGTTAGTATTTCCTGACCAATGAAACCTGCATGCAAATACATGCTCCAAACATATTATTTGCTTGCCACTGCATGCCTGGCAAGTCAAATAAGATAGTTGTCCCGCTTTTGAAGTACCCCTGCTAGCACATCCAAGTGTCCAGTGTGCAATTTGGGGATGTCCACATTTGTGAAATGGCCTACACCCGTGGAGGTACCCAACCTTGCAATCTGTATGGGGCCCATCTCCAGAACCAATTACTGGGCCATTCATTTTTAGGGGCGGAGATGGAGCAATTTCAGAAGTCACTTATATGTGCCTCCTTTCAGTGCTGCCACTCCCCCAGATTGTTGGATGTTCTGCTCTGGACATCCCAAATTCTTCCTACATGCTCCTTTTATCCAAAGGCCCAATATTCCATAGCAGTTACATGGTTTACAGACCTGTAAATGTGTAACTGCCTCTAAGCAGGATGTTCAAAGGCACTAATATGGTTTGTGCTATTGAATATCCCTCGATACTACCGCTATATGCCCTAATGCTACACAGGGGGCATTCCGGAGATAACTGGTCAGCGGCGATGTTTAGCCACTGCCTGTTTATCCCTCTACACCGAAAATTAGCTTCTGGCTTCCACAGCAAACCTGAATGATTCAATACTGGTGGCCGGATATGGTCCCAGCATTGAATATCTGAGTTAACTCTTCAGCAGCAACAGCTAGGCCCTGTACTGATGCTAGCCACCGCCGCTCAATATCGAGCCCCCATTTTACATCTTTTTTTCTAAAATCCAAAAAATTCTGTAGAAGTCATAACTCTAATGGAAGTTTATTCCAGGCAAGGGGACCAGCCACCCAAACAAGATGATTCAAAATCCGCACTCCTTAAGATAGAGGCAGGACCGGACATTGAAGCTACCCATTCCCCTGGGATTGTAATTGTCCTCCACAATGTACCCATGTACCTGCATATATTGTGTTTGAATAAGGAGATGGTTAAGAAGCTACAGCTTCACTGATTGCAAGATAAGGTACGAAGTTTTGCATATAAATGGCATTCTGTTTCTATATAGAGCTTTTGAAAATTCAAGTTACATTCATAAATTCTTGCAGAAGGTCTGGAATGCCTCTTTTAATGAAGTCAAATCTTATATGTTTTGGACTTTCATGCTTAGCATTTGGTGACTGAAAATCCACTTACATACATATAGCCAACTTATGTATTAGACATTTATGATGACTAAGCTCTTCAAGCTTTATTCTAAGATGACCACAGCTGCATTTGTTCTGGTAGCTGCATAGCTCATTATTTTGTTACTTTCTGAGATAAAACTCTACAGTATGCATCAGCTGTATCAGATGGAATAGCAGGGCTTCACATATACTCTTGTCATATGAATGTTATACTTTGGGAAAATGATAAATCTGATCTGAGCATGTGGTGCTGGACAGTTAGCTTTTTTGGATCCATTTGCAGATCATGTTCTTTCTTATTCCACGGAATTAGATAAGCAACATTTTATATAAACCTATCTGATGTTTTTGCAGAGTGCTGTTAAAAAGCCAAAGATTTTACTGGAAACCCTACATGAATCTGGAAGCTGTATCCCTTCAATTCACCTAACTTTATTGTCATGGCCAATTCTTCATATGAATACATTACCTAGTATAAAAGTGATATGAGAAAATAAATGAAAAACAAATAACTGTAATAGCACTCTTGATGATACAGGTTCTGTTTGTTATTTCTTATGCTTCTTGGTTATAGCACATCTGAACTAGTGGCAAGATAGAACATATTTTTTTCCCATTGCTATTTCTCCTGTTCCCTGAGGATAAGTCTTTTTCCCCTGTTTATTTTTTTTTCTCTATAATGGTGGAAGGTATATCTTGCACACTTAACATCATGCTCAGTGCAAGAGGAGATGCATTCACTATTCTCTTTCCTCTTTGTTACTCATTTACATACAGTATAAGGCACATTTTAGAAAGGCTGCCCAGGCGGCTGTGGAGACGTGCAAATTGAAGCATGCAGCGCAGCAGGGCTGTTCAGAAATGGGCTTTGTGCACATGCATGATCATCTGAAATTATCCTTTGCCTGTCTGTAGATATACACATGCCCCTGGAGCACAGGGATATATGTGCACATGATAGAAAATGAGGGGCAGGCATGTGTAGGTTTCCCATAGAAAATAACAGTGGCAGAGGTGTGCAGGCATGATATCAATAAGGATTCACATGTAGCATGAAGGTGAACGTGTGTGTGTACCATATGTGCACATGTGTGCCCCATCCTCGGCATGTACAGTGCCTTGTGAATGTATTCATTCCCTTGGTGTTTGTCCTGTTTTGTCGCTTTACAACCTGGAATTAAAATGGAGTTTTGGGGGTTAGCACCATGTGATATACACAACATGCCTATGACTTTGAAGATGCAAAATATCTTTCACTGTGACGCAAACAATAATTTAAAAAAATTAAGAAATGAAATCAGGAGTATGCATGTTTATGTTTATGTTTATTATGATTCTTGATATACCGTACCTCCTGGTATCAGGGCGGTTTACAATATAACAAAAATAAAGAATGATGGCCCATGGCCAGGAAGAAAAGAATTCCATTTCATGACAGGACAGAGAGAGGAGAGCAGGTTGATAGGAAAGAGGTAGAAGGAGCTGAAAGGATCTGAAAGGGGAAAGGAAAAGGGACACTAAGAGCAAGTGGAGGGTAGGTCAAAAGCAGTCTGAAACAGGTGAGCTTTCAAAAGGGTCTTGAATTTTGTGAATGATGATTCTTGACGGAGGGTGGTAGGGAGGGAGTTCCAGAGGGAAGGGCCAAGGAAGAAGAAGGCAGAATGTTGGGTTAATTGAAGGCATGCGTGAGAGGGGGATAGAAGTACCAGACGGTTCACATGGATAGAACGTAAACTACGAGGAGGGATGTGAAAATGCAGCAGATCAGCGAGGCGTTGTGGGGTATTGGAATAGATGACATGATGTGTTAAGGTGAGGAGCTTGTACTGGATGCAGTAAGGAACTGGAAACTAGTGGAGCTCTATGAGGGTGGGGTGATATGATCACGGCGGGAGGTATTGGAGATGATACTTGTGGCAGTGTTCTGCAAAAGTTGTAAGTTTTGGAGTTGGGTCTTAGTAACGCTAGTGAGGGCAAGATTACAGAAGTCTAGGCGTGACATAACTAAGGACAGAAGGAGGGTGGTGAGTGCCTGGGAGGAGAGCAAAGGACGGATAGCATGAATTTGGCGAAGGTAGTAGAAAAAGCATATGAATTCACTCCCAAAGTCAATACATTGTAGAGCCACCTTTTGCTGCAATTACAGCTGCAAGTCTCTTGGGGTATGTGCCTATTAACTTAGCACATCTAGCCACTGGGATTTTCACCCATTCCTCAAGGCAAAACTGTTCCAACTCCTTCAAGTTAGATGGATTGCATTGGTGTACAGCAATCTTCAAGTCATAACACAGATTCTCAATTGGATTGAGGTCTTGGCTTTGACTAGGCTATTCCAAGACATTTAAATGTTTCCAGCTATAACGGGATGTTTAGGGTCATTGTCCTGCTGAAAGGTGATCCTCCGTCCCAGTTTCAAATCCCTGGCAGACTGAAACAGGTTTTCCTCATGAATTTCTCTATATTTAGTGCCATCCATCACTCCTTAAATCCTGACCGGTTTGCCTGACACTGTCTATGAAAAACATTCCCACAATATGATGCTGCCACCACTATGTTTCACTGTCAGAATGTTGTTTGTGGGGTGATGGTAAGTGTTGGGTTTGTGTCACACATGGGCATTTCCCATGATGGTTTAAAAGTTCAATTTGGGGGGGGGGGGGGGTTCACCACATGCTGTTGCGCAAACCCCAAATGTGTTTGTTTTTATTTCTTTCTTTAAGCAATGGCTTTTTTCTGGCCACTCTTCCAAAAACAGTGTATGGCTTAAAGTGGTCCTATGAACAGATACTCCCATTTCCGCTGTGGATCTTTGCAGCTCCTTCAGTATTATCCTTGGTGTCTTTGTGGCATCTGTGATTAATGCCCTCCTTGCCCGGTCTGTGAGTTTTGGTGGGCGGCCTTTTCTTGTCAGGTTTGTAGTGGTGCCATATTCTTTCCATTTTGTTATAATGGATTTAATATTGCTCTGTGGGATATTCTTACCTACATTGCTGAGACAGCAAGCACAGACTTTGCAGAAGTAGCTCGAGGCAGTGGGTCAAGTACAGGGCATGCAGAAACCAGAAACATGCCCACCACAGACTAAAACAGGGGAGGGAGGAACTGATGGGGATACATAAGATTAGCAAAGTTTAAAAAACGTCTGTCACCAGGTGTGGAAGAAGGAAGTTGGAAAATATGATGTGCAAGCATTCTTAGCACAGAAGCATATGTGTATAAGCAGTGTATATAAGGAAAGCATTTGGTATAATTCTAGGAAGAAGGGACAAACAGGACTTATACAGAGATTCTGTGACTAGTAAGTATCCTGCCTTCTGTACCTCTTTGTCTCTTAGCCCATCTGATTCAGGCAAACTGTATTGCTAAGATTATAATGCTGCTTTGGCTGCTTGGCTAAGATTGTGACTGATTGGGCATAATAAAGATCTCATTTCTTTACTGACCAAGGGGTATGTTTACTAAACAGCACTAACGTTATCACGCGATAAGTGATGTAATCGCGTGATAAGTGACTTTATCGTGCAATAAGTGAGGTTATCATGCAATAAGTGACGTTATCGTGTGATAATGGCGCATTACATTGTGATAACGTCACATATCACATGTATCGTGCGATAATGTCTCTGGCGGTGTTAAGGCGCACAGACGGTGGAGTAAGGCTCCTCAGAGGGCGGAGATAAGGGGTCAATGGGCGGAGAGTGGGCGAGAGATGCTCCAGGCACACTAATGCTGTGAAATCAGGATCTGAAAATTAACGCCAGTGAAAACCTTGCGTTAGAGGCACATTTGTAGGAGAGAGAAACCATTTCAGTCAGCAATGTACATCAAAGGCAGGGAAACCAAGAAAACTGATAGTAGTGCTACATGTGCAGCAACAGCTGAGTGCCCAAGTATAAAAGGGCACGACGGTGAGGCTGCAAATGGGGTACAGGGGGCTGAAGGGGGGACATGCAGTGGGGCAGCTGGGGCACAGGGTGGACTAGGCAGATGCCTAGGTGGCACATAGGAACTCAGAAACTGCAAATCAGCAAGCCAGCAACTGAACAAGGTCAAACATGCCCACGAGTGTGTGTCCCACAGTATCCCAGGGGACATCACCCAACAGGTGTCCCAAAGGGCACATAACAGTGATAGGCAGTGCCGGGGGGAAGCGCAGATGTCCATGTAGGCACCCCTATCCCAGATACCACACCATAGGCAGCTGCCTACTGGCACACTGGATGGCCTAGGACTGTGCACCACCAGCACCACCAGCATAAGGGCATGTCAGCATGGTGGCGGAGGGGTGCTGGTGGTGGAGGGGGCAGTGGCATCTGCTCACAGCACACCAAGGCCAAGCCCTGTTCAGGTGGGTGGCATGCAGTGCAACAGACAAGGGCTTTCTGATGAACAGTAATGGTATCCCCAGGGAATGACCTGCCTCTGTGGCAACAGTTTGGTGCAGTACACACAGCCAGTGTGTTCAGGGGTAGAAGGTCACTGGTTCAAGTCCCAGCTGTGGCTCCTGCAGCCCATTTCCCTGTTGTGTACCCTACAGAGCACATACACCATAAACATGTGCACTCCCTAGAGCAGAGGTTCCCAACTGCAGTCCTGGAGGGTCAAACACCCTTCAGGATTTCATGCTGTCCCTAATAAATATGCATGACATGTATTGGTATGCAGTGCCCTGTCATGCTGCCGCCCCAGAGGCCAAGGTTGGTATGGGCAGGTCAGATGGACATGAGAGTTTTTTATATATTTTGAATTTGGTCCTTCTGTAAGAGGTCTTGGTAATATTCCCAGGACCTTCCGGGGGCCAAAGCTCAAGAGAACACAATAGCCAGAATGTAGGGAAAATAAGGCTTTATTTCCCTTTAAGCACAATGGTTCAAGTTATGGGAGACTACTTCAACAAACTGAAAGAAACCTTGCTTCAGGCAACAAAAAGAAAATATATTCACACTTGCTTTGTTTAACTGTTGCTTCACAGTACTTGGCATAAACAAACTTTACAGGCATTTGCTACTATTCACTGTTTTATGTTTCATGCACAGACCTTAGGCTACCTGCCTGACAGTAGCTACAGTCCATCGGGGTTTCAGGTGGGTCTTTGTTGAATTCCACCTGCATGGGCTGAGTATCAGACAGCTGTGAATCAGTGTCAGTAAACTCTTGAGGAGTGTACTGAGGTTTCTCATATAACACATTTACTAGCTTCCAATGTTCAGCATTCAAGTCAGGGCCGCGCCCATGTGAGTGTTTGTTATGGCAGTTACTTCCCCTTGCAGGCTGCCTTATGTTATACAGTCTTTTTACCAAGGGCTTGTGCCTTGTTTCACAAACAGTTTGATAGGGAGGATATACTCCAGTATCTTGTGTTTCCTGTCTTCTTAACTTATATTGCTTATCAGAATAAAAAGGTATTTTACCTTGTTTAGTTGAGTCCCACGGCCTGGTCCCGCTGTAGTTCAGCCTGTCTTGAGCAGTAGGCTTTTCACACTCCAGCTGGCCTTCATGCAGAGTCACCACTCTCTCACATTCACACCTTTTACCATTTGAATAAGGAATATTACCATTTGCAGCAAAGACTTCATCCTTGCTCAGATAATGCTTACTGTGTCTTGCATTTACTGCTGCCGGTTCTTCACACCAAACTCTGGGGTTTATTTCTCCCCTTGTGCCTTTCTTTCCAGTACCTCTCAACCAAGGACTCCTGGAACTCTGTGGCCTCGGATTCACTATGCCCTCCTGCCAGGAACTCCTTCCTCTCTGGTGCTCTGGACACTCCTTATGGTGCTCTCCTTCTTGGTTCCTTTCCAGAAGCTCTCTGTGGTGTGACTCTCCGTGGTCTGCTTTTCCTTGATAAGCCTCTTCTTGATATGCCTCCTTTTGGTAGGCCTTCCTTGGTATGCCTCTCCTTGGTCTCTCTCTCCCTGGTCTCTCTCTCTAACTTGTCCTAGTTCCTCCTTTTCAAGTTCCCAGCCTTTCTTCAGGGGAACTCCCCCTTTTCTCCATTGGCTGTTAGGTTGCATTACCTCATCAGCTCTGAGGTGCAGTTCTCTGGGCCTTGGATGGTCACTCCTGCTCCCTCTATTGGGCTCCTCATAACATTGCAGCTGATGATAAAATCTTTTTTCAGGATTTAAAACCCTTTTTTCTCCATGAATAGGCTCTGCGGTACCACAGCCCCCATTGTATGCAAATGTATCTCATGCATATTCATTAGGGACAGCCTGAAAACCAGAATCGTGCTTGGCCCACCAGGACTGGAGTTGGGAACCTCTTCCTTAGCATATCTGCCAACAGGGGCACGAACACCCACACCCACAGGCTCCATTATCCAAAGCCTCATGGAGAGTCAGGCTGTTGGGCCCTGTGTAGGGCAGCAGCTACCAATACTAGCACCTGCATACCTTAGCAATGCCTGCACTGTGCCCAGGACTGGTGTGGCAGCCAGGGCTGCCAACCACCTCTATCTTTGCACAATGCTGAAATAGGTGTGGGAGTGTGTGTATGTCCATCCAGTGTTTTGTGGCTGCCTGCACCTTACTGAGCCCCCAATGCTTGCACTGTCTCCAGTGTTAGCCTGCCAATGCGCATAATGAGGAGCAAGGTTTGATGGGTAGGGCCTGGACACAGCGGTCTGGGCAGGATGCATCTGCACAGGGCATAGGGCAATGGCTGGGACATTGTAGTGCCTGACCACCAGCTGCACGGACAGGGTGGCCACAGCATGTCATGCCGGGAGGTCACTCTCACCCTGACTGAGCAGTGACCTTGGCATGGCTAGGTTCCCCCATAGTGCTCTACAGTATTTCTTTCAAGTGATATCTATGAGTTTTCTCATCTGGGGGCCAATCACTGATGTACTTGTTTGGCGTGTGTGTGCTCACATCCCATTTTTGGGTGCATACAGTTCCTCCAGGAGCATGCACTGTGTGCTAGCTAGCAGACTGTCTGCAGTTAGCATGTGTATGGCTGGAATACCTTGCAGGGTGCAGTGGATGGAGACAGATTGTGCCCTCTGCTGGTGAATGTCAGATAGTGGTGGGGGGAAGCTGTGCTTTTCCAGGCCTCCTGCCTGTCTGCAGTGCCCTATGTGAGGCATACAGCTCTGCATTGACTGCCCTGAAGGGTGCCTATTCCCCAGCAGGGCTGGGGTTGATGGTCCTTTCTACTGCCACCATTGCAGAGAAGTAGAATGTGGATCTGTTGCTGGGAGAGCCTTTCCCCCACCCTGACCCACAGAGGGCAGGTTGGGTGGTGCTACATAATCCACTTTTGGGTCCAAACACCACCCTTCTCTTATGACATGTGCTTATGATATGCACTATTCTGGGTGCATCATAGTCCACGAGTGCTAGATGTGACTGGGAAATACAGACAGACACAGGTGTGTTGGCAAGGACTACCTATCACACACTGGCACTGATGGAGACCTACAACACAGCCTATCTCAGCCATGCCATGTGCTGCGGACCTGGTGCTGGGCACCCCACCTCACCCTCAGGGTGGGCACAGGAACCGCACAATGTCACGGTCTGTAGCTACTCTATGCCAGTAACACACACGGTCAGTTCCCCCTACCGGGCCGGGGTGCTATAGAGGTGCATACCCCATCTTGTGATCAGATGTAGGCTGTGATCTGCATGTGCAGTGCATCATGGGTACGGGTGGGTTTACCCTATCCTGGTAACTACAGCAGACAGTTTGTGTGGTGACCTGCAGTCTTTCTGTAGCCAGCCAGCAGTGTGTTAGACACTCTAGCGATGGAGCCCACTGGTTACTTCAATGACTGTGGAAGCAGGGGTCATGAGTTTGATCCCACAGTGGTGCTATTTAATAAGGCTGTCTGAGGCTTTTCCTTTTAATTTAGATCAGTGCTGCCAGCAAAAACACCCTCACAGTGCCGTAACCTAAGGTGCCTCATAAGGCGCCCTAACGGGCACCCTATAGGGCACATTATAATGTGCCTTGGCGTACAGGGCACTTTATAATGTGCCCTATGGAGTGCCTTATAGGGCGCCTTATGCGGCACCTTAGGTTACGGTACCGTGAGGGTGTTTTTGCTGGCAGCACTGATTTAAATTAAAAGGAAATGCCTCAGACAGCCTTCTTACATAACACCACTGCAAGATCAAACCGATGACCTCTGCCTTCACAGTCATTGCAATAACCAGTGGGCTACATCTTTATAGTTTCTAGCACTGCACTGGCATGAACTTAGGGTTAACGTGCGTTAACGTGCCATGGCGCCCACTATCACGCGAAACAGATTCTTGCAACCTTGCCGCCGGAACGCCCGCTACCTTATATGGCATTCTTCACATTAATGCTGCAACTAGCGCCGGTAACATTAAGACGGTTTAGTAAACATACCCCTAAGTGTCTGAGTCTGATTGGGAGCAGAGCGAGGTCCCCAACTATCTTTGAGGTTCAACGCAGCAGCCTTAGTCCACCAAAATCCCCAAGACCTTCCAGCATTGACTGGCTTGCCTCTATTTTGCATGGATTTTGTTCTACGCATCTCTTCCTACTTGCCATTGATGTGTGGGTTGATAGTGTGGCTGTTTCCAATGTTATTATGTTTTTGCTGGGAATGACATCCTGGACTTATTCTTCTCCATCCGTCACCCCCGTTGCCTAATTTATATGCCTGTCCACATAATGCCTGAATTTTTTGCTTAGGATCTTTCTCCCTGCGACAGAAAGATGTTGTCCATCAACACAGTATAGCCTCTTGTTGTTCCATCTATTTCCCCAGTCGCCTATATATCTAAATCCTTCTTGTTTGCCCCAGGTTGGGAGCCATATATTAAAGTTGATTATGCAATGCAGCCTTTCTACCCTCTTACCAAGAACAGGTAGAACTTCTGAGAATGCTATAGTGTTAACAGTGGCTTTGAGTTTCTCTCCCAGAATCTGGAAGTCCCTTTGAACTGTAGAGGCACTGTTTCTATTTCTAGCCAGGTCATTTTTACCAAAGTGGATGATAACATCAATCTTGGAGTGTTCACTTTCTGCATTAACTATGCCAACAATTTGATTCGTATTCCTGCTGGCTGAAGAGCCTGGGAGGCATTTGATCATCTTCTGTCCTTTGAACTGTGTTCCCAATTTGGTGCCTCTAATGATGGAATCTCCAAATAGTAGCAGTTTCCTGTTTTCTGAATTTTTCTTCATATTTGGTGCATTATAAGTAGATTGGGCATTAACCATCTCATTTAAGGGTGCTTCAGTTTTCACTAATTGGGCACTCTTATTTTCCAGGACAGAGAAGGCATTATGAGGGGATATCTCTTGATGGAAAGGGTGTCTCCATGTTATAGGTCGCAACCTACCAGAGCCCACTGTGATCCATTTGTTCTTGGGCTGTTTGATTCTTTGTGGGAGCGGTGATGGATTTTTTTTCACTATGTATCCGGGAGGTGGTGTGTTTAATTGCAGCTAATTCTTCCCTTAATATAATTAATTATTGTGCATAGCAGATAACTTGAGACATATAGGGCAAGCTCTTAGGCTCCAAATGATTCTTCTTAGAATGAAGTCACCACAGCTATTGTATTGAATACATGACATGCTGATTAAGACTGTGATAAAACAGTGCTAGGGCAAGGGATAAAGCAGGGCTAGGACAGGGAAAAATAATGTCAGCTCTAGCCGCCACTTTAAAAAGGGCTGGTGTAGTCTTACAAACTCAAGGACCCCCTCCTCCCTGTCCAGACCCTCCATCCCCACCAGAAGACTGACCAGCAGACCTTCCACCTCCCCTGAAGTCACCCCTTTCAACCCCTCTCCCCCCTCAAAGAAGACTCCCACTCTCTGTACACCCCCTGGGCCTACTTGTCAACATCACTAGTGGTCTAGAATTTCTGGGGCAGAAGAGATCCCCAGTGACTGTTGCCCCACCCAGTGCTGGGTTCAAAATGGAGCCACTTGAACCCTAGTGGTATTCTCATGGTACTACTGCTAGGGGTCAAGCTGCCATATAAGGTCTTTTTGCCCTTATAATATAAGCTAACTTGACCCTAGTTTGGTAGTGCATGATCAGAAGCTGCATTTTTCGTTTACTGCAGGAGTTACTAACCTATAGTACTGAGTTACTACATGTTAGTGACTCCCTTGGTAAATTAAGCTGAGGTAAAAGCTTAGAGGGGGATTTTCAGTGGCAGCGAGCAGCACATGTAAAGCAGCTGGCCATTGCCACTTTATATTTGCCCCAGATATCTGTGCACTGGCATTGAATATCTAGGTTGCCCGGATTGCGATTTTGCAATCTGGTCAGTGGTGATATTCAGTGCTTGCTGGATTGCAAAACCATCTAAAGTTAGGACAGCCATTCACCTGTTCTAACTCTAGCTGGCTATGGTTAACTGGGCAGTGGCTGAATATCACCGCTGCCCAGTTAAGCCACAGTGCCGTCCCCACTCTGCCCCAGGAACACCCCTATGCTAAGTGCTTAGCATTGGGTCATTTAGTGACCCAAACTGGGGATATTCAGGGCATTAACCAGGTTAATACTGCTGGATATCCTGGCAAGCGACATTTGCATGGTTTGCAAGTCTACAAACCATGAAAATGCCTTTGAATACTCCCCTTTAGTAACTTCCCCTTTTAATCTAAAACATTCATTTATTTACTACCTATATAAGTAAAAAAAATTTAAACAAGACAGGGTTATACAAATCATCAATTTAGCATAAAAGTTTTGAGACATGATAATTTTCAAAGGTATTTACACAATAAAAACTGTGTTTTATGCACAGCAATGACCTGTTACAAAACAGTCTGCACAAAGCATGGGTAAATGTCCATGTGTACAGCCTGCTGCTTGAAGAGACCTTCCTGAAGCTAGGGTTTGGATTTCTATACTTACTACTAAAACATTTTAATTTCTGTGCATTATTTTGCCACCAAAATTGTGTCTCCCAAAAACATAGGTAAAAATAAGTGCATAGGTTTCCTTGGGTAATTCTTAAAGTGTAAATATACCTGCAATTTTTCTTTGAAAATCTAGTAAATCTACACAGATGCTTCTATTTACTAACACTTCGGACATGACAATAGCATGACTTGCACATTATCTGTTACAACAACCATTGCATAAAATGGACTTTGCGACACACACCATGCAATAATGTCATTATCGCATGCTAAAAGATAGTAAATAAGGATCTGAGAAAAGTAGGGGCATACATTTTAACTATGCACACTGTTCTACAGTTATCTGATAATAGACTATATTATACAGAAATCCATTTAACAACACACTCCTTAGATTCTGGTAATGGTTATTGACGGGTTTAATTTGTAGAGATCTCTATTTATGGACATTGTTAAATTATATTTTTACTGTTTATTTTATTCTTACTTGCAGTAGTTGTTTCTGTCTCTGGCACGTTTGTTCAGGCTTTGGATGGTCTTGATCCAGGGAAGAGTTTACAAATAAAAAGAATATATAATAAAAAAGAATACTTTTGATATATTTGCACAGTAATCTCAAAATGTAGTTCTCTTTCAAACATTTTTTTTTCTGTTTCTTAATATCTTTTAATATGTTGTCGTAGTAACAGAGTGGGAGGTTATTTGAAAATAAGAAGAAATTATGAGCAGTAATCTATGCAGGTGGGAACTCTGCTTTCATTCCTGTTTCTACATCTTTACACAGAGACTTAGGGGTATATTTACTAAGCAGCGGTAGTGGCTCCCGTGTGTTATCGGAGCCACGGCCCCATTGAATTCAATGGGGCCGTGGCTCCGATACCGCCTGGCAGCCACTTACCACTGCTTAGTAAACATACCCCTTACTGTGGGTTAGAAAGGCTGTAGGTTTATCGTCAACAATGCAACACAAACCTGAGCTCAATGTTAACAATCATTCCTGTTAACCCTGATCCCTCCTGTACATGATGTCTGAATGTCAACTTCTTCATTCCACCCATCAACAACTTCATCACTTTTAGGCTTCCTATACCCTCTGGTGGACCAAAGTCATGTTTCTGGGCCATTCAGTGCCATGACCTAGCAATGGGTATCTCAGAACCCCAGGTGGTGATCATCTCTCAAATACTAGATTTTAGTGCAACAGTTCTCCATGTTGCTTGCTCCTCTCCTCCCAAAGAATGGGTATCACATAGTCCAAAAAACAGGTACAACTGTGCTCAAGTTTGCCATAGCTGTGACAATCAAAAATATCCCCAAGAGGAACTTAAAGAGGAAGAAATGGACAACTCACCAGTTGCAGCAAAGAGAAAGTGGAAAGAGTCTGCTTGTTCCTCTACAGAACATCAGAGCTGATCTTCATGACCTGACCCTTGGAGTAACATGGCACCCACTGGTGGTAATGTTTAATTTTAAACAGCTCAATTGTGGGCTTACCAAAGCCCTTCCCCTTCACCTCCATAGGCCCTTTCTCAGGCCCTTTGCCTTCATCCTCTACCTAATTGTCGATGGCCAGATCTTAACCAGAATGTATCTCCGGATTTCACCACCCAGTTACCAAATACAGGCTAGGACTGAGCCATCCTACTCACCTCACATATTCCATTTAAAGGCTGAAGTCAGTGTTTACTATCAGCATGCTATCTTCAGCCTTAGCAGCTCTTGCTTGTCCATTCATTTTGGGATAGTACAATGATTCTTATTTCTTGAGTTATCAGAGAGTAATTTCATAGAACAATATTCTCTCACTTATTTGGAGACTTTTACAATACTGTTAAAACACTTGTAAAAATCATCTTATTGCAAATTCTGTAACATCTCAAACATATTATTACAGTTGTGACATAATTGTTATCTCTTGTTGTTTGCAATGTAGAAATATTAACCCTCCAAAATTAGTGCCTATATATGCATGAGTCAGGAAATAGACCTAAATTAGGCTCATGACATAATGATAATATGCTTGTTGCTCCCAGGTGGTATTTAGAAATTTTACTAAAATCACTATGGGGCATGTTTACTAAACATTCCTAACGTGCGGGGCCGCGCTAGTGTGCCTGTGCCATATAAGGAGTGGGCGGTTCAGGCAGAAAATAGAAAAAAAACGGTAGTAAGCAACCGGATGTGTGCGCGTCGCGCTAATGTGCGGGGGTCGACATTAGCGCGTGGAAAGGCAAAGTGGCGCGCTGCTGAGTATACAAAGCAACAGAGCTGTAGTACAACGGTGAAGACACTGACCAATGGTGCAGGGGCCATGGGTTCAATCCCCCAGTGTGCACAATGACAAAGGTCAGCTGAGGCAGTAACTGTAATGATTAAAATTGTTTTAGGAGGCAAATTAATTTGGAACGGCATAAGGCGGCGCACAGTTATGTTTGGGCGGCATAAGGCAGCGCACAGTGCTTTTTGGGCGGCATAAGGCGGCGCACAGTTATTTTAAAACACTGACCAATGGTGCAGGGATCAGGGGTTCAACTCCTCACAATGCCCAGTGAAAAATGCCTGCTGAGGCAGTATGTATTATGTTGTGGAGTGCTGTAGGAGGCTGTATAATTGTATTTTGTTATCACTACTAGCAAACGCACTCTCCCAGCATGTTAACATACGGCGGCCCATAAGGCACATGTTACAGTGCACTGTTCGCCAAGGCACCCTTGAATGTCCCCTATAGGGCAGCATGTATGTTGCGACACAGGATAATGTATAGTGCACCCTATAGGGATGGCAACCATAAGGTGGCCTACAGGGCGCCCTATGAAGCACCCTCAGAGGCACCTAATGGGTATAGTAAGTTGAGGGTGGTCTTGCCGGCATAGACATATGTACAGTAAATAAAAATAAAGCTGTGGACAGCCCTACCAAAGGGCCCCACTGTGGGTTGGAACCCATGACCTCTGGCTGCACAGGCAGTGATGTAACCATTGCGCTACAGCTCCATAGCTGTAAGCAAGCCCCTGGATGGCTGCAGATAGCCTACACGTCACCTCACAGACAGTCTGCTGGTGTCAACAGGATAGGGTTAGGCCACCCGTACCCATGATGCACTTCACATGCAAATTAGCTGTCCGCAGATGGACACAAGATGGGGAATGCACCCCCACAGCACCTCGGCCCTGTTGGGGGAAGTGACCGGGTGCACCCACACAGCACCTTGGCCTAGTAGGGGGCACTGACCGGGTGTTTTACTGGCACAGAGTAGCCACACACTGTTACATCGTGCGGGTACTGTGCTCACCCTGAGTGTGCAATGAGGTGGCCAGGACCAGGTCAACAACACCTGCCATAGCTGATGGAGGCCAAGTGGGTGTTCCAAAGCAGTGTTAATGTGTAAGATAGCTAGTTTCTGCACAAACACCATGGATATCCCTGTCTGCTGTTATCAGGCACAGCCCCCATTGGGGGCACACCCCCCCCAGTGGCAAACATGGTCCCCATCAAGGGATCCACACTCTACCTCCCTGCAAAGGTGGCAGTAGAGGGCAACATCAACCCCAGTCCTGCTGAGGAACACCACCCCCCCAGGCAGGCAGCTCCATACACAGCCATAACACAATAGCAGACAGACATAAGCCCAGGGTATGGTAAGCTGCACTCCACCACCAGATATTCCCCTGCAGCAAGCCAACAGCCACTGCACCCTGCAAGCCATTATAGCAAGACATTTACCAGCTACAAACAGTCTGCTGGTTAGTCCATAGTGCATGTTCCCAATGGAGATGCATGCACCCAGAACTGGGCTGTCTGCATACACAGCAAGCAGATAGATCAGTGACTGGGCCCCAAAGAGAAACCCATATCTATCACATGAGAGAACTACTATACAGCACTATGGGGAGGCCTAGCCATGCTGTGGTCACTGCACAGTCAGGGTGAGCATGATCCCCCAGAAGGACATGCTTTGGCCACCCTGTCTGTGTAGGTGGTGGCCGGACACTACAATATCCCAGCCAATGTCCCTGCCAGGGCCCTATGCCCAGTGCAGATGCATCCTGGCCACGCCACCCTGCCCTGGCTATACCCATGGTACCTTGCACCTCATTATGCACATTGGCTGGCCAATACTGGCAACAGTGCTGGCAGTGTGGGCTGTTGAAGGGGCTTGCAGCCAACACCCACTGTATAGACAGACACACACTTCCACACCTCTGCCATCATGGTGCTACAATTGAGGGGGTAAGTAGCCTTGCCCACCAAACCGGTCCTGAGCACGGCAAGGCATGGATATGGTACGCATTACAGCTGGTGGTCACTCCCCAGGGTGGTAAACACCGTCAGAGGCCAGGCCTGGAGCATGCCCCGCAAACACCTAACAGATTGTTTGGATGGGGTCAACTAGCAGTATGTACGTAACGTATGGATATCTGCCTGCCTGTGCTCCTAGCAAACGTCTCAGAGCTGTGTACCGTATACCTCAGGTGTAGGGTGACATTGGTAAGTTATGCAAGTGCTCGTTTTGGGTGCTGCATGCACGGTCCAATGTTCTGCCTTTCCAGGAGACATTGGCCAATGGGGCCTGTGGGTGTGGGTGTGTCTGCCCTTGATGGCTGCTGCTTTACGGCACAGATTCCCAACTCCAGTCCAGGTTTGCATCACACTGTTCGGGTTTTCCTGCTATCCCTCATGAATATACTAATCAATAAACCTCTGTGAAATGAACAAAATTGCAACTATACTCTAAAGATCATTCACTGTTCCATTAAACGCTGAAATGTAACTCTAAAAGCTACCAAAACTCAGAAAAAACTCTTTTTTGTCGGATCGCCTGTTATGAGGGTGTACAAACACTCTCTTGAGACAGGCCCTCCTTTTATTCAACTTTTTTTCTTAAAAAGGTCAGTATAACCTTAGGTCCACACAACCTATATATGCTAAGGGCTATGACAAGCCCAGAAGGACTAGCCCATGCATAATGAAGACGCTAACCTGCATCGCAAGAAAAATTTAAACAGGACGTTTCAGTCTCCCAAAACTGAATTTATATGGAAGGTGTGGTACTTAGCTGAATGGCTGAATAGCGACCCAAATGGAGTGTTCCAAACTCGCTGTCATTCACATCAGGAGAACAATAAGCCAAATTAATGGTTCTTCGTAAAGTCCCCGAAGAGATGTTTCAAGTCCAGTCCAAACTCCAAAATGCAGCCAAATTTTCTTTTTAACGCTGACCACAAACTCTTCCACGTTCGTCAGACAATGGTTGGGTAGAATGCGACACAATCCGTTGTGTTTCAAGCCCGTTGTAACTCTGGCTCTTTATCAAGCACTACCCAGCCAACTTCCTGTTCCGTGTAATTGTTAGATGACGTCAGCACCATGATGGAACCTACTAATGACGTGAGCGAATCCACCTTAAAGTTCAATGAATCTTCCACCATTCAATCGCCGCGTTTAAACCCAACGGGGCAACTGTATTAAGCTTAAATATCCATCGCTGTTCATAACGATGTAAAACAGCCCGACGATCTCCCCCCCTAGAAAGTGGAGGAACCTGGTCCAATACCGTCCAGTGAAGTTGATCAAAACTATGAGAAGCAGATATACAGTGTTGAACAATGGGGGCAGTAACTGTATGGGTGTTTAAACGGGAACGATGTTCCCGTAAACGTGTCCGAATAACCCGTGTAGTCATCCCCACATATAAAAGGTGACAAGGGCACATAATTAAATATATGACATAATCAGACGTACAATCTGTGATATGGTGGCGAACATAACTGGTATGGGTACGAGGATCTTGCCATGAAAGACCTTCCATGGTGTTAAAACACATGTCACAGGTCCCGCAGGCGTGATGATTTCCCACGGAAACCGGCGTCTCTCTAGGCACTGTGTGTACTATCCGGTCTGCTATATTAATCCCCCGCCGGTATGCCAATCGTAAAGACCTTTGGAAACAAACATGTTCTGATAAAATGTGCCAATGAGATCTCAAAATTCTGGCTACAGCGCTAGTGCAAGGCATGTAAGGCAACACTCCCACATACGGTTGAGCTGCTACCTGGTCTGGCGGCAATGTATCCAAAGTATCAGTCCACCATTCCGGATGGTTGTTTAAAGCGCGTTTATAGGCTTTATCAATCAGTTTTAAGGGATACCCCCGTGCCACCAATCGGTACAATTGGTGGCACGGGGGTATCCCTTAAAACTGATTGATAAAGCCTATAAACGCGCTTTAAACAACCATCCGGAATGGTGGACTGATACTTTGGATACATTGCCGCCAGACCAGGTAGCAGCTCAACCGTATGTGGGAGTGTTGCCTTACATGCCTTGCACTAGCGCTGTAGCCAGAATTTTGAGATCTCATTGGCACATTTTATCAGAACATGTTTGTTTCCAAAGGTCTTTACGATTGGCATACCGGCGGGGGATTAATATAGCAGACCGGATAGTACACACAGTGCCTAGAGAGACGCCGGTTTCCGTGGGAAATCATCACGCCTGCGGGACCTGTGACATGTGTTTTAACACCATGGAAGGTCTTTCATGGCAAGATCCTCGTACCCATACCAGTTATGTTCGCCACCATATCACAGATTGTACGTCTGATTATGTCATATATTTAATTATGTGCCCTTGTCACCTTTTATATGTGGGGATGACTACACGGGTTATTCGGACACGTTTACGGGAACATCGTTCCCGTTTAAACACCCATACAGTTACTGCCCCCATTGTTCAACACTGTATATCTGCTTCTCATAGTTTTGATCAACTTCACTGGACGGTATTGGACCAGGTTCCTCCACTTTCTAGGGGGGGAGATCGTCGGGCTGTTTTACATCGTTATGAACAGCGATGGATATTTAAGCTTAATACAGTTGCCCCGTTGGGTTTAAACGCGGCGATTGAATGGTGGAAGATTCATTGAACTTTAAGGTGGATTCGCTCACGTCATTAGTAGGTTCCATCATGGTGCTGACGTCATCTAACAATTACACGGAACAGGAAGTTGGCTGGGTAGTGCTTGATAAAGAGCCAGAGTTACAACGGGCTTGAAACACAACGGATTGTATAATCCCTCATGAATATGCATGGGCTACATCTACATGCCATGGGGGTGGTGCATAGATATACAGCACAGGCATTTGTATGAGTGTCAGCATGGAACCTGACTGGTGTGTGGCCCACCAGGACTGCATTTGGGTGATTCTGCTCTAGGTACTGCCCCTGTTCATGGTGTCTGTGCTCAGTGGGGTAAAAGATAGATGTCTTACCATTGAATATGTCCCCGCCATGAAAGGTGTGTCCTTACTATCACTGTTTAGTTGTGGGAAAAATATGTGGGTAGGATTGGCAGTAGCCCCAGCTGGGCTTTGAACCTGTGACCTTCTGTTCTTGCATGCACTGTCTGTGTGCACTGCACCACTGTGTAGCCACAGATTGGTTGGATTCCCTGGACTGTCCATGACTGTGGATCCGGCAGGGCCTGTCTGTTGCAGTGGACTGTGCCAGCCTGCACATGGCTAGGCCTCTGTCTTCTGTGGTTAGCAGCCACTGCCCCCTGCACCACATGTACTTGTCCGCCAACATGCTGGCATGACCTTCTCTCAGAAAAAGCAGTTGACCTGATTGCAATGTGGCAGTACGGGACTGCATTTGGGGGACTTGGCTGTAGGTAATGCCCATTGTTGTGGTGTGTGTGCGGTGTTGGGTAAAATATGGGTGTTTTCCCCATGCTTATGTTCCCTGCACTACAGGGGTGTCTGCCCTATCTTTATTTAGTGGTGGGTAAAATATAGGGACTGGGCTGGCAGGTGCCCCAGCTGGGTTTTGAACCTCTGCCCTCTGGTCCTAGAGGTAATGACTCTGTCCGCTGTACCACACTTTGGCCACAGAGACAGTGCAGCCCCTGGAGGCAGTAAGCCTGGCAGGATGGAGTCACAAACCCTGCTCTACTCATTTTTACTGTGGGCATATGCACCCTGTCTGGTGACAAACGTGCACCAGAAATGACCACGGGAAAATGGGGGACAAAATATCACCACGCTGGGCGACAGTGGTATTAATGGGCAACCATAGCAAACACTCCGAGGAAAGCTCCAAAAACGGAAATGTTTTTCGGAAGAGTCTCCGCTCCGTAGACCCTTCCCATATTCATCTCTTTTTTCTGGAGCTTTGCTGGGTGTGTTTTGTATATTTGCCCATCACTATAACTGTTCCCCCGCTGGATTACTATTTATAATAGTTTTGTTGTGGTCATTTTCAGGTTCTATTTGCAATTTTGTTCTGTGCACATATATCACACTGCTCACGTTTGTTAGGTTTCCCCGGTGTTCCTGTACATTGCTGACGGAAATGGTTTCTCTTCCCTTTAAATGCCCTCTACCGCGAGGGTTTCACTCGCGCTAATTTTTACATGGAAATTCGGGCCCGATACTGTGCGGGGAGCCTCTCCCCTCCCACTCTCCACCCATTGACCCCGTCCCTCCGCCCCTCCGGAGCCTTCCTCCGCCCTCTTTTAGCCGTTCCACGCCTCTATCGGACATTTGCGGGCCCGCACTTGTACGGGGCCCGTTAGTGTGCCGCGTACCTGTGCGGGGGTGACACGCACGTGTGCGGGGCATTTAAACACATTTCTGCGCGTTTAAATGCCGCGTTGCCGTGCGCTATTTTGCGGCGCGCAGATTTGCGGACTTTAGTAAACATGCCCCTATGTTTTTATAAAATGGGCTTGCATCATTCGCTGTAGGACATGTACATGCATGCAGGCATTTCCTAGTTATTTGTCTCCGTCTAGTTACAAAGCTCATTCTTTATTCATAGAGTCTTTCTTTAACATCATCCTATGTCTGAAAAATGGTCCATAGTCAAGTTCCCTGGTCCACCTATTCTGAAATTCCTACTTGTACATGAATGCCAATTTATATATGTAAATCAGTTTTTTTTATAAGTATAAATTTTCTAAAATCACCTTCAGAGTTTGCAAGTTCTCGTAAAAGTGGTTCTCCAAAAATAATTTGCTAAGTATGAGTTTTTCATTCAGGGGTATGTTTACTAAACTGCGTTAGCGTAGCAGCAGCAATGTTAATGCGCGTTAGGTAACATTAACGTGCATTAAGGGTACCTAACGCACGTTAACGTCACCCTCCGTGGTAAATCCCGCAGAGAGCGAAGAGAGGGTGGAAAGAAGGGGGTCAATGGGCGGGGAGTGGGCAGGGAGAAGCTCCCATGGCACTAACGCGGGGTACTGAAGGGCTGAACATTACCGGGAATGAAAACCTGTTGTTAGCTGTAGATATGCAGGAGGGTGAAACCATTTCAGTGTCAGCAATGTACAACATAGGCAGGGAGCCCAAGAAACATGATAGTAGTGCTCCATATGCAGCAATAGCATAGTGCCCAAGTATGAATGGCCACTATAGAGAAGGTGCAAATGGGGCACAGGGGGCTGCAGGTGGGACATATAGTGGGGGCAGCTGGGGCACAGGACAGATTAGGCTGTTGCTTAGGTGGTACATAGGAACATAGAAACTGGAAATCAACAAGACAGCAGCTGACCAAGGCCAAACACAATCCACACACAGCTATCTGGTTCACCCTAGCCAATAGTTGCTAGGGCACTGACCTGACATCCCCCCAGTCATCCCTCCCCCATGTGGAAGGGACATAATAGTGGTAGGCAGGGATGGGGGGGATGTGAGGATATCCATGTATGCCTCCCCACCCCAGACCCCGCCTCCTAGGTGACCGCCTACCTGCACAGTGGATGGCCTGGGACTGCGCACTACCAGCACCGACAGCATATGCCCAGGCAGCATGGCAGAGGGGCGTGTGTTGGTGCTGGAGGGGGCAGTGTCACCTGCCTGCAGTGCACCCAGGCCATGCCCTGTACCAGTACGTGGTGTGCAGTGCAACAGAAAAGGGTCTAGCTGAGGTGAAGTAAGGTATCCCCAGGGACTGATGTGCTTGTGTGGTGCAGTACACACAGCCAGTGTGTCCTGGAACAGAGGATCACAGGTTCAGGTCCCAGCTGTGGATCCTGCAGAGCATGTCCTTATATTTTTCCCTACAATGCAGATACAACAGCAACATGTGCAGTCCCCAAAGCAGTGGCCAACAGGGGTGCTAACACCCACTCACACAGGCTCCACTATCCAAAGCTCCATAGAGAGTCAGGCTGTTGGTCCCAGCACAGAGCCGTAGTTATCACCAGAGCACTATTACTATCTCCTGCACAGTTTGGCAATGTCGGCACTGTGATCAGGACCAGTGTAGCGGGCAGGGTTGCCGACCATCCCTATCTTTGCACAATGCTGCAGTAGGTGTGTGTGTGTGTGTGGTGTGTGTGTGTGTGTGTTGGTCTGTCCATTGTTTCATGGCTGCCTACACCTCTCTGGGCCCACAATGTCCCACTATTACCAGCGTTAGCCTGCAAATGTGCATAATGAAGAGCAAGGTGTTGTGGGTATGGCCCGGGCAGGGTGGACTGGGCAGGATGCATCTGCAGAGGGTGTAGGGCTATAGCTGGGATATTGTAGTGCCTAAACACCAACTGCATGGACAAGGTGGCCACAGCACATCTTGCTGTTAGGGCACTCTCACACTGACCAAACAGTGAGCATGGCATGGCTATGTTCCCTCATAGTGCTACATAGTATCTGTCTCAGGTGATATATATGTGCCCCTGTTTTGGGGGCCAGTCACTGGGGCACCTGCCAGGTGCCTGTGCCATACAACCCAGGTCTGGGTGTGCACAGTTCTACTATGAACATGCAGGAAAGACTGGTTAGCGGAGTGCCCACGGTTAGTTTGTGCATGGCCGGGACATCTGGCATGATGCAGCAGTACAGGCTGCTGTGCCTGCTGGTGAATGTCAGACCATGCCTGGGGGTGCAGCTGTAGTCCTAGAACTGGTGGGGGCACAAGAGAGAGGAAATGGACAGGTAGTGTGCAGTATTGCAATGTATGCATATTGCAGGGCATGTGTGTTGCAGCATGCACAATGATGCACGTGACACGTGCAGAGCAGAGATGGCATCCATCTGTCCAAGAAAGGTCAATGCATCTTCGGTAGTAGACTGGCTAATCTACTGAAGAGGGCTTTAAACTAGATTCGTTGGGGATAGGTGAAGAAAGCCCCCAGGTAAGTGAAAGCCCCCAGGTAGGTGATACATTAAATAGCTTTATGGAAATGGGTAACAGGGGTAACATATGGAAAGCAGTGTGTATAAATGCCCGTAGCATGGGAAATAAGATCCCTGATGTTGAAGCTTTGGTGGGAGTGGCTGACTTGGATTTAGTGGCAATTACAGAAACATGGTTCACAGAAAACCATGACTGGGATGTAACTATACCTGGCTATACTTTATTCAGAAAGGACATGGTAGGAAGAAGGGGAGGAGGAGTGGCACTATATGTAAAAACTACTATTAAAGCTTTGGAATTACAGAGCTTAAAAGGGAGAGAGGAGGCATTGTGGGTTAAACTAGAAAGAGGGAAAGATAAATCTATTTGCATTGGTGTGATATACAGACCTCCCTCACAAGAGGAAGAGGTGGACAGAGAGTTAATTGAAGACATACGCAGCATTGCTAGGAATGGGGAAGTGCTACTGATAGGAGATTTCAATATGCCAGATGTTGATTGGCACATTCCTGCTGCAGTATCATCTAGAAGTAAGGAGATCCTGGATTCTCTACAGGGAGAACTATTCAGGCAATTGGTAACAGAGCCCACACGTGAAGGGGCCATATTGGACTTGGTGCTTACCAATGGTGAAAGTGTTTCTGATGTTGTAGTGGGAGATCATTTTGCATCCAGTGATCACCAGATGGTGTGGTTCAGTATTAGGACTAGGGCTGTTAGAATCCATTCCAAGGTGAGGATCTTAGACTTTAGGAAGACTAACTTTGCGAAGATGAGCCAATACCTCAGGGAGTCATTAGTGGGATGGGAACAGCTGGGGGATGTAGAAAAACAGTGGGCAAAACTGAAAGGGGGTATTTTAAGGGCAACCAAGCTTTTTGTTAAAATGGTAAATAAAGGCAAAAGGAAAAGGAGACCGCTATGGTTTTCGAAGGAAGTAGCTGAAAAAGTGAAGAAAAAGAGGGAGGCCTTCATGAAATACAAGAGATCACAGAGAAAGGAAGACAGGCATCTGTATTTGGAAAAACTTAGAGAAGCTAGCAAAGTAGTCAAGAAGGCAAAGATTCAAAAGGAGGAGGAAATAGCCAATGCAATAAAATGGGGGATAAGACATTTTTCAGATATATTAGTGAGAAGAAGAAGGGCAAAAGTGGTATTGTCAGACTCAAGGGTGCAGGGGGGGGGGGGGGGAAATATGTAGAAGCTGATAAGGATAAAGCGGAATTGTTTAACAAATATTTTTGTTCTGTGTTCACAGATGAAGAACCAGGAGCAGGACCTCAGAAAACACCCACAAATAGGAACAGAAGCGAGGGACATCTTGAACAATTTTCAGAAGACTGTGTTCGTGAGAAACTAGCTCAACTTAAAGTAGACAAAGCGATGGGACCTGATGGGATACACCCTAGAATACTGAGGGAACTTGGGGACGTTCTAGCAACTCCACTGACTGACCTTTTCAATGCCTCGTTGGAGTCAGGAGTGGTGCCAAAGGACTGGAGAGAGGTTTATGTGGTGCCTTTACACAAAAGTGGAAGTAAGGATGTGGTTGAAAACTACAGGCCGGTTAGTTTACCTTCGGTGGTGAGTAAATTATTGGAAACGCTGCTGAAAGAGAAAATAGTGAGGTTTCTGGAGTCCAGCGGATTACAGGATCCGAGACAGCATGGATTCACCAGAGGCAGGTCTTGTCAGACAAATCTGATTGATTTCTTTGACTGGGTGACCAGGGAGTTGGACCGAGGGAGAGCTCTAGATGTGGTGTATTTAGATTTCAGTAAAGCCTTTGACACTGTTCCTCACAGGCGACTTATAAACAAACTGAGCACCCTAGGGATGGACCCTAAAGTTACTGCTTGGGTTAGAAATTGGTTGGGTGGGAGGCGACAAAGAGTACAAGTAAATGGAGCTCACTCTGAGGAGAAGGATGTTACCAGTGGTGTGCCCCAGGGATCTGTCCTTGGTCCGATTCTTTTTAACATCTTTGTTAGTGATATAGCAGAAGGGCTGTCGGGTAAGGTTTGCCTCTTTGCAGATGATACCAAAATCTGCAATAGAGTAGACACCCAGGAACGTGTAGATAACATGAGGAGGGATCTAGCTAAGCTTGAAGAATGGTCTAGAATTTGGCAGCTGGGATTTAATGTTAAAAAATGTAAGGTCATGCATTTGGGCTGCAGCAATCCAAGGGAGCAATACAGTATAGGAGGTGAAGTACTTTTGTCCACTAAAGAAGAGCGGGACCTAGGCGTGGTTGTGTCTGATGATCTTAAAGTAGCTAAACAGGTGGAAAAGGCGACGGCAAAAGCTAGAAGGATGCTTGGGTGCATACGGAGAGGAATGTCTAGCAGAAAAAAGGAGGTGATAATGCCTCTCTATAAGTCTTTGGTGCGACCTCATTTGGAGTATAGTGTGCAATTCTGGAGACCGCACCTTCAAAAGGATGTGAACAGGATGGAGTCGATGCAGAGGGTGGCTACTAAAATGATTAGTGGGCTTCATTATAAAGCCTATGAGGACAGACTTAAGGATCTTAATATGTACACCTTAGAGGAAAGGCGGGATAGAGGTGATATGATTGAGATGTTTAAATACCTCCGTGGCATAAATGTTCAGGGAGAGAGCCTCTTTCAATTGAAAGCAAGTTCTGCTATGAGGGCACATGGGATGAGGGTGAAGGGAGATAGATTCAGGAGTGATATGCGGAAATATTTCTTTACGGAAAGAGTAGTGGATCCATGGAATAATCTCCCAGTGGAGGTGGTAGAGATGAGGACAGTAACTGAATTCAAAAAAGCATGGGACAAACACAGAGGATCTCTAAAGGTAAAAGGTGGACTGTTGTAGTTGTTGATATGGAAGGACAGACTAGATAGGCCATGTGATCTTTTTCTGTCATCATGTTTCTATGTTTCTATGTTTCTATCTGTTTGGGACATGCATTATTACGCGCCGTACTCCAACCACATATTCTAAGGCCCTTAGAAGTATAAGGCATGTAGGAAGGTCTATAACGTCACGCACGTTCTTGTGCGTGCTGCGCGGCAGATGCCCTGCTATGTGCGTTCTCCGCAATGCGCATAAGACACAACATGCATATGCCGCACTACTGCATAATAATCTGACAGACTCGATGGCCACTCGGTGGAACATATTTGCATTGGGCTTGTTGTGGTTGTTTGGGATAGTGGTTGCAGACGTGAATGGAGCCAACATAGGTTGTGGGTTTGGGTACCACAGGTTCCTTTTCCTTTACTTTCGTTTGTTCTGCTCTCCTTACCATACAATGGCTCCGGCTTTGTCCCTTCTCCACACACCCTTCCTTCTCTTCACTGTACACTGCAGTTTCCCCTCCATGCAGCCTATCTGTCACATGCTAGCTGTTACATATGTTCCCTTTCTTTAGATTGTCTGGGTGAGCTGGTGGCTCAGTGGTTTGTTATTGGTGTTGGTGAGCTGTGTTTGGGCTCCTCAGTGTACTTGTTTGATTCCCTCTTACTCCTTTTTGAATTCCTTGCCCATTTTGCCCTTATATACACACCATTCACGCATATCCTTTCAGACCGACCCCTGGTGCCCTTTCCGTTACCGTTGTTTACTCCTCTGCATGCTATGGCTCACGTCCCCCAGACGTTGATATCAGCTGCCTTTGGTCTATGGCCTTACACCTACGGTTACGTTTCTCATGTGGCACCATGTCTGCACATCCCTCAGTGCGTCTTCTACTGTCAGCACGCCTTTGATTGCAACCCCTTCAGAAGCACTGCTTCTTCCCGTCCGCTGTGGTGTTCATGCGCAGTGGGTCCATGGCGCACTGTACCACGCACTGTACCGTGTGTTATCACCTTGTAACGCATGTTAGCTGACACGGCTTGCTTTAACGTTTACCACCCACTCCTTTATATGGGTATCCATACCATTACCACGGAACTTAACTCGGGTAACATTACCGCGGTTTAGTAAACATATCCCTAAATGTCATGTTTAGTTAGTGAATATGAATGTGCTTTTGTTAATATGGTGTCTATGATCAACCCTCAAATTTCATACTTAATAGAACTGATTAATTGGATAACATTTTTCCTGATTAAATAGGCACTTAAGATTTAGGATGAAAGGTCGGTGGTGGATTTTGCTATCCAAACACTTCAGAGCAGTCGTAGTACCTGAGCTTCACCAAGAAATAATCAGAGTTCCTCTTCCGTCATCCTTCTCCTTCTGGATCCACATTTGGTCCCTAGAACATAAGCATTTACCTAGCCAGGAAATGAGCATTAGCTGGCAGCATGTGTTCTGGCTAGTCCAAAAGATCTGATCAAAAAAACAAAAAACAAAAAGAGCTAAAAATAAAATTATATAAATGTTGGCATGCTTGTTATGCAGGGAAAACCCTCCGAAAAACAAACAACTCCTTTTTATTCTGAAAAACCTGTGCCCAAAAGCCAACAAGCTAAGCAGTAGAAAGCTATTTAAATCTTAAATTGTTTATACTTAGCTGGCAATCGAAGCCTTGGATTGCTCAATCCTGGGGTGAACCATGACCACAATGTCCAATTCTGAAGTGGAAGAACACATGAGCAGCAGTGCCAGAACACATAAGCAGAGTCAGGAACAGCTGCACAGTACTGTGTTTCGGGTCCATACAGACCCTGGGTCAAGCTTTCAGTTGATAAAAGATTAAGGGGCTTGTTTACAAAGCCGCGGTAGCGGTTTGCGATCGTAATCGGAGCCGCGGCCCCATTGTAAACAAGCCCCTAAGTCTTGCCAGGAAAGTCAAAGCCAGTCTTCACATTGCTTCAAGCCACCAGGTCCTGCAAATTAGCTCATGAAACGCTTAATGCAGCTGCAGGTTAATTCAGAAATAATTCCGTGCCTGCTCTTTTTGAATGGGATGGCACTCATATTCTGGTGCATGTTGAAGGCACACTGGGATATATGCTGCCAGATAGTGCGGGGCCATGACAGTTAATCATGGGTCACTTCCCATGCTAACTGTGCAGCCTACATTAGGATTGAGTGGGAAGGTTAGGGATGGAGAGTGAGCATTATGGGTTCAGTGCTGTTAGCCCTGGGTTCACACCACATGCTAACTGCTTTAGCGCAGGGTCACCTGATGTCACCTCAATAGGTGGAATTAGGGTCACCCGCGCTAATACCGCCTGCGTTAGGGGGAAGTGCTCCACATTAACTGCTGTGGAAATGTCTTCTGGTCCTCTGAAAGTTAACACAGTGATGTTTCACCTAATGCGCCATAGTGAAAGGGCCTTTATGAATCAGGAAGTGTGTCTCTTCCCTTATTTTTTTTAAGTGCCTTCAAGTCATTGCTGATTCCTGGTGACCCAGGAACCCCTGGGTTTTCTTGGCAAGGTATCAGCGGAAGTAGATTGCCAGCCTTTTCTTCCGAGGCAAGGGAGGGTAAAGTGATTTGCCCAAGGCCACAAAGAGTGCCAGTGGGAGTCAAACACAGATCTCCTGGGTAATAGGCTGTTGCTTTAGACACTTGGAGTGGCCTACTGGTTAGAGAAGCAGTTTAGTTTCCAAGCAATCAGGGTTTGATTCCTACTTGATTTCAGAAGAAGAGGCATGGCAATCTGCTTCCCACCATATCTTGTCAAGAAAACCCAGGGGCTGCTGGGTCACCAGGAGTCCACACTGACTTGACTTCCTCTATTAAGTGTTTTTATTAAAGAAGACTTTCTCATTTCTATGCCTAGTACGTACCTTTGCACTCTGTCAATTTGTTCACATCATCTCCTTAGCCTTTCTTTCTCTGCACCCCCCCCTGAATAGAAACTGTAAAAAAACTCAACAAGAGACCAAAGCAACCCCCTTTATCACATTCATTGCAATCCTATATAAAATCAAGCTGATATTCAGCGGCAGCAATAGGCCTATTTTTTTAAAACCCAGGTCGCAGAGTTTTAAAATAGTAAATTCAGAACCACCATATGGCTAGGTGATGATGCTGAATAGACAACTAAGGAGATTATCACTACTGGTTACATGTTTAGCGGCAATATGTAGCTGCTGTACATACAGTATAGCTATGTCACTTAGGCGTTCCACCCTGACTCCTCCCTGTATAGTGCTACAGCAGTTGTTGAAAGGGTTAGCAGCTGCATTATTGTACCATTGACAGTCCAAGGACTGGGAACTTATGGACTCGATGTTCAAATGATATATGCTCCTAAACTGGCCTCTGAAAATTTACTGCAGCTGAGTTCCTAAATATTTTCTTAAAATGTCACTAAACTCCTAAGTTTAGATGCATAACAAGTTAGGAGCTTTGCACTGATTTTCAGCACTAGCTACTTAAATTAAGCTCATATATCTAGGTAAATGAATGGCAAGCCTAAATTTCAGAGCATACATTTTAAGCTCCTAAATTAGGATGAATTTTTAGCTGAAAATTTAGGCTCCTAAGTGTGGCTGAAATTGCACACAAATTTAGGAGCTCAGCGTTTATTGAATATCAGGCCCCATATGTTTAGTAGCTGCTGCTAAACATTTAAGTCCCTTTGAATATTGACACAAAACTGTTTATTTCTACTGAAGAAAATAAATCAGGTACAGAAGTTCTTTCTTCCAAATGACCTGCAAGGAAAGAAATCAGAATAAAACCAAAGAAAGTTTTTCATTTAATGCATTGAAACATGTTGTGGATAATATCTCATCATAAATATGCAAAAGAATCCCCTGAGTGCTTCTTCAAGCTTTATGGTATTATGATCTAAAGAATGAAAGTTGCATCTTTTTGTAGTGATATAGTAATATACATTTCTTGCTAGCTTTTGGATGGTATGGAAAGGAATGGAAAATAAAACAAAAGATATTATAATGCCTCTATACCGTTCCATGGTGAGACCGCACCTTGAATATTGTGTGAAATTCTGGTTGCCGTATCTTAAAAAGGATATAGCGTTATTAGAAAAGGTTCAGAGAAGAGCCACCAAAATGGTAAAGGGTATGGAAGGATACTCCTATGAAGAAAGGCTAAAAAGGTTAGGGCTCCTTAACCTGGAAAAGAGACGGCTGAGGGGAGATATGATAGAAGTCTATAAATTAATGAACAGAGTGGAAGGGTAAACGTAGATCGATTGTTTACGTTATCAGAATATAGATAGACTAGGGGACATGCAATGAAGCTACAGGGTAAACTATTTAAGACTAATAAAAGAAAATATTTTTTCACTCAACGTGTAATCAAACTCTGGAATTTGTTACCGGAGGATGTAGTAAAGGCTATTAGTGTAGCTGGGTTTAAAAAAGGTTTGGACAATTTCCTGGAGGAAAGGTCCATAAACCATTATTAAGAAGGGACCCAGGATATCAATGCTTGACCCAGTACAAGCATTGTGGAACCTGTGTCTTTTGGGGAAACTGCTAGGTACGTATGACCTAGATTGGCCACTGTTGGAAACAGGATACTGGGCTTGATGGACCTTGGTCTGACCCAGTATGGCATATCTTATGTTCTTATGTTCTTATGGTAGGAGATTTTTATGCTCTGCTTGCAAATATCTGCCATAATATAGATTATTTTAACTGATATTCAAAAAGCACAAACACAAGCAACAGACTATTAGCTTCTCAGCAGGTAAGGTGCTTCTAAACACAAAAGGCTTCAAAACCTTGGCCTTTCTCTGCCTCATTGTGACACATTTGTTATTTGTCTGTACTACTTGAAGGGATCTGAAATCCTACTCCCCAAAGGTGGCAGACAGTCTGGTTTTCAAGATAACTACAAAATGTTAATAAACGATAAACTAGAACCACTGCACGCAAATAAATCTCATGAATATCTATTACAGGTACCTAGTAATATGCATTGTATGTTTCTTTTTTCATCTGCTTTATTGGTATTACGCTGACCACGCTGACAGTCTTTATAGTCCGCACAGTAAACCGCAATGGGGAAACAGTGAAACTTGTAATCCAATACCAAAAGGCATACCTTAGAATAGCCCCCTGAGGAAAAAGTGTGGAGACTGGGAAAAAAGATTCAGTGTTGAGTCATAGATAGTGCTGAGTCGTAACTCCAAACCTATCTTGTTTTGGTCAGGACTGCTGCAAGAGTATTGGGCCCCCTAGGCAAACTTCAGCCTCATTCCCCTCTTGAAATTTTGATAATTAAACTTAACAATCACAGTTATGACAACAGCACCCCTCTCTCAATAATCCTGTAAAAATGCAAAATTGGACATCATGGGCGGCATTTTCGAAGGCATTTACATGGGAACTGGCCTAGTTACCCATGTAAATGCCTTATCTGGGATTTTCCAAAGGCACCTAGCACACTAGGGCATGTCCGGGGTGGAGCGGGGGCCTAAATGGGTAGCAGCCTATCTTTAAGGTACAGAGGCTAAGTGGGTGGCATTGAAAATCGCTGCTACCCATTTAGCCTCGGTGGCTCCAGGCATGTTCAGTCAAACCCGGATGTTCACTTCTGTTGCCTCGGAAGTGAAAATCCGGGTTAAGGAGGTCGGTGGGCAGGCTAGGTGCCAATGCAGCATATAGCCTGCCTAGATGAAAATTGGGTTCCATGCTTTTAAATATTAAATTTTGTTTATATGTGTGTGCCGGCACTAATGTGCTGATGGTTCTTTGAGTTTGTGGGGCTGTCAGGATCTATTGTTTTGCTTTGTCTGCTGCAGCATTTGCCACCCCCTCAGAAACTCCCACCCTAAGCAACCACCTAGTTTTGCCTAATGGATGGTCTAGCTCCGATTCGTCTAGCTCCGAGTGGCTGCTGGAATTAGGGAGTAAGTCAATCTTAATCAGGAACCTAGAAGGTCAGGAGGCTCTGCAGTGGAAGAGGAAAAACTAGAAGGGACATTGATAGAAAAATTAAAGAAGATCTTCTTACTAGGAAATAAGAAGAGTTTATGAACTGGCATGATTCTAAGGTGAAGTGTCTGTGAAATGAACGGCTGCAACCAAAGCCTGATATGCCAGCAAGGAAAGCTGGACAGACTGGCCCAGGCTGCGGTGAAGGACTGAATGCCAAGGGTACTGGTGTCAGAGCCGGAGATTTGGTAGCAACAGGAAATGTGTTCAGACAGTAAACTGAAAATAAAATAAAAACATGTTAACCTGCAAAGAATTTTACCAATTTTTGGGATTGGCGTTAGAAATGTACAGAAATATTGTATATGAGTTTTCAAGAATGCATAAGTCCTTTCTGCAGTATTTACATTGTTTTTGCTCCCTGCCCACCAGATGCCTTTGTTTATTTGTTTATTAGTTCAGGTAGCAAGTAGAAACATAGAAGCAAAGAAACATGACAACAGGACAATAGGTCTATCTAGTCTGCCCTTCTATATCAATGAATATAGCCCCTTTATAACTTTAGAGATCTTCTGCATTTGTCTCATGCTTTCTTGAATTCAGATACTGTCCTAATCTCTTCTACCTCCACTGGGAGACTAGTCCATGCATGTTGAGTGAAATCAAACCCTGGAATTCGTTACCGGAGGATGTAGTAAAATCTGTTAGAATAGCTGGGTTTAAAAAAGGTTTGGACAAGTTCCTGGAGGAAAGTTCTATAAACTATTATTAAAGAGAACCCAGGAAATCCACTGCTTGCTCCACTACAAGCATTGTGGAACCTCTGTGCCTTTTTGTGAACCTGCCAGGTACTTATGACCTGGATTAGCGGCAGTGGCAGTAGCAGCAGCCAGGTTTTTTTTTTTAGTTTTAAAGTTTTAATGCAGAATGTTGTTTGCGTGGGGCCCCCTGAAACGCGTGGCCCTGTTCAAACAACATTCTTGCCCTGCATCTGGGATCTTATTTACCATACTATGAGCATTTGTGCACACCGCTTTCCAGACATTGCCCCTTTTTACTCATTTCTACAGAGGTATGCTCTGTAATGTTCTCACTAGATTGTAAGCTCCGAAGAGCATGACTCTGATGGGCAGGGACTGTCTCTTGTAGTCTGGCTAACTCTTGTTGGTTAGCTGTACAGCGCTGCGTGCGTGGCGCTCTATAAGCGATGAATAGTAGTAGTAGTAGTAGGTATTTAATGTTTTATTTACCTGAGAGCTTTTACTTACTGGGGACTTTCTTCACCCATTCCCAATGAATCTAGTTTTAAAGCCCTCTTCAGTAGGTTAGCCAGTCTGCCTTTCTTGGATAGGTGGATGCCATCTCTGCCCTGCAGCCCTTGGAAAATCATCCCATGGTCCAGGAAACCAAAATGCTCTCAATGACAACATCCACACAGCCATGCATTCATCTCCAGGATGGGAGTTTCTCTGCTTCGGCCTTTACTCTCAACAGGGAGGATTGAAGAGAACACCACCTGCACATCTATCTGTTTCACCCTCTGTCCCAGAACCATGAAGTCATTTTTAATATGCTCAGAGGGATACCTTACAATCAGAACGCCAGTCCAGGTGCTCAGTTAGCACAGCATTAAAATCGACCCCTAAAATGAAATGCCCTTCACCAATATTTAAAAGGGTTTGAGTGATGCCATCATAAAATGAGGAATTTTCCACAGGAAGTGCATATGTATTGAACAGCGTATATTTCTTCCCTGCAATTGACAAAATCATACAGGCCCATTGCCCTTCATTGTTCGTTTTTTCAAAAGTAATTTGAATAGGTAAACCTTTTCTAATTACCATGGAAATCCCATGTTTTTTATTAACTCCAGGTGAAAAAATATGATGAGCAAATCCCCCACACTTCAATTTTGTACAAGCCTCATAAAGATAAATGTGTTTCTTGGAGGAAAATAATATCAGCATTTGGGGAATTTAAGTAATTCATAATTTTTCCACATTTTACCGGATGATTTAGGCCATTCACATTTAGTGAAACCATTTTTAAGCCCATTGTTATATTTTAAGAGAGAAGGAAGTCTAGTGAAAAGTATGTGGATAATCTTAAGTAAATATTAGTTCCTAATCTCTGCCGAAACAAAAAACAAAACAAAACAAAACAAAAAAACATATAAAAACCCACCCCAAACCACCCACACCCAATCCCCTTAAAACAGCAGGAGCCACCTCCTTCAAGATAAACAACTAACCCACAGGACTCTAGTCATCTTTTTAATGTGGAGGGTCCAAAAATCCCTCAACCCTTACCCACAAAGCATTTTTCAAATTCATCCAAAAACCCTCATTAATTCAAAATTGAGTGCTAATAATATGGGGCCCAATTTTCGAAGGCATTTACACAGGTAACTGCCCTAATTACCCATGTAAATGCCTTATCTGGGATTTTTGAAGGGCACCTACATAGATAGTGCCCTTCAAAAATCTCAGATATGTCCCCCAACATTACCAGATGCCATGCAGTTAGCATTGGGGCATGTTAGGGGCGTTCTGGGAAGGAGGAAAGGGCTAACTGGATAGCAGCAATTTTCGATGCTACCCGCTTAGCCTCTGAGCCTTAAAGATAGGTGAGATTTCTCCTTGCCTATCTTTCAGGCGCAGGGGCTAAGCAGGTAGCATCGAAAATCGCTGCTACCCGGCTAGCTTCTGCGGCTTCTAGGTTTTGCGGCGAGACCTGGATTTTTGACGCTGGGGCCACATATGACCCTGGCATTGAAAATCCGGGTTAGGCATAATGGGGCAGGCTGTGCAGTGATATGTTGCATAGCACCACCCAGGTGAAAATTGGGCCCGTGGCCATTTGGTCCAAGAAATAAATTTCATGCATATTAAACTGAGTACCTTTAAGTTATCAAAGACATTGGAAATATGCAACATTACATGGCATGTTAACAGCTAATGTTAATTTACTCCAAAATCATACTGGATACTAACCCTCATACAATCATTTGGCTATCACACATTTGCAAAACCCTGAAATTACAATACAATCAGAGAAATTAAAGAATAATTTCAAAATCTACAGACTACTGCTCCCAGAAATCATAGCCAGGATCGTTTAAAAAAAAAAAAAAAAAAGACAGTTTTTAACGATCAACTAATCTGAAAAATGTTCAAAGAAATCATTTAAATCTGGATCCTGACAACATCCAAATGTTCCAACCAGAAAAAGAAACCTCACTTTCTGGGTCCTTTGTGAGACTTACAGCTTCAGAAAATGGACAAGGAGAGTCCAGGTGCCCCCAAGATGGGACACTTCAGACCATTGCAGCAATTCTGAATCCACTCATCAACGATCCATACAGCATCTTTATTTCAGGCAGTGGCAATATATGTGGCTTGGATGATGCATCAATGCATTGATGAGAATATTCCCATCAACCACTTCTTTCACAGATGTCAGAGCCATCGAGGCAATTGTAACTTCCTGCTGCCAAAAGTACATCTCCCAGGAGTTTTCACCGAATCCATATGTTTGTAAATTCATTTTCAAGTTTGAGACAATTTTATTGATGCCAGAATAAAAAAAAACAAACATTTGCCCTAGCACAATCTTATCTGCACATCCGCGTACAAATGTATCCCATTCTTAAGAATGATCAGGATGTTTTCAAATTGCGCCATTGTTATTATTCAAATGTGTTCCAGAACCTATTTGTATCAAAAAGCACATTGGCCATCACTGCTAGCAATACTCCCTTCCCAAATAAATAAGAAGCATTTCTCAGAACTAAATATTAAAGTTATCTTTACACTTTACCCCAATTAAAATGAACACTCAGGGACTTAGACAAACATATTTAAATATTGACCTCTCGTTTTCTTTAAGTCATTTTTAAACCTTCTATGAATTGTTTTACTAGATCTGGATCATGATAAATAGTTGTTTTATCTTCATATTTCACCCTCATTTTTGCAGGAAATAGCAATCCAAACTGGGCACCAATATTCTTAAGTGGTTCTCTCAGCAAAAGAAATGTATGGTGCTTCTTGCCAGATCTGGGAAGAAAAGTAAACTATGATCTTGAAATTTCAGCTTTCCTGTTTTCCTTCTGACCAAAGATAAAATTTCCAAGACTAGCTGAAACTTCTTTAAACGAATAACAACCAATCTAGGAGAGCTTTTAGCTCTCATAGCTGAATGCCTTGGCACATGATTTACCTCTTCATGGTCTAATGCAGGAAGGAAACAATGCTCCAGGACTTTTCCAACAGAGAACCTATAAATTGCTTAGCATTGTCACCCTCAAATCCCTCAGGGAGCCCAATTAGTCTTAGGGGTATGTTTACTAAACTGCGGTAACGTAGCAGCGCCTTAAAATTACATAACGCGCCTTAATGTTCCCCACCACGGTAAGTCCAGAAAAGGGTGGAGAAAGGGCGGCGAGAAGGGGTCAATGGGCGGGGAGAGGCCCCTTTCACACTAACATGGAGAAATTAAGGGCTGAATCCTAACGCAACTGAAAACCTGGTGTTAGCACACATTTGCAAGAGAGAGAAACCATTCCAGCGTCAGCAATGTACAGCATAGGCAGGGAGCCCAAGAGAGGTAATAATAGTGCTCCATTTGCAGCAACAGCATAGAGCCCTGGTATGAAAGGCCACTATGGTGATGGCGCAAATGGGGCATGGGGGCTGCAGGCGGGACATACAGTGGGGGCTACTGGGGCACAGGGTGGACTAGGCGGTTGCCGAGGTGGCAAATAGGAATGCAGAAAATGGAAACCAGCAAGACAGCAACTGACCAGGGTCAGACATGCCCATGAGTCTGTGGCCCACAGTGTCCCATCCAGGAGACACTAACCAGCAGGCATCCCAAGGGGTGCATAACATTGACAGGCGGTGCCTGGGGAAGCATGGACATCCATGTAGGCAGCCCTACCCCAGAACCCACACCTTAGACAGCCGCCTACCTGCCTCCTGGATGGCCTAGGATGGCGCACCACCAGCACCGACAACATATGGTCATGGCAGTATGGTGGAGGGGGAGGTGATTGTGCTGGAGGGAGCAGTGGCACCCGCCTGCAGTGGACCTAGGCCATGCCCTGTACCAGTACGTGGTGTGCAGTGCAACAGAAGAGGTCTGGCCAAGGAATGTAAGGTTAGCCCCAGGGACCACTATGCTGCTGTGGCAACAGTGTGGTGCAGTACACTCAGCCAACATGTCCATGAGCAGAGAGTCAGAGGTTCAGGTCCCATCTGTGGATCCAGCAGAGCATCTCCCCATAGTTTTAGCCCACAATGCAGCCACAACAACAACATGGGCAAACCCCAATGCAGTGGTGCACAGGGGTACGGACACCCACTCACAAGGGTTCCACTATCCACAGCTTCATGGAGTGTCAGGCTGTTGGCCCCAGCACAGAGCTGCAGTTATCACCAGAGCACTACTACTACCCCCTGTACAGATTAGCAATGTCGGCACTGTGATCAAGACCAGTGCAGAGGGTAGGGTTGTCAACCACCTCCATCTCTGCACAATGCTGAGATAGGTGTGGGAGTGTGCGTATGTCTCTCCATTGTTTTGTGTCTGTCAACACCTCACTGAGCCCACATTGCTCACACTGCTTCCAGCGTTAGCCTGCAAATGTGCATAATGAGGAGCAAGGTATTGTGGATATGGCCCAGACAGGGCGGATTGCCCAGGATGCATCTGCACAGGGTGGAGGGCAATGGCTGGGACACTGTAGTGCTCGATCACCACCTGCATGGACAGGGTGGCCACAGCATGTCACGCGGGGGGAGGGGGGGTCACTCTCACTCTGACCGAGCAGTAACCATGGCATGTCTATGTTCCCACATAGTGCCACATATTATTTGTTTCCAGTGATACCTGTGTGCTCCCAGTTCTGGGGCCTAATCACAGAGATACCTGCTTGGTGTCTGTGCTGTGCATCCTACCTCTGGGTGCACAGGGTTCTCCTGTGAGCATGCACTATGGACTGGTTAGTGGGCTGTCTGCAGTTTGCCTGTGCATGGTGGGAACACCTTGTAGGATGCTGCCGGTACAGTCTGACTATGCTGTCTGTTGATGGATGGCAGACCGTGGCATGGGGCAGTTGAGCCTACCCCAAGCATCACTGCTGGTCTGCAATGGTCACAGGCATGACACTGGCCCAGCAGCCCTGGAAGGCTGCCATCTGCCAGCAGGACTGTGGTTGCTGGTACTGCAGCCATTCTGCAGGGTGCAGGCACCTGTCCCACCACACTTTCATTTCATAAAATGGGTGATTGAGGCCCCTTGGGGGTATATAGCACATACCACTTAGACCCATAGTGGCAGTGCTACATTGCCCTCATGCGAGTCTAGACACCCCACTGCCCTGATAACAGGTACCCAGCCAGACCTTAACACCAGGTACGCACTAATCTAGGTGGTGCCCAGACCCACATGTGAAATCCACTCAAGGGCTATCTGTCATAAACAAACGCCGTGGGGAACCCCGCTTCATATATTGTGGTGAAGAACCATGCTCCCTCCGTCCTCAAGCCAAGCAAACGAACTTGTTCCAAACAATCTCTTCCATCTCCTGAGCAACTATATAAGGAGAACTCAACTCCTCAAAGTAACTCAACGTTGTATTTGTTTCGAGCCTCCGATCCTCCCGGCTCTTTGTTGGCTCAAAACAAATATATAGTTGCTCAGGAGATGGAAGGGATTGTTTGGAACAAGTTTGTTTGCTTGGCTTGAGGACGGAGGGAGCATGGTTCTTCACCACAATATATGAAGCGGGGTTCCCCATGGCGTTTGTTTATGACAGATAGCCCTTGAGTGGATTTCAGCGTTTTCATCTGTGGCTTTGCTGTGGATGCTTATCTGTTTTTTGGACTCCTGCTGAATTACAGACGAAGAGCTCATGTTCAAGCTAAGTGACGATTTATTAATCCTTCCATATGAAGTGTATTTCCTTCGGTTGGTATTAGAGGGTTGATATCCCTCTAATCCTTGTTAGGGTTGTGTCCCTATTTGAATTTAAGAGAAAAACGGAACAGCACACAACGAGAGCGAGCAATCCTTATAAGGCATTATAAGGCTCCTAATTAGGCACGTTACAAGGCACCTTTATTGGGCACAGTACAAATAAGGTGCCTTATAACGTGCCTTGTGCTGTGCCTAATAAAGGTGCCTTGTAATGTGCCTTATAACGTGCCTTGTACTGTGCCTAATAACAGTGCCTTGTAACGTGCCTTATAACGTGCCTTGTAATGTGCCTAATAAAGGTGCCTTGTAACGTGCCTTATAATGTGCCTTATAACGCGCCTTATAAGGTGCGTTACCTGATGGCTTGCCATAATGATGCCCCACCCACGCCTTTATATGGGCATCTGTAACTTTACCGCGAAACCTAACGCGAATGACATTACTGCAGTTTAGGAAACATATCCCTTAAATTCAGACCCTGATTAAAGTTTATGGAACCTTCCAGCTCCAGTTGCGTCCGTTTAACTGATGCAGTAATTTCAGGGACTCTGGCAATTGTTTGCTCAAGATCGTGAACTTGCGATTCAATTTTATCTAAATGTGCATTGGAACTGTTCATTTGTGCAGAGTCTCTCAGTGTCCCTTTGAATACTAGCTGACATTGAGGCTTGACTTTCCATTATCTGTTTCACTTCTCACAGCTCTAGCAACACTGGATCATTCAGTTCAACTGCTTTATCAGGTGTGGGAGGGCTCTTCTGCCTCTTAGAGCCAGATGGAAGATTATATTGAGAATCTGTTGACGTAGCTTTCTTCTCAGCCATCCCAAGAGGTTTTTCTATCAAGGTCACATCTCAGGAAACATATAAGAAAGGATTAGAGGGAAAAGATGTTCTGAGTCTCCTGGGGTTATACAAGCTAAGATGCCATCTTGCTGGGTTCCATTCTAGAACCCTCCTACTTCTTGCTGTCTTGAATGATTCTCATTCTTGCCACTTCTTCTCTGAGCTCCTCCACTTGTTTCATGAGCACTTCAATTTGCAGGCACCTTGCACATGGAACCGGTCCTTCAACTGGCATTATGCTGTCTGTCTGGACAGAAGTAGAAGCTGTAATGGGGGCAACAGCTTTGGCAATATGATTTTTTCCAGCCATCATTCAGTTGGTACCCGTCAAAGTAAATGAGAAACACCTATCAAAGTTCCTAACTTTTTCTCAACTGTCCTTTAAGAGAAAAAGCAGCTATCTTCTTTTGTGTGTTCTAACAGTGCTGTTCTACTGTATGTCCCTGTGTGTAGCTCTGCCTTCTTGATAAACAGTTATTTCTTTACACTAGTAAACTTTGATATTATGTGTTTGAAGTATATAGATTAATGTGTTCCCTTTGTAAAATTACCTAATTAAAGCTCCTTGAAGAATTACAAATTGTTTACGTTTAGTAGATATCCAAATGTAGAACTATTTGCTTCCTAGATTTTCCCTACCAAAGCAATACAAATCTGTTATGTTTTGTCAATAAACTAATGGGAGAGTTGCCCTATATAACAAGAATTTGTATATACAGTAGGTGGGAGCTGTGGTGGAAAGCGGAGGGGGGGGGGAACACCTGATGAGGTCAGTGACTTCAAAAAGCTTGCTTACTTCTTTGAACTTGAAGGCTAGAGGAGAAAAAAAAGAACTCTAGCAGCAGAAAAATAGCTTTACCTAAGAACACAAACATTTCTCCTTTTGCAATATAGCTACAATTCAGCAGAAAAAGAATTAGCTATTAAAAATGAAAAAAAATCCTTTAAGAGTTCTCAGCAGAGAGCTTGTATTCAAGAGCCATACAGTATCACCTTGCAATGGAGACCCTTTTAGGAATGCCAGTACTTGCAAGGCAATGTACTGTAGACCTTTATACAGCACTCAGCTGCCTAGCTCCTGTGCAAGTCTATTAAGATCACTAACACCCGATGAGGTCAGTGACTTCAGAAAGTTTGCATACCTCTTTGAACTTGAAGTCTAGAGGAGGAAAAAAGAACTCTAGCAGCAGAAAAATAGCTTTAACCTAGAACACAAAGGGGTATGTTTACTAAACTGCGGTAATATCACTCACGTTAGGTTCCATGGTAAAGGTACAGATGCCCATATAAAGGCGTGGGCGGGGCATCATTATGGCAAGCCGTGTCAGGCAACGCACGTTATAAGGCATGTTATAAGTCACGTTACAAGGCACCTTATTAGGCACAGTACAAGGCATGTGCCTTAACGTGCCTTGTACTGTGCCTAATAAGATGCCTTATAATGTGCCTTGTAACGTGCCTTGTACTGTGCCTAATTAGGAGCCTTATAATGCCTTATAAGAATTGTTGGCAACTGTGGTGAGGGTACTATGGGCTGGCAGCATGGATCTGCAAAGATATGACTGTCACAGGCAAGAAAAATATCTGCCTTGGACAGGAGAGAACAACGAGGAATTGAACCCATGACCTGTGCCTAGAACATCAGTGTACTAACCAGTAGGCTATATCTCTATGGCTTGTTGCAAAGCAATGGCTGGGTACAGAAGGACTGCAGGTCACCGCACAAACCGTCTGCTCTGTGTGCCAGGATAGGGTAACCCCACCAGCACCCATGATGCATTGCACATGCAGAACAGCGGCCTACAGCTGACCACCAAATGGGATCAACATCTCTCTGGTACTGCAGCATGGTAAGACGGACTGACAGTGTGTGATACTGGCACTGAGTAGCTACAGACCATGCCATTGTGCAGGTTCCGTGTGTACCCTGAGGGATAGGATGGGTGCCCAGCACTAGGTCCACAGTACATGTGGTGCTAGAGATAGGTCCTGCAGCACATCCCCATCACTACCAGTGTGTGACAGGTGTTTCCAGCAGTGCAACCAAAGTTACATCTGTTCCAGCTGTGTTCTGCAGTCACATATGGCCCTGTGGGACCGGACACCATCCAGATTATTGCGTACCCGGTGTTAAGGTCTGGCTGCCATGGGTACCTGTTATCAGGGTAGTGGGGTGTCTAGACTTGCATGAGGGTTATGTAGCACTGCCACAATGGGTCTAAGTGGTATGCACTATATATGCCAAGGGGCCTCAATCACCTCTTTTGTAGATGAGGGTGTGGTGGGACAGGTGCCTGCACCCTGCAGGATGGCTGCAGTACCAGCAACCACAGTCCTGCTGGCAGATGATAACCCTCCAGGGCTGCTGGGCCAGTGCCATACCTGTGACCATTGCAGACCAGCACTGATGCTTGGGGTTGGCAGGAGAAGGCTCAACCGCTCCACACCACAGGCTGCCATTCATCAAAAGACAGCACAGTCAGACTGCACCTGCAGCATCCTACAAGGTGTTCCCACCATACACAGGCAAACTGCAGACAACCCACTAACGAGTCCATAGTGCATGCTCACAGGGGAACCCTGTGCACCCAGAGGTGGGATGCACAGCACGGACACCAAGCAGGTGTCCCTGTGATTGGGCCCCAGAAACAGGAAAACACAGGTATCACTGGAAACAAGCAATGGTCACTGCTCGGTCAGAGTGAGAGTGACATCCCCCCCTCCCAGCATGACATGCTGTGGCCACCCTGTCCATGCAGGTGGTGGTCGAGCACTACAGTGTCCCAGCCATTATCCTCCACCCTGTGCAGATGCATCCTGGCCAATCCACCCTGTCTGGGTCATACCCACAATACGTTGCTTCTCATTATGCACATTTGCTGGCTAATGCTGGAAGCAGTGTGAGCAATGTGGGCTCAGTGAGGTGTTGGCAGACACAAAATAATGGAGAGACATACGCACACTCCCACGCCTATCTCAGCATTGTGCAGAGATGGAGGTGTTTGACAACCCTACCCGCCGCACTGGTCCTGATCACAGTGCCGACATTGCTAATCTGTGCAGGGGGTAGTAGTGGTGCTCTGGTGATAACTGCAGCTCTGTGCTGGGACCAACAGCCTGACACTCCATGAAGCTGTGGATAGTGGAGCCCTTGTGAGTGGGTGTCCGTACCCCTGTGCACCACTGCGTTGGGGTTTGCCCATGTTGTTGTTGTGGCTGCATTGTGGGCTAAAACTATGGGGAGATGCTCTGCAGGATCCACAGATGGGACATGAACCTCTGACTCTCTGCTCTTGGACATGATGGCTGAGTGTACTGCACCACACTGTTGCCACAGCAGCATAGTGGTCCTTGGGGCTACCCTTACATTCCTTGGCCAGACCTCTTCTGTTGCACTGCACACCACGTACTGGTACAGGGCATGGCCTGGGTCCACTGCAGGCGGGTGCCACTGCTCCCTCCAGCACAATCACCCACCCCCTCTGCCATGCCGCCATGACCATATGCTGTCGATGCCGGTGGTGCACCATCCCAGGCCATCCAGGGGGCAGGTAGGTGGCTGCCTAAGGTGTGGGTTCTGGGGTAGGGGTGCCTACATAGATGTCCACACTTCCCTCTGGCACCGCCTGTCAATGTTATGTGCCCTGCTGGGTAATGTCTCCTGGATGGGACACTGTGGGACACAGACTCATGGTCAGTTGCTGTCTTGCTGGTTTCCATTTTCTGCATTCCTATGTGCCACCTCGGCAACTGCCTAGTCCACCCTGTGCCCCAGTAGCCCCTGCCTATGCTGTACATTGCTGACACTGAAATGGTTTCTCTCTCTTGCAAATATGTGCTAACGCCAGGTTTTCAGTTGCGTTAGGATTCAGCCCTTCATTTACCCGTGTTAGTGTGGAAGGGGCCTCTCCCCGCCCACTCCCCGCACATTGACCCCTTCTCTCCGCCCTCTCTCCACCATCTGCGAGACTTACTGGAGCTGGGAACATTAAGGCGTGTTATGTAACGTTAAGGCGCGTTAACCTTATGTTACGTTAATGCATGTTAACGTTACATAATGCGCCTTAACATAGCTGCTGCTACATTTCCACAGTTTAGTAAACCTGCGCCAAAGTTCCCCCTTTGCAATACAGCTATTGAAGGTTCCCAGCTTGATCCCCAAGTTGGATCTTCCACTTCATAAGTTTGCTGGGAATGCTGTAGGTGATCTTAATAATTGGTTAAGGGTAAATTATTGTGTGACCAGATTTATTTCCTAAGCTTTTAGTGCATGACCCCTAGCTCAAGACCAACACTGCAGTGATCAGAAAATGTATTGTGGGGGGAATACCTAATAGAGCAAATATTTCATAGGTAGTTGTGAATGAAAATAAACATATAATGCATTGCTTTCACGACAAAAATCCAGCATTATATCTAGAGCAGTTGAGAATGAAGAATTTCCACAGAATACCCTATGTACAGTATGTGGCAAACAAACAAGGGATGCAATCCCTTCTACTCCATAGTCAGGCTATTACTACTACTACTGCTGAACATTTGTATAGTGCTACAAGACCTACACAGTACTGCACAGACACATGTAAAAGACAGTCCCTGCTCATCAGAGCTTACAATCTAGTCAAAACAGATAACACAGTAGCTGTAGACATAGGATACAGCTAGGGCAAATGATGAGGAAACACAAAGGAGATCACGTACAGTCAAACCTCGGTTTTCATGATTAATCCGTTCGAAAAAGTCTGACTAAAACCGAAACGCATGAAAACTGAAGCAATATTTCCCATAAGAAATAATGTAAATCCAATTAATCCGTTCCAGACACCCAAAAATATTCACAAAAAATACATTTTATAGAGAATAACTATATTTTTACATACAGAAAACAATGAGAAATAAATATAAATGACTAATGAAATGGATAAATGAACATTTAACATCACTGAAAGCAAGCTAAGTACAGTACTGTACAGTACAGTATGTTAACATCTGGCCTTAGCCACCCCTGACAAGCTGCTGTGCCCAGCTCTCTTCGGAATCACATTGGATTCAGCCCATTAAAATACCTTTACATTATCTGCTCAATGCTTCAGAATGGCAGAAAATCTTAATGATATAGCTTCAGACGTACCCTGCAAGAAAAAGAACTGCCTCCCACATTCATGCAACATCTCCTGCTTACGTTGACAGCTTTTCTTCCCTGCTACCTCCGAGCCTGAGGGGGCGCTCCAGAGAAGGGGCAGGCGGTGGACGAGATCGGGGCCTTCCTCTCTGCGCAATCCTTGCCTCTCTGACTCTGACCAGGCTCAAGGATGTGTTTCATTTACGTGCTCAGCTGGCTTTTGCTTCTCATCACGCTGGCGATCGGTGAGTCCGGGGGGCAGTGCTGCCGGGACCGGGTGGGCATTCTGGCAGTGTATACAGACCGGTGTGCAGCGCGAGGGTGTATGTATTTACAGTACTGTACTTTACGAAAACCGAGGCGATGTACGAGAACCGGGACAAAATCTCAGTCAAAAGACGTTGAAAACCGAAGCGATGTATGAAAACTGGGACAAAATCTCAGTCAAAAAAGACGTTGAAAACCGAAGCGTATGAAAACCGGGGCAAATGAAAACCGAGGTTTGACTGTAGTTAAGATACAAAAGCGGCAGCGAAAAGGTGAGTTTTCAGCCTGGATTTGGAAAGGGTCAGAGAAAGCGCCTGATGTACAGACTCAGGTAGTTTGTTCCAGGCATAAGACTATATAACTCATAATTTATTTATTTATTTTATTTAGCTGTGCATAATCCATGGCAAAAGGTTTTTATCCACAAGGTGCAGTGGGAGTGGGGATATAACTCCACATAACAATTGTGAATTCTTTAACAAAAGTGATTTCTTTAACAAGAGCTATGCGCTATGTTGAGATAGTTGAGAACACGGTTCTGCACTCAACTGGAAGCTTTTACTTTTTTCTTTTTTCATTATTTTAATATGTTATCCCATTATCATCACCACGTTATTTTTATTGTGCCTTATGTATAAGTTTTTAGGGCTATGTTTACTAAAGCACGTTAAGGTAACAGGAGTTAATGGCAGCAATAAAGGGTGTTAATCCTTAAAAAGCATTGGGCGGGTAGGGGGCGTTCCAGTGTAAAGTGCCCTATGGGCCATTTAATGCATGTTAACAGGTCATCGCAAGTTAAGAATATAAGCATGTACCTTAAGGCATGAAAATGGCTGTAACCCAAATGCTGGATAGAGCATGAAGGAACGTCAATGTAAAGGTGGTAGAAGGAAAGACAGGTGGGAACTGATGGACCTGCCATATCGGTGGACACCCTACATGGCAGCCAATAAAGTGGATGAGTATGTGGGAAGCAGCTGTACCAATGCACAGGATGGTACCAATATAAAGTGCTGCAATGTTAGTGTGTAGCATAGGATGGGGAAGACGTGTCCCTCAGTGGAGTCAGAAGTGGCAGGATGTTTGCAGCGACAGGAGGACAGAGAAGTAGTGGTGACGTGCAGATCAGGTACAGGAGAGGCGATCTCGAAGAGCCAAAATGCAGAAAAGAGTACTATTGTAGGTCATGGTGTAGCAACTTGCACAAGAAGACACGACTGTACACAGCTGACAGAGGCAGATTCTTGACTGGAGTGGGACAGATAGACGTAGATCAATAGTTTATGCCATCAATATGCAGAAAGACTAGGGGACGTGCAATGAGGCTACAGTGTAAACCATTTAAGACTACTAGGAGAAAATAAATTTTCAGTCAACGCATAAACAAACTCTGTAATTCCTTACTGGAGGATGCAGTAAAAACTGTTAGTGTAGCTGGGTTTAGAAAAGGTTTGGGCAGGTTCCTGGGGAAAGGTCCATAAACCATTGTTAAAGAGGACCTGGGATATCCTCTGCTTGCCTCACTACAGGCATTGTGGATCCCGTGTGTCTTTTGGGGAAGCTACTAGGTACTTGTGACCTAGATTGGCCACTATTGGACACAGGATACTGGGTATGATGGGCCTTGGTCTGACACAATCTGGTATATTTTGTAATCTTATTTTCTTATGTGCCACCTGGGCAGCTGCCTGGTCCACCCTATACACCAGCAATCCCCACTGCATGACCCATGTGACACCTCCTTTGCCCATTTGCACCATTAACATACTGCCCTTTCATACTTGGACACTGTGCTATTTCTGTTAATGGAGCACTACTATCATTATCTTGGGCTCCTCTGTCTATGCATCACATTGCAGACGTTAAAATAGGCTCACTCTCCTCAAAATACACCCTTTCGGCATGGTTTTACTTTGTGTTAGGGTTCCCGGCGTTAAGGCGCCTTAGGACACTTTTGCACAACACACGATAAGGGAATACCCATTGTTAATGCCCTCTCTCTGCTCCATTAACGTCCACTCTATGCCCACAAGACGCTTTATGTTGCTGGAGCCTTTAACACATGTTAAAGCAGCGTTTTAGAAGTGTTAAGGGTGCAAGTGTGCCAATAACGTGCGTTAATGTCACACTTGCTACTTTACTGCGGTTAAGAAAACATACCCCTTAGTTCTGTGATCCCATACTTATTATTACTAACACTGTGCTGTTACTGCTTTCTCTCTTCATATTGTTTATTTTACATAAAGATGCTTTGTTTTTATGTTATCTAATGTTATAGTGTACTTCCATTTATTATGTTCATTTAGGGGTATGTTTACTAAACCTTCTTAACGTCACAGCGGTGGTATTATCACGCGATAAGTGACGTTATCGCATGATAATGTAACATTATCGCGTGATAACGTCACTTATCGCGCGATAACGCAGCGGCGGCGTTAAGGGACACTAACGCTGTGAAATCCGGGTCTGAAGGGTGGAGTAAGGCTTCCCAGAGGGTGGAGAGAAGGGGTCAATGGGCGGAGAGTTGGAGGGGAGAGGCTCCAGGCACACTAATGCTGTGAAATCCGGGTCTGAACACTAACGCCAGTGAAACCCTTGCGTTAAGGCACATTTGCAGGAAAGAGAAACCATTTCAGTCAGCAATGTGCAGCAAAGGCAGAGAAACCCAGAAAAGTGATAGTTGTGATACATGTGCAGTGAACAAAAAGTCAAATAAACATATAAAAGGACCAGAACCACATTCAAAATCCCAATAACCAAGCTGGCCAATAGTGATATTAATGATAAACATAAAGCAACACTACTGACAAAGTGTAAAAATTAAGATATCATGTTTGGAAGGGTCTATGCTCTGTCCCCCTACAAAGTGAATGATCCCACATTGAAATAGCGCTGATCAGGGTTTATGTCATTCTAGATTGGGCAGCTTTGTTATGGCGTGCACATGTGCAGCAACAGCAGAGTGGGCACGTAGGAAACGGCAACTGTACTGATGCTGTAAATGTGATACAGGGGGCTGCAGGCGGCACATGCTGTGGTCCAACTGGGGCACAGTGCGGGCTGGGCAGATGCCTAGGTGGCACATAGGAATGCTGAAACTGTAAAGCAGCAAGACAGAAACTGACGAGGGTCCAACCTGGACAAGAGTGTGTTTCCCACAGTGTCACAGGGGAGATTACCCAGCAGGTACCCCCAAGGGCACATAACATTGGCAGGCGGTACGAGGGGGGGAAGCGCGCATGTCCATGTAGGCACCCCTACCCGAGAACTCACACCATAGGCAGCTGCCTACCGGCATACTGGATGGCCTGGAACTGCGTACCACCAGCACCACCGGCATATTGGCATGGCAGCATGGTGGCAGAGGGGTGCTGGTAGCAGAGGGGGCAGTGGCATCTGCCCACAGCAGACCATGGCCTAGCTCCGTTTAGGTATGTGCCATGCAATGCAACAGACAAGGTCTGTCTGACGAACAGTCATGGTATCCCCAGGGAATAAGCTGTTCCTGTGGCAACAGTGTGGTGCAGTGCACACAGCCAGTGGGTTCAGAAGCAGAAGGTCACAAGAAAGCCCCAGCTGTAGCTCCTGCCAAAAGTTTCCTCATATTTTACCCAGTACTAAGCCATGGTAATAAAGATGGAACCTTTATTGCAGATAAAATAAACATGCCTGAACCGCCTATATTTTACCCTACAGAGCACAGACACCATAAACATGTGTAATCCCTACAGCAGAGTTTCCCAACTGCAGTCCTGGAGGGCCAAACACCATTCAGGTTTCATGCTGTTCCTAATAAAGATGCCTGTGGTGCATTAGTATGCTCCTCCCCCATTGTATGCAAATGTATCTCATGCATATTCATTAGGGACAGCATAAAAATCTGAACAGTGTTTGGCCCACCCGGACCGGAGTTGGGAACCTCTGCCCTAGAGCAGCGGCCAACAGGGGCATAAACACCCACACCCACAGGCTCCACTATCCAAAGCTTTATGGAGAGTCAGGCTGTTGGGCCCTGCGCGCAGCAGCATCTCCCAATACTAGCACTTGAATACCTTAGCAATGCTGCCCTAAACTTGGGAATATGTTCCACATATATCAAAAGTTTGCTATGATTAATGGCAGATAACAATTCCTAAGTTAAGCACAATTTGCAGATAGAACTGCATCATAGCAACCTTTCTGATATCTGTGGAGTGTGTTTGAGTTTTGGTTTCTGACAGTGTTTACCACGCCAGGGAGTGACCCCAACAGTATTGCGTACCATAGCCATGCCTGCACTGTGCCCAGGACTGGTGTGGTGGCCAGGGCTGCCAAAAGCCTCTATATTTGAACAATGCTGGCATAGGTGTGGGAGTGTGTGTCTGTCTATCCCAAGGGTGGGCAACTCCGGTCCTGGCGGGCCACAGACCAGTCAGGTTTTCGGGATATCCCTAATGAATATGCATGAAATATATATGCATTAGAGATATCCTGCCAACCTGAGTGGTTTGTGCTATATAGTATTTCTTTCAAGTGATATTTATGGGTTCTCTTTTCTGGGACCCAATCACTGATTTATCTGCTTGGTGTGTGTGCTGACATCCCAGTTTTTGGTGCACACATCTCTTCCAGGAGCATGCACTAGCTAGCAGACTGTCTGCAGGTTTGTTAGTAGCTATAGAGATGTAGCCCACTGGTTACTTCACTGACTGTGGAGACAGAGGTCATGGGTTTGATCCCACAATGGTGCTATTTGATAGGGGCTGTCTGAGGCATTTCCTTTTTTAATTTAAATTAGTGATGCCAGCAAACACACCCTCAAGTGCCATAACCAAAGGTGCAGCATAAGGCACATTATATAAAGTGCACTGTCCGCCAAGGCACCTTATAATGTTCCTTATATGGGCACTTTATGAGGCACCTTAAGGTTACAGCACTGTGAGGGTATTTTTGCTGGAAGGAGCCACAGCTGGGACTTGAACTTGTGACTTTCTGCTCCTGAACACACTGGCTGTGTGTACTGCATCACACAGACAGTTCATTCCCTGGGGATACCATGACTGTTCATCAGACAGATCCTGTCTGTTGCATTGCACGGCACCCACCTAAATGGGGCTAGGCCATGGTCTACTGTGTGCAGATGCCACTGCCCCTTCCGCCACCAGCACCCCTCCACCACCATGCCGATATGCCATTATGCCTGTGGTGCTGGTGGTGCGTCGTCCCAGGCCATCCAGTGTGCCAGTAGGCAGATGCCTATGGTTTGGGTTCTCGGGTAGGGGTGCCTACATGGACATGCGTGCTTCCCCCCACCGGCACCGTCTGTCAATGTTATGTGCCCTTGGGGGTACCTGCTGTGTAATCTCCCCTGTGACACTGTGGGACACACACTCTTGTCCATGTTGGACCCTCGTCAGATGCTGTCTTGCTGCTTTACAATTTTGGCATTCCTATGTGCCACCTAGGCATCTGCCTAGCCTGCACTATGCCTCAGTTGGACCACAGCATGTGCCGCCTGCAGCCCCCTGTATCCCATTTACAGCATCAGTACAGTTGCCGTTTCCTACGTGCCCACTCTGCTGTTGCTGCACATGTGCACATCATAACAAAGCTACCCAATCTAAATGACAGAAACCCTGATCAGCGCTATTTCAATGTGGGATCATTCACTTTGTAGGGGGACAGAGCATAGACCCTTCCAAATATGATATCTTAATTTATACGCTTTGTCAGTAGTGTTGCTTTATGTTTATCATTAATATCACTATTGGCCAGCTTGGTTATTGGGATTTTGAATGTGGTTCTGGTCCTTTTATATGTTTATTTGCCTCTTTGTTCCCTGCACATGTATCACAACTATCACTTTTCTGGGTTTCCCTGCCTTTGCTGCACATTGCTGACTGAAATGGTTACTCTTTCCTGCAAATTTATTTATTTATTTAGTATACATTTGTATACCGCTACTTCCAGCGATCAGCAGCGGTTTGATTACAGATTGGAAATTATCAAATCATGACAGGAAATTTTTGAGGTATAAACACATTGATTAGACAGGAAAGCACAGCGAACTATTTTACAGGGAACATGGGCTATGGAGGGTTAAGTGGCTTGCCCAAGACCACAAGGAGCACCTGTGGGACTAGAAACCCCAGTCCTTCCGGCCCAAGGTTGCTGTCCTCTAGTGGGATTTGAACCCCCGACCTTCCGGCCCGAAGTACCTTGCCCCAACCACTAGGCCACTGTGGCCACTAGGCCACTGTATACAATGTGCCTAATCTGTGAACTATCATTAAAATCATCTCTAATACCTGAAGATTGGAGGATCGCCAATGTAACACCAATTTTTAAAAAGGGTTCTAGGGGTGATCCGGGAAAGTACAGACCGATGAGCCTGACATCAGTACTGGGAAAAATGGTAGAAACCATCATAAAGAATAAAATTACTCAGCATGTAGATAGTCATGACCTAATGGGAGACAGCCAACATGGCTTTAGACAAGGAAGATCTTGTCTTACTAATCTGTTATGTTTTTTTGAAGGAGTGAATAATCAGGTGGACAAAGGTGAGTCGGTTGATATTGTATATCTGGACTTTCAGAAAGACTTTGACAAGGTCCCTCATGAGAGACTTTTGGCAAAACTAAAGAGTCATGGGATAGGAGGCAGTGTACTATTGTGGATCAGGAACTGGTTAAAAGATAGAAAGCAGAGGGTAGGGCTAAATGGCCAATTTTCCCAATGGAGAAAGGTGAATAGTGGTGTACCCCAGGGATCTCTGCTGGGTCCGCTGCTTTTTGACATATTCATAAATGACCTGGAAAGTGGAATAACGAGTGAGGTTATCAAATTTGCAGATGACACAAAACTATTTAAAGTTGTTAAAACCCAAGAGGATTGTGGAAAATTGCAAGAGGATCTTGATAAATTGGAAGACTGGGCATCAAAATGGCAGATGAAATTTAATGTGGACAAGTGCAAGGTTATGCACCTAGGGAAGAACAACCCAAACTATGGTTACACGATGCAAGGTTCCACATTAGGAACCACAACCCAGGAAAAAGATTTAGGCGTCATTGTGGATATCATGTTAAAACCCTCGGCCCAGTGTGCAGCAGCGGCCAAGAGAGCAAATAGAATGCTAGGTATGATAAAGAAAGGAATGGAAAATAAAACAAGATATTATAATGCCTCTATATCGTTCCATGGTGAGACCGCACCTTGAATATTGTGTGCAATTCTGGTCGCCGTATCTTAAAAAGGATATAGCGATTTTAGAAAAGGTTCAGAGAAGAGCCACCAAAATGGTAAAGGGGATGGAAGGATACTCCTATGAAGAAAGGCTAAAAAGGTTAGGGCTCTTTAACCTGGAAAAGAGACGGCTAAGGGGAGATATGATAGAAGTCTATAAATTAATGAACGGAGTGGAACGGGTAAACGTAGATCAATTGTTTACCTTATCAGAATATAGAAAGACTAGGGGACATGCAATGAAGCTACAGGGTAAACTATTTAAGACTAATAAAAGAAAATATTTTTTCACTCAACGTGTAATCAAACTCTGGAATTTGTTACCAGAGGATGTAGTAAAGGCTGTTAGTGTAGCTGGATTTAAAAAAGGTTTGGACAAGTTCCTGGAGGAAAGGTCCATAAACCATTATTAAGAAGGGACCCAGGATATCAATGTTTGAACCAATACAAACATTGTGGAACCTGTGTCCCTTGGGGAAACTGCTAGGTACATATGACCTAGATTGGCCACTGTTGGAAACAGAATACTGGGCTTGATGGATCTTGGTCTGACCCAGTATGGCATATCTTATGTTCTTATGTTCTTAACGCGAGGGTTTCACTGGCGTTAGTGTTCAGACCCGGATTTCACAGTGTTAGTGTGCCTGGAGCCTCTCCCCTCCCACTCTCCGCCCATTGACCCCTTCTCTCCACCCTCTGGGAAGCCTTACTCCACCCTTCAGACCCGGATTTCACAGCGTTAGTGTGCCTTAACGCCGCCGCTGCGTTATCACGTGATATGAAGAAAGGCTAAAAAAGGCTAAGTCTCCTTTATGGACTTAACTGAAAATTATCAATCTTAGCCACCTAATGCTTTCTTCCCGGCTTCTCTCTTTCCTAAAACTTGACTGGCATTTTCATTTCTCTATTGGGGTGACTTGATTAACTGCTCTTATCAAAGTGGTATACAGTGTTAATAAGGAGAATGCATCCAGAAAATACAACAGAGAAGTAACATTTACAGGGAAACATAAGGAAACTCATGTGGAAGGTAGATTTTGTAACAGGAGGCTTAGGTTTGGAGATGGAGAATGCACCTATTTTGGACCAATTTTATAAAGACATACAGGCGCATATGGGTCTTTATAAAATACTAGTGTAACTCCAGGAGCAATTGCAGCGACATTGAAGTTGTGGACATTTTTGCCTGCTCGGGAATAAAGCATAAATGTTCATGCACTGGGTATTGTGACCCAGTAGCTCCCCAGGAACCAATGGACACAGATAAGCATCCGGTGGTAGAAGCCGGTACTGCAGAAGAAAGCAGGGATTTCTCTGCAGAAAGAAAAAAAATCAGAACTAATCAAGCAGAACAGCTCACCTCGGGGGAAGGGAGTAGTAAAGCTCTTGATTGGGCACGCCCCAAGAGGAGGCGGGCAGTGCAAGCTAGAAGCACCTGGTTAAATAGTCTGAAACCAGGAAGTGAAAGAGAGCAAAGGAAACTAGGAGAGCCACAGAGGCTAAGAGAGAAGCCAAGAGAACAACAGGGACGGAGTGAATATCCAGAAGGAGAAACAAGAGTTTCAGAGGGAAAATCTGGAAGGAAATATCTTTGCTGCTGTGATTCCTCCAATAGTCTGCAACTAGCAGGTAGCGTGGTGGAAGACTCAGAAGAGGAAAGGAACTGCTGGAGGCAGAATACTTTCAGAACGCTGAGAGATCCAAGGCTACAGGACCAGGCAGAGCTATGGAATAAAAGGCAGAAGGACAAATAATTCTCCAAGGGAAAGCTTCTATACAAGGTACCCAGTGGGGGAGAAGTAGTGGATAAGTATTATGCTCCAAAGCCAGAGAGAGTGTGCCCTAGTTTTAAAAGCCAAGTCAGACAAAATGGTGGCAGCTGTTTTCAGCAAGGAGAAGCTTTGAATAAAAGTGAATATTCTTACAAGCTAGCTGAAGAACCTAGCCAGGAAAGGGCTGACGTCAGTGCTTTTAAATATCTCTTTAAAGACTCTCCCATTACTGCTAAGTATCCAAGCACAGCACCCACGTGTAGAGAAAGGTGGGGAGATAACGTTAGCAGCACATTGAATGTTTGTTTTCCTGACACAAACAAATATGCTAATCAGCCTGAGATAGAGAGGCTCAGCAAACAATTGCTCACGGGAGAAAAAGAACGTCAGCTAAGTGAAGGGAAGTCACCAGCTGAATCACTTCTCCACGAGTTCAGAGAGTTTTTAGAACATAAGGCAAGTTTTAACTACAGTGCTCCAGAACCAGTTACTGGCTGTAAAGAAGGGATGCCTATTTCTAATTCTCTGCCTTCCTCAGAAGAGGATATGTTAATGGACTGTTCTACATGCTTAATTGAGAAAGACAATTAAGGGGAAAAGTTTACCTGTTATATGAAGCAATATAGCAGAGGCACTTAACTCGTCTTATACAAGAAGCTGGTAGAAAATGAATGAGTCATTGCACCAGTGATTGCTATAACAGGAGCACTACTGTTGTAGGAACTTTTCTGTCTCACCCTTTTTGATTGGATCACATGAAAGGAATGTGAATTCCTGAATACAGCACAGCATTGCAAGTCTGTTTAGCAAGTTTCTTTACTCTTGTTTTGGATTTATACTTCTGCACCGTCTGTACCATTTGAACTGCACAACTGGCAAATAAACCTCATGGAAAATAAATTTCTCTTTGCCATGCCTTACTGCTCGAAGCACTAAACACAACTACAACTAATTGCCTCCAGGGCATCACAAGGCAACCCCTCCTTAAACCCCCAAGGTTAGGGAGCGGGCATCATGATAGTATGTGAGTGTGCACTTAGATAAGTGTATCTTATAATCAACATGTGTACATTGCAACTCAGCCCACACTGTGCCTTCAGGCAACATCTACAGTAAAAATATGCATGCACTTTGGGCACCTAAAGTAATTTACAGAGTCATGTTATGATGTATATTGCCATATACACAGTAAAATTACTGTATAAAATCACCCTCAAAGGGAATAGCTCATGAAATTTTGGATGCTAAATTTAGGTAGGTTGGTTAGTTCCTAAAGGTTTTGATCTAGTCAGTTAAGTCCTTTCTTATCTATCTGGATCCTTTTGTAGACTGACTTCTGACTGGACGTTCTTCATTTGCAAAGCAGAGAGGATCCATTGTTTGTCAGTAAAATGTTACTGGTATATTGGCATGCTTGCTGGAATTTAACTACTGCTACTCAAATCTTCGTAAGTTGTGTAAGATATTTTAGCACATGACTTTTAAAAATATCACTGGACTTATTTTCAAATGTCAAATTTTTCAGGACCAACATGGCAATTAGTATTCCATTCTGCTGTTACCTCATTGTTGTGGGATGTAGGATCTTGTAATATCTATTCCATTATCGGTGATCGGTATGTAGACAGCAAAGACAATTCATGCTCTGAGCTATAAAAATGTGTAGAGATGATGGTTGGTTTGATCTGCTTATTATATGAACTGCTTTTTTTCCTATTGCTTCTTTTGGAAATGAAAATGCTTTGCTGCTGTTTGATCTATGCAATGAACATTTAGATTTCTGTAAAAGCAAAATAGATGATTTGGCATAATATGAAGATTATTTCCTCATATAGTGATCATCTGGCAGGACAATAAGGGCAAGTCAGCAAGTCACTTCACCCTCCAATCCCTCAGGTACAGCATAAATTATGAGTTCACCTGGACAGGGAAATAGCTTGTATACTTGAATATAACACGTCTTGAGCTCAGATTTGGAAAAGGTGAGCAATAAATCTAAAATCCAACTCCAAAGTGTCACATAAAACAGAGTTAAGGAATTACAAGGGAATGGTGAACATTTTAAAAGCTGTTGGACAGTGACACAAATTCTTGTTTAGTGTATAGCAGGGGTTCTCAACCCAGTCCTCAGGACACACCTAGCCAGTCGGGTTTTCAGGATAACCATAATGAATAGGCATGAGAGAGATTAGCATTCAATGGAGGCAGTGCATGCAAATCTGTCTCTCATGCATATTCATTGTAGTTACCCTGAAAACCTGACTGGCTAGTTGTGCCCCAAGGACTGGATTGAGAACCCGTGGTGTAAGGTAAGACATACTTAATTGTTACACTACTGAAATCAAAATGAAGATATAAAAATATTTTAAAACCACTCATATAAATGAACAGGATTGCATGGCTATTTTCATCTAAAGTACATGTATTTGAGTTTTGACGATACAGTAGATTGTGAAGTCAGTGTGGATGGTGTTTGTTGAATGTCTGTGGTGGCTTCTATAGGCTCTGAGTATCTTTTCTGGGTGGTTCCAAATATTTTTTTTCCACTAATTCTTTAATTCAGTTTTTACAAAAATTGCTTTTCATGCTTTTTCTTGAGGTCAAAATGATTTTGGATGAATTTGCAAATTTGTTCAAAAGAAGAAAGTACAAGCACATCTGAATTTGAAAGACATTTTAATCAGGCTCAGATTTAGGTATAGGCAACTGCCCAGGGTGCCAAATACTCAGGCCAAATAGGAGCCTGAAGCTGCCTTCTCTAGGGCTATGTGCATGTGCTGCTTCAAATGGATGCCACTGTAGCACTATGGCATTCCTCTGCTTCTCTTGTAGCTCTCTAGTCCGCCCTCCTCGCCTCCCTCCAGGATCTGCTGTCTGGTTTTGCCTATGGGTGCAAAAATCTTAAATACGGCCCTGTTCTTAATGTATTTTAAAAAAAACAAAGCATATCCCATTGCAGGTTGACTTCAGACAGCATGTTTGAGTGAGTGGGCAGCTGTGTGTGTGAAGAGAAGGCTGTGGGAGGGAATGAATATAGATGTGATGGGAGTGTTGAAGTGAATACAATTGAGTATCGATATGTGGGAGGGAGTACTGAAGTATTTTTATTATTTTACAGAATGTTTTAGAAAATGCTTTTAGTTTTGTCTTTAGTCTTTGTACCGAGGTCAGGTCCTATAACCCATACCCAAATTTAACCCCTGTCTATGTTTAGTAGTTCTGATTTGATTATGCATTAGACCTGTGTAAAGTGGACTATGCTTTTAAGACCAGATGATGCAAATAGTGACATCTGATGTGTGAAGTGACAATTTAGAAAGGACGTCCAAGTAAAATTGGGGACTTCCAGGGACGAACATACAGGAAACTTCCAGGGATGTCCATGTCTCTGGCTGATTTCAGGAATATAGATGTCTCCAACATGGATGTCTACACCGGTGGCCACATAGACATCCCCCTTAGGAAAGCAAGAGGCACTGAGGCAGGACATCCGTCTTATGCAAACTGGCATAAGGGGATGTCCAGCGGCATAGAAAAAGAAAAACATGAGCCCCATTCCCCATTATTGTTCGTTGACATATTGTAAAATAAAGGGGATGTTAGTGTAGTTCCTTCTTTACACTCTCCTGATGCTTGTTCATGCCTGGAGCGGGTTTAACCTTAGGTGGAACTCTGGATGTCCAGGATGTTTCTGCAATTAGGCAGGGATGTCCAGGTTCTTGGGAATGCCTCAACCATGCCCCTCTTCAGACTTTGACATCCTTGCACTGTGGACGTCCACAGACCCAGCTTCTAAAATGGCTCTGGAGATGCCTTTGTGCTTTGGTCATCTCTATGCCCATCTTCAGAACTGCAAAGCATGAATAGGGCTTCCAAAATAACCCCCATAAAGGGAATGACTTACAGCATGGCTGCCTATTCTTTTTATATCCTGTTTTTTGACAGATATGTCTCTTGTGAGTGCTAAAGCTCAATGGAGGAAGTAAGAACTCCTATGCCTAAGACGTTCTTTTTCTTCTTTTGGATGGGCCCCTAGTAGAAGTTGTGGGAGTCTCATCATGTATCCCAAATTCTGAACTGAATGAACTGTCCTAAATCTTTCTGAAACTGAATTCTATGGGCCAGGATTTTTGCCTTGATGCTGAACATTAGGATGTGCACAGGACCAAACTTTCCAGTTCACTTGCCTTTCCTATGCCTGCCTCTGCTGTTTACTGTGCATATGTAAGAAGGGAAATAGACTTCAAAGAAGGGGGTAGGAGAAAGGGCGAGGTGCTGTTCATGGAAGCATAGGGTCAGGGACATGAAGGAAGGATAGCATGCAAGATGGGGAAGATATCATGCGGTGGAGTAGATACACGAGAATTAGGACATCCTATCATGCCACCTTTCACGCATACACTCCCTGTCCCCAGACTCTGCTCTATATATTTACCCACTACCCCAAGCACACATACTTCCAGCTCCCTCCACACAGCTATTCCTCATCCATTCCCACAGCCTTCTTTCCACACATACAGAATCATCCACAAGATACGCCCGTATAGGGCATGAGGTTGCAATGCAATTCTAGACTTCTTTTTACTTTGATTGACATTCTTGTTTAAAATGGAGTACTGGCAAGTTGTTTGCTTATGGAAAGCTAGTTTAATTGGGGGTATTATGTTTATCTGCAGATGGAAGTATTCTAGTTGGTCCTAACACCATGCTTCTTTCTTTTTCAGGACAGCAGCTATTTTTATATAATCTTTATACAATTAAGTCATAGTTAGATGGTGCTGTCTCTTGCAAAAGTGATATAATTTTCTTTGTTAAGCTTCACTAATGTGACTGCCACTTTGAATCAGGTTGGTACAAATAGAGATGTCACATATAGAGTAGCCGGCTCCAAATTCTCAGGAGAGGCTAATCCATTCCAAATTTTACTCCACTACCCACACAGACTTGTCATCCTGATTTTCTTAGGAAAATCAGGAAGGAAACCAGAACTAAAACTCCATGCAGGCAGTGGAATAAATCTAGACCTGTATCAACATGTTCTGAAAAAATGAAGCTAGTTAGCATTTCTAGTTATATACATTTTAATCCCTGCATCTTTACTATATAGGCAAGAATTATAACTGAGTTCAGTATGGAATTAGGCTAATTTATGTAAGACAGGCCAATCACAAGCTATTTAACATAAGACCATGCATGTCATTATGAATTCAATGCACCCATAAACCATACCATAAATGCTAAAATAGAAAGGCATGTCAGTGGATGGATAGCTCTACTCATCCTCTGAGCAACTGCTAATTGCCACACTTAAAGAGAGAACACTAGAAAAGATGACCCATTAAGAAAACATGAAATGCCATAATGGGTCAGACCAGTATTCCATCGAGTCTAGCAACCTGTTCCAACAATAACTCGACTAGGCCACTTTGAAGTACCTGAAAGATCCCATTAGGAAAGTCCATTTTATACTGCATACTCCCAGGTAGAAAAGGTGACAACACCTAACATTTCTGGAATAATAATTATTGATAGAGCTGTGTTCCTTTTGATAGGTTTGGATTTTTTTTGCCTCCTTCTATTGTTCCTCATCCATCTTTGATCCCATCTTTCTGAAGGCAAATGCACCTGGCCGAGTTCTAGCATGGAATCTCCTCTGTGGCACACACTTGGTGACCTTTCATTTGCATGCGGGTAAAACCACTATAGCAACTGTTGTCCTCTCCATCCTCAGACCTGAGCACACGCCACCTCTATGTTATACTCATGACCCACATCACAACACACAATACTAATGCCTGAGCCACAGGACCAGCCCAAGTTTGTCAGTTCTTATATTTATTTATTTATTTATATTTATTTGCGTGTCTTTTATACCCGTCTATAAAGTAATCAGAGTGGTTTACAATATAAACATTATTACATTATAACATGGTAAATAGAGACAGGTGACTTGTACATAATTTTTCTGAAGCCTTTAGTCCATGAAAGGCATTTTACCAATAGACTAGTTATGCCCAGAACATATGTATGAACAATTTTAAGATCGGTATTAAAGCACTAGTAACAATAATGTAGCTTATGGCATGATGTATGCTTTCAGTTGCATCTAGGACTGCATGCCTTTCACAGCGCCCCCTGCTACTGCATCCCCTCCAGTGACTCCACTGTGGCCACCAACCACCCATGGCACAGCCAACACCCACATTGACCATCATCACTAGGCAGCTGCCTATACCGCCTAGTCAACAGCATAGACCTGCTGTACGGTCAAACATGCTCATCACACATCCTGCCACATTGCCAAGTATCAGGTGAGTCAACTCCATCAGCTACCAATTGTGCTTGCATCCATACCATCTCCAATGGTTTCCCTGCCCTCCTTTCAATGTTTCAGTAGCTTTTCTGCATTAACGTGCATGCCAGACACCTTCCCACAGCATGTGCTCTTACCACATGGTAAGTGTCCATTACCACCTCTTAATGTCCTATTATCGCATGGTAAATGTCCTCTAGCACCACTTAATGCAGAATATGCTCTTACCACATGGTAAGTGTCCTCTAGCACCCCTTAACGTCGGAACACCTCTGACACGCCCAGCACACGTACCACACAGTAACCCCTTATCGCTGCCGAACGCTCGGAAAAGACTGCTCCTTTACAGCGGTTCAGTAAACATACCCCTAAGTTATCATTGTCCCTGTTTAATGTACATTTTCAACTTTAAGTTACATTGTACAGTAAATCACTGATTGAAATGATAAGGCGATATAAAAAAACCCTGTTAAATAAACCTGTTAAATAAATCAAAATCTACCTCCGTCCACTCTGCTCAGTCATACGCACTCACAATGTCAACTTCCACATATACGCCGATGACATAATGCTCTACGCCCCAATTACAACCACGGACCCAACAAACGACCATCTATCAACCTGCTTCACCGACGTATCCAACTGGCTACAAGAGAACAACTTATCTATTAACATAAAGAAGACCGAAGCCCTTATAGTGACAAAAGACCCAGACTTCAAACCACCCACTCACCTCACCATGGGAACCACGCAAATTCAAGTACAACCACACATAAGATATCTCGGCATTATCATTGACCAAGCCCTAACTCTTAAACAACAAATCAACAAGACCACGAGAACTGTATTCCACAAGGCGAAAATGGTACAACGCCTCCGACCCCTCCTCGAACCACAAGACTTCAGGACAGTAATGCAAGCTCTAACACTCCCTCATCTGGACTACTGCAACATAATCTACCATGGCCTACCTGCCACACAGACCAATCCCCTCCGAACTGCCCTAAACACCACGGCGAGAATAATTCACAATGCAAGGAAACGAGACCACATCACCCCAATTCTGTGGGACCTTCATATTCTCCCCATCGAAGCAAGAATCAAGTACAAAACTTTTCTACTCACCCACAAAACCATCCACCAAACACAGGGCACCCCACTCCGTGCCCTACTGCCTCGCCCAACCCACAGCAGAACAACCAGACAATCCTCCAACAGCTCCGTTGCCATCCCCCACAAAAGAACCAAAGCAACTCAACGGACCTGCAACAGAGCCTTTGAACTCTATGCCCCATCCCTCTGGAACTCTCTACCAAACCACATCAGGAACAACAGTGATCTCCCATCATTCAAAAAGCAGCTAAAAACCATCCTATTCCAAGAACATCTCTGAATAGGAACCCCCCCCCCCCCCTATTTCTCTCCAAGATCTCCAAACCAGTAACTATGCTATCTTGTCAGTCTCTATGTTCACCCCAAAAATCATCAGTGTTGAACCCCCGGTGATGGCCCCCCCCATTTGATTCCCCCCCCCCTGGTTATATGTCCCACCGCTTTGACCCGGTGAAAAGCGGGATATAAATACAGTTAAATAAATAAATAAATAAAATAATAAATTATAGTGTCTGTGAGGTGTGGACATGTATCCAGATATACTATCACTGTGTGGCATGCCATAGGCCAGGACAGTGTCTGATTGGAAGCAGCATGTGCCTGATGTGGGCAACAAAGGGAGGATTGTCCATGAGTGTGCATGTGGAACAGTCACATGAGAGGTGTGCATGATATGGCTAACTGCTGCAAATGACCCCTGAGGGCCATGGTGGGCAGCTTACTGCCAGTAAGCTGCCCCACCATGAATCTCTCTAACGGCCAAATGGTGGATGCAGGGCTGTGCCATGGATCATCCAAGCAGAGAATTTGCATTGTGTGTGGTGGCTGGATGTATGGGATCATACAGACCAAAAGCATTTGGTGTGTGCAAACCAAAGGTAGCAGTGCCATAGGATACATGAAACACCATTTGTGCAGGAGGGACTGGTGCCTCAGCCTGTGCAACTGTAAGACAATAACTCGACAGAGTGGCATGATAGAAAGGGACAAATTGAGCCCATTTGCCCCATGTAGGGCAAGTTATGATGGCAGAACAGTGCAAGGGATGGCTATGCAATGAGTGTTAGGTGCCTGAATATATGAGATATATCCTCTTTACGTAAAGCTGGGAGGTCACAATGATTACAAAACAGAAACGCATCCATACCAATTGACCCATACATCTGCTGTGTATACATCACTTATCTGCTGCAATGTGCCGTGGCAGAGCCACTAAAGCCATGCTTACAGATGTCCATGATAGGGAATGCCATGTTGGGCTTCCCAATGTGTGGCCATAATGCATAGAAATGTAGAATGATTGTCTGCAGGTCACAGCAGAGCCAGGACTGTGTAAGCACACCCAGGCACAAAATGAACATGTGAGAATCAAACCCTGGACCTTTAATCATGGAAACATTGCATCAACCAGTAGGCTACACCTCCACACAGTGCCACATAGATAGCTAGAGCCTGCAGATCTCTGATCAAACTGTTTGCTTTCTGTGCCAGTAAAGGTTGGGCCTTCCACTACCCATGAGGTACTGCACATGCAAAACAGCAGTCTGCAGCTGAAGAACCAATGGAGAATGCACTGATACAGCATATCAGCTCAGTAAGATGCACTGGCTGCATGTGCTACATGAATGTAACAACAGCAAGCCATGCTGCAGAGCAGTTTCAGATGTCACCCTGAGGGTGAGGAGGGGTGCCTAGCACCTGGTCCACTGAATCTGCACTGTCAGAGGTAGCTACTGGCCTGCCAGGAACCCAGTGAGTAGGCCATGAATCACTGCTGCCCCAACCATTGAGGACTAATAGTTGACTGCCCTTCACTGAACTGTATCAGTCAAGCATAAACTAACTGCAGTTGGTCAGTACATGCATTGTGTTAACAAGACTACACAGCTATTTGCTCAGTGATTGGTACCACCAGACAAAGAACACTTCCATATCATTAGAGCTAGACATTATAATAGCTTTATGTGTCATGGTCAATTTTTGGTCATAGTGAGAGTGGCATCTCAGTAAGACATACAGTGGCCACCCAGGCAATGTACATAGCAGATGGGCACAATGGTGTCTCAGCCAGTGACTCTACCATTGTGGCAGACACATCCAGGCCAATCTGCTCTGTTTCAGGTGATACCCACAATGCTCTGTATCACCTTATTCACATTTTCCAAACAGGCTGGGAAAAACTCAGACAATGCAGCCAAAGTGCAGTGCAGAAAGCCACAGGACAAAGGGGAGCCATACACACACATACACACACACACACACACACACTCTCATTGGTGCACTGTGCAAAAGTGAAGATGGTTGGCATTCCTGCTCGACACTCCTGTCTCAATGTCAACTCAAGGACTAGCAACTTATGCTCTGTTTACAGACGCTATTACCATGCCTTGGCCTTGCCATACTTTATTAGTCTCCAACAACTGTGGATAGTGGAGCCTGTCAGTGCTGTTGATGGATGTTTCCACCCTTGCTGGCCATCTCCTTGTGGGTTGCACATGCTGGAGCTGTACTTACACTGTCAGCTAAACCTTGTCCACAGGAAGATGCAATACAAAACCCCCAGTGGAGACCTGAACCTGTGATCCTTTACACATATACATACCAACTGTGTGTGTTGCACCACAGTGCTGTCCTATGGGACTGGCAGCTCCTGTTGCTGACATGCTTCCCTACAGCAAATCTTTGGTACATGCTGCAATGCGCATTGCACACATGACCAGGACAAGGCTTCTGTCTGCTACAGGCTGGTGTCACTTCCCATGCCACCACCAACACCCCACCATGCAGACATGCCCATCATTGTCAGTGGTGGTGGTCGCAATCCAGCATGTTGAACATGCAGGTTTGGCAGGCACCTTGGGCACAAGGGCTGGATGGGAGGTCAGGGGCACACATGGACAGCCATGCAGCCCCCCCACCAGCTGCCCATGCAGGGGGCACATCACCACCTGTCACCAATACATCTCAGGGGGAGGATGGCAGTCACTGCTTTGGTATTTCCCTGGGCACCTGCATTTTCCAGCTATCTGGAGGGCTACAGCATCTAGCACTATCAGCCTCTTCCCCCACAGCTGGGTTCTGCAGCAGCAGGGGGTTGGGGGAGGCAGCCTGGATCTCTGCCTGGGGTGCCAGGACCCTTGGACCACCCCATGCGGCACATTGCCTTTCCTCAGCAGTAGCAGGCTGTGTGCTGCCACTGTCACTGTGGGATCATGACGAACATCACAGATGGCAGAATACACTTTTGTGGAGAGGCTAAAAAGGTTGGGGCTCATCAACTTGGAGAAGAGACTGTAGAGGGGGTATATGATAGAGGTTATTGACCAGAGTGGAACAGGTAAACATAGGTCGCTTTTTTATGCCATCAGACTGTGGACAGACTAGGGATGACATAGGCCAGGGTAACCCATTTGGGTCTTCTAGGTGAAAATATTTTTTCAGTCAACACGTAATCAGACTCTGCAATCCATTACTGGAGGATCTGGTAAAAGCTGTCAGTGTAGCTGGGTTTGAAAACGTTTGGATGGGTTCCTGGGTAACGATCCATAAACCATTGCTACAGAGGACTTGAGCTATGCACTTCTTGCCCCATTACAGTTATTGGGGATCCTGTGTGTCTTTTGGGGAAACTGCAAAGACTTTTGACCTAGCTTGTGCACTGTTGGACACAGGATACTGGGCGTGATGGACCTTGATCTGACACAGTTTGGCATATTTTGTAGTCTTATGTTCCTATGTGCCATCTAGGCAGCTGCATGGTCCCCCCTGTGCACCAGCAGCCCCCACTGCACGACCCATGTGCCACCTCCTTTGCCCCCATTTGCACCATCAACACAGTGCCCTTTCATACTTGGCACTATGCTGTTGCTACTAATGGAGCAGTACTATCACTGACTTGGGCTCCCCTGTCGGTGCATCACATTGCAGATGTAAAATAGATTTTCTCTCCTCAGAAAACACCCTTTCCGCCAGGTTTTGAATTGCGTTAGGGTTCCTGTTGTTAAGGCGTCTGCGTTAAGGGAGCAATCCTTGTTCCTGCCCATTGACCCCCACTCTCCGCCCTATGCACGCCTTCTCTCCACCCACAGATACAGTTAGCGCATGCTAAAGTGGTTGATAGTGTTAGCATGCACTATCATGGCTTTTTGCACATGCTAAGTGTGCGGGTGCACAGTTAGCATGCACTAACGGCACACTTGCTCCTTTACCGCCATTTAGTATTTATTTTATTTATCTATTTAAATGTTTTTATATACCGCCCCTTCCATCGATCAGGGGCTGTTTACATTGAACAATAACTCAGTTATAGAGAACATGTCGAAACTATGATAGAAAGAACTATTTACATGCCAGCTATGCACTTATACAGAGGTATCGTGGTAGCTGAGTCCAAACTATTTATAGATTCAATAAACAGCAGAACAGGCTACAGTGAAGTGTTTTTGCTGGGGGGGGGGGGGCATGAGGAGAAGGGGGAATTAGGTTAGCTAGGATGATTGAGGTGGGAAGGGGGTAGTAAACATACCCCTTAGTCTGGAAAACAAAGTAAACAGAATAAACTAAGGAAGTGAGGGTATAATAGAGCTTAGAAACTGATATGCTTAGCAAGATGAGTAGGAATTAGTAATTTAAGATATGGTTTAGATTTAAGGGCATACACTACCTGCCAAGACAGGGTATGTGGGGTAAGTCCCCAAAAAATTTCAAAAAAGCAAGCAGCATGCTGTGATGTCTTGAACCCCCTGATGCAAATCCTCTCATACCAAAGTACCCACCCTACACCTGATCTCTCCCCATGGCACACAAGTCCCTCTCAGCACAACTGCCTCCAATACAAGCCCCCCTTCTGTGAACATATGCTCCCTTTGGGCATCCCTCCTGGACTGCAAATTCCAAGACGTCAGGCTACCACCTCCAGGACACCTCACACTCAAACAGATCCCTCCAAATGGCAAAAGACTACCTCTAGGAGTTACTGCCATTTTGAAATCTTCCAAAGTCGGGGCAGGAGTGGAGGAGTTCCACTCCTTCTTTGAAGACCACTGGACTACAAGGGATCCAAAGGTATGACCTGAGAGTGGTGGAGGTTAAGCCCTGGGTAGGATCTGTTTGGGGATGGAATGCTGGGCAGATTGTCTGAAGTGTTGGGATATGATTTCTGGAGGGGGTTGCTGGAAGAGGGTATATACTCAGGGGGATCTCTGTTTGAGGGAGTTGTGCTCGGAGGTGGGACATGTGTACCATGGGAGGGATTGGAATGGGGGTCTTTGATAGAGTAGAGCAGTGTTGGGGTACCTGCCACAGCTTTGCTTTGTATACATGGGCAGTGGCAGTGGCCGCACTGATACTGGAGGCTACAGAACTGCTGGTAGCAAGGTTGGTTTCAACACGAGCTGTTGAGGTGACTTAAGTACAGCCACGCTATCAACAGTCATGTCAGCTAGCATGTGGTACTGTTCCACACACTAGCTGCCGTGCCCACTTCCACTCTGGTCCCACCTAATACCATGGCATGCAATCAGCGAGCACTAACTGTCAGGCCAGCATGGTAACAATTTCCACTGGCTTACAGTAACAGCGAAAGTATAGTGAAGCAGTCTTCTTCATTCAAATATAGTTTAACTTTCAAATTTTTCTTTTCCTCCTTTCCCAACAACCTAGGAAGGCCTCTTCCTCTCTTCCCATTCCCTGTAGACTAGCAATAGCTGACACTTTCCCCACCACATCCTTTACATCCCTTTCATTACAAACCCAGCACTGAGCAATGTAATTTTACTTTGATCCATTAGCAGGGTTGAGGCTATAATAGTGCTGTCAGAGGAACAGCTCATAAAGAGAGCCACAGTCAGACAATTAATAGGAGGTCGAGAACCCGAAGACTTTCAACTACCTTGTAATTCTACACAAGGTAGAAGAGGAAAATGTTTATGGGGAACAACTAAACTGTGTATTGAAAAAAAGATTTTATTAGACCTTGCATTTCTGCACAAAAGTAGATTAGCATGTGAAATTTTTATTTGCTTTGAATATGGTGTTAAAAGTTATAGGGATGACATTTGCAGCATAAAAAGAAAATGACAAAAGCATAAATGGGTCAGGAACTGCAAATCTCTTTTTAAGAAACTCAAGAGACCCAACATACATCAGAGGAAATCAAGAGGCACATACACAAGAAAATCCAAGAAGAGAGACCTATCAATTTACAGACGAATAAAATAGTGGTTTCAAATGAAAGCATGAACCATGAGATAGTAACGAGTGAATAGTGATCGAAGGCATACAATTTATGATCTGAATCAATGCAACTATCCTTTACAAGGGCAAGCATAAAAGTATGAGACATGGAACAATAAAGTGAAAAACCTGGGGGTAGAAATATTATTTTGTTTTTAATGTAGACACCTTTATCATTAGACACACCAGCACCAGCATGAATGTTATGACTTGCTGCCAGCCGAGCTATAGTTCATGGGGGACTGGAGTAGCATTTGCATTGCAGAATAGAGTGAGCAGAAGTTGCCCGATGCCTAATCTAGGAAAATCCGAGAGGGGATTGTTTGCCAGCAGAATATCAGCTGCACCTTTAGGTAGCTGTCCAAAGTTCTCTAGATTTTCAGTTTTACTTAACATCACTAATGGTGAGCATTAATTCGTTAATTTACAATACACAATGTAGCCCCCCTCCCCCCCGCTATCTAAGCCAAACACTTGCTTGTTCACACAGTGACTTTCAGATCTCACATTTCAAAAACAACATGCTGGAAAAAGTAGACAAGGTTCCCAGTTCTGATATGTTTGCTGATACTTCACAGGAGCAGGGGTAGTAACTACAGTTCAAAGCAGCATTTACATGTCAGATCTTTGAGGTACACTGTGTAAAGACCCATAATCCTTCATAGCATTAAAACGGTTTCCATGTCTATAGGCATAAAGATGTGAGTGAATCGGACAATAAAGGCCAGTGCCCTTCTTATATAATCTCATCTTCTTGGCGGACCCAAGTAGCTTAGTACTCGAGACCTCACAGGGGGCCTGGTATGTTTTGCTCCTCCTCCCACTAGATGTACTGTAAGTCCAGATGAATTAGGCTTCCCTATTTTCCTTCAACAGGATACTTCCCCAAGCTTCTGCTTTCTTTCTTCCTTCCATCACATACAATTAACAATAAACTAAAAAACAGAAAAGGCTCTTGGAAGTTTCTACTACTCTCCTTTAAATTCCTGTGGACTGCCATATATTGGCAGAACAAAGTTATTACTTTCCTTACTGGTTTCCCATCTATAGAGGAACAAATTATCAGTGCCTATAGAGCAAGAATAATTATATTTATTAATTCAATTTGATTTAGAAACATAGAAAATGACAGCATATAAAGACCACACAGCCTATACAGTCTGCCCATTCATAAGAACTATTAAGCTCTAAATACCTTCCCTTCCCTCAGAAATGCCCGGTAACCGTCCCATGCTTTTTTGAATTCAGATATAGTACTCATCTTCACTACCTCCACTGGGAGACCGTTCCAGGCATCTACCACCCCTTTCCATAAAGAAAGATTTGTTTATTTACTCTTTAGTCTATCCTCTTTCACCTATGGCCCCTCATTCCACAGCTTCTTTTTAATTGAACAGGCCCACCTACTGTGCAATTATGTCATGGATGTATTTAAATGTCTCCATCATATCTCCCCTTTTCCGCCTTTATTCCAAAATATGATGAAGACCACTGACCATTTTACTAGCCGCCCTCTGGATCAACTCCATCCTGTTTACAATAGTGGCCAAAAAATTAAAGCAGGTATCTTTTTCTACAATTTATTGTTAAATAATGCACTGTGGAGATGTCGCACGTGCTTACTTATTTAATCAGCATAGCAATTAGTCACACCATGCGCCTGGCATCCATTTTAGTTTACTTACACTCTGTAGTAGGTTTCTTGGATGAAGTTTTGAATTTTTACAACTAGGAAAAGATTGAAAGTTACATGTAAAATATACAATCAAGATGGGTAGAAAGTGTGATATTAATGACTTTGTAAAGGAACAAGTTGTCACATCATGCTGAAGGATATTCGCAATGTGCTTTTGCAAAACATTTGCATATATCAAGGTGTGCAGTTTAGAATGTTCTGAAATCAGGTGGCCATACACGTCGTTCGAAATGTGGGCACAGACGGATAACTACTAGACGAGATGACTGATTCCTCAAAAGCATTATTATATCTAGTCCACATACTTCATCTCAACGTGTGGCTCAGTTAGCTAATGATCGAGGAATAAAGATAAGTGCCAGATTTTTCCAACGACGGTTTGTGGATTAGTTCAAACTCGTGACTAGAAGACCTGCCAAGAAGCCTATGATGACCAGGAAACAAATTGATGCCCACATACAGTTTTGTAGCAAGATGAAAGACAAATTTGCTGAAAGGTGGGAGAGGGTAATGTTCACAGATGAAAGTACATTTCAACAAGTACGTGGGAGCGGTTACAACTACATCTGTCGACCAGCAGGCGAGAGACTAAATCCGAAGTACACGATCAAGACTGTTAAACACCCACCATCGGTCATGGTATTTATTTATTTATTTAACCAGTTTTGTATACCACCTTATCCTTCAATCAAAGTGGTTGACAAGAAAACAAAGACTAACATATTGGGAGTATGGGAAAACAAAAACGATACATTACAATATAAATACAAAACAAAACAGTATGTTAAAATACTATAGCTTAGTGAAATTAAATATACATAATGGTTAATTTAAGTAATTTCACCAAATGATTCTATAAATAAGTAAGTCTTTAAAGATTTGCGAAAGTCCTTAAGGTCTTCCTGAGTTCTTAAGTCTTCAGGAATAGAATTCCATAACTCTGGTGCCATAAAGGAAAATGCTCTTTTAGAAATCATTTGTTTTGATTTGTTGAAGTTCAAAGGAGTATTAAGTTTATTGAGATTTTGAGATTGTCTTGGTCTTATACTCTTGTAGATTGTAGAATATCTGCTGAGGATTGGTGAAAATTTTTGAAAATAGTCATTAGGTTTTTATATTTTGCCCTTGCAATAACCAGAAGGAAATGTAACTGTTTGAGGACTGGAGTTATGTGTTCAGATTTTGAAGAGCCAGTTATAATACGAGCAGTGGTGTTCTGAACTAATTGGAGAAGATGGATAGAGTGTTTAGGAAGACCTTGATACAAGATGTTTCCAAAATCAAGTAAAGGTGTTATGACTGCTTGACATACCGTGCGAAAGTGATTTGTATTTAGTATTGGTTTTAGTCTTCTTATAATCTTTAAACGATGGTATGCTTTTGACGCAATTTTGTTTATATGAGATTTTAAATTTAAATATTTATCTAATGTTACACCTAAATATCTTACTTCATCTTTAATTTTTATTTCTCTATTTAATAAATTGATTTCAATTGGTAGTTTTAAGGACTGGCATTTAGATATGAACATTGCTTCTGTTTTGTCAGAATTTATTTTTAAGTTGTTGTTATTAAGCCAATTATTCATATCAGCCAAACAGTTATTAATTTTTGTTGTATCAAAGGTATTTTGGTCAATTATAGTATAAACCATAATGTCATCAGTGTATAAATGATAATTAATTTCATGAAGATTAATAATTTGACATATGGGTTGAATATAAATATGGGGTATAGGGTGGTATCTCGGCGAATGGACGATGTGGCCTGCACATTTTTGAGAAAGGTCAAAAATTTTGAAGGTGTGGTCTCCAGAATTGCACTCTGCTCTACATGAGGTCTCAGCAAGAATTATACAGGGGCACAATCACCTCCTTCTTCCTGTTGGCCATTCCTCTCTCTATGCACCCAAGTATCTTCTGGCTTTTACCATCGCCTTTTCTACCTGTTTGACCACCTTAAGATCATCAGAAACAATAACACCCAGGTCCTGCTCTTCTTTTGTGGACAGAAGTACTTCATCCCCTACACTGTACTGCTCCCTTGGAGTTTTGCAGCCCAAATACATGATCCTGCATTTTTTAGCACTAAATCTCAGCTACCAAATTCTTGACCGTTCTTCAAACTTTGCTAAATCCTTCCTCATGTTATCCAGATCTTTCAGGGTGTCTACCCTGTTGCAAATTTGCGTGGTTGTGTCTGATGATCTTAAAGTAGCTAAACAGGTGGAAAAGGCGACAGCAAAAGCTAGAAGGATGCTGGGGTGCATACGGAGAGGAATGGCTAGCAGAAAAAAGGAGGTGATAATGCCTCTGTATAAGTCTTTGGTGCGACCTCATTTGGAGTATGGTGTGCAATTCTGGAGACCGCACCTTCAAAAGGATGTGAACAGGATGGAGTCGGTGCAGAGGGTTGCTACCAAAATGATTAATGGGCTTCATTATAAAGCATATGAGGACAGACTTAAGGATCTTAATATGTACACCTTAGAGGAAAGGCGGGATAGAGGTGATATGATTGAGATGTTTAAATACCTCCGTGGCATAAATGTTCAGGGAGAGAGCCTCTTTCAATTGAAAACAAGTTCTGCTACGAGGGGACATGGGATGAGGGTGAAGGGAGATAGATTCAGGAGTGATATGCGGAAATATTTCTTTACGGAAAGAGTAGTGGATCCGTGGAATAGTCTCCCAGTGGAGGTGGTAGAGATGAGGACAGTAACTGAATTCAAGAAAGCATGGGACCAACACAGAGGATCTCTAAAGGCAAAAAGTGGACTGTTGTAGTTGTTATGGAAGGACAGACTAGATAGGCCATGTGGTCTTTTTCTGTCGTCATATTTCTATGTTTCTATGTTTCTATGTTTCTAAATTTTGACATCATCTGTAAAGAAGCAAATCTTTCCTAACAAACCTTCTACAATATTGTTTACAAAATGTTAAAAAGAACAAGACCAAGGGTCAATCCCTATGATATACCATTGGTAACGCCCCTATCTTCAGAGTGAATTCTTTTTAATGCTACCTTCTGTCGCTGCTACTCAACCAGTTTCTTACCCAGTTATTTAGGATCCATTCCAAGGGCACTTAGTTTATTTATAAGTCACCGATGTGGAATGGTGTCAAAGGCCTTGTAAAAATCTAAAGGACTGCTATTCAGAACCCTTAGCTGGATGGCCAGTGGGAGGCTGTTCAGATGAGTGCTGATTGAGATATTCAGCAGCACTATCCAGACAGTGCCACTGAATATCTCCACAAATCACCTCTGCACTATCTGATTATTTATTTATTTATTTATTACAGGCTCTTATATACCGCACTATTTAGCATCAGCGCGATTTACATTATAACAATAGACCAGAACAACAAATTGTTTGGTTTTACAGAGAACAGGTACGACAACTTGGATAAACATAGGGGAATTGTTAGCTGAAACTATTTACATATGTATTTACATGTATATACAGTAGGTTTTATGTTCTTAGTTTGAGTTGGGTCCTGTAGAACAGGTGGTCAAAGTGGGGATGGGTGGTCAGGTCGGTGTCTGGCTGGTCTGGTAGAAGTGGGGGAAAAGGTGAGATTTGAGTGCCTTTCTGAATAGAGTTAGATCGGTGACATCACGAATCTCCGGTGGTAAGGTGTTCCAGCATTTAGGGGCATAGAAGCTGAAAGCCCCGTTAGACGCTGCTAGTGTGCATTTTGTTGCTGCCTTAGGGATTACTAGCGCGTTTGTAGATATCGTTCTTCTAGATCTGTTAGGTGGAACAGTCTGAATGAGGTCTATTAGTGAGGAGGAAGTGATGCCTTTGATGGCCTTGAAGGTGAGTAACAATGTCTTGAACAACAGTCTTCTGTCTTATGCAGTCAACTGTCAACAGTCTTATGCAGAGGCGATCCATGGGGGAGCAAGGGCAATGTTGGCGCTATCCAGTTAGCGTGATTTTCAGTCAGCATTTTAGAACGCATAAGAAAAGGCCAAAGTTGCAATCCAGATAGTGCCGCTCAGACCAGATCTTCAACAACAGCTTCTATCCGGATATTGCTGCTGGATATTTTTCTGATAATTAAGCACTGCGGCTGACTGCCATGGTATTTTTATATTGACCTTTATGAAAATTGAGCCCTAGCGTTCTCCTTGATCCAAATCTCTAGTCACTCAGTTAAACAAATCAATTAGATTTTTCTAACCAAGGCCTTCCTCCAATTAAACCATGTTGTCTCAGATCCAGTAAGCCCTTATATTCCAGAAACCACTTTATTCTCTGCTTTACTTTACTCACCACATAGATCAGACTAATCTGCCTGTAGCTTCCAACATCTTCCTTACTTATCAAAACTTATATTCCAGCCTTTTAATCTTCCAGCAGTGTCTGGTAAGGTGATAGGATCAGCTGGAATCACATCCATTGCTTTTCAAGATAAGTACGGTTTGGATTGTAATTTTGATAGTAGATTTTGGGATACATTAAGTTTGGCTTATAAGACTGTTTATGAAGTTAATAAGTCAATAAATTTGGAAATATTGCTGGAAGAAAATAAAAAAAACAAAAAATTATATAAGAAAGAATATGGGCAATGATGAATTTAAGCTGTTATGTGATATCTGTACTGAGCCCACATTTTTATTTATATAAATCTTTAATTACTGTGAAGAGTATTGAGTTCTCACTTATGTGCTGTTGTTATTATTAATTAGTGGTGAAATATAAATTAGTTTTTGGCATTATTTTTGTGGGTATCAGTGTTCCATACCTGATGGACTGCAGTAAGGATTTTGAACTTGATGCATGCACAGACAGGAAGCCAGTGCCCCACCCTCCCACCACCCGATCTGACATTCACCAGCAGAGAGCACAGTCAGTCTTCTCCCACTGCACCCTGCAAGGTGTTCCAGCCATACACATGCCAACTGCAGACAGCCTGCTAGCTAGTACACAGTGCATGTTCCTGGAAGAACTGTGTGCACCCAAAAGTGGGATGTAAGCACACACATCAAGCAAATATGTCAGTGATTGGGCCCCAGAAAAAAAATAACCCACAGATATCACGAGAGAAACACTATACAGCACTATGTGGGAACCTAGACATGCCATGGTCACTGCTCAGTCAGGGTGAGTGTGATCTCCCAGCATGACATGCTGTGGCCACCCTGTCTGTGAAGTTGGCGGTCAGGCACTACAATATCCCAGCCATTGCCCTACGTCCTGTGCAGATGCTTCCTGCCCAGACCACCCTATCTGGGCCATACCCACAATACCTTGCTCCTCATTATGCACATTAGCAGACTAATGCTGGAAGCAGTGTAAGCATTGTGGGCTCTGTATGGTGTAATGGTTTGATTCCTCTCTGTTCCCCTTTTTTTATGGCTGTACTGCACAACTATGTTTCATTCATGTAACAGTCATATCTGTGCAGATCTGTGCTGCCGCCACATTATACCCTCATCACTGTTGCCATCCATCCTTCTGTCCGTCTATGTGTGTGTGCCAGCTGTGTGGCATCCTACCCTAATGTGCAGGCTGCTACTCCCATGTCCTGCACTGGCACACTTTTCTGCATTGCGGCTCTTCATGCTTGCCTCTCCTGTGTCTGCTCTGCAGGGCACTGCTCTCCTCTGTCCTCCTGTCATTGCACTTATCCTGTCACCTCTACCTCCTCTGGTGGACACATATTCCCATCCTCTGCCACACACTGTCATTGTTGCACTGTACATTACCATCACCCTGTACATCGGTACAACTGCCCCCGATATGTTTGTCCACTTTACCTGCTGCCACATGGGCTGCATGCAGATTTGGCTGGTCCATGAGCTCCGTCATCTACTTCCTTCCATCACTTGTTCATTGCCTTTCCTTGGTGCTCTGTGCAGTGTTATGGTTACATCTGTGTTTGAGCCATACATTTCATTCTTGTGACTTTGGGGCACCTTTGTGCCCCTGGGCACCATCTCCTGTGTCACCTTGGCATCCCTGGGGCATCTTTCGCGACACCTTAGGTTTGGCCAGCTTATGGGGTGCCTTATATGCTGCCTTGGAGGGTGCCAACCTTTCCTGCCGCCCTCTGGGGCACATTATGATCTGCCTTGGATGACGTGGTGCTTTATGATGTGCCTTATGGTGCGCCCTAAAAGGTGCATTAGGTTGCAACACTGGGGTGAGGCTTTTTTGGCTGGCAGTGCAAATTGTTGGGATGTGTCTGACTGTTAAAAGCAGGAAAAGGGATTGCCTCAGACAGTCTTTTAACTGAGCCCACTGAGGGATCAAACTCATGACCACTGTATCAGCAGTCAATGTATTAACTATTGTGCTACACCTCTGTTGCTGTGATTGCAGGTCAGCGCGCCTAATTAAGGCTAACGCGCGTTAACGTGCCACGGCTCCCTCTATCGCGCGATAACCCGAAATGCTACCTTAAGACCGGAACGCCCACTACCTTATATGGCATTTGTCACAGTAAGACTGCAACTAACGCCGGTAACATTAAGACGGTTTAGTAAACATACCCCTATGACTGAGATAAATGTAGATTCAAAAGTAAAGATTCCATCTGGACTGACTGATCCAGCAGCTGCCATCTTTAAAAATATAGGGCCCGATATTCAAAGGCATTTACATGGCTTACGGATCTGTAAACCATGTAAATGTCCCTAAGTGGGACATTCAGTGCTGAGCGACACTAATGTGGTTAATGTTGCTGAATATCTATGGGTACTGCCACTACATGCCCCGATGCTAACTGGTTAACATCAGGGAATTCCAGGGGAGATACCCGGGGATAACCACTCAGCAGCAATACTCAGCCACTGTCCAGTTATCCTTTGGCAACAAAAGTTAGGCGCAGCAAAGGCTGGCCTAACTTTTGCCACTGAGGCTAACCGGGCAGTGGCTGAATACACTGCTGACCAGTTAGCTTCCTGCTTCTGCTGCTGACCTAGGTTTTCAATTTGTCAAACCTAGGTATAGGTATAGGTTTTCAATTTGTCAAAAAAGAATTTATCGTGGAGGAAATATAATTTATCTACAATGGAATATGAAGCTGTCCAAGATTTGAAAAAGATTTTTCCATAGTTATCCAATAAGCTGATAAAGGAGAGCCATCGTTTTAGATAAATGTGATTATGAAAATGAGGCTCTTAAACAATTGTCAGGCCCCATATATTTTCAAAAACTGAAATTAGATCCCATAAAACGATTGCAGCTGACTATTTAAAGAGTGACAACAAATGGGATGGAATCTGGATTTCTATCTCAGAAAGAATTCCTGTTTTGGAATAAAAAAACACCAAAGAATTTTACATTTTACCTAAAATTCATAAAACTCTTATGAATTTCCTGGGTCAAACAATTCTTTAACCAATGAATTTCTAAAACATGAGTTCCATTGATTCCTGCATATGTAAAAGATACTACCCATTTTCTAAACATATTGAGTGAGATGGAATAAAAAAATGTGATGATTTCTAATCGGACCACTAGGATCTGGATCAGGCTTGGTAAATATCTCTGATAGTATACTTAAGCATGATTTCACAGAATTTCTGGCACAAGGAAAGTGAAATAAGTCTCTACAGCTGAAGTCAATAGATTCACAAGGCAAAAATCCAGGAAGAGGTTTGCACAGAGCTCCAGCTAGACAAACTGGCTCAATTAGGAAACAGAAATGGTTTATCATTTATTTTGGCTTAATAACCGCCCTTCAAACCAGCAACAGAGCAGTTTACAATACAAATTATAAGCTTGAAATTATAAGAAAGAAACTACAATTCAAAAAGGGAAGAGATAGGAATAATAAAGACAGCATTAGTGAGAAGAGTGATCAAGCGTTAATCACAGGCTAGGAGTGGTGAGTCACAGATTGTAGGTTGCCGGTAGTGGCCCACCATCACACCATGTATGTATCATCTTGAAATGCCTCATTAAACATGTATGTTTTCATTTGAAGTATTTATAGGACAGTTCTATGTGCAGGGAAAGGGGTAGGGCATTCCAAAGAATTGGGGCTAGGAAAAAGAAGACTGCGTGAATCACATGATGTGCTGAGAGAGTGCGGACACGTTTGGCACTCTCACCAAGCTTCCCCCTTCTATTTGGCCTGTTATTTGCCTACAATTTGGGTAGAACCTGACTCCCCCCCCAAGTGGTGAGTGTTGCTGACGCTGACCTACCCTCAGTCCAGCAGTTCACAGCAGCTCGTGTCCAGGAGCAATGAAGTCAGCTCGGCAGGAACACAAAAATGTTGCATCGGGGCAGTCCAAAATGGCAGAGATTTTCTAATCAGGAAGACTCTTTGACAGCAGCAGAGTGGGAAATCCAGGCCCTCAAGGACACAGTGTCTAAACATACAGACAAAATGGAGGACCTGGAGAATCGCAGCTGGCGCAACAACCTATGGTTTATAGGACCAGGAGCTGTGGGGCTATCTAGAGACTCTGCTACCTTTAGCTCTGAACTTGAGAGAAGATATGTGTCCCTTGCTTATGGAGCAGATGCACTGGGTGGCTCTGCTTAGAGCACAGAAGCAGAAGCCACTGGTGGTCCTGATCTGATTCCTGAAATTTGCACATAAGAAGAAAGTTCTCAGGACTGCCCGGGAGTTGGGTCCTATTCAGCAAGAGGTGACACACATCTGGATTTCCCAGGACTACTCAGCTCTGCTCAGCCAAAAGCAGAGAGCCTATGTCGAGGTGTGTCAATGGTTGGTTGATGTCAAAATCAAGTTTGCAGTGCAATATCTAGCATGCCTTTGCATCTATCATAATGGGACATCTTTGGTCTTTGACTCTGTGGACACAGTGCAACTACTGTATATCTTCAGGACTTGGTCACATCTTCATGGGCGGCCCCAGAATGACAGGGGATTTATATTTTCAACCCTGCAGTGTGAAACTGGAGGACTAGAGACTGCATAATGAGACTGGACATTGACCTTTGCCCAGGCTGTTGAGGTCAGGGCAGGGGGCCTCTTAGAGATGGGGGGGCTACTTATTTGATGAGATGTCCTCCCCCCCCCCCCAGGCCCTCTGGGGGCTAAACATGTCAGTACCTAACAGTATGGCTGGAGGTGCAGACTTTATCTGGGAAGTCTGGCTGAAATGATAATGCCTTTGTGAGTGGTGGGGGCCTTTGTCTTTGGGGATGGGGAATTGACACAGGCTTGAGAGATGGGGGAGGTGCTTATTGGCAGGGTCTGAAGCTGTGTTGTTCTAGAGGGTATCCACTATTTGGTTGCTGAGTTTTTGTTTTTGTTTTACTGTTCCTTCCCCTTGTTTACCTGCCTTGGTAGGTTGTGGAGGCTTTTGAGAGTGGAGGAAGGGGTAGGTCAATGTGCGTAAGGGGTGGCGGCTGTGATGGGGTGCTTGGTCAAGAAGAGGAGTAGAGTATGTGTGGTGGTCATGGAATTGAGGGGTGTGAATAGGCCAGTGTGTTTGCCTATGAGTGGGGGGCGGGGAGCCTGGATACATCTAATTGTGACTTGCTGCTCAAGGATGGTGGTTGTTGTAGGTGGGGGAGGGTTCTAAGAGGTGGAAGGATAGGGAAGAGGTGGAGAGGGAGATGTTAGTGGACCAAAGAGAAGGTGGCCATTGGATAATGTGTGGTTGCCCATCTTGGCAGTCAATTGAGGAGGCCTAGGCTGGGGGGCCCTCCCCGTTTTCAAGGTCTGATACCATTTGGGCCTGGATGGCTGGGAGGTCAGCTGAGGGTCATATCTTGGAATGTATGTGGGCTGGGTTCCCTAGTCAAGTACCATAGGTTTTTGAGGGCCCTGGCCCATCAGTCCTGTGACCTGGCTTTCCTACAGGAGACCCACCAATTTGAAGTGCAGCGGAGAAGGGATTTGGTGGGGCAGGTTTTTGAGACACCGGCAGTGAGGAAAAAAGGAGGAGTGGCCATATTGATATCAAAACGTGTCCGGTTGAATGCGCCTCTGTAGTCTCCGATGCCGTTTGACGGTATGTGCTCCTGGGGGCATCACTGGAGGGCACATCTGTGGTACTTTGCAACATATATGGTCCTAATTCCTCAGACTCGCCTTTCTATGTCCATGTAGTGGCTGAGATTGAAAGCTTCCAGAGGGACGCTTGGTGGCGGGTGGGGATTTGGTAGGCACATCTTGAGGAGATGATGGGTCGTGGGGTGGGACCACTTGAATTTTGCGCAATTTTTATTCACACTTTCAGCTGATCAATCCATGTCACTTGCTATGGCCCACAGCGACCATACTCACATCCCAGGTCCATGGGACCAGCTCACTAATTGACTATTTACTGCTTTTAGAGCCTTGGTTTGCCATGATGGATGATGCGGTCTTGTGACCGAGTGAAATCTCAGATCCCACCATGATCTGGGTGGACCTCGCGTGGGACGGGACAGTAGAGGGACCAAGGCTGTGGCAATTTCCCCTGGAGCTATAAAGGAATGCGCAATTTGCTGTGTATATTTGTGAGTGGTGGAATGATTAGCAGTGCAACAATGCAGTTCAGGGATATCCTCATGTGATTTTTGACTTGTTAAATGCCCTGACTATCTAAAGGTAGGCCGGCTTGAGTGTTTATCTGGAAAGTGTGCTTGGTGGGGAAGCAATCTATACTCCATCATTGGTATGATACTGTGGCCCCTTCATATTGGGAGTGGCATAACTGTTTTCATAGACTTATGCTTCTGGAAAGCTTGATGGCGTGTGGCTGTGCAAAACATAAGATCACCTTTTTGGCCTTATGGGTGAGGTATATTTTGACCCTGGTAGATTAGACTGGGGTAGGCACTTGACTGGGGATCTGACTGGGGGTGTGAGTGTGAGGGAAGGGATGTCAGAGGGGGTGGGCAGGGGGGATTGGGGCGGATGGATGAATGAGGGATAATTTTAGGTGCCCCTCCCTGGCTGCATTCAGAATCTACTGAGGCCTCTCTGATTTCTACCTCAATGACCCACATTTATGGGACATCCTGGATATCTGAGCACCTTCTTCGGTCCATGGGTGGTGGAAGGAAGGGGGGGAAGGGGGACATGGGGGAGGGGACCGGTTGGGGCAGGTGTTGACTCTTTGTTGTCTGTTGGTTTGACTTCTATCTGTTCTAAACTGAAAGATGTGTTACTTGGTTACTTGTTAAGCTGTCATTATGGCTGCAGCATTGGATAAGTGTACCCCCAATGCCCTGGGCTGGATTGCATTTGAGTGCTGTGCTCATGCAATAAACATATTATTACAAAAAAAAAAAAAAAAAGAAGGCTGCGTATCTGGTGGTTTCCAGTCTGGCACACGAGGCCAGAGGGACAGCCCACTGATTATCATGAACTGAGTGCAAGGCTCTGAATGGGGCATGAAAGGAAGATAGGTTTGTGGGAGTGTCTGTATATAATACCTTCTGAGTCACCGTGAGGATTTTAACGTTAATTGGATGACAAATGGGAAGCCAGTGTTGTTGAAATAAAAGCGGGCTAATGTGATCAAATTATTCTCGCGAGGCAGAGCATACAGACTGCAGTGTTTTGCAGGGTTTGCAGTCTCTTCAATTCAGATTGGGGAAGCCCGGCATAGAAGGGATTGCAATAGTCTAAATAATATAACTGAGAGCAAGCGTATGTTGGGCTGTAGGATCAAGAAAGGGATGGAGGATGAAATGATTATCACAAGCAATACCAGACGCAGTTAAGAGCAGGCTGGCTAAAGCATAACAGTTCTCTCTGCAAGATGCCTGTCTTATAACTCAATGGTAACCAATTTGAGGACAGCTTGCCTGTAACAACACTGAGAGGGAGAAAACAGGAATTTGGATTTTTTTAATGGGGTGTTTCTATTCAAGTGGAGAAGTAGCCTAGTGGTTAGCACACTGGCTTGGTAATCAAGAGACCAGCGTTCAGTTCCTACTAGCACATCTTGTGGTCTTGTACAAGTCACTTAATCTTCCATCCCTTTGGAAGAAAGGCCTGGCAATCTACCTCCAGTCACACTGCCAAGAAAACCCAGGAGTAGCTGGATTGGCAGCAGTCTGCAGTGACTCAAAAGCACACATTGCATCTTTTTATTTAGCTTAAAAACAATATGAAACAACATAATGTGGTTGATATTTCCCATGTTGTTTCAAATGAATACACATCTCTAGTGAAAGAGAGAATGGGAACTTAGGGAAGAGGGGGAAGTATTGCAGGTTAGGGAGGGAGTGAGCAGGAAAGAAATTTATGGATGGGGGGAAAGAAAATGAAGGATTGAGTGGAGACGGATGGATTAAGGAAGAAAGCATAAGAGAGAGAGCAGCTGCAGATGAGGAGCAAAGAGAAGGGGGAGAGAACATGGGGGGAGAAAAAGAGGCCTGGAGAGAGGAGGGTGGGACATAGGAATTGGGTGGGAGAGGGTGAGGTACTGAGTAGGAGAGCAGGAATTAAGAAGTGGAGAGGGCAGGAAGACAAAAAGATACCTCTGGAAGAAAGAATTGGAAACTTGAGGATTAGGTTATGGGTGGCTGGGGACTTGGGGATTGAGTGGAAGAGGGGAAATGGGGTGGGAGAGAGAGGGGAAGAGACCCTGGGGCTATGAGTGGAAGAGTGGGTAGAGAATGAGAGAGAGAGAACGAGGACTTAGTGGGGGAGGAAGAGATGATCAGATTACTGGGAGGAGAAAAGTCAGTAAAGAAAGTTGCAAAATGAGGAGCAATGCAGTTGGAAAAATAAAATGCCCAAAGAACGATGCTGGAAAAGGAATTCTACTTTCTATTTAGTGAATGGTGTATCTGGACTTTGGGTTGTACATTTCTTATGTTTACATTTTGCACAGGCTATTTCTGGAGTATTGGTGTGCATATAAAATCTGGCTTCATGGGGACACCATTTCAGTTTTTGTCTGTACATTATCTATTTGTGATTACTTATTCTGTTTTTAGTGAGGTCCCGCCTCTCAGTTTGGATTTGGATTTTAAATTTAATTACTCGCCTTTTCTAAATCCAAGCTCAAGGCAGATTGCATTTGTATGTGTTCATTCAGTCACGTAAGTTATCACTTTACAATAAAAGTTAAAATAGTGTGAAGTTCTTTGTTCCTTAGATGGGAGCAGGGTCAATTTGGGAAAATTAAAAGTGAGCCCATTCTCCAAAGTTTGTCCAGGGCCCCATAAGTGGATAAAGCAGCCCTGTGAAATAGCTTATGTAAAAAAAAAAACCAAAAAACACCAAATTGTAAAGGCAAATGAGAACTATCTGTAAATGAGAGCTTCACATACAGCTGAAGTATAAACTGTCCTTCAGTTCTCCATTTCGGTCATCAGTCTCGTATATATTTTTTGGAATATTTTTTAGGCGCTTAGAGTAAAATACATATATAATATAGGGCTTAGGAAAGGCAGCTGGCAGATAAGTACTTGCGAACTCACTAGCACTCAGATAAGCACCTAGAACACTTTTTTTACTGGCATTCATTAACTGAAAGAACAGTTTTAAGCATTGTGCTTCTACAGTGTATTGCCCTATGTTCTAAGTGTGTTTTAAATGCATAAAAAATTCTAAAAATATATATATGGGACTGATGATTGAAATGGAGTGCTTTTGAACAAGAGCTTATGCTTGAGCTGTATGTGAAGCTCTACTTTACTGACAGTCCTCATTCACCTTTGCATTTTAGTGGGTTTTACTATTCAAATTCAGGGCTGTACCAAGGTCTATGAGAGTAGTGTGGTCCCACTGGGTGCAAACACAGAAAAGGTGCTGATATCATCACTGGGCTTCCAGGAAACTCAAAAAAGTGCATCACTACATGTGGCTGGGACGGAGGGGGCACCAGATTCGTTAGTCGCACAGGGCGCATTTCTAGCTTGGTAACGTCCTGCTCAAATTTTAATGTAAATAGCATCAAAAATGTTTAAAATGATCTCTGAAGGGGTTACTGGAGAAATCTAACCTGCAACTGAAGTCCTGAATCGCAGCAGCCCACCCGGAGTTGGCAACTGGCAAGACCAGTGTTGGGAGAGACACAGTAAGGGAAGCCCCGTCCCCCAAAGTGACATCAGCAAGAGGCTGCTGGGGAATTCTAAAAATCAGCATTGCCACATCACAGCCGTGCCTGTGGGTGAGTGACCGAAAGGGCATGTGACCAAAGGGGTATGCCCCTATGATGTCTCTTCAGTACCACTTGGTTTTTTGAGGCCAGGGCCCCTGGCGTGTTTGGGGGAATGCTCAAAGTGAGGACGAGGAAGGGTAAAGGTAAGAATTCTGTTGGGATCTCTACTCCTGAAGTTTCAGGTCACTGGATAAACATTTGAAACATCTGAAACTGTGAATGTTTTGACTGGTCCTTCTGGTTTATCTAGCCTCCCTGGGTCCTATTTTTAGGACTCCAACACTGCCTCTCATGTGCTACTTCTCGGCGGGGCCGTTCTTTGGTCCCTCATGTCTGCTGTAATTCCCACTTTTGATGTCACTAGTTCATCTGATTTGACTGCTGTTGCTATTTTTAATATTCTGTTAGTGGACATATGGAAGTTGTTTCTCAGACTAATCACTTTATAAAAGGATAATTGAAAAGTAAATCGATTTTCTCAAGAAACTGTAGCTAAATTACAGTATCATGAAATAGGCTCCTGGTTATTTGAAAAGAAAACAGAGAAAAGTGAATCTCAATTGGCAGCTCTCTGTTATACTAATGTTTTGGCTATAAAGGATAATTTGTATCTTCATAGACGGAGTCCGTGAAAAATATAATTAGGGGCAGGAATTTAAGATTTTTTAAAATTTCCCCAAGGCCCATTTGTAATTGCCTAGGATTTTGCTTAGGAAGTATTTATCTGAATGTCTGAAATTAACTAATACCTACAGTATTATTATTTCCAATGCTTAGGGGTATGTTTACTAAACAGCGCTAACGTCGCAGCGGTGACGTTATCACGCGATACGTAATGTTATCGCGCGATAATGTTACATTTCGTGCGATAACGTTTCCGGTGGCGTTAAGGCACACAGAGGGTGGAGTAAGTGTCTCCAGAGGATGGAGAGAAGGGGTCAATGAGCGGGGAGTGGGCGGGGAGAGGCTCCAGGTGCACTTAAGCCAGGATTTTAAGACCAGAACATTACCGTGCCTGAAAACATGGTGTTAGAGGCACAATTGCAGGAAAGAGAAACCATTTCAGCCAGCAATGTACAACAAAGACAGGGAGACCAAGAAAAGTGATAGTAGTGCTACATGTGCAGCAACAGCATAGTGCCCAAGTACGAAAAGGCACTACGGTGAAGCTGCAAATGGGGTACAGGGGGCTGCAGGTGGGACATGCAGTGGGGCAGCTGGGGCACAGGGTGTACTAGGCAGATGCCTAGGTGGCACATAGGAACGCAGAAACTGCAAATCAGCAAGCCAGCAACTGACCAAGGTCAAATATGCCCACGAGTGTGTGTCCCACAGTGTCCCAGGGGACAGTACCCAGCAGGTACCCCAAAGGGCACATAACATTGACAGGCAGTGCCAGGGGGAAGCGTAGATGTCTATGTCTATTTAAGATTGTGAGTGGGCAAGGTACAGATGTCCTAGACATCAAAAGGGTATATAGAATGTGTCACATTCCTCCTTGATTCTCACCACCATCAAAATGTTGTCTAATAGACAATATTTTGGTGGTGGTGAGAAGTGAGAAGGAACGTGACAAATTCTATCTAACCTTTTTGATGTCTTGGACATCTGCACCTTGCCTACGCACAATCTTAAATGACAGAGGTGTAAGGCAGGGGTCTCCAAATCCAGCCCTGGAGGGCCACAAACCCGTCAGGTTGGCAGGATATCTCTAATGCATATATATCTCATGCATATTCATTAGGGATATCCCGAAAACCTGACTGGTCTGCGGCTCTCCAGGACCAGGGTTCCCCACACCTGCATTAACCATTGTGCTGCATCACTATGGGAGTTATCATACCAATGGCTGGCTACAGAAAGAGTGCACGTCACCATAAAACTGTCTGCTATGGCTACCAGAATAGGATAGAACCAACAGTACCCATAATGCAATTCACATGCAGAACAGCAGTCTACATCTGCTCACCAGATGGGGTATGCACCTCTACAGCACGTCAGCTTGGTAGGGGGGAATGACCGGGCATGTTACTGGCACAGAGTACCCACAGGCCATGCCAATGTGCATGTTCTGTGCTCACCCTGAGGGTGAGGTGGAGTGGCCAGCACCAGGTCCGCAGTAACCAGGTTGGTTGAGGTGGGCTGTGTTGCAGGTCTCCATCAATGCTGGTGTGTGACAGGTATTTGTTGCAGACACCTTTAGGCAGTCTCTGTGTCCATTTGTAATTGCCAGTCATGTCTGGCCTTTGTAGACCATGATGCACACAACATAGTGCATGTTGACTGTGCTTGCTATGGTCACCTGCTTAGGGAGCAGGTGTGTGTCATGGCTCGCATGGTGACAATGTACTTAGCAAACCGCTCTCTCTCGGTCAGTGTGGGGGACGTGATCTGCCCCCAACTCTCATCCTTTGCAAGGGGGAGTAGTGGAGGTATATGAGGACAGGCTGTGGGACCAGCAACCCCAGCCCTGGTGGCAAACAGACAGCTGCTGAAGATCTGCACTTGGGACAGGGCCAGTGGCAGATAGGTAGTGGGCCCAGTCAGCTCAGCTGCCCCCCACTACGCTGTGACATTCACCAGCAGAGGGCCATCAGTGTGCACCTGCTGCACCCTGCAAGGTGGTGTACACATACAGATGCTAACTGCAGACAGTCTGCTAGCTAGTACATAGTGCATGTTCCTGGAGGAACTGTGTGCACCCAAAAATGGGATGTCAGCACACACACACACCACACAGGTATGTCAGTGATTAGGCCTCAGAAAAGAAAACCCATAAATATCACTTGAGAAAAATGCTGCATAGCACTATGGGGGAACCTAGCCATGCTGTGGTCACTGCTCAGTCAGGGTGAGAGTGACCTCCCAGCATGACATGCTGTGGCCACCCTGTCCATGCAGGTGGTGGTTGGGCACTACAATGTCCCAGCCATTGCCCTATACCCTGTGCAAATGCATCCTGCCCATGCCACCCTGTCCGGGCCATACCCACAGAACCTTGCTCCTCATTATGCACATTGGCAGGCTAACACTGGAAACAGTGCAAGCAGTGTGGGCTGAGGAGGGTGTTGGCAGCCACCACACACTGGATAGACAGACACATACTCCCACACCTATGCCAGCATTGTGCAAATATAGAGGTTTGTGGCAGCCCTGGCTGCCACACCAGTCCTGGGCACAGTGCAGGCATTGCTATAGTACACAAAACTGTTGGGGTCACTCCCCGGGGTGGTAAACACTGTCAGAATCAATAACTGTAACACACTCCACAGATATCAGAAAGGTTGCTATGATGGACCTCTATCAACAAATTGTGTTTAACTTAGGATTTGTTATCTGACATTAATCACAGCAACCTTTTGATATATGTGGAACGTGTTCCCATGTTTAGGATGGCATTGCTAAGGTATACAGGTGCCAGTATTGGGAGATGCTGCTCTGCGCAGGGCCCAACAGCCTGACTCTCCATGAGGCGTTGGATAGTGGAGCCTGTGGGTGTTGGTGTTTGTACCCCTGTTGGCCTCTGCTCTAGCTCTGAGTTTTCCAACTCCGGTCCTGGTGGGCCGAACACTGTTCTGGTTTTCATGCTGTCCCTAATGAATATGCATGAGATAGATTTGCATACAATGGGGGCGGCGCATACAAATGCAGCACAGGCATATTTATTAGGAACAGCATGAAACCTGAATGGTGTTTGGCCCTCCAGGACTGCAGTTGGGAAACTCTGCTCTAGGGATTGCACGTGTTTATAGTGTCTGTGCTCTGTAGGGTAAGCTATAGGCATTTCAGGCATGTTTATGTTATCTGCAATAAAGGTTACCATGGTTTAGTACTGGGTAAAATATGGGGACAGGGCTGGCAGGAGCTGCAGCTGGGACTTGAACTTGTGACCTTTTGCTCCTAAACACACTGGCTGTGTGTACTGCACCAAACTATTGCCACAGGGGCAAATCATTCCCTGGGGATACCATGACTGTTCGTCAGACAGACCTTGTCTGTTGCAGTGCACGGCACCCACCTAAATGGGGCTTGGCCGTGGTCTGCTTTGGGAAGATGCCACTGCCCCCTCTGCCACCGGCACCCCTCCGCCATCATGCTGACATGCCCTTGTTTTTGTTTTTTTGTTTTTTATTAGATTATAATCAGTTTCACACCAACTAAAAAAATAAAGACAATCAGAAAGGAAAATATCATCTCACAAAACCATGAATATGAGGAAATAAAGCTGATGTAGACCACATTATTGGGATTCGGCTGTGGAGCTACAATAAAAACTACAAATACAAACTTGAGAAAATAAGGCTACAAGCCCACATAACAGGAGTAAAAAAACCCCTACGGTTGTACTCCCCTGAAAATCTCACCCTGCTCTTCTGTCTGCAATAAAGTTTTCCAAATGGGATACATCAGTAAAAATATATGAAGCACCACCATAATTCACAACACATTTACAGGGAAATCTTAGGAAAAAGGTAGCACCCAGCTGAAGGACCTGTGGCTTAAGAGCTAAAAAAAGCCGACGCCGAAGCTGGGTGCTACGCGCCACATCCGGAAAAATATTTATTCTATGGCCTCAAAACTTGGACCCTTTATATTTAAAAAAGGCCTTAAGAATTTGTTGCTTGGCATCCAAAGTTTTCAAGGTCACAAGAAGAGTAGCCCGAGTACCATGCCCTTGTGCAGGTGGTGCTGGTGGTGCGCAGTCCCAGGCCATCCAGTGTGCTGGTAGGCAGCTGCCTATGGTGTGGGTTCTTGGGTAGGGGTGCCTCCATGGACATGCGTGCTTCCCCCCAGCACCGCCTGCCAATGTTATGTACCTTTGGGGGTACCTGCTGGGTAATCTCCCCTGTGACACTGTGGGAATCACACTCGTGCCCATGTTGGACCCTCGTCAGTTGCTGTCTTGCTGCTTTACAGTTTCACATTCCTATGTGCCACCTAGGCATCTGCCTACCCCTCACTGTGCCCCAGCTGGACCACAGCATGTGCTGCCTGCAGCCCTCTGTAACCCATTTACAGCATCAGTACAGTTGCCCTTTCCTACGTGCCCACTCTGCTGTTGCTGCACATGTGCACGCCATAACAAACCTGCCCAATATAAATGAGAAAAAACCCTGATCAGCGCTATTTCAATGTGGGATCATTCGCTTTGTAGGGGGACAGAGAATAGACCCTTCCAAACATGATATCTTCTTTTCTGTGCTTTGTCAGTGGTGTTCCTTTATGTTTATCATTAATATCACTATTGGCCAGCTTGGTTATTGGGATTTCAAATGTGGTTTTGGTCATTTTCTATGTTTATTTGCCTTTTTGGTTCCTGCACATGTATCACTACTATCACTTTTCTGGGTTTCCAAGCCTTTGCTGTACATTGCTGACTGAAATGGCTTCTCTCTCCTGCAAATGTGCCTCTAGCGCGAGGTTTTCACTGGCGTTAGTTTTCAGACCCGTCGCGAGGATTTCACAGCGTTAGTGTGCCTGGAGCCTCTCCCCGCCCACTCTGTGCCCATTGACCCCTTCTCTCCGCCCTCTGGAAAGCCTTACTCCACCCTTCAGACCCGTATTTCACAGCGTTAGTGTGCCTTAACGCCGCTGCCGCGTTATCGCGCGATAATACCACCGCTGCGATGTTAAGACGGTTTAGTAAACATACCCCATAGATTCATCTACCTTTACCTCATTGTGAAAATATAGATTCAGTTGTAAATGTCCAATAAATTTTTCGAGATGTACTTGAAACTGAAATAAATCAAGATGTACTGATGGGAACAAAGGGTAAACGTTGAGATAAAAGCTGAGGGCTGATATTCAGTGATGGCGGCCAGCACACTTTAAGTATCTGACCATCACCGTGAAAAATTAAGACTGGATATTCAATACCAGGGTCATATCCAGCCACCAGTTTTGAATATCCGGTGTGCCTGGTTAGTGTTTTAGCTAACTGGGCAGTGGAAATATTTAGCAGCCGTCCAGTTAGCTAAGCCAGCTAAAGTTGGCCAGCCTTTTAAGTGGCCAATGTTAGCCGGTTTACGTTGACTGGAGATTGGCTGAAAATCACCGTTGACCAGTTAACGTCAGCATCCCCCCCTCCCAAAACACCCTTGGAATGCCACGTTGCTATGCAGTTAGCTACGGGTTGTGCAGGGGGATTAGGAGGGGATATTCAGGGCACAAAATGGCTATGCGCCACTGAAAATCCCCTTAATCATTTTGAATATGCCCCCTGTAATTCTAAAGAGCTCAGAACTTAGTTTGACTAGATAACTACCACAGATCTTTTTTCCTTTTGTGATCATGTCACCGGCTATGATCTTACCCACTATACTTCTGATTCCCTTATAAGAAATCAAAATCATCAGTATTATTTTTGGAGCTATCCAAAGAGGATTCAAATGAGACTTTCTTCTTCTCTTTTATTGATGGCAATTCCTTTATCTAAGGACAAACTGAACCTTTCATCTCCTAACAATTTTTTAATCTTTTCTTTATTTTCATTTTTGAACTTCTCCACATTCTCCTTCAACTCATTATATTGCTTCTCAAACTCATTACCAGTTATTTCATCTTTCAGTTTCTCATCCCGCATCTTTTTCTCTTGGTTCACTTTGGGGTTTTTTTGTTTTTTTCTCAATAATTAGAAGCATTATCTAACAAGCACTTATTCAGAATGCTATTCCATTACTCTACAAATTGTTTATCACCTGTATATAATCCTCTAGGGATATGTTTCTTTTTACAATATTCAGCTAGAGTGCTACTATTCGATTCTAACCAAGTGACTTTTTTATATATTTTACTTGCTTCAGACCAATTATAGAGCAATCAATTAATTTATTAGATTATAAAAGAGAAGGGCCACCGAAAAGGTCAGCAGCTTGTTCTGGTGTAAAGCTAAATGCTGATTGCCCAGAAACAGTCATTCCTACAAAACAATTGTAAAAGTCAAACAAATAACTGGAGTGATCTAGCAATCATTCTTTGATTTTCAACTGTCTGTGTAGTTTTGAGTATCCAATTGCTGTGCCTCCCCAGTTATTTGTTGGGATATCCCAAAAGTAGCCAGTTCTATACTACTTATCCCCAGGAATAAGAAGTGATTTTCTCTTGGACTACCTTAATAACGGTTTACGGACCTTTCCTGCAGAAATTTGTCCAAATCTTTTTACGAATCAATTACACTATCTGCTTTTACCACATCCTCCAGCAGTGAGTTCTAAAGCTTAATTATGCACTCAGAGAAAAAATATTTTCTCCTCTCTTTTTTAAATACAGTACTTTGTGTAAAGGGAGCAATGGATCATTTAATGCGTTAATAGGGCGCCTTGGCTGTTTAACTGGTGTTAACAGGACATCGCACATTAAGGTGACAAGCATGCACTTTAGGGCACTTTAAGGCTGACAAACATGCCTTAAGGTTCCCTAAGGGCTGTAAGGCGTCCTAACTTAAAGCGCCTTAGCTTAAGGCACCTTACGTTAAGGCTCCTTACAGCCATTATGGCACCTTCACTTAAGGCACCTTAGGTTAAGGTGCCCTAAGGACATTAAGGTGCCTTAAGTTAAGGCACCCTGAGGGGTTTAAGGTGCCCTAACATAAGGTGCCCTAAGGGCTGTAAGGTGCTTTAAGTTAACAAGCATGAACCGTAAGGCATAAAAAGAGCTGTAACCCTAGCGCTGGATTGAGCACCAAGGAAAGTCAATGAACAGGTCAAATGGACCTGCCATATCTGTGGGCACCCTATGTGGCAGCCGGTAAAGTGGACAAACATGTTGAAGGCAGCTGGAACTGATGCACAGGGTGGTGCCAATGTAAAGTGCTGCAATGACAGTGGGTGGCATAGGATGGGGAATATGTGTCCCCCATTGGAGACAGAGGTGGCAGGATATTTGCAGTGACTGGAGGACAGAGAAGTAGTGGTGCCATGCAGATCAGGCACAGGAGAGGTGAGCATGAAGAGCCATAATGCAGAAAAGGGTACCCAGTGCAGGACATGGGGTGGCAGCCTGCACAAGAAGACAGGACTGTACACAGCTGACAGAGGCAGAAAGATGGGCTGAAGGATGGATGGCAGCTGAGGAGAGGGTGTTATGGGCTGGCAGCACAGATCTGCAGAGTCCTGACTGATACAGGCATGAAAATTATCTGAGTTCCACAGTCACAAAAGGGACAGGTAGGAATCAAACCCCTGGCCCCTGTCTAGAGAGACCTTGAACTAAGCAGTAGGCTATACCTCCATACCTTGCTGCACAACAATTTCTGGATACAAACAAATGTCTGCTGTGTGTGCCGGTATCGGTTAGCCCCCACCAGTACCCATGATGCAGTCTGCAGCTGATCACTGAATAGAGAATGCACCTATCCATCACCTCAGTTCAGTAAGTGGACCTGACAGTGTGTGATGCAAGCACAGAAGAGCTGCAAACCGTACTGCTGAGCAACATCTGTGGTCACCCTGAGGGTGAGGATGTGTGCCCAGCACCGGGTCCCCAGTACCTGCCCGTGCTGCAGATCCTCATCACTACCAGTTGGTGGCATGTGGTCTCTGCAGTGTGATATACTAGTCACTTTGTGTCCTGCTGTATGTGCCAGTCTCATCTGGCTCTGATGGACCAGGATGCATGCAGAGCAGTGTTACGATGCTGATGCCATGGTTGCCTACTACTCATAGAAGGTAGGGAGGGATGTCTAGACTCTCATGGGGTTTATATATTTTATGCAGCAATGCTTACATATCGCTGGTGTAAGTCAGATATATTATAAATTTCCCTTGTCCCCGAAGGGCTCACAATGGAGGGGTATGAAGCTTGCCCACAGTCACAAGGGGTGTCTATGGGACCAGAAAGTCCAGTTCCTCTGGCCTGAGGTTGATGTGCTCCAGTTGGATTCAACCCCTCAGCCCAAGCTAACATACCCCAACCAATAGGCCACACCTGTTACCAAGGCCCTCTCATCCCTACCAGTAATACTGGGAGACCACATGTCCCACCAGGCTAGGTCTAACATTCAGCTGCAGCAAGCACAGACATACTGCACCTGCTGCCCCCCTCTGGGTGTCCCCAACATGCACATACAAATTGCATATGGTCTGCTGACTAGTATACATTGCATGTACGCAGAGGGGCCATGTGCAACCAGGCTTGGAATATACAGCACAGTCACCTAGCAAGCAGATCAGTGATTACTCCCCCCCCCAACCAAGAAAGAAAGCACACCCATATCACTAGTTGTAGACACTATATGACTCTGTGTGGATACATAGCCATGCCATGGTCACTGCTCAGTCAGAGTGAGAGTGTCCTCCCAGCATGACATGTTGTGGCCACCCGGTCCATGCAGGTGGCGGTTAGGCACTATGACGTATCAGTCAGGGCCCTACACCCAATGCAGATGCATCCTGGCCATTCTGCCCTGTTCGGGCCATATCCACAATACCTTGCTCCTTATCATGCAGATTTGCAGGCTAACGCTGGAAACAGTGTAGGCAGTGCGAGGATCAGTGAGGTATAGAATGTCACAAAACAATGGATAGAAACACACACACATACACACACATACCGAAGCATTGTGCAACAGTGGGGGTGGGTGGTAGTCCTGGCCGCCACTCTGGTCCCAATCTCAATGCAGGCATTGCTAAGATGTGCTCATTGTGCAGGAGCTAATAGTAGTGCTCTGGTGCTAACTGCTGCTCCATGTGCAGGAGCCAACAGTCTGACTCTCCATCCAGCTGTGGATACTGGAGCCTGTATGTGTGGGTGTTTGTACCCTTGTTGGCCGCTGCATTGGGGATTGCACATGTTGGTGGTGTATCCGCAATGTGGGGTAAAAGGTTAGGACATGCACTAAAGGATCCACAAAGCCAGTGATCCTCTGCGCCACAGTACACTGACTGTGTGTAGTGTACCACAGTAGTGCTACGTAAGCACCTCTGTCCCTGGGACCAACATATTTCCCATCAGACAGACCTTGACATGTTGCACTGTGCACGGTGCACTGGAAAAGTGCATAACCTTGGTCTGCTGCAGGTGGGTGCCACTGCCCTCTCCACCACCAACCCCTCCCCCCCTGCCATGCTGACATACTCATGTGCTGTCGGTGCTGGCAGTGTAAAGTCCCAGGCCATCCAATGTGTGGGTAAGTGGGTGCTTAGGGTGCAGGTCCAAGATGGGGGGCATACATGGACATCTGCACATCTCCCCCATCACCGCCTGCCAATGTTATGTCCCTTCCACCTGGAGGAGAGACAGCTGGGGATTGTCACGTTGGAGGTCTAGAGACTATTGGCTAGAGTTGACCAGGTAAACTATGTAGATTGTTTTATGCCAGCAGAATGTGGACAGGCTAGGGGACATGCAATGTGGCTACAGTGTACCCACTTTAGACTACTGGGTGTAAATATGGTTTAGATGACGTGTGGTCTAACTCTGCACTGCCTTACCAGGAGCTGTAGTAAAGGGTGTTTGTTTAGCTGGGTTTAAAAACAGTTTGGGATGTTTCCTGGGGAAGGTCTGTAGACCCTTGTTAGAGTGGTCCCCAGATTTGCACTCCTTGCCCCATTACAGGCATAGTGGTTCCTGTGTGTTGTTTGGGGTACCTGCTGAGTATGTGTCCCCTGGATGGGACTCCGTGGAATACAGAATACTGGGCATATTTGACCTTGGTCAGATGCTGTCTTGCTGTTTTTCAGTTTCTGTGTTCCTATGTGCCACCTAGGTGACTGCCTAGTCTGTCCTGTACCCCAGCTGCCCTCACAGCATGACCCACCTGCACACCACTTTGCCCCATTTGCACCATCACCATAGTTCCCTTTCGTACTTGGGCACTATGCTGTTGCTGCAAATGAAGCACTACTATCACTTTTCTTGGGCTCCTTGCCTAAGGCTTGTATTGCATTTTTGCAATGTTTCCTTCCTATTATTTTGACCTGGTCTTATGAGTTTGTGTTTATTTGTTTCTGAATTGTTTTAATATTTGAATAATGTAAACTGCTTTGATATTATTTGAATAATGGACTATCAAATTCTTTTAAATATATAACTAACTAAACAAATAAAATAGGATCAAATCGGCGGTGTTTTTTCATTGTGCTTATATAACACATTTCTTTACAACTCATAGCAATGTATTATAAAACAACATTATTATATATTCAATACCTTTAAAATCCCCTTCTAAAATACAATAATCCAAACTAACACTGAAAAATATCTTACAATTCCTCCTGCAATGCCTCAGAAATTAAGGGGGTTATTTTAGAGGCCCTATTCTTGGTTTGGATATCTGAAAATGGGCATAGAGACATCCAAAGCATCTCCATAGTCATTTTAGAGGCTGAATCTGTGGATTTCTCCAGTGTGAGGGCGTCAAAGTCAGAACAGAGGCATGATGAAGGTGTTCCCAAGAACCTGGAATAACTGCCTGATCTTAGAAACATCCCGGATGTCCAGAGTCACATCTAAGGTTATATCTGCTCCAGGCATGAATAGGCATCAGAAAAATGCTTATTTTGGCCCTAAAACATCCAGAGGGTGTAGAGAAGATGGCAGTCTACCACTGCAAGATCACAATGAAAACCGCAGTGGGATTCAAACCTTGGCTGCCCTGGTCGTAGCCTGCTACGTTCACCATTAGGTTATTCCTAGACATTCATGATCTGGGATACTATTCCAGGGATGTCTATGTACTGTAGACTCCCCCGCAAATGTTCATCGGGCTTGACCACATTTGTGAAATTGTGCCTGAACCTGGACATGCGTGCTTTTATTCAGCCCTTCTGGCTTGGACGTCCCAGATTGCATTTGGGTGTCATTTGTAAAATGCCACTTTAAGTATACTTTTGATTTTGACTTAATTATCTTAAATCAATCTTTCTCTAGTTGAAGCTGCTCTAGAAGAGTATGCCAGAGTGCAGGAGCCAAGACCTGGAGAGGTGACACACTTTTCTTAAGGGAGTGATTATGTGCCACCTGTAACGTGCATTGATAAAACTGCTGATATTTTGCCAGAATTGAATTATAAGCTGCCCTATCTGAGACATCTCATGATGTTTGCCAATGCCTTTCATGTAAGCCTGTACTAAATCATGGAACAGAATCCACCCTCAGAAGAGGTTTTATCATACATGGTCATCTACATTATTAATAGCCTCAGCCCAAAGTTGCGAATTATTCTCAGGATCAGACATATCAGCTGGCTCAAAAGTGTCATGAAAACATTTTTGTAAATCATCTTTATTAAACTGACTAAAATTACACACTTTTGAAGATTCTGTCTTCCACATTGCTCCAGAATTACAATTAGACAGAATAAAAGGTAGCATGTTATGACCTGTACAAGGAACAGGGCTTATTGTCGAGGTAGAAAGAACTCCAGATACATTTGACTTGGCTAGAATAAAGCACAAATCTAAAAATTGTCCTTTTTTTATGAGTACGCATACTAACAATATGACAGAAATGCACTCTCAGTCACACTCTCATGCCTCCTCTGGCTTACCATCTGATACCACTTCTCAAACAGGCAATAGGAAAAATAGAATAAGACAGGAATACTATTGCTAACACACATAAGCTCAAAAACAAGCCTTTAAGCTTTATACAAAATAAATGCAACTAATTGTTACACATGATATCTCACTCAAAATCTTTTAGAACAATAACTACTTCGGAACTCCAAGGCCCAGTGCCTCCCTCTTCTTCCTCGAGAAGAGCATTGCTAAAGTATGCCAGTAAAATTACTGCTGTTAGACTTTGGTCAGTGTTATCTATTTATACGTGTGGAGAGGGACTTTAGAAAGGCCGTCAAAGTGCAATCTGGGACACCTAAGCCAGAACCTCTGAAAAAAAAAAAAAGCAGACATGCTCAGCAGTAGACACAATTTCACAAACAAGGATGTGTCTCAATGTGGACGTCTGCAGAGGAGGGGGGATGTCTACAAAGACATTCCCAGAATAGTATTTCAGAAGCTGGACATCTAGGCCTAGCCTAATAGAGTAGAGGCCAGGAAACAAGGGTTGAAATTCTACTGCTGCAATCACTGAAATTGTGCTGCATACTGGGGATGATGGAGTGCTATCTTCTCTATACCCTCTAGGCAAGTGGTGGGCAATTCCGGCCCTCGTGCACCACAATCCAGCCTGGTTTTCATGATGGCCTTAATGAATATTCATGGACCTATTTCCATACAATGCAAGGCAGTGGATGCAAATAGATCTCATGAATATTCATTAGGGACGTCATGAAAACCAGGCTGGATTGTGGTGCACGAGGGCCGGAATTGCCCACCCTTGCTCTAGATGGTTTTCAGCCTAAATGAGCACTTTTCAGATACCTGTTCATGCATGGAACAGGTCTAAACTTAGACTTGACACTGGATATCCAGGATGTTTCTGAGATCAGGGGGGTATGTCCAGGTTCCTGGGAACATCCCAGTCATGCCTCCGCCATACCCCCATTCAGACTTGGATGTCCACAGACCCGGCTTCTAAAATGGCTCTGGAAACATCTTTGTGCTTTAGACGTCTTTATGCCTTTTTTTCAAATGTCCAAAGTATGAATAGAGCTACCAAAATAAACCCCACAATGAGAAGTGGTGTCTCTCTTTTCTTGGAAGGTTGGGGTATGATGTGTGCATTAGCATGCATGTGCATCCCTTCCCCCAACTGTGTTACTCTATTAGAGAGAGAAATCTCTGGGAGAAGTGGTAGAGACGTAGAAGTCCATGTTAGTGTGCCACTGCACTTCTCCATTGACATGCATCAATGTCTGGACCTCTGCCTGCTCATGCCTGAATTTTATGATATAGAAAAGAGACATCAATGGTAGAGGACATGGGAGTGTTGCCCAGGTGAAAATTAGAATGTATCTGCTAAAAACCTCCAGCTAGACTTTGATGCCACTGTAATGCATCTAGCAGCATTGCAAAGCTGAGATTATTGAATGAACAGAGACTTTGCCAGGAGGAACAGTGGCAACGTAGGCTCTGAGGCTGTTAAGAAAGATACATCTAACTGGTATTGACCCTTCATACATAGTCTACAGTATCTGGAGACAATTCACCTGGTTGTAGTTTTCCAGTGTCAATCATGCTGGAATTTGAAGTGAGAGGGGTGCAGAAGAGCATGTCATGGGCTGATGCTGGCAGGGAGCTGCACTAAAGAGAGATCAAGAAATACTTTCCCTTGTTCACTGTTTTCTGAGAAACAAACCTCTTGCAAGAGATATCAGTATCTTAACTTGCAAATGCATGTGTAACCTGATGTCAGTAGGGGACAGTGGGGGCAAACATTGCTAATACTCTAGCAAAGTGGGTGCATGCATGCTAAACCCACAGGGGGTTATTCTGAACCATGAATAAGCCATTTACACATAGAAGTCGGACGTTTTTGGCAGTAAATCCTATAGATGCAATTCCGAAAGTAAAACGTTTTACACGTTCAGCCGAGAAAGATGAGTAATCTGGACGTGGGTGTGGAGGGGAGGAAAATGGGCATATCAAGCCACTTAAACATCTAGACCATATTCTGACGAAAACATGTAAATCTATTAGACCTGCTAAAAGGTGGAATAACTGCCTATGTCGGCTAAAATAGCACTGTATTGCAACAACACAGAAGGGCATCTATGTTTAAATAAAGCATAGTTCTGTCATAAAAGGATCTGGACAAGTTCCTGAAGGAAAAGTCCATAACATAGACATGGGAAAAATAACTACATACCCTGGGGATAAGCAATATAGCACGTTGCTACTCTGTAAATGCGATCCAGGTTGGCTACGTCTGGAAATTATAATAGGCCAAATGGACCTTTGACTGAAGGGAAACAAACTGAACCATGCCGAAGCAGTAGGAGTACAATGGTAGTCCATATCAGAGGGCATTTTCACAGACAACACAGCTGATTGGTGTGTAAAAATGTCTACATCATGCAGATAAACTTTATGCATATGACATTTTCCAAACCTAAATGCAAACCAGTAACCGCTCTCCATCTAAAACATTTTCCCATTAAAAAACTAAGCACCCACCATTATCAAAGGCCAGTACACTGTTTTATCAATTGCTTATGCAAAAGTCAAATACATTTCCTGGGGGAATGATAAAGAATTGGGAGGCTGATCTCTAAACTAGTATTATATCTCAACAAGGGTATGTCTCAATACCGGGGTGAAAGCATCTCCCTCTCTGTCCCACTTACTGTGAAGGTGGTTAAAAATAAGTTTGAAGATGCCTTTGGAGCCATATTGACATGTCAGAACACTGAATAGTGGTATCTTTCTGGGGGCGTATCCATGCCGGAGTTACACGTTTTGACGCAGTTATACATACAACGACATATACATGCAAATTCCCAGAATACCGAACAGACGTGTGTCAATCATGTCACACGTGTACGTCCAACTTCCGCGTTATACATGGATACCTGCTACAGTTGAAAATGTGTAACATCTCCTGCGTGCTACACCTCTTGAATATTTTGGGAGCTTATTTTGTGCAACATATCGGCCTCTACAGCAACACTGCCACTGACACAGTAGGTACAAACGGTCTCTAATGTAACTGCGATGGTAAGTGTGCTGGAGCTTGTGCCCCAGTTGCATGTCTGTGGTACATGCAGTCCTGTGTGAGACAGTGGTATGCATGGACCCAGGGGCGGCCCAAGGGGGGTGCGGGGCTATGTGCGGAGACTCGGTGCGGGCCTCATTTGCATAAGTGGCCTTATTTGCATAAATATTTGCATAATGTTACCATACACTAACTTTTAGTAAACATGTCTCTTAATGAGGGTATGGATAAAGAAAAACTAAAAGATTTCTACACTACTATAATCCAGTGCCAACCGCCAGGCACATTAGGAACTACTACAAACGCTGCCCATTTAGAACCCATAGCAAACCCGCCATATCCTGACAGCATTACCAGGACTCACAAAGCACCATACCCTACCTATCAAAAGGCAACACTGCAAATATTAAACCAATACATTTCAGAGAATACCGGGGAAAGAGAACAAGTGGCAATGTCAAATAGGAATTACATAAACAGAATACCTCAGCTCAGTTGCACATGCAGAACATAGACCATCATCAAACAAGGAATCACAATTTAGAAACAGGAAGGCAATAATTAAACTGGGAACCCCAAAAGCCAAACTTGGAAGGTACAACACCACTGTAGAAATAAAACTATAAATTAATTTCCTCTTGTACCAAACAAAGCGCAGACGTTAATGATGCACATTTCCCAGAGCTTTCATATTCCAGTTAATAAATTCAAAATAAAGAGATATCTTTCTACCTTTTGTGCATTTTTTTTCAGTTGCAATTGCTCCAGCCACTTTCTTCTGGTTTCTTCATGTTTTCTGCTAACTCTCCATCGTCTGCTGTCCATTTGTTCTTTCTTCTCTCTTCTAGTTTTTTTTTTTCCATTCTCTCTCTCTACATCTGCTTTAACATACTAATCTTTCTCCTTTTGCTCTTTCCTCATTCCTATTTCATCCACACAAATTTTACCCCTCCATCCTCAATCCCCACTTACTCTCCCAATAACCGGCCAATTGTAGATTTTTCATCCCTCCCACACAAAATATTTTTCCCCTCTCCATTTTACTCTCCCAGCCCATCCCATTCTAATCCTCCCCCAACATCAGCTCCCTTCAAGTTCCAGTCTCACCCAGCATCCATTCCCTTCTAGTCCCTGCATCAGCCCATTTCCAGTCCTACCCCCCATCAACCCATTTCCGGTCCTAGCTCCCCCATCCATTTTCAGTCTGAGTCCCTTCATCAGCTCAATTCCAATCCTAGCCCCCCATCAGCCCATTTCTAGTCATTTCCTAGCCCCACCATCAGCCCATGTCAAATTCTAGCTCCCCTCCACTCAGCCCAATTCCAGTCCAAGCCCCACCATGAGCCTACTTCCAGTTCTAGCCCCTCCATGAGTCCATTTCAATTCAAGCCCCCCCAACAGCCCATTTCCAGTACCAGTCCTAGCCCCCCATCAACCCACTTCCAGTCCTAACCCCCCATCACCCCATTTTCAGTTTAAGCCCCCCTATAACCCATTACCAGTCCTAACCCCCCCATCAGCCCACTTCCAGTCTTAACCCCATCAGCCCATTTCCAGTCAGCCCCCCATAGCCCACTGCCAGTCCTAACCCCCCCCATCAGCCCACAGCCCATTACCAGTCCTAACCACATCAGCCCACCTCAAGTCCTAACCCCTCCCCATCAGCCCATGTCCTGTCCTAGCCCCCCCATAGCCCATTATCAGTCCTAATCCCCCCATAGCCCATTACCAGTCCTAACCCCCCATCACCCCATTTCCAGACAGCCCCCATCATCCCACAGCCCATTACCAGACTTAACCCACCACCTCCCATTAACAGTACTAACCCCCATCACCCCATTTCCAGACAGCCCCCATCAGCCCACAGCCCATTACCAGTCTTAACCCCCCCATCCATTACCAGTCTTAACCCCCCCTCCCGCCCATTACCAGTCTTAACCACCCCCCCATTACCAGTCTTAACCCCCACCCACAGCCCATTACCAGTCTTAACACCCCACCAGCCCATTACCAGTCTTAACACCCCCCCAGCCCAGCCCAGCCCATTACCAGTCTTAACACCCCCCCCAGCCCAGCCCAGCCCAGCACCAGTCTTAACACCCCCCCCAGCCCAGCCCAGCCCAGCCCAGCACCAGTCTTAACACCCCCCCAGCCCAGCCCAGCCCAGCCTTAACAGCCCCCCCCCCCCATATCGGCTTATGGCAAATTTAAAATTTAAAAAAACCCTGGCTCTGGCTGCTGCCGCTGCCGCCGCAGCAGCGGCAGAATGGAGTGTCCCGCGGGGCTTCCTCTCCTCGCTGAGCCTCTCTGCAAGGGCTTTCAGATTCGCGAAGGGAGAGTGTCTCCCACGCGTCTCTGTTAAGCCCGCAGGGGCTAATGGGAAATTTCCCATCAGCCCCTCGCGTCTAAAGGGGCAGATGGGAAATTTCCCATTAGTCCCTGCGGGCTTAACAGAGACGCGAGGGAGACACTCTCCCTTCGCGAATCTGAAAGCCCTTGCAGATAGGCTCAGCGAGGAGAGGGGGCCCCGCGGGACACTCCATTTTGCTGCGGAGGCCGCGGCAGCAGCCAGAGCCAGCTTTTTTTTTTTTTTTAATATAATTTAAAAAAAAAAAAGCTGAATGTTCTTTGCGCGGGGCCCCCTGAAACGCGGGGCCCTGTGCAAAGAACATTCTTGCTCAATGGACGGGCCGGCCCTGCATGGACCTGGGTGCAGAGGCCAGGTGCCCTGCACAGATACCCACTACAGAGCAGGCAGGTGTGGGCATGTTGCTGTCTGGGGCAGGGACTGACTGGCTTGCATGTGGGCGTGGCAAGTCCTTCCCCAATACCACATCCCCATCCCCTTACTGTGGTCACTGTACAGGAAGTGCGTATGTTTGGCCTCTACAGTTGCATGCTTGTAAGGTGTTACAAAGACATTACATAGTATATGATGGCAGATCAAGACCAGTATGGTCCATGTGTAGGTCACCTCTATTGAGATTTAAGGGATGATTATGTTTATTGTGATGTTATCCTGTTGCTATAAAGGGATCCACTGTATTTGTCCCATGCCAGGCTGAGCTCTCTCACTGTATTTGCCCCCACCACTTCCATTGGGAGGGCATTCCAAGCATCCCACCCACCCTTTCAGTGAAACAGTATTTCCTGCCATTGCCTTTCAGTTTACCCCCTTGCAGTTTCATGTTCTTCCCTCTAGTTTTACAGCTTCCCCGTCTTTTGAAGAAGTTTGTTTGTACCTTACTACATTGTAAGTATTTAAAGGTCAGAATTATATCTTCCCTGTCCTTCCTCTCCTCCAGAGTGTACATATGTAGGTTTTTAAGTCTCTTCTAATAGGTCTTCTGGTGCAGGCTCCAAATCATTTCGGTTGCCATCCTCTGAACCGCTTCCAGCCTTTTCATATCCTTTGTGAGATGTGGTCTCCAAAACTGAACACAATCAGCAGCTTGTACAGTACCTGTACCTTTTTGCTGGTAAGTCCACTCTGTATGCAACCCAGCATCCTTCTGGCTGTTGCCACCACCTTGGCACACTGTTTTGCCACCTTGAGATCCCAAGAAACAAGCACTCTGAGGTCCTTCTCTTGTTCCATGCACACCAACCTCCTGCCCTCTATCGCATACATTTCCCTTGGATATCTGCTTCCCAGGTGCATGACACCACACCTCTTCACATTAAATCCTAACTGCCAAACATTAGAACATTCCTACAGCATTTTATCCACTCCCTCAGCGGACTCCACTCTCAGCCTGCCTGTCCCAGATGTAGCTCTCCTTTGTATGTCTGGACTGAGCCAGACGTACAAAGGCGATCGCGATTACGATCCCGCGGGGCACGTCTTTCCCCACAGGATCAGAATTGCAAACAGGCATATATGTGCAGGCCAGGATTGCAATTCAGTCCTGGCCTGCACGTACAGCCACAGCCTGACTAACTCAGTCAGGGCATTTAAATGGAGCCACGGCGCTATGGCATCATATTGCCATGGTACCGCGGCTCCATTTCAAGTTCGTGATGCCGGCTGCCATGAAATCAAGTTCATTCCCGCAGCCCACCCGACCGCCACCTGCATGGACCGGGTGGCCACAGCATGTAATGCTGGGAGGGAACTCTCACTCTGACCGAGCAGTGACCATGGCACAGCTATGTATCCACATAGTGCTATATAGTGTATAGTTCTAGTGATGTGGGTGCATGTCCTGTCCTTGGGGTCCAATAACGTGGCCAACTGCTGGGTGCACATGATAACTCTGTGCATATGCAATGTGTACTGACCAGCACAATGTCTGCAGTTGGTATGTACAAGGCAGGTAAACCCAATGGTGGGCAACAGGTGCAGTGTGACTGTTCTTGTTGTGGGTGAATGTTAGACCTCGATGGTTAGAACAGGGGGTGTTCCAGGCCTTCTCCCAATTTCATTGGTAGGGCCATGTTAACAACCCCATGCAGGGCCATGTTGCTGCACTGTTACACACAGTAGTTTTTTTCCACTGTGTTCAGGTTTCCTTTCCATATGTGCTTTCCCTTTTTGTCCATTCTGCATTTTTTCCACCTTGCTTTCCTCTTGGCCATTGTGTTTCTGTTTGCCTGTTTCCTGTGTGGGCCCTGTTTTGTGTGTTCACTGTCATTTGGTTGTGTGATGGGTCCAGCTTACCCCCTGCTCCTTTTGCCCTTTCCCTTTGCAGCTACTTCCTGGCTCTTTGCACTGTTCTTGTCCCACCACATGCATTTTCCCTGCCTCCTCCCTTTCCTGCTTTACCCTACTTACTGTGTCAGGGTGGTCCTAATCCTTTCCCAGCCCCTGCGTGCTGCAGCTAGGGCTGGCCGTCTGGGTCCCATTGGGAGCAGGGCATGTTCATTTTCGAGAACTAGCCTGCAGAGCAGGTGAGTCTTGGTTTCTGAGAAGTTGACTTGCCTCATTGCTATTTTCCACGGGGTGGCGGCAGGGGGTGGGGGGGAGGAATTACTGTGTCCTGTTTCTTGTTGCACGTGGACAACTGTGCAGGTGGACACATTTTTGGAACTAAATGCCTGCGTGTTGTCGTGAGTTACACGTGCTACTTACACGTAGATGGAACCCCACTGTTTGCGAGTTGCACGTTAAGTGACTGGACGTTGTCGCCCCCACCTGGCTGGGCATATAGCCGGGCACCAGGATGGAGTCGCCTTGCTGCCCTAGAATAAGTCCTCCCAATATGGCTGCCAGGAGGGCTGCTGGGATATGTAGTTTCACTTATCCATATTAGGCAAAAGTAGTTGTGCAGACAAGTGGTCAGGCGAAACAGAGAAATATTTATTTGTTGTGTTCTGGGATTTCCATCATATTCACAAGTAACAGGCTGAATAAACAATAATGGGATTCTTCTCCAAAACAAAGATATAACTTTTACAAAAGTATGCACAGGATTACTGGTATCAGCAATAGATAGCTTCTTAGGAACTTGCTTTCAAAGCTCAGATTATAAAGCTTCTCATGGGCACATTAGCTTCTTATGGGAGTGTTTACTTCACAGCTCCTTTATAACAGAAACAGCTTTAAAATGTCCACTGAGCTTTCCCTTCAGTTTCAGGCCTTACACAGCAACAGCTTGGTTAGCAACGTTCAGCTGTTCTCTGTGCTGCGTCCTTCAATCAGGTAAGTTCCTTAGTATGGCATTCACTCACTCAAACAGGTTTTAAGCTTAACACACTTCTAATTCATTAGCTTTACAATAAGAACACTGCATCTCATTGGAGCTATCTTCATAGTTTTCATAGCAGCTTCCTATATCCATTTCCTCAATGGCATCCTCACAACATTCTTCAGAGGGTACCTGGCCGTAGAGCTGACTAGTTTGTTTCTGGAGCATTTCATTCAATCTCTCTAATAGAACCTTTTTCTGCTCTATTTCTTCAGAGAGCTGGGAGTGCTGACCTGCAGACCAGCTATTGTTTCTACTGCTAGAGCTTAGCTGGTTATTATAATTATTCCTTCTATCAGGAACTAATTCTCTTAACTTTCTTTCAGGCAGGAATTCTGGAAGACACACTTGCCTTAGTTCAGGGCCGTTTAGTAGCTCTCCTCTTTCCTTGCCAGAGCCATGCTGCTATCTCTCTGCAGACACTTCTCTCCGTTGTAGCAAACTTCCTTTCTGCTGAGACTGCCTTGGACCGGTTCCAAGCAGATCCCACTGCTTGTCTTTGAGCTTGAGCCCGGCACTTCTCGTGCCTCCTTGGGCCCCTTCTCCTCTAGCTCCAGTTCCTCTGGATTCTCTTTCAGGTCCTCTGGGTTCACTGCCACTCCTTCTTCTCTCTTCTCCTCGTCTTCCTCCTTCACTTTCCGGTCCTCCTCCCTCTGACTTTCCAAACACAGGAGTTTTAAACTGCTCCCTCTCAGGGACCACGCCTCTTTCCCAGCACACGTGGGAGCTGCTAGGCTTCACTCCAGCCCTGACGTGCAGAAGTGGGCGGGGCTTAATGGTGACTGTGCTATGAGTCAAAGGTTCTCGGTTGCTGGGGAAACCCTGAATGCTCTCACTCTTAAAGGCACAGAGTTCATTCTCCTGGCATTCCATAGCCTCTGAACTGCCTTCATCATCACACATTCCCCCCCTTAAGATATTACGGGCTGGGGTGTTTTTATCATCACAGCACGTAATTCTCCTAAAAGAACCCTTCTGATCCTGTCCTTCGTGCCTACCCTGGGTACTAGTGGCTAGCTGAGCTAGGGCGATCCTTTCATGCCAGGGTCTGAGCAAGTTAACATGATATAACTGTTTACGTCCTTGCCTATTCTGTAATAAATAGGTTACTGGGCCCACTTGCTTGATTACACGGAAGGGACCCTTCCATTGACTTTCGAATTTTGGGACTGCTCCCGCTACCATAACTATGACCTTTTCGCCCACAGCCAGCTGGCGTGGCTTAGTATTACGGTCATAATATGACTTTTGACGCTGTTGGCTTACTCTTAAATTGCCTTCGGCCATCTGTGAGGCACGCGTTAAGCGCCCTCGCAAATCTTTAAGAAATTGGGGAACCATTGCCACAGGGATCTCTCTTTCAATCCCTAAGGCCTTCACTCGGACATGATAAACAGGATATGTGGACGCGGTTCCGTGAACACACCTTATTTTTACTGTGCTCATGGGTGGACAGGGTGTCTCTGAATCCGGGGCCCTTATCTTGTGCCATAAGCTTTTGGACAGCATGGACTGATCTGAGCCTGAATCAAGTAATGCTTTTGTGGGTATACCTTGCACTGTAATATCTAATAGGAAGCCTTCACCAACCTTACTAGGCTCATTCAAAATGAAGGCTGTCCTCATTTTACAGTCCCTCTGTAAATGCTGTTCGCTACCACACCGATAACACGCTCGGTTCACAGGTTTTCCTCTAACTATGGGAACACATTCATTCTTTGCATTCTTTCTATCCCTATCTGACATAGCAGCAGACATTTTAGTAAAAGCCACAGTTTTGTCCTTAGCTACAGCCTCTGCTTCTAAAAACCGCTCAGAGAGCACTATAGCTTCCTGCGTACTTTTACATCCTTGTAACATGAGGAAATTCTGCATTCTTTCTGGAACAGCTGCTAGAAATTGCTCAAGAATAATATCATCTAATACCATCTCCAATGTTTTACGCTCTGGCTCCAGCCATTTGGATACCAGCCCCTTTAACCAGTGATAAAACGCCCTTGGTGTCTCACCTGAACGCAGTTTAGCGTTCCTTAACTGACGGTGATAGACTGAGGGTGTCAATCCCAGCCTATCCTTTATTGCTCTTTTGACTTCATAATAGTCATTGGCCAAAGTTGTAGGTACGGCTTGGTAGGCAGCTAATGCTTCACAAGTTAGCGAAACAGCCAGCCTCACCGCCCATTGCTCTTGTGGCCAACTGGCTATTCGAGCCACCTTCTCAAACGCTTCTAAGAAGTCGTCCAAGTTATCTCCCTCCTTTAACTGTCCAAAGTTAAGGGTCTCTTTGGACCACGGTCCAATTGCTCGGGCTAACCCCAGTCCTGTGAAACCTGTGGTGGCTGGGTCCGGCTCTGGTGTCTTCTTAGTCTCTTTTACCCAGGCCTCCATTAAGTCCACCAATGGCTTCTGTTGGGCCTGCAACCTGACGGCAGCTCTTTCCTGGAGCTCCAACGATAACTCCTTCTGGCGGTCAAATTGCGATGCCATCCACTTAAGAACTTCCTCTACTTCCATGATTCTTGTCTTTCTGTATCAAAGACAAAAAACAAACACACCACCCCAGTGTGGCACAAAACACTAGGTGTCTTTCCCTCTACCTGCTCCAACTGCCCCACCCAGTACCGGTATCCTTAACTACCCTTTAGTTAAATACCCTGTACCTGGTACTGGTGGTGCGTCTCACTCAGCAGCAGTGTAGGGTCTCTGCAGAACCTTGGACTCCCCGGACCAGTCGAACTCTGGACTCTCTCTCCCAGTCTCAGCCGCTCGTACTTCCAGCCGGCTTCCTCCTGTATATTTCTAGAATACGCTGTGCAGTTTCCTTTGCACATGCGTGTTCAGCGCTGATCCGTAGCAACTATGCCACTCTGTCGCCCCCACCTGGCTGGGCATATAGCCGGGCACCAGGATGGAGTCGCCTTACTGCCCTAGAATAAGTCCTCCCAATATGGCTGCCAGGAGGGCTGCTGGGATATGTAGTTTCACTTATCCATATTAGACAAAAGTAGTTGTGCAGACAAGTGGTCAGGCGAAACAGAGAAATATTTATTTGTTGTGTTCTGGGATTTCCATCATATTCACAAGTAACAGGCTGAATAAACAATAATGGGATTCTTCTCCAAAACAAAGGTATAACTTTTACAAAAGTATGCACAGGATTACTGGTATCAGCAATAGATAGCTTCTTAGGAACTTGCTTTCAAAGCTCAGATTATAAAGCTTCTCATGGGCACATTAGCTTCTTATGGGAGTGTTTACTTCACAGCTCCTTTATAACAGAAACAGCTTTAAAATGTCCACTGAGCTTTCCCTTCAGTTTCAGGCCTTACACAGCAACAGCTTGGTTAACAACGTTCAGCTGTTCTCTGTGCTGCGTCCTTCAATCAGGTAAGTTCCTTAGTATGGCATTCACTCACTCAAACAGGTTTTAAGCTTAACACACTTCTAATTCATTAGCTTTACAATAAGAACACTGCATCTCATTGGAGCTATCTTCATAGTCTTCATAGCAGCTTCCTATATCCATTTCCTCAATGGCATCCTCACAACATTCTTCAGAGGGTACCTGGCCGTAGAGCTGACTAGTTTGTTTCTGGAGCATTTCATTCAATCTCTCTAATAGAACCTTTTTCTGCTCTATTTCTTCAGAGAGCTGGGAGTGCTGACCTGCAGACCAGCTATTGTTTCTACTGCTAGAGCTTGGCTGGTTATTATAATTATTCCTTCTATCAGGAACTAATTCTCTTAACTTTCTTTCAGGCAGGAATTCTGGAAGACACACTTGCCTTAGTTCAGGGCCGTTTAGTAGCTCTCCTCTTTCCTTGCCAGAGCCATGCTGCTTTCTCTCTGCAGACACTTCTCTCCGTTGTAGCAAACTTCCTTTCTGCTGAGACTGCCTTGGACCGGTTCCAAGCAGATCCCACTGCTTGTCTTTGAGCTTGAGCCCAGCACTTCTCGTGCCTCCTTGGGCCCCTTCTCCTCTAGCTCCAGTTCCTCTGGATTCTCTTCTAGGTCCTCTGGGTTCACTGCCACTCCTTCTTCTCTCTTCTCCTCGTCTTCCTCCTTCACTTTCCGGTCCTCCTCCCTCTGACTTTCCAAACACAGGAGTTTTAAACTGCTCCCTCTCAGGGACCACGCCTATTTCCCAGCACACGTGGGAGCTGCTAGGCTTCACTCCAGCCCTGACGTGCTGAAGTGGGTGGGGCTTAATGGTGACTGTGCTATGAGTCAAAGGTTCTCGGTTGCTGGGGAAACCCTGAATGCTCTCACTCTTAAAGGCACAGAGTTCATTCTCCTGGCATTCCATAGCCTCTGAACTGCCTTCATCATCACAATGTATAGCCCCGTATTCTCACACGTGGTTGCATGTCTAACCGTGTGAGCAGGGAATCATGTCTATGTTTCTGACGTACACGTCTTAGACACACACATCAGATCTACACATCTTGATCAGAATAGGGCTCACCGCAAACAGAGTTTGATCATGGCAGCCATGAGAAATAAGAACGTAAGAACATAAGAAATGCCATACTGGGTCAGACCAAGATCCATCAAGCCCAGTATCCAGTTTCCAACAGTGACCAAGCCTGGTCACAAGTACCTGGCAGTTTCCCAAAAAGACACACAGGTTCCTCACTGCTTGTATTTATTTATTTATTTTATTTATTTTTTATTTTTATTTTATTTATCTATATTTTTCTATACCGCCCCTTCCAGCGATCAAGGGCGGTTTACAAGGAACATTTTAACAATTGTACACAGATGTATACATTTACATTGAACAATCAGATTCAACTATTTACAATGAACGGTTAAGTTTAACTATTTACATTGAACAAAACTTCAACTTCAAGATGTATTAGTAATACAAGCAACCATTAAATTATTTACATTGGATATTTACAGTGGTTGTGTGTTGTGTCTATTTTGGAATTTATTTCCTTTTATGACGTAAATCGGGGGTGTGTATGGGGTTTCAGACAGGGGGGGGGTGAGTTATTTAGTTTTGAGTAAGGGGGTTCGTGTGTATAATACCATGGTAATGGAGGTGTTTTGGGGGAATATGGGATTTCAAAGTGTTCAGTAAAGAAGTAAGTTTTTAGCTCTTTCCTGAACTGATAGAGGTCATTTATGACGCGAAGGTCTATTGGGAGGTCATTCCAGAGCGTAGGGGCAGTGAATGTGAATGCTCTGGAGCTAGTGGTTTTCTTTGTCTTCCTGAAGGCTTTTGGTGTGATAAGGGAGTGGGCTTCGTTTTGTCTGTGTGATCTAGTTTTGTTTGGTGATTGCAGTAGTGTGGATAGGTGTGAGGGGGCTATGTCTTTTATGAGTTTAAAGGTTGTTAGGATAGTTTTGTATCTGATTCGGCTATTGATTGGGAGCCAGTGTAGTTCTAGCAGTATTGGGGTTACGTGGTCTGTTAGACGTGCTTTAGCTATTACTTTTGCACAGATGTTCTGAGCTCTTTGAAGAAGGTATGTGCTTTTTTGAGGGAGGCCTATTAATAGACTATTGCAGTAGTCAAAGTGGGGGGTGATTAGTGTATTTACTACAGATCTAAAATCTTGAGTTTCTAGGAGTGGCCTTAGGTGCTGTATAGTTTTTAGTTTGTAGTAGATGGTTTTTACGGTTTGTTTTATGTGTGGTAGCATGGTGAGTGTGTGATCTATTATCACACCTAAATATTTTACTTCTTTTCTAACAGGTATGGATGTTCTGTTAATTGTGATTGTTTCTGGGAAGGTGTTCTCTGTGGTTGATGACCTTGTTACGAACATTGCTTCCGTTTTTTTGAGGTTGATGCTGAGGTAGTTAGATTCTAACCAGGAGGAGGTCTCAGTCATACATTCTGATAGTGTGTCATATGAGGGGTTTTTAGCGGTTATAGGGATAGCGAGCATGATGTCGTCGGCGTATATAAAGTGGTTAATCCTGTGTTTTTTAAATATGTTTGTTATTGGTTGTAGATACAGGTTAAATAGGAGGGCGGAGAGGGCTGATCCTTGGGGTATTCCTTGGCCTTGGGGGAATGGTTCTGATGCTTCTTGGTCAATTTGTACGCGTATTAGTCTGTTTGATATGTAGGACTTGAACCAATCAAGGACAGTCCCACCTATTCCTAAGCTTTGTAGTCTGTTGATCAGTGTGGAGTGGTTGATGTTGTCAAAGGCGGCAGAAATATCTATGAATAGAAGTAGGAAGCCTTGGTTGTTGTCATCTATACCTCTGATGAGGAAATCCATTAGGGTGATTAATAGAGTTTCTACTCCATGGAATGGGCGGAACCCGAATTGGTGTGAGTCAAGTTTTTTATGTTCATCAATGTGCTCTTGTAACTGTATTTGAATTGTTTTTTCTATTATTTTAGCTATAAATGGGATGCTGGCTATGGGTCTGTATGAGTTCGGGTCTTTTGGGTCAAGCTTGTTGTTCTTTATTATTGGTCTAAGTGTTGTGAGTTTTAAGGCATCAGGCATTATGCCTTGTGAGAGGGATTGGTTCACTATGTGTTGTAGATTTTCCGCCAGTTCCTCCTTTGCACATTTAATCCATGATACAGGGCATGGGTCTAGTGGGGAGGTTGTTGTGTTGATCATTGTTACGATTTTAAGGAGTTGTTTTTGGTCTATTATGTGGAAGTTTGTCCATTCGTTTATGAGTTTGGTGCTTGTAAATATTGGTGTCAGAGTAGTGGTTTTGTTTTTTAGTTTCGCTGCAAAGTGTGTTGCTAGTGTTTGTACATTTATTGCTGGTTGTTTAAGCTCGGTGTTGTTAGTTTTAGTTAGTGTTTTTACTATCGCAAATAGTTCTCTCGGGCGGTTGATGGCTGAGTTTAGTACTTTAGAGTGGTAGTCTCTTTTTGATTTGTTGATTGCATTTTTGTATCCAGTAAGTATTAACATGTATTGGGATTTGTTTTCATCCGATTTTGTTTTCCTCCATCTCTTTTCTTGTTTCCTTAGTTGCTTTTTTAGTTTTGCTAGCTCTTTCGTGAACCACTTTTCGGTCTTTTTTGTTTGTCTATGTAAGACTTGTGTGGGGACAGCTGCATTTTGAATGGTTGAATTCCAATATGTTATGGTTGAATTGATGTCTGATGAGTTTGTGTTGAGTTTGGGTAATACTTCGTTGAGGAATGTATTCTTGTTAAAGTGTGTGAATCGTGATGTGTGTGGAGGTGTGCTTGTGGTGTTTTTTGGAGCTTGTATTGGTAGGTAAGTTGTAATAAGGTGGTGGTCGGACCATGGTACTTCAGTTATGGTTGGAGTGGTGTGTGGCTGGTGACTGTAGAGCATAGAGGGAAGGAACATTAGGTCAAGTATGTTACCTTTATTATGTGTGGGGGCTTGTATTATCTGTGTATATCCCATTTGTGTCATAGCTTCTATGAAGTTATTCGATTGTGAGTTGGTCAGCGATGGAAGGTTCAGGTCACCAAGGAGTATGAGTGGTTTGCTTTGAGATGCTGTGCAAGCAAGTTCTAGGATAGGGGTGAGGTTATTTTGATCGGATGATGGGGGTCGGTAGATGAGGGCGAGGGCAAGGGTTCTATTTTCTATATTGACAATGTCTATTCCGTCTATATCGTCTAAGTTTGTTAGGGTGAATTTTAGGTCTTTTTTGGTGAGTATTAAAGCGCCTCCTCCTCTTTTTATATTCCGATGACAGTTGAATATGTCATATTGATGTGTGGCTAACTGGTTTAGTAGTATGGTGTCTGTGGGTGAGAGCCATGTTTCAGTGATGCAGATAATATCTGGGGTTGTGTCCTTTATTATGTCATTGATTATTGGTATTTTATTTCGTATAGAACGGATGTTTATTAAGATGATTTGTAGGTTAGAGTTTGTGTTATTAGCTTGTTCGTTTATTGTACTATAGGGTTGGGGTTTTATTTGTATGAGTCTGTGAAGGGGTTTGTCTGAGTCGTTGCGCGAATGATGATAGTGGGGGTTTGAGTATGTATTGCTGTGTGTTGGGTTCTGATGCTGGTTATGGGTGGTTGGGATGTTATTGTAAGGATTCCGGTAGTGATTGTGGATGATGGGGATGTTATTGTAAGGGCTTTGGTTGGTATTGTATGTATATATGTGTTGGGTTAGGAGAGTTATCAGCAGGAGAGTGAGAGGGAGGTTTGCAAATTTAGTGGGGTACATTGTGTGTAGGGGGTTGTGTGAGAGGGAGCTCTGCAGGGATTAGAGGCCTCTGGTGATAGTGTATGTGTCTACAGGCAACAGTATATATAATTTTGGCAGCAGTAAAATTAGTTACTATCAACAGTGTATTCATGTACTGACAACAGTATAATTTGTTACTGTCAATATTATAGTACTATTGGCAACAGTAAAATTAGTTACTTTCAACAGTATATTTACCTATTGGCAACAATATTATAGTACTATTGGCAACAGTAAAATAAGTTACTTTCAACAGTATATTTACCTATTGGCAGCAGTGAAATTTGTTACTTTCAATAGTATGTTCATCTACTGACAACAGTACAATATATATGGCTACTATATAACAGTATACTATATGGCTACTAGTGATAGTACATGAGTGTTGAGTGGGGATAATACAGGTTACTGACGACAGTAAATGTAAGTGGAGATAATACAGGTTACTGACGACAGTAAATGTAAGTGGAGATAATACAGTTTACTGACGACAGTAAATGTAAGAACAATATATATAAATGTGGTAACAGTGTATACTGGCAAAAGCATATACAGGTGTAGGTATTAGTCCATGAGGTATAGTTGGTAGTATACTAATATTTATCCACAGAATGTAGAGGTCAAGAGCGAGTCGTGGTATACTTGCTGTGTATGGTCCGGTAGCAGGTCGATCAGGTCTGCCCCGATTGGGCTGGTGAGGTGGCTGGAGGTGGAGCACAAGAACGCTGCAGCTCAATCCCTCCTGGGAGAGCTGTGTCGAGCGTTTTCTGTAACGGTGAGATGGTTACCTGGTCAACAAATCTGCATTAACTATAGGCCTCCACCAGGGCCTTTGCCTAAGGGCCACGCCAAAGGGCCCTCTGGCGAGGCCCTCAGGCGCGGGCCCGCCAGGCACGGGCGCACCCGATGGCGCGAACTTTTAATGTCCGTGCAGGCAGCCCCGATTGGGTGAAGTTGCAGGAGCTGTTCCCTTGCTGCCGGAGGCTCTATCCCCCGACTGGGGAGAGCTGCTGATGATGGCAGGGGTTCACTGGACCACGCGCCCGATGGCACGAACTTTTAATGTCCGTGCAGGCAGCCCCGATTGGGTGAAGTTGCAGGAGCTGTTCCCTTGCTGCCGGAGGCTCTATCCCCCGACTGGGGAGAGCTGCTGATGATGGCAGGGGTTCAAGCAGTGTATTGGTACAAGCAGTGTATTGGTACAAGCAGTGGATTTCCTGGGTCCTCTTTAAAAATGGTTTATGGACCTTTCCTTCAGGAACTTGTCCAAACCTTTTTTAAACCCACCCGCACTAACAGTTTTTACTACATCTTCCAGTAATGAAATCCAGAGTTTGATTGAGCAAAAAACATTTTTCTCTTGTTAGTCTTAAATGGGTTGCATTATAGCTTCATTGTGTGTCCTCCAGTCTTTCTACTTTTTGATGGCATAAACAACCAATCTACATCTACCTGTTCTACTTTATTCATTAATTTATAGACCTTTATCATCTCCCCCCCACAGCTGTCTCTTTTCCAAGTTGAAGAGCCTCAACCTTTTAAGCCTCTCCTCATAGGTGTATCCTTCCATTCTTTTTATCATTTTTGCTGCTCTTCTTTGTACCTTTTCTAATTCAGCTATATCCTTTTTTTTTTTAAAGTGCCATCAAGTCAGTGTTGACTCATAGTGACCCAGCTACCTCTGGGGTTTCTTGGCAATGTATCACTGGAAGTAGATTGCCAGCTTTTTCTGCCAAGGCAATGGAGGGTAAAGTGACTTGCCCAAAGTCACAAGGAGTGCCAGTGGGAATTGAACCCTTGATTTTCTGGGTACTAGGCAGTTGCTCTAACCACTAGGCTACTCCTCCACTCCTTTTTAAGATGTGGCAATCAGAATTGCACACAATATTCAAAGTGAGGTCACACTATGAAATGATACAGAGGCATTCTAATGTCCTTTCTTTTATTCTCCATTCCTTTCCTTATGATTCCTCACATTCTATTTGCTTTATTGGCGGCAGCTGCTGCACACTGGGCAGAAGGTTTCAATGTATTATCCATGATGACACCTAAATCTTTTTCCTGGGTGATGATTTCTAAAGTGGTACCTTGCATCATATAACCAGAGTTTAGGTTGTTTTTTCCTAGGTGTATAACTTTGCAGGTGACCACATTAAATTTCATCTGCCATTTGGACATCCAGTCTTCCAGGGTCCTCTTGCAATTTTTCACAGTCCTCTTGGGTTTTAACATCTTTTGAATAATTTTATGTCATTTATTTATTTAGCTGCATTTATATCCTGCTTTTCACTGGGTCAAAGCGGTTGGGGGGATACATTTAACACGAGGGGATATGAGACACATAGACTAATACTTACAGGGAACATGGGCAATGGAGGGTTAAGTGGCTTGCCCAAGACCACAAGGAGCACCTGTGGGAATGGAAACCCCAGTCCTTCCGGCCCAAGGTTGCTGTCCTCTAGTGGGATTTGAACCACCGACCTTCCAGCCTGTAGTACCTTGCCCCAACCACTAGGCCACTCCTCCCTCTGCAAATTTGATCACTTCATTTGTTATTCCTATTTCCAGGTCATTTATGGATATGTTAAAAAGCAGCAGGCCCAGCACAGATCCCAGCACAGATCTTGCATTGTAGATCTATGTACCGGGTAGAAAGACTTCACTGCACAAAACCAGTCTGGAAAAGACCTAATGCTGTTTATATGTTTGGTGACACAAGCGCAGCTCTTTCATTGACAAAACATCACTTACTGAGTGACATGGAAAATATTACCTAACAGTGATTTGTAATGTCTGTAGGTAATATGTGGGCTAGGGAATATGTGAATATGAATGGGGGAGGTAAGAGAGTAGGTGGATATGAATGGGGTAGGTAAGTGCTTGGACTGGCTGGTAGCAAGACAGAGAGGGGCAATTGTTTGCCAGTGAATTTCTTCAGATGTCAGCCTGCGACCTGACAATATAATTTCAGTGAGACTTACGTTATTGCATGACATTGAAAAACACATCTAAAATAAATAAATGAATCACTTTAAATGTGTTTGTTCCAATTAAATAATTCTATTGAATAAAGTGAAAACTTGGGGCGATATTCAGTGGTGGTGGTTAGTGCTTAGCCATTGCCGCTGAGTTCTAACCCTGGATATTCAATGTTGGTGCCATATCCGGCCACTGGTACTGAATATCTGGGTCGCCGCAGAACCCCAAAGCTAACTGGGCAGCAGCAATATTGAACTGCTTCCGGTTAGCGTCCGCAGGTAAAGTTAGGCCAGCCTTGGCGGCGCCTGACTTTACTTGCTTGTTGCTAACCAGGCAGCAGCTCAATATTGCTACTGCTCAATTAGCAATGGATGCCACCTCTACTCTGCTCTGAAATGCCCATGACACACCTTGATACTAACTGCTTAGCATTGTGGCGTGTAGCAGCGGCATCCACGGATATCCCATTCAGGGGCATTTACACAGTTTGCAGGTGTGCAACTTATCTAAATGCCTTTGAATAGCCCCCCCCTATATTTTTTAAGTGACTTGTTTTTCAATATAGTGATATTTAGAACTTTAAAATAAAAGACCCTATAGAATATTATGGGACCTTTTTACTAAAGAGAATTTAGCAGTTAGCAAGCAAATTAGTGCACATCAACAACTGTCATGTGACTGAGACAGTATGCACAAAATCACATGTTAACTGCTCAACACGAAATGAGGTGAGGCCTGGGAGGGTTATGGTGGAGAGTGAGAGTGGACTGCACCTTGTGGTTAATGCACAGCAATTGTCACATGCTCAGTGCTAATGTTGCAATGAGGGTGCACTGAACGCCATTTCAGGAAGAGGCATTGTGTACTCCCACTAATTGTGAGTGAATGTAATGTGCACTAAAAGACTTTTTCATGTTATAAGTGCAAGGGACATGCTGGGCATGCCCTCCCAACAGTTACAGCTCAGCTTCTGCACTTACTGCATGTTGGATTTTGTCTTAATACCCAATAAGTGTAAAAACGGCAAGGGCTCCCAAGTGCAATATTTGCGTATTCTCCAGGTGAAGTTGCCAACTTTTTCCATTTCCGTCTCACAAGTGAAGTGGCCTAGCACCTACAGGGTTAATTCAAGGAAACTCATTAGATTTACTGCAATTAACATTTCAGTTGTTAAAAGATAATGTAATACATTCTGACCCAGGAATATTATTTTTTTATTTGCTATTCTTTCTTTTACTCATCTCCCTTACTACCTGAATTATTAGGTGTCATTATACATATTCACAGCCCCAGTCCTTTTCTGCATAGCTCGCACATTAAGATTTAGAATTCATATTAAGAAAAGTAATACTAACAATTCATATATTTAATAGATGGTTCAAATTACCAACTGCGTAGTCCAATGCTGTATCTATATTATTCTCTGACATTATACAGTGTTTTTCCTTTTGCTGAAATATGTGATCATAAGGAAGCTCTGACCAGTGCCTCAGAGATGAATAGGTTTCCCATTACTGAATCTCTATCATTGTCACATTGTGTCTCTTCTCCTCTAATACTGTTGTTCGAGCCTTTGATCTTCTAGGCTTCTCTGTGAAGAAGCAGAAACACTATTATTTATTATTATGTTATATTTGACATGTGTTTGGAAGTTAAAGAAAGCAACCTGTGAAATCTAACAGAGAATTATTCAAAGTTCTTAGTACTGGCAAATCATAATGAAAGGAAAACCCCTATTTGCAAATAGCTTTCTATGCATACCTGTAATTAGTTTGAGAAATGAATAAATAGAAAACAAAAAAAAAAAAAAAAAAAAATCTCCCTTTAGAATTTTTATTCAAAATTAAACACATTTTATTTATCATTAATTCTATATCATACAACAGAGATCTGTTTGGCAAAGAACTTTCCATAAGCATTCATTGTGAAAGAATTCCTACTGACGCTGAATCCAATAGGGGATTAATAACTTGGGGGTAAACCCATGGAAAGATAGTATGAAGATACAATATTTCATGTAAAGCAATTGTATTTTATATGTATGTGAATACACACGCACACACAAACATATATATATATAGGGTCCAATATTTGAAAGGCATTTACGCGGTTTACAGCCCAGTAAACTATGTAAATGCCTTAGATGGAGATATTCACTGGCACTTACACAGTTAGTGCCATTGAATATCCCCATCTAAGTCCCCTATATGCCCCAATGCTATCCGGTTAGCATCAGGGTGTGTTGGGGGCATTCCAGCCGGAGAGGAGATGGTGCAGCAGCGATACTGGATACTGCTAACTGGGCAGTATTGAATATCGCTACTGCATGGTTAGCTATGGCGGCTTCTGGCTTTGACGGCAATCACCACATATTCAATGCCATTGCTGAGGCACTGAATATCTGGTTTAGAGATCGGTGGGGAGGTTTCAAAGATCCGGACAGATGAATATCAAGCCCATAATTATTAAAACAGTATAGCCATGCTATGGCCTTCATTTCTATTACAATTTTATTATGGGGGGGGGGGCAGGGCAGGGGGGGAGGTCATTTATGAATGGTTATTGCATAAAATGGGCCCTATGGCAGATATAGTGTGATAACCATTTGCAAATGATCCCCTGAAGTGAGTGAGGATATTTTACTACGAGGCTGAGGTAATAAAATGCAACATTTTTTTACAAAGGGATTTTATGTGGTAATATGAACCAAAATGCCCTGAAGCATGCAGAAACGTTAACGTTTTGATGTTTTGGGGCTATGTTTACTAAAGTGTGCTAATGATTAGCACAGGGTTTACCATTCACATCATACTGCACTGACTGATAGCATAGGGCAGTGTGGTAAAAATCCCATGCTAACAGCTTAGTGTGGGATGGGGCAGTGGCTGGGTGTGTTAGGAGTGGAGTGTGGGCATTGATATGACGTTGTGGTTAGTAGAGGCATCCTTGCTGCATGCTAACTGCGATTGTAGCTGCTAATGTGCGTGCACTTATGTACCTCCTCCTCCTCCTCAGTGGGTGGTGATACATGCACCTGCATTAAGTCTGCTTTCTGGTAATTGCAGTGAGGTGCGTCTCCCAGACCCTTGACATCTTCCCATTGGGAAGGAGCTTTTCTTTCATTCTAGCCCTTATCAGATTCATTCAAGAATAGATTACACAGGTACACTAAAAAATTTTTTTTTTAAACTGCCTCTAATGTTTCGATTGATTTTAACGTACGTTGGTGCGCTGAATCCAAATCTGGTAACCAATTTGCTCCATCACGTACAGATTTTTTGCTACATTGGGTTAGCAGTTTGAGGTGAACGTTTCAGATTGAGTGCGATCGAGATAAAAGTTTCTTGGATGAATTCTTTATACTAATTGTTTAGTAGTTATTCAAATAAGAATAAAGAAAATTGTAACAAGACAGCACATAAGAATAGAGTAATGTCAACAAAACACACTGTGATGGTAGCAAAATTGTCTTCACTTAAAACAGCCACATACATGTGCACAAACATTGAGCATATAAGAGCGAGGTTAGACACAAAGCAAAGCAAAGAAATGTGCAAAAAATGTTGTACAGGTATGTATGTAAGAATAGAAAACGCAAACCGCACCATTGCAATACATGAAGACAAACACCCGATGGTGTGAAAATAAAATTCTAATAAATGAGATCCGACACTGTGGTAATAACTAGCAAATTTTTATTTCAAAGTTTAGTAAAAACACGATATTTGTCAACACAGTTTAGATTTTAAAGTCATTCTTGGGTCAATCAATCTCCTGGTGGGCCCGTTTCTTCTTCCCCCGAATGCTTCTCTTGGTGCGCTGCTTGGCGTATTTTTCATCTGGGGTTTCCCGCAGCAGCAACCAGCAGAAATCAGCCATCATAGTGGTGTTCCATCTTCCTTGGTACCTTCTCTCTGTGTCCTTGATGTCCTGGTGAAACCTTTCACCTTGTTCTTCACTGTACGCCCCCAAGTTTTCGGGAAAGTAGTTCACATGGGAGTGCAAGAAATGGATTTTCAGGCTCATGTTACAGCCTTGTTCTTTGAAGGCATTGAGCATCCTGGCAACAATATCCTTATAGTTCTCATCCCGCCTGTTCCCCAAGAATTTGAGAACAACATCCTTGAAGGAATCCCAGGCTTCTTTTTCCTTCTCAGACATCGTTTCAGCGAATGCTCCATCTGAAATGAGTTTCCTTATATCAGGGCCAACAAACACTCCTTCCTTTAGCTTTGCTTCAGAAAGTCGGGGGAACTTTGAGCAAAGGTACCGAAAGCACTCACCATCTTTTGGAAGGGACTTGATGAATTGCTTAATGAGACCCAACTTAATGTGGAGAGGTGGTAATAGAATTTTATCACGAGGTACCAAGCTCTCATGAAGAACATTTTTCTCACCGGGTCTCAAATACTCCCGAATTGGCCAGTCTTTTTTCCCCCAGTGTAGGTCGCGGGCCTGGCTATCCCACAAGCAAAGGAAGCAGGGATATTTGGTGAAACCGGATTGCTGCCCTAATAGCATGGATAGAATTTTAAAGTCTCCACAAATCATCCACTTATGCTCATCATAACGAATCTTCTGAAGAATCAGGGCCAAATTCTCGTATTTTTCTTGGAGAATAACAGAGTGAGCAATAGGAACTGAAGCGAATGTGTTGCCATTATGAAGAAGAACACCTTTTATGCTGTCTTTTGACGAATCAATGAACAGCCGCCATTCAGCAGGATCATACTTGAGTTTAAACTTTTCCATCACTCCGTATATATCGTTGCAAAATACCAAATCTTCCTCTTTGCTGAAATACTTCAAAAATTGTGTCTCGCGGTTGCAGTACCAATAAAAAGTTGTTCCTGGTGACAATAGATTTTTCTGTTTAAGCCGAGAACCTAGCAGTTGGGCAGCATCTTTTGGGAGTCCTAAATCCCGGACTAAATCATTCAATTCAGCTTGAGAGAAAAGTTCAGGTTTCGGATCTGGTTCAGTTTCAAACTCGGAAGTACTGGACTCATCGGGAAAAGCCATCTGATGAGTCTCATCATGATCAGAACCGTCCACACAAATATGATCCAAAGATTTTGGTGGTTCAGGCACAGGTACTTCGTTGCTATGAGGCATAGGCCTAATTGCTGAGGGAAGGTTGGGGTAACTTATTACGTTCTTATTTTTTAAGTTGTATCCCTTCACAATGCAAGAGCAAAAATAGCAGTCACTGCTGTGGTCTCTTTGTTCACGCCACATCATAGGTATTCCGAAACGAAATGCTTGTTTTTTACCTTTCATCCATAAGCGTAGATCTTCCTCACATGTCTTGCACACTTTGTGAGGAGCCCACGGTTTGTCTTGATCGCCTAACTTCAAACCGAAATAGGCAAAATATACTTTTTTAATAAATGCAGAAATGTTCCTCTGCCACTTTTTCACGGTATATTCACCACAAATAAAACAAAAACTGTCCGGAGAGTTGACGCAACCTCTGGCTCTGTGAGCCATCACAAATACACAGCACTGCAAACTACAACTGCAGTGAACCACTTCGGAATAAAGCTGGATTACGACTGAGCAAACAAAAGGTAATAATGAACTTGCAAGAAACTGAAATTTGACAGGAACGTTCATGTCGCAACCACCGTGTTTGAGCGAGCGAACGAGGCGAGGCGAACAGGAAAGAATATGCGCCAGCGCGAGTACTGGATTTAGCCCCCCGCCTCCCAATTGTCCTGTTAATGTATAAAATGAATACAAAACACTCTAAAATATCATGAGGGAGTGTTTCTAGTTAGTTAACCATTACAACCTCTATTTTGGGCCAAGAAAATAAACTGCAGTCGGCTAAAAAGAAATTATGTGAACATTCCTTATTTGGGTAAGAAATCTAATTTTGCAAGAAAACGTGACGTGATGGAACATTTTGGCTATTTTTCCTGGATTCAGCACCCCAAAATCTATAGGAATCAGTTGCAAAACTGGAGGCAGTTTTTTGGTAGTGTACCTGTGTTATTTTTTAAAATCAACATTTGTAATTCCTTGTATAACCCATACAGAAATTGGCCCGATTATAATCTTTGATCATGCCGCAGTGTTGATAACCATTGCCCTCACAGGAATTTCACAGCCGATACCGGCATGGAGATTCAACTCAACACTTTTGGGGGACTAAGCATTTCATGAATTAGTGAAGTTAAACTTATGTATGCTATTTCCACCATAATCATCCGGGGGAAACATCAATAATGAACAGGGGGGACAGCTTTAAAGCCATATTAAAGGGGAAGAATATAATTCAGTTAGGCGGTGTACAGAAAGAAAGGAGATGGTGAATACCAGATTTGGAGTCAGAGATTGCACAATCTCAGCAGGACAATGCTTTGCTGACCCTTCAGCAGTTGAAATAGAAGTATAAGGCTTTGTTAAGCCAGCACATAGGTACCTGTATGGCCAGTTTTAAGCAGTGCTTGATATTATGAGGGAGCAAAAAGAGTGGATATTTGCTAGCTTAATACCGTAGGACTAGGAAGAGCAGGGAGTGAGTTCAAGCGACATGAGTCAAACAAATTAACATTTTTACTATAGATCATTAAATACTTCGGTAATTTTATGATTTTTCTGTGCTATGCTCATCTGAGGTTTTACCCTAGCCAGAGCAAGATAAAATACAACATCCTATTTCAGAAGCTTAAAAGGAGCAGTTGGAAGGTGATATTATTAGCACAGAATCTAAGCAAGCTATTAAAGCAACATCACCTTAGGAAGTCCTCAGCCAAGATGGCTACAGAGTGGAACTTTATCCATCCTTCAGGGATGTCTTAGTTTCAAAACTTATACTTGCATACCAGAATTTTTTTTAGCTAAACAACTCGGCGGTTCATTCTTTCACAGAATCCAAGGAAATTGTGCTGCCAAAGACTGATAAAGATCCCACTTATTTTTAAATTAACATTTTAACAAATTACATGCATAATGCATATAAATAAAAGCATAATCTGCATTCATACAAGGTAGAAGAACAAATAACAGAAAAACTAAAGCAAATTACGCTCTAGTCCCCATCACGAGAAGGCAGTTCAGAAGTGAACAAATGCTAATTCAATACCTTAATACCTCACTATCAATACAGGACATTGGATCACAAATAGACATCCCCAAGTACCTAACTCAAACCCCAGATTTGTCACAAAGAAAATTTTACAAATGGGAAACATCTGTGAAAACAAAATTATCGGCATAAGTAACAACACACAAGGAAAAGGGAGGTAAAAGGTGGCACCGATAGTCATGGCTTTAGACCGTAGTTGTAAAAAGCTTTCCTATGCATCTGCATAGGCTTAGCAACATCGGGGAAAATGCTAATAGACTGGCCATAGAAGGGAAGACAATGGAGAGTGAGTAGCAGAAGGTTCAGTCTTTATTATAGTATACCCCAATGTGTTTTGGCATGTGCCTTCCTCAGGGGGTAAACCCTCATAAAAACATAAATAACATAAACATGAATAAGTGTTAGGACAATAATAACCATATCTATAAAAAGACAAAATACAAATGGCTTAAGAAACAAGCAATCAATAAATTAATAAAACTCATATGAAATAAACCATACATGAATAAAAAAAATAAATAAACAAAACTGACTAAAACCTTTAGAAAATGTAAGGGTAATAAAATAAAAACTATTTTAAATATGGAAATAAACCATTGAAAAAGAAGAATAGACGTTGAGAGCCAAAAAAAATGGATAGGAGCAGGAAACCATAGAGATCCGGACGTCCAGACCCGCTAAACACTGGGTTGCCGGTCCAGAAGACAGAGCTCCCCGCACATATAGTCAGGTTGTGTGGGGAGCTCTGTTCATGGGCAAAAGGGGGCAAGCCAGAGGTGGAGCAAGGGTGGACACCTGACCTCAGATGTACAGGGCTGATTCCAAGGTCGGCCCTGTATGTCCGGGGCGGCCATTTGCATGAGGGACTTATTCCACCTCAGAGGTGGAATAAGTCCCCCTGGATAGAGGAAGATTAAGAACATAAGATATGCCATACTGGGTCAGACCAAGGTCCATCAAGCCCAGTATCCTGTTTCCAACAGTGGCCAATCTAGGTCATACGTACCTAGCAGTTTCCCCAAAAGACACAGGTTCTACAATGCTTGTACTGGGTCAAACATTGATAGCCTTGATTCCTTCTTAATAATGGATTATGGACCTTTCTTCCAGGAACTTGTCCAAACCTTTTTTAAACCCAGCTACACTAACAGCCTTTACTACATCCTCCGGTAACAAATTCCAGAGTTTGATTACACGTTGAGTGAAAAAATATTTTCTTTTATTAGTCTTAAATAGTTTACCTTGTAGCTTCATTGCATGTCTCCTAGTCTTTCTATATTCTGATAACGTAAACAATCGATCTACATTTACCCGTTCCACTCCGTTCATTAATTTATAGACTTCAATCATATCTCCCCTCAGCCGTCTCTTTTCCAGGTTAAAAAGCCCTAACCTTTTTTGCCTTTCTTCATAGGAGTATCCTTCGATCCCCTTTACCATTTTGGTGGCTCTTCTCTGAACCTTTTCTAATAATGCTATATCCTTTTTAAGATACGGCGACCAGAATTGCACACAATATTCAAGGTGCGGTCTCACCATGGAACGATATAGAGGCATTATAATATCTTTTGTTTATTTTCCATTCCTTTTCTTATGATACCTAGCATTCTATTTGCTCTCTTGGCCGCCGCTGCACACTGGGTCAAGGGTTTTAACATGTTATCCACAATGACGCCTAAATCTTTTTCCTGGGTGGTGGTTCCTAATGTGGAACCTTGCATCGTGTAACTATAGTTTGGGTTGTTCTTCCCTAGGTGCATAACTTTGCACTTGTCCACATTAAATTTCATCTGCCACTTTGATGCCCAGTCTTCCAATTTGTCAAGATCCTCTTGCAATTTTCCACAATCTTCTTGGGTTTAACAACTTTAAATAGTTTTATGTCATCTGCAAATTTGATAACCTCATTCGTTATTCCACTTTCCAGGTCATTTATGAATATGTCAAAAAGCAGCGGACCCAGCACAGATCCCTGGGGTACACGACTATTCACCTCTCTCCATTGGGAAAATTGGCCATTTAGCCCAACCCTCTGCTTTCTATCTTTTAACCAGTTCCTGATCCACAGTAGTACACTGCCTCCTATCCCATGACTCTTTAGTTTTGCCAAAAGTCTCTGATGAGGGACCTTGTCAAAGGCTTTCTGAAAGTCCAGATACACTATATCAACTGACTCACCTTTGTCCACCTGTTTATTCACACTTTCAAAAAAACATAACAGATTAGTAAGACAAGATCTTCCTTGTCTAAAGCCATGTTGGCTGTCTCCCATTAGGCCATGACTATTTACATGCTGAGTAATTTTATTCTTTATGATGGTTTCTACCATTTTTCCCAGTACTGACGTGAGGCTCACCGGTCTGTAGTTTCCCGGATCACCCCTGGAGCCCTTTTTAAAAATTGGTGTTACATTGGCGATCCTCCAATCTTCAGGTATTAGAGATGATTTTAATGATAGTTCACAGATTACTAATAGCAGGTCTGCAATCTCATATTTCAGTTCTTTCAACACCCTTGGATTTATATCATCCGGCCCAGGTGATTTGCTACTCTTCAGTTTATCTAATAGTTGTAATACATCTTCCCGATGCATTGATATTTCCTTCAATTCTTCCACACCTTTAAATACCACTTCAGTCATGGGTAACATCCCTGTATCTTCCTCAGTAAAGACCGAAGCAAAGAATTCATTCAGTCTCTCCGCTATCGCCTTGTCGTCTCTTAGTGCCACTTTAACTCCTCTATCATCTAATGGACCAACTGACTCTCTCACAGGTTTTTTGCTATGAATTTACTTGAAATATCTTTATTTCGCGTTTTTGCTTCCGCAGCAAGCTTCTTCTCAAATTCTCCCTTTGCCTGCTTTATCAATGCCTTGCATTTGACTTGCCAGTGCTTGTGCTGTTTCCAGGTTTCGTCGTTTGGCTCTTTTTTCCATTTCCTTAAAGATGCTTTTTTGGCAACAACAGCCTCTCTGACCTCACCTTTAAACCATGCTGGCAGTTTTTTGGACTTCCTTCCACTTGTCTTAAAGTGTGGAATACAGCTGGTTTGGGCTTCCAAGATAGTATTTTTCAACAACACCCAAGCTTGATGTAAGTCTTTAACCTTTGCAACTACTCCTTTTAGTTTTTTCTTAACTATTTTCCTCATTTTATCATAGTCTCCCTTTCAAAAGTTAAAAGGTAGTACTGTGTATCTCCTTACTATCCCTCCTCCACTAATTAAATCAAAGGCGATCATGCTATGATCACTATTGCCAAGTGGCCCCAACATCCTTATCTCTTGCACTAGATCTGGTATTCCACTAAGGACTAGGTCTAATATGGCTTCCCCTCTGGTCGGTTCATGAATCAGCTGCTCCAGGAAGCAGTCATTTATGTCATCTAGGAACTTTATCTCCCTAGCATGTCCTGCCGTGACACTGACCCAGTCGATACCGGGGTAATTGAAATCACCCATTATTATTACTGCGCTGTAACGTTTGTTAGCTTCCTTGATTTCTTTGAGCATTTCATCATCCATTTGTTCATTCTGGCCAGGCGGTCGATAGTACACCCCCACTGCCATTGCCTTCCCCTTTTTACATGGAATTTCAATCCATAGAGATTCTACAGCAAATTTTGTTTCCTGCAAAATTTTAATCCTTTCTGACTCAATGCCCTCTCTAACATAGAGCGCAACCCCACCACCAATTTGATCAGCTCTATCATTATGATATAGTTTGTACCCAGGTATCACAGTGTCCCACTGGTTGTCCTCCTTCCACCATGTCTCTGATATTCCAATCATATCTAACCTCTCATTTAGTGCTATATATTCTAACTCTCCCATCTTATTTTTTAGACTTCTAGCATTTGCATACAAGCATTTTAGAGACTGTATTTTATTCATATTAATTTGGCTATTGGTAGACATGGGTAATTTGGGATCTTTAAGTTCTGTCTGCTCCATACTCGAGGGCATTTGGGCTACTTTACTCTTTTTTAGAGCCTCTCTGCTTTTAGTAGTATCCTTCAAGAATACATTCTTCCGAACCATCCACTCTTGGGCTACTGTTGGCTTTCCCCTGTTATCTAGTTTAAAAGCTGTTCTATCTCCTTTTTAAAGGTTAATGCCAGCAGCCTGGTTCCATCCCGGTTAAGGTGAAGCCCATCCCTTCGGACGAGCCCCTCCTTTCCCCAGAATGTTCCCCAGTTCTTAACAAATCCAAAACCCTCATCTCTGCACCATTGTCTCATCCATGCATTGAGACTCCGGAGCACTGCCTGCCTTTTGGGTCCTGCACGTGGAACGGGAAGCATTTTGGAGAACGCTATTCTGGAAGTTCTGGATTTCAACTTCCTACCTAAAAGCCTAAATTTAGCCTCCAGAACCTCCCTACCACATTTTCCTATGTCATTGGTACCGACATTTACCAAGACAGCAGACTCCTCCCCAGCACTATCTAAGACCTTATCTAGGTGGCGCGTGAGGTCCACTACCGTTGCACCAGGCAGGCATGTTACCAGGTGATCCTCATGTCCACCAGCCACCCAGCTATCTAAATGTCTAATGATCGAATCACCAACTATAACGGCTGTCCTAACCCTTCCCTCATGGGCACATGGCCCTAGAGAAACTTCCTCGGTGCGAGAGGGTTTTACATCACCTGGAGGACAGGTCCTAGTTACAGGATCAATTCCTGCCACACCAGAGTGATGCTCTCCTGTCACGTGACTTCTCTCCTCCATGGCAACAGGGATGCTGCCATACTGGAGGTGGGACTTCAGGACTATATTCTTGTAGGTCTCGTCCATGTACCTCTCTGTCTTTCTTATGTTTTCCAAGTCTGCTACTCTAGCCTCCAGAAAACGGACTCATTCCCTGAGAGCAAAGAGCTCCTTGCACCTAGTGCACACGTAAGACCTCTCACCAACTGCGAGAAAATCATACATGTGACACTCAATGCAAAAGACTGGAAAGCCCCCATCTCGCTGCTGGACTACTATCTGCATCTTAGTTTTACGTTTTTGTTTAGATCTTTAAGTTCTTAACTTACTAAGGGTTGCTATGGATATTTATACTAATAAAACTGTACCTAATACGTTTAATATACCTTGTTCACCTGAAGCATAATTAATCTCAGATCCTTAGTGTATGACTGATTTGGTAATGAGCTTCACCTGAGAGCACCTCCTGTCTTTTAAGAAGACCCGGGCCGCAAAGCAAAGTGAGGAGGTGCAGGAGGTACCCCTCAGCATGACCCTGGCCACGGCAAACCCTATCAGGGTTCAGGCTGCAGGGTCTGCCATGGATCGCAGCTCCTGCATGGAGCCACGGTGCCATGGCAACATGACCCCATGGCTCTGCGGCTCCATGCAGGAGCCTGGTTGGGCTAGCAGGGTAAATTTTGGGGTGTCTGAATCAGGGCATGTCCTGGATGCTACGACCATATGCCATGATTCTGCTTCCACGGGGCCCTCTAGCCCCCACGGGAGCAGAATCGGGTGCATCTTCAGGCCATCCAGATGTCTGGACACTCAGATGGTCTGGGCATGCACATCACTGAATTGGCCTCAGAGTGAATGTGGCCATTTTAAACATTAGAGCCACCATTCATTGATTGATTTAAGTCATGTGAGTACTGACAATTGAGCACACTTGCATCTAATTTTACTGCAGTGGGAATGTGGTTCTTCTATTCAAACTGATTTGAATTGGTTATAAGGATGTCAATAATCATGTCCCTGGCAATGTCCTAGATTTTATACTTTTTTCTATTTCTTTTTTTAAATTGTTCTTGTTTTATTTGATTCTTTTATGTGTTAAACATGTGTGCTTATATAGTCCAAAGCCATTTCACTAGCCACTTTTTTATCAGGAGACATTGGACATTAAGAGGTTGAACTTGCAAGGGTGCCAATAATGTTGACCACAACTATAACCCTATTGAGAACAGCACCCACTGGGCAAACTCCTTTTAGCAGTATACATTTCTGCCACTACCAGCTCACAACTTCATTTCTTCAGCCATGCTGGCACATGTTTTTATAGATAGACAGCTTGTACCAGTAAGTCTGGCTGCATGTCTGGATCCATACCAATCCATGCTACATGCCCACTTCTGTGAGACAGCTTTTGGAACCTCACCCGCCATATCCCCAGTTTATTACCCATGTTTGCTATAACCATTTCCCCCTGATTCCTAGATAGTGTTATTGGACTGTCTTTGATAGATTAAGGGGCCATTTGAGCATTGACTGTCTCTCATGTACATGTACAACACAGCATATACACTATAGTGCTATGAATTTGAAAGGTGGTAGTTGTGGTAGTATTATTGATCGCCATCCCCTTCCCAGGGCTGCTATTACTGCTAGCCCCTCTGTATATATCCTGCTACTCAGGTTCTTTGTTCCCATTACCCTACAGTCAAACACATAGTCCACATTCCCCTCCCTGGATTATACCCTCCATATGATGTATATATTGCCATGACAGTACTGCTGTGTTTGCTCACTTCCCTCCCCCCCCCCACCAAATACAGTAAACTCCAGCTCATTTCACAGCCCTCACATTGAAGAATGCTAATTGCATGTTGATAAGTTCTGCAGTGGCACAAAACAATGGCAATGCAAATTCTGTGCCCTTATGTTCACCTCTTGGCATCTATAGGGGAGGGCAACTGAAAACCTTTGTGGCATGCTATGCTAGAGATTTCCAGATGAACTGATATGATTTTATTTATTTATTTATTTATTTATTACAGGCTCTTATATACCGCTCTATTCAGAATCAGCGCGGTTCACAATATAACAACATACCATAACAACAAACTGTTAGGTTTTACAGAGAACAAGGTCAGAGAACTTGGATAAAACATGGGACGTCATTACTGCAACTATTTACAAGAGTATTTACAAGTATACATAACAGGATTTGTTCTTAGTTTGGGTAGTGATTAAGATTGGTTAGTTGGTCAAGTAATATTGGGGGAAGAGGTGGGATTTGAGTGCCTTTCTGAAAAGGGATAGATCAGTGATAGCACGAATCTCTGGGGGTAGAGCGTTCCAGTACTTAGGGGCATAGAATCTGAAAGCCCTGTTAGATGTCACTGATAGGCATTTTGTCGCTGCTTTAGGGATGATATGCATGGGTATACATCTGATGAGGTCATAAGGCTTATGGCTCAGCAAGCACAGATGAACCATCATGGGCCTGCCAATGTGTGTTAGAGCTTCTGTCCTTCGGTTGTTGAGGGCCTATGATGCAGGCCACATATACTCAGTTCCCAGGTTGTGCCCCTAAGCAATCAAGTGATGCTAGCAGGTGCCATCACACAAGATCACCATGCTGTGCATGCCTTTGCAAAGAAGAACTTGACATGCTATATGTCTCAAAGCCAGTGTAACATACATTGGTGCATATAGCTATGTGCCCATAAGGATGTGTATAAGAGGTTGCACCTGCGCAGAGGATTTATTTACCATTTGAGCATATATCGGAAATATGCTTAGATTCATAACCCTCTGTAAGCACAACAGGGTCCTTCATGCAGACATCCAGAAACGGACAGGGTGTGTTGGCTATGTGATGGCTATTGGCTTGCATGACACAACATCATACCATGCACATATCATGAACTCCTTGACCACTGTCCATGGGGATGGCTGGTGCATGTGCGGCATAAGGAGTGGATGGAGAGTGCAACATGAAGGGCACGTGTCAGCTGATTGGTACACAAATGTACAGAAATGCACATCTGAAAATGTCAGCTATCTGGTTGGCACCTACCTATATGCAGCACATATCATAGCAGGTTCTGTGGCAGTAGTGCACACTAAAGTTGTGGAGTTACTCCTGGCATATGTGCATGTAGAGGGTGTACCAAGCTGTAATGTTCAATCCTTTCAGTATAGTCACCAACCTGACATCATGGTTCTGTATATGTACCCGTTGATTATTTCATGCCAACATGGATCCTGGATGCCTCTATTCCATCAATACATTCTGTGTGACATCTATGTTGCAGGGAAAGGCCTTATAGACAGAGCCTATTCAGGGTTGTTCATTGCCCTGGGGAAGACCTCAGCTTTGTACGCCCTTGCTATTATGTTCCCAACCCCATGTCTTCTTGACCTATGCAATAAATGTCATACTGATGAACCAATAGTTTTAAATGTTAACTTTGTTTTCTGCTAATATACATTTTCAGGAGAAGTCAAAGAACCACGCACAGGAATTAATGGCCTAATTGCATTTTGCCCCTTATTTCTGTAAATTGCAGGATGCACTTCTGGATCTGAGTCAGTGTGGATGTCATGACCCCCTTTCTTGCCTATTGGAAATTCAGACTTTTTCTGCCACAATAAGGTTCTGGTCAATAACCCCATTTGTGTTAGGGGTACATAGGCCCAATATACAGATATCTTCTGCAGATGCTTGATGACTACCATACAGATCACCTGTGCAAGCCTTCTACATTGGCTATAGCCTTCACATTCTCAATCAGTATACTACTTCCAAAATATCTGCATGTCCCATGGGACACACACTCTATGGTAGTTGATAATGGACTGGCCTACACGTGGGCACATACCTTCTGGCTTGCTGACAACACAGCCTGGCAATACTGGGGACAAATTATAGATGCTGAGCCCTGTCATTCATCTGACAGGCACTCCTCAATGCTGCATAGCCTACTTCCAAGGAGATGAGAACACTGTATCAGGATGAGAAGCAAGGGGTTGAGCAATTCATTGTGCCAAGATAGATAGTCTACCAGATTTTGCCGATCCCACAAAGATACACCAACTAATCCCATATAGTGCATAGTCTGCAACCATGTAATCCATGACCTGCATCACTATTGTTTATCATGTTGGGTGTTCAGTGAGATTGAGACAGCTAGATAGTGAAGAAGGCATCAAGAGATGGGTGCCTGCAAACCCAGATGCCTGCAGATAGCATACTGTGGTGAACAGCGCCCTCCTGAGGCTATGGAGACGGATGAAAATCCTGAGGTTCAGCAGGATTTATGCCAATTTGATGAAGCTAGAAAGAAAGAGAGACTCTATTCCACGGAGCTGAGCATGGAGACCAGCCCAGGGGAGGAGTCCTGCAGTCCTTATTGGGCACACCCTGTCCTTGGAAGGGGCGTGTCCAGGAGAGAACGTGGTTTTAAACCAGAGTATGGCTTTGCTAGTCAGAAGCTGGAGAATCAGAAGCAGAATAAGCTGCAGAGGAAGAAGCAGCTGGAGCATGAGAAGGAGAGACGGATAGAGAAGAAGAATGAGAATGATTGGAAGTCCAGAAGACAGTATGGTGATACTTGGGAACCTGGCACTAGAAGGAGACCTGCAAAGATCTATTCAGAGGCAGTGAGTAGAAGTCCCAAGGAAAGTGGATCTAGCCCTGGAATAGACAACCGCTGGAAGGCACAGCCCTGGGAGAGGAAGCCTTCAAGGCAGGCACGAGAGAGAAAACAATCATTCTGGGAATTACCGTTTGGGCCAGAGAGCCACGGACATTCTCACAGCTGGAGAACATTGGAGCCATCTGAAGGAAGAGGGGCTTGGCAACAAATAAGTGAGTTGCCAGAGAGTTTCCAGACTGAAAGTAAAGCTAACTCTCCTGTTCTTGAAACATTAGCAAAAGAGCCTAAGAGTTACTCTGACACAATTAACCTAAGAGAGGAGAAGAGAAACAGCCTTAAGCCAGAGGGAAGTTTTATAGCTGATAGCAACTCCCTATCTCACAAACAACAGGCTGAATTGCTCCTACAGGGTTTTAAAGAGTTTTTAGAGCTACAAGTTAAAGACAGCCAGTGTTACAAGAAGCCAATAATTCCATACAGCTTGAAGAATTAGCACAAGATAGTTCAGACTTACCTGATTGTGAGAGCATGGACTGTACTGTCTGTTGTGTGGAGATGCCAAGCTGAAGGAAACTGGTTTTTCCGTATATGAATTGAATACTACGGAGCTGTTGTGCTGCCTGGCTGGGAAAGCTCTAATTACATGCACCTGTAATCCCCAGCACTGTGAAGGTAACAGTGGCTGAAAGAGGCTGCAGTTAAAGTGAGTGACCTCTTGGGGCAAAGTTGAGTAACTTGCTTAGAAGTGAAAAGCAGCAGTTCTACTTTAAGTTGACTTTATCCTGAGTTTGTTCTGTTTGCATTTGAAGCACCAATTTTGTTCACATTTATTTGTCATGCGATGGAAAAATATCCTTTACTATAATAAATATACTTGCTATTAAGAAACCCCACAACTACAACTCTTTATTTCGGAGCGAAAGGAGCAGGAAACTACAATACCCAGCATTCCAGGGATACAGGTTACTCTCCTTCCTCACAAAGCATTAGACCCCGCTCCTGTCTTTAGCCCCAAGGCCAGGCAGGAGCGCCGCAAGTGGCTACGTTGGCAGGATTTTCACGCATGCGCAAGGTGCCGCGCAGAAGAAAACTACAGAAAAGCAACTGCCAAGAAAGACCCCGATTGCAGAGCATCCTGAAGGGAAGGAAAGAGTCCCAGCATCGGAGTGCTAGCTGCAACGTGATTGTGAAAGCATGAGGCAACACCTGAGCCAGGTAATAAGTGTCCACCTGGGAAAGGATAAGGATGCAGGGCTAAGGGTGTTGGAAAAAAAAAAAAAAGAAAAAGTTTTTTTTTAAAAGTGTGAGGAACCACACTTGGTTTTTTTTTTCTGTCTGTTTGTATTCACAGGAACTGAAGATGTCTCTGGATCCAGCAGAGGTGTTTAAATGGATGGCCACTCAACTGGAGAGACAGAGAGACTTGAGTTTGGAGTTCCAGCAAAAGAGTGCTGCTGCCCTGCCCTGCCCTGCAGGCTCAGCAGCAACCCCTACTGGACATGCTGCAAGCGTGGGTAGCTGAGCAGAAGACGCCATTTGCATTTGAAGCACCAATTTTGTTCACATTTATTTGTCATGCGATGGAAAAATATCCTTTACTATAATAAATATACTTGCTATTAAGAAACCCCACAACTACAACTCTTTATTTCGGAGCGAAAGGAGCAGGAAACTACAATACCCAGCATTCCAGGGATACAGGTTACTCTCCTTCCTCACGAAGCATTAGACCCCGCTCCTGTCTTTAGCCCCAAGGCCGGGCAGGAGCGCCGCAATACACAAAAACTGCAACCCTTAAATCTACTAGGGGGTGTCAGAGAAATGAGGGCATGCCCTGGATTATGTCTAATAGCAGTTCACACAGCAGGTTGTAGTGATGTACTATTGCTGCTGATATGTGGTGGTGAAAGCATGGGTATGCTGAGAGTGAACTGCAGGGTCACCTTTCCTCATCCCATGTGTGAGTGACATGGAGGTCTGTGTCTGCCGGTATGGACTCTCATGTACATTCTCTTCTGACTTCTCACATGTACTGAATGCAGAATGATGATCAAAGGGTGGGTGTAGGTTGCTGAGTTTTCATTTTATGTGGCCTACATACCATATGATCTGGTGCCCTTGTCACCCTTCACTCATTCACATTGTTCACCTAATTAAATTTTCTCTTTGAAAGCAAAATGTGAATAAGTGTAATTAATGTAATATATTCCATTGCCGATGATTTACTATTGATAGCCAGTTATTTCATTGTATTATTGAGTTGCAATTTAATAGTTAAATGTTTACTTTTATAATTTTGTTCTATGTAAATACTCTTGTTCTCTATTTACTGTTCTTTGTACTAAAACATGTTCTATGTAAAATAGTTCAAAACCTGTTCTATGTAAAATAGTTTCTAAACCCGTTCTATGTAAAAAAATAATAGCATGCTATTATTAAACTTTGTTTACTTGTAAACCGCCACTGATCGCTGGAAGTGGCGGTATAGAAGAGATGTATAAATAAATAAAAATAAATAAATATAGTGAGACTGCATAGTGGTTAGATCAATGGACTATAAACTACTGTAGGAACCCAACAATAAAATTCCACTTCTGCATTTGATCTTGCACAAATCATATTGTCTCTTTTCACATCAGGTATTCACTTAGAATGGGCTAAGGGCCTATTATAGCTGAGGAAAAATGCATGTTTTTTGAGATAAAATTTGAAAGACAGTCTGGAAATAGAGGACTTCATTTTTTTATCATGCCTCTTTCATTTTTTCTCTTTTTTTCATAAATGTTATAAATCCTTTTTATTTGTTTCTAAAACAGAGAAGGATAAATTATACAGTGGAACGGAAACTGTCTATTAGAAACTGATTGTGATATATTTTTATAACAGTGTGGGAATGCTTTTTGTCATACAATTGTGTGCTCATAGGAAAAGGCAATGCAAAGAAAACTTTTTTTCATATCCATTAAGATATCAATAATACTTTTTAAGGAGAACCTATATAGCAAAAATTGCTTGTTAGAATAATGGATAGTTCTTCAGCAGTTCATAGATCTATATGTCATTAACTGATTGTGCAATGTTAAAATCAATGTTTTCGCTTCTTTAAAAACACCATGAACTCAAGAGATAAATATTTCACTATTTTGCTTTGAAGTTGAATTGTCTAAGAACAAGTAATTGGAGCTGTCACTACTAGAAAAGTATTCATCCTCTTTATACCATGTTTGTTATACTGTATGTCATTCTCAAGATACTGGCAACCTACAGTACTTTTATCAAGGGGTTTCTCTTATTGTATCCCTGCAACAATACCTTTGATGAGTAAAATTCCAAATAAGCAAGTAAAGATTGTACAGGTCGATATTCGAAAGCATTTTTGCAATTGGCAGCAGCAGTGATCACATAAACTGTTGCTTGAAAAGAAAGCGGGGCCTGCAGTGGCTTGAAAGACTTTAGCATAAGTCAATCTCATTGGCATTGAAGCAATGTTATTTATCTGGTTATTTATCGTTTAGTTTCTACTATATCTTTTTGTGTGACGTTGATTGAGCAAGTTGTTTGACGTCAACTTCAGAAATTTCTGGATGATCATCTTAGTTTCCATTTGTATTAGCAGGGATTTTGCCCACTAGATAGCCTGAAACTCTGTTGTCCATTATGGATATTTGGTTGAAAGGAATTGAAAATGAGGGGAGTGCTTATGTTTTATTTTTGGATGTTACAGTGGCTTTTGACATGGTTGTACATTCCATATTGCTAGAGAGATTAAGGGAGCTGGGCTAGAAAGAACTGTGGGATGCTGCAGGGATCAGCTGTCTCTACGATTCTTTTCAACATCTATTTATCACCTTTGTATAAGCTGCTTCAAAGCCTGCATTTGGAGTTTCGGTTTTGTGCAGATGTTATTTCATTTATTATTCCTTTTAAGGTGGGTATGGATGTTTTAGGTGTGTATTGGGCTAATATTGATGTTGTTTTGCCTGGCTGGCTGAGAAAGGTCCAGCAGTTAATTTTCAGAAAAATGAGGCATTGGTCTTCTGTGGAAATAAGAATTTTGTACCTCCATTTGATATCAACATCAAAGAAATTACTGTCCCTGTTTGATAAATAATGAATTAATTGGGTATTGTTTTGGATGTGGAGCTCAGAAGTAAATATGAAATTTATTAAGACTATTTTTTTAGAACTTCAGTTATTGTGGAGAATAAAGCTTTACTTGGTAGCTTCTTATTTTCTGGCAATAGTGCAAGCACTGGTAAGCATGGCTTTGGATTATTGTAGCTTGTTGTGTGGGGGCCTTTCGGAAGGTGCACTGCATCCCTATAATTAGCACAGAATGCAGTGTCCTCCAATTCTTTTAGGCCTACATTGACTTGTGGTAAAATCTCAAGTTCGCTTTAGATTGTTATTTCATAATTAAAGCGCTACGTTCTGAGCCATCCATTGGATTTGGAAAATTATTGCATTAGCATAACTCTCTTCTCCCAGTTTGATTAAGTCAGTAACAATGACTGGGGTGTCACTCTATGAAGGTCACATATGAGATGGGCACGCAGTCATGAGTTTTTTCTGTATCCAGGGTACGAGATTGGATTGATCTCCTTGTGTATTTGTGGTAGATGTAATGGAGTTCTGGAACAAATTGAAGGCTCATTGTTTCCATTGGCTTTTAATATTAATGAGAACTTTTGAATTTTAATTGTTATTAATTAAGTTTAATTTCTTTTATGTAGACAATTTGTTTACTGAATTTTCTTTATCTTTTTAGTATTTGTGCTGTTACCTGTTTAAATTTTTGATAGGTGGGCTATAAATGTTTAAATGAAATGAAATAAATGCTTAAAAAAATTGTCAATGCTTATACATATCCAGGTTAGTTTTCAAAAGATACTTCATGTTTGCCACAGCACTGCATATATAAGTGCCTTTTCAGAAAAAAAAACAATTTGCTGACATTAAACAGCACAAATAGGGGTCTATTCAGAGACAGACATGCCGGTCAGAAGTAAACGCACAGCACACGTCCCCAACAAAGACGGGATTCTGTGGGCAAATGCAATGACGTGCAGCATGTACAGAATATGGGGCTAGCTGTCTACACCGTTAAAAGTGTGGTGCACACCAAACATAGCGCAGTGTCCATGTGCAACTCGCATGTTCAAGTCCGGACTATGCCGCATGCAAATCCAAACACATGCCCACCTGCACTGTCTCCCACGTGTGACAGGAAACAGGATGCAGTGAGTACCCCTCCCTATCCATCGCAAGACCCCATACAACACCTCAGAAAATGGCAACTCGCCAGGTCAACTTTTCAGAGTCAGAGACCCGCCTTCTCTGCAGGCTGGTGATAGAGAATGAGCATGCCCTGATCCCTATGGCATACAGACGGCCAGTCCTAGCAGTAGCATGCAGGGGCTGGGAGCTAATCAGTAAGTAGGAGAAAGCAGGAAAGGAAGGAGGCAGGAGAAATGCATGTGGTGGGACAACAACATTTGCAAAGAGCCAGGAAGTAGCTGAAAAGTAATAGGGCAAAAGGAGTAGGGTAGCTGGACCCACCACACCACCAAATGACTGTAAACACATAAAACTGACCACGCACAGGAAACAAGCAAATAGAAACACAATAGCCAAGAAAAAGGCATGGTGGTAATGCATGCAGAAAGGATTAAAGGGAAAGCACATATGGAAAGGCAACATGAACACACTGAAACAAACCTACTGTCAAAACACAGCACAGTAGAAACATACAAACATGATGGCAATAAAAGAACACGTAGCCAAACTAGGCTGCCCTCCAATAACAACCACCACAATAGTCCCCTGAGAGAACCCTGTGTCTGCCCCATCCCGGTGTCCGAAACTATCCACAGCACCAACACCTCCAATGGGAAACTATCCCATGCAGCCACCACTGTGTCTGCAAAGAAAGCCCTGCATATGACACCTGAGTCTATCCCCTTCCACCCCCATCCAATGACAGCATGCAGCAGAGCATGCTGACAATCAAAGGAGGCCACAACCTGTGCATACATGCCATGGAGGTATACAAGTGTTACAATCATAGCACTGCCAACCTGCTGTCCTGCCAATGTATACCCCAAAAAAACCATAGGTCAGTCTACAGATGTCCAAAATCCAGACCACCAACCATATTTGTAGCCATCCTCTGTATATCTCCAACCTGTGATCAACCGTCTGAAGGGGCGGGCACCAGAATTGCATAGAAAACCACAAATGAAGAAGCAGCAAAGAACCACAGTGGCCTGCAAGAGTATTCATCCCCTTGGTGTCCATTCCGTTATGTCACCTGATGTACAACCTGGAATGAAGATGGGGGTCAGTCGGATGTTAGGTAAGGGACCTGAGAGGACAGCCAAAAATGGTGATGTGAAAGGACAACACAATACCCTGTATACACAAAGAAACAAGTAAAACCAGAAAAGGTGTGAGTGCATATGTTTCCAACACTCTGTCCATGAAACCCCCAAAGAAGATCAGGTCCAACCAAAGAACCACAGATGACACATAATGAGGGCAGCAGGGTCCACCTGTGAGCAAGCAGTGTCACATGATCTGCCACATGATGATTGTAGCAATATACCAGTAATAAAAGGTCCAGACACCGCAACACCTCTGCAAAAGAAACAGGACGACCTTGGAGCACTCCAAACAGGTTAGAGACAGAGTTGTGAAGACATGAAGACCAGGGCTGCGGCATAAATCAATATCCAAAAGACTGAAGATGCATTGAAGCACCATGTACCCCACGAAAACAATATATAAAGGGCATGTCACCATGACAAACTCGACAATATAAGACCGCCCACTGAAACTTGCAGACTAGGCAAAGGTGCATAAAGCAGAGATACTACAAGGACACCAAGGAGAACACTGAAGGGGCTGCAATGATCCACAGTGGAGAAGGGAGCATCTGTCCACAAGTTGCAATGCGACAAAACAGGAGAAACACAGAGGGGATGACCACCTTTGCAATGCACTGTACACAGAGGCACTATCACCACCTGTCCTCTGTTGTCCATACCTCACTCAATGCACCCAGGCATCCCAGTACCATCTGCTGTTCCCTGGCCCACTGACCAACCCTGGTAAGAGCAGCAGACACAATCACAGCCAGGTCCCACCCCTAAAATGTGTACAGAGGTACCACAGCACACACACAATTGTGCCTCCCCTCCTAGATTGCCACAGCCCAAATGAATGCTTCACAACTGTAGAACAGGACATGTTAGCAGCCAGGTCTGAAACCAACATGCAAGGTCCACAATGTGCACCACAGAGCAGGCAGCAAATGCAGCAGGGCACCTGAGGAATGTTGCCGGCAGCACTGTCCCTGTGACCTCCTCAGCCATGGCCTGACCAGTCAGCAATGCAGGAACACAGGACAGAGGATGCCTGTGGAACTAGGGCAAGCCCCCAAGTAGGGTGAGGTAGCACTGGAGATGAGGCAGCATGAGGTGACAGGGTCCAGTGTACACGGGTGGTGGTATGGCAGGCAGGCAGCTGAAGAAACAGACCTACGGAGAGAAAGAAATGTTCATATGTAAGTACCACTCTCCTGCCTCCTCAGATGTTTCCACATCCTGTGTGAGACGGAGGCCTACCGGGTGCATTTTCAGGCCATACACAGCAGCTGTAGTGGGAGAAAGCTGAGTGTGAAGGAATGGGGCCATGACATGCAACATGACACAGGTCTAGAGTGGCTGGGCATCACAGGAGCAACAGCAGACAAAGCATGGGCAGTAGCTGGATAACAGGGACATGGCAGCTGGACACCTCTACCCACTGTAACTAACACCCACCTCTCTGCATCCCTTATACAGCCATCCCGGTCGAGGACTCACTATCCCCCCCCCCCATGGCAGAGGAGAATGACAAAGAAGACGATGAGGAGGAGGAGGCAGAGGATGAGGAGGCAGAGGAGGGGGATGAGCAGCAGCCAGCAACAGACAGCCCCCACATCCTCGCCACTGTAGACACCGACAGCCCAGCAACAGCCAGCCCCATAGTGCTATCCAGCACCTCCTCATCAGGGGAGAGTGGGGAAAAGGTGTACACCCTCACCCTCATGAAGGTGCCCCACTCCCCTGAGGGGGAGGGACAGGATGGTACCATGGGGTCTGGGTAGGGCACTCCACAGTGAGAGGCCATGGCCAGAGAAGGAGGCACAACAGGGGCCGAGGATGGGGAGGCAGGGTACACATGGGGGAGTGACCCTGAGGAGCAGGGGGAGGTGGATAAGGAGTCCCTGGAGGAGGAGGAGATCAGGGACATGCTACCCAGGGACACCCAGTCAGTGGAGGAGGGGTGAAAATGGAGGAGGGATGGGAGGGGGAGGCAGTGTTGAAAGCAGGCAGGGGGTAAAGGGCTGGGACATGAGGGGGCAGGAGGCCAAGGGAGGGGATGGGAGTGGGCAGGGGGTGGAGAACGGGGATGTGAGGGGGTAGGCGGTAGAGGAGAGGATGTGAGGGGGCAGGGTGCAGAAGGAGGGGACAGAAGGAGACAGGAGGGGGCAGGAGGCAGAGGGAGGGGATGGGGTGGAGGGTGGGGACAGGAGGGGACGGGGGCAGAGGGAGCAAATGAGGGGAACATGGGGTGGGTACTTGGGACCTACGTGGTGACAGTGATCTGGAGCCAGATGAGCCACTGTGCACTTCGGCAGTTGCTGAGGAGGCACAGGTTGGCACACCACAGCATGGCATGGGTATTATGGGTGCTGTGGAGCAGACTCCTGCAGCAGCAGGTCCCCTGGAATGCATAGCGGAGCATCTTCAGGGCATCAGGGGTGTCCTCCAGGCCCTCACTCAGGCAGTGCAGTGACTCACAGAGGCACTGCTGTCCCCACCTGGGCCAATAGGATGAGGGACCGGAACTAGGTGGTCATTATTGGGGGGGTTACTGGGTTCAGCACATGGCCATTTGTGTCTCTATATGCCACTGTGCCATAAATAAAACCCAAGAAACATTGAACACTGTGTTTGTGTGTATATCCACATAAGGGGGCAACTGGAGGCCTGAATGGCAGGGATGGATGCCACATAGGGACATCCATCTCCACCATTCAGCCCCCACTGCCAACCCTGACTAACCTCCCAGTACATACAAGGTGTCATACAGGGAGGCTAGCCAGGGGTGCGACAGTGGCAGAGCTAGGTCAAGCTGTGGGCAGTCTGTTGCCCTGGATATAGAGGGCTGATATGGATGTCGGCCCTGTACATCTGGGGCCAGCTGGCTGTACAGGGAACCTATTCTACCTCTGAGGTGGAATATGTCCCCAGAGACGGCAGGGGACAGGAGCACAGGCAGCCATAAAGGCAGGTGGGGTGCAGGTGCCTCCCTACAGACCAATTCTGGACCTGTGAGGCCAGAGAGGGGTGTGGGGAACCCAGGAGAGGGACAGCAGCCGAGGACAATGGCCCCTGAATGGAGGCATGGGACCATGGTAACTGGACACCATGGTGCCATGGCCGCATTTAGGTGCAACATCTGGGTTAGCTGGGAAGAGGTCCATACATGCAGCCTGGCCGGAATCATGTCCCAGCCTACATGTACAGACCTAGTTGCTCTGCGGAACCCATAAGGCGTGATGCACCCTGTAGGAACCATGTTGTGTCTGCCCCTGTGCGGACCAATCTGATCAGGCGTACAAGGGCCTGGACTTCCTGATCGGAATGGATCCAATAGGGGGCCAAAGGGGGCATGGAAGCACACGGCCCATATGTGTGGCTAGGAAGGGCATGCTCAGTCATGGGTCACAACCCCAATGCAGGCATCAGGAATGTAGGGTAACAGCAGGTGCCTGACAGCCAAATCAGTGCAGCGGGCATGGCACTGAACCATGTATGGGAGGGGGGAGGGGGTGTCTGGGTGGGTGACCTCCTTGCACACACTGGGCCTGTCTGATTGCCACTGGCTGCAGTGGCAGGGTGGGCATCCCCAGTTGCCTGGCCAGCTAGGACAGGGGTACAGGGGATGTGACAGCACTGCATCAGATGTCCCCATGCACTGGATGAGCTGGGGCTGCAGCTGGGTGTACCTGCAGATGGCCAGGGCTGGACAGGGTATGTAGACTGGTGTTGCATAGTGGCAGGGGGTGACACTGCCGGTGTGGGTGTGTGGTAGAACACGTGCCAGACTGTGCCAGGGTGCCTGCATGAGGGTTAGGTGTGCACCCTGTATTGGGGCACATGTGTGGCTAGGTGTGGTTGGAGGGCCATGCACCCAGACCAGTAAGCATGCATTGGCAGATGGGGTAGTGGGGATGGAGTGGGGACTGTCCGCAGTGGTTCGAAAGGCTCATGGGACAGCGGACCAAGGTGTGTGCACACGGGGTCTGCCTGCTGATGCCAGCCCTGCCATCCATCCCCCAGTTCCGCCAGCACAGGCAGCCTACCTCACACAAAGTGCGACTCCATGAGGATTCTCCAGTGATAAGGTGTTGGTTACAACACACCTACAGGCATGTGCCTGTGGGGTCTGAACATATATATCCTCTGTACAGTGACCATGGTGCAGTTGTGTAGGCATGGGGCCACAGATGTGCGGGTGGTCTAGTGCATAGGGGTGCCATGTGGACAGGCCCTGTCACATTTTAATGCAAGCCAGTTGCGCCCTGCCCCAGACAGCCCCTTGCCCACAATGGCCTGCCCTGTGGTGTGTGCCTGCACAGGGCCCCTGGCCTCTGCACTCAGGTCCATCCATGCCACTGTCACCCACAAGGCCACCAGCACTACACACATACATCAATGGCATAGGCCCCAACACACATACCATCCCGGTCACATCAATGCCCCTTAGTACCTACCGTGTCCGTTATCTTTTGTTGTCAGCTCACAGGACGTCGTAGACGCATTGTTCACTGGAAAAGAAAAATGTGCAGAGCCGCACAAGTATTTATATATTGCGTGTCGAACGTGGACATCTACGTGCATGCACATGCACAGATGTGTTCCGTATTGCACGCATTTCAATGTGCACATCATTGTGTGTCCACCTGCTATAAAACGTGTATCACCAGCATAGCCATGCTTCTGTGAAACACCACTGTTCCAATACTGCTTCCCTTGAGGCTACTACCTTTCAAGAGCTGTTGTGTTTTCTGCCATGGCTCCTAAGGTGTCTTCCAGGAAGCATAATTTCAGCAATGGGGAGCAGACCCTCCTCATCGAGGAGATTCTAGTCAACCTTGAGGTTCTTTGAAATTTGATGTACGGTGATAATGGATTTTCAGATAGTCTCAGGCAGCTCTCTTGTCTTCACCATTGTGAAAATGGATCAGAGAGTAAATGTGGCCATTTTAAACATTAGAGTTATCATTCATTGGTTGATTCAAGTCATGTGAATACTGACAATTGATCACAGGTGTGTCTAATTTTACTGGAATTGGAATGTGGTTCTTCAGTTCAAACTGATTTGAATTGTTTATAAGGGTGCCAATAATTATGTCCTTTCAATCAAAAAACTTCATTCCATATGCATCAAACAGGGAAAACTGAATCACACTCGGAAGGGGAGAAAAGAATCTCAGTACCCATGGGCCATCATGTCTCGGCTATCAATCCAGGCCTGAGACTGTCACATTAACATCAGGGATCCTAAAAAGCTCCCCCACCTTATCAAAGAGCATATAACCTCTCAAAGATATCTGAATACTGGCCCATGGGATACTGAGATCTTTTTCTCCACCTACGAGAGTGAGTCAGTTTTCCCTATTTGGTGAATATGGAATAAAGTTTTTTGACTGAATGGCTATTATATCTTCAGTGTAAGAAATTGGACATTAATAATCATGTCCTGGCAAGGTCTCAGTTTTTATACTATTTCCTTTTTTAATTGTTCTTGTTTTATTTGATTCTTTTATTTGTCAAATATGTGTGCATATATAGTCCAAAGCCATTTCACTGGCCACCATTTTTTTTTTTTTTGCAGATATTGGACATTAAGGGGTTGAACTGCAAGGGTGCCAATAATGTTGACCACAACTGCAGAAATACAAGAAAATATTCACTTTCTTTACAAGAAGATATGTGAGAAGTGACATTCATCCATGGCGAGAAATATCTTGAGCAGTTCAACAATGTGGTTCACTGTTCAAGTGATTGCTCCATTCCAAAAGTTGAAATTTCCAGCAAAATTTAAAAACTTCTGTTTGTTATTTAGTCATTTTTCAAAGATAAAAGCTCAGTTCAAAGAGTACTGTGCAGAATGTATTCCAGACAACACCGATATATCTGTTCACGATTACTGGAAGGAAAAACTGAAGCAGTAGCCCGAACTGACTCTGACTGTGTTGCGAGAGTTTGCTCTCTGTCAAGTACAAATGCTGAGAGAGCATTTTCAAAGTGGAAAATTGTGAGTGGAAGAAAGGAGTATGCATCCATGTCCAGAGAATCAATGAAGATGTATGCCATGCTTTACTACAGCCAGTTGAAATTTAAAGGGCAACGTGAATGTGAAGGTTCTTATTTTTAATCTGTTAATGGGCACCTTTTGGGTAGAAAAGCTTCATTAATGTTTTTTTTATGTGGGAAAAGGACATGTTCAAATGAATTTCCATTAAAGAAATGAAAAGTATTTGAAAAAATTGGGGATCATTTTTGAAGATGGACATCTGAAAACGGGCATTCAGATGTGCAAATCATAGAGACATTCCCAGAGTCATTTTAAAAACTGTATATAGATGACCCTGGCGTGAGCATGTCCATTTAGCAATGGAGCGTGGTGGAGGTGTGCCCTGGTTGGAGCAAGGGAGATGAACATCGAGGTGCAGTTTCAGAAAGGCACAAGCACCTCTGGCCCTGGCTGTTGAGGTGTCCATGCCTATACATGCTCTTGAACATGAACAAGGTACAAAAAAGGACTCATTTCAAGGTTGCAATACTTCCAGGGGGAAAAGGAAAATGCGCTTTCATCACCACAGTTAATATTTCCTGGATGAAGAAACCTGAATGTAAATAGATACTCCAGACATATTACTGGCCTGCTGCCGCAAGTCTGAGTATCTGAAATGTCAAGCCAGGATGTGCAAGTTTCAAAGCATAGTTACCCCCCTTCTGGAATACCCGTGGTGGCATGTCCAAGTACCCTGGTTCTTAGACTATGCAATTCAGGGATGTTCACATTTGTGAAATGGCCTGCACCCATGCACACACCCAGCCTTGCTATCGGCATGGGGCCTGTCTTCAGAACCAGTTACGGCTATGTTCGTTTTTCAGATGGAAATGTTGCGATTGCAGAAGACATTTCTTTATTTATTTTACAGGGTTTTTATTCCACTTTATCATTGTAGTCAAAGCGGTTTACATTGTAATTTAAACTTGGTAATGTGCATTAAATAGGGACATTGATAACTTGGATTTTTTCTGAGGCAATGGAGGGTTATACGTGCTTTCTTTCACTGCTGCCACTCCCCCGGATTTTTGGACATTTTGCATTGGACATCCCAGATTCTTACTAAATGTCCCTTCTAAAATGCCATTAAATGCGTGTTGGGTTTTTTAAATAATTTGTTTATTAATAGATACACCAGTACAACATAGTAAAGAAACAAAATATGTACAACAGTAGCCCAGAGGGTGGGGCTACAGTCACTGAACAATTAACATAAAGAGATAATCCACTAGTTGTCCATCTTTTGATAGGCCCACAACCCCCATGCCCCCCAAGCAGAACATAAACAGTTCCATAGTACAGATGTCACCCTTTTTATACAATTTTGTCCCCTCACACTTATAAACACTCTCCCCTCTGTCCCTTACCCTTTTAATGTCCACTCAACTTTCCAGACAAACATATATTCCCTCCCTCATTGAACCTCCCCCTTCCATACCTGCCTGCTCAATGGTCCACTCCGAGTATCAGGAGTCTCCTCAAGAGTGGAATGACTGGACTGGGTAGTTGCCTCTTTCTCCCAACATTCTCTGGGGTGCAAAGCTGAGAATCTGAGCCAGAGTCGAAGGTATATAAAACACTCTAGCTTTGATCTTTTCATATATACACGCCACTCAAATAACCATATCTCATGCATTTTCATCTTCCAATGTTAGAGCGAGGGCTCAGTGTCCACTATCCAATTGCGCAGCACAATCCTTTTTACTACCAAGAGTCTCAGCAAAATGAAATGTTTCTTTTGTTTTGGGCATCCTGCATTCCTCCAATAGGCCTTCATTCCCCATCAGCAACAAGCTATAGGTCTATCCAATGCACATTTGAACTACCTGTGATAGGATATTGAAAGCCTTGTCCCATAATGCTCGAAGCTTGTAACATTCCAAAAAGGGATGAAGGAAAGTGCCCTTTACTATTTTGCATTTGAGACACAGATCTGTGCCCAAAGTCCCATCCAGGATATATTCATATTCATATATATTCATATTCATTTATTTGATTAACCGCCCTTCAGGAGTAGGCAGAGCGGTGTACAGCAAAATACATACAGAATGGCATAAGCCATGAGCTTAGAAAGGAAGTTACAATTTATGAAGAGAAAGAGACAGAGACATGAGTAAGAGGGGGGGGGGGGGAGAGAAGGAGATGGAGAGGGGCTAGGGGAAGGGGAGGTCAAAGGCAAGGGAGAACAGATAGGTTTTAAGGGAGCGCTTGAAGGTAGGGTGATGGGGTTCGAGCCGAAGTGGAGGGGGGAGGGAGTTCCACAGTGCAGGGGCTGCAAAGAAAAAGGCTGAGGAGCGTGTAGACTGGAGGTGAGCACGAGAAGGTGAGGGTAAAGCTAGGCGGTTGAGGTGGAAAGAACGAGGGGTATGGTGGGGAGTGTGGAAGTGGAGCAGATCCGCCAGGTATTGCGGGGTGGAGGTGTGCAATGCCCTATGAGCTAGTGTAAGGAGCTTGAATTGGATGCGATAAGTTAAATAAGTTCTATGAAGGATCCAAAACTGCATATCTTGCAAATTCGCACTCTTCACGAGGGTCTCAACTTGGAGAACAGCTCAGCTAGCTGCTCACCATCCCATTCCTTGTCCTCCTCTGCTGACCAGCTCCTCGCTAAAATTTGCAAGTTATCGGTTGCCTTTTCATCCCGTCCCATCCACTACCATGTTCAAATTCTATTAAATTTGGGTATCACCTTTAGAAATTGCTTATCTAGGTTGTTCCCGAGCCATAGACTCCAAAATCGGGCAGTCAGAATGGAGCAGTAATGCCTAATCTGCAAATATGCATAAAAATGCTTGTTTGGAAGATGCCTCCACCCCCTACGTTGACTGGAAGAGGGGAACTGATCTTGACCAGTCCCTAACAGATTTATTTTATTTATTTATTTGCATTTCTTATATACCGCACTATTTGCGATCAGCGCGGTTTACATAGAACAAACAGTATCCGACAATATACAAAAGTCAGGTCATTACATTGAACAGGAACAAGTAACTTGGACAACAGGGTAAACTATATACATATGCGATACATTGAGTAAGGAAATTGATTGCTCCGGCCAAGGAAGGGTCCCAGAGAAAGACTTCCCCTTCCCTCAGGCTCTTGTGCTTCTGGGCGAGGACAGCAGAAAGAAGAGATGAGTGAGGAGATGGCCCAACGTGCAGCAGCCTGCTGTTGCCCAAGACTGAAAAATACAAGGGTGAAGCCCAGATTATCCATCAGAGGGAGGAATACAGGCCTTACCCATCCCCCTTTGCATAGGCCGAACCAATAGCCTAGCCCACCCCAGTGGAGGCACTGAACATCCTGCATGAAGTCTCCCTAGTGGCAGGGAGTGGGGTCTGAACATCTTACTCCAGAGCCCCCTTGGAGCAAATTTTACAGCCCTGGTCAGATTTTCATTAATCCATCTCTGTACAGTTGTTGCATAATACTTATGCCATGATCTAATAAGCTTAGTGTGACTAATGTGGGTGTATTTGATCTATACTCCCCTTCTTCCTATCTCCTCACTCACCAAGGCAAGACCTGTAATGGATATAGTAGTTTGGGCAGCACTATCAATTATACTAAGGCCAGGCCCCATTAAAGTTAGGAGTAAGTTTTTCCACTTTTGGCAAAGCTTCTTGACGTCTTCTAGCTTGTCCATTATGTTTTTCTTATACATGATTAAGGGGTTAGTGTTGAGACAGATTACCAGGTATTTTAGCGGGCCGGACAATCACCCAAATTCAAAGTTATCCTGCCATGTTTCCCTCCTACTTTGTCCCAAAAACAAACCCAATGATTTTTCTTGGTTTGTCTTCAGACCTGAAAGGTCTGCTAGCAGGTCAACATTTGCAATATGCTGTGTCCATTCAAATGTGGGGCACCCATATACAAAAACATATCATCAGCAAATAGACTAACTCGCAACTCCTGCTAGCCAATCTTTACACCAGTAAATCACCCATCATCTCGCAACTTCACAGCCAAAGGCTCCATAACCATAAGGAAGAGTAGGAGGAACAGTAGGCAGCTCTGCCTCATACCTCATTGCAAAGCAAAGCTCGGCATCAGTGCCCCATTAACCAGGCATTGCGCCATGGGATTATTATAAAGGGTTAAGACCCAGAGGATAAATCGACTGCCTATACTAAACCGTTCCATAACCCAAAACAAGTATGACCAGGACACATTGTCAAATGCTTTTTCAATATCAAGACTAAGCAAGGTGTTCCTAGTCCACTAAATTTCATGGCTTGCCCCAATCCCAGGAAGGACTTTCAATAAATTCCTGTAGCAGGCTGTTGAGTCTGCTCAACAAAATCACTGCAATAATTTTAATATCTTGATTTAGCAATGAAATGGGACAATACGAGCTCAGCTGCTCCTCTTCTCGCCCCAGTTTCAGGAGCAGGATAATGTGGGTGTGATTCTGTGCAGGTCCCAACTGCCCTTTCCGCAGGTCCTCTCCATACATATTCTCCATGGATTGTGCCATCAGGTCCACCATCAATTTATAAAACTCAGGGCCAAAACTATCAGAGACAGGTGTCTTTGTAAGCTTTAACTTTTTAATTGCTGCCCTTATCTCCCCTCCTGTGATGGTACGCCCCAATGCCTCAACCTGCTCTGCAAAAATATGGGGAAGACGGAGTCCCTCGAAAAACTTGCCCTGTTCTTGCACATTTTCAGGCTTGGACATATAGTTATTGATGGAAAGCTAGGAATTGCTTCCCCACTTCCTCTTGGTTTGTGTACCACCGCCCCCCTCTGTCCTTTAAAGCTGGGACGACAATATATTTAAACCGTCAAGATCGTACCAGGTTTGCTAGCAACTTGCCTGCTTTGTTGCCCCATCTATAAAGGTGTAACCTCTGCATATAGATGTTTCTTTCAGCCCTATGATGCAGCAGGCAGTCAAGCTGGACACGAACAAACCACATTGCTTGCCTATTTGCAATGTCCAAGTTTGGACAATTCTTTAGACAGTTCCAGCAGTTGTGCATTTACTTTCTTCTGCCTGTCCGGGATGTAGAAGATAATATAAGATATGCCATACTGGGTCAGACCAAGGTCCATCAAGCCCAGTATTCTGTTTCCAGCAGTGGCCAATCTAGGTCATATGTACCTAGCAGTTTCCCCAAGGGACACAGGTTCCACATTGCTTGTATTGGTTTAAGCATTGATATCCTGGGTCCCTTCTTAATAATGGTTTATGGACCTTTCCTCCAGGAACTTGTCCAAACCTTTTTTAAACCCAGCTACACTAACAGCCTTTACTACATCCTCCGGTAACAAATTCCAAAGTTTGATTACACGTTGAGTGAAAAAATATTTTCTTTTATTAGTCTTAAATAGTTTACCCTGTAGCTTCATTGCATGTCCCCTAGTCTTTCTATATTCTGATAAGGTAAACAATCGATCTACGTTTACCCATTCCACTCTGTTCATTAATTTATAGACTTCTATCATATCTCCCCTCAGCCGTCTCTTTTCCAGGTTAAAGAGCCCTAACCTTTTAAGCCTTTCTTCATAGGAGTATCCTTCCATCCCCTTTACCATTTTGGTGGCTCTTCTCTGAACCTTTTCTAAAATCGCTATATCCTTTTTAAGATACGGCGACCAGAATTGCACACAATATTCAAGGTGCGGTCTCACCATGGAACGATACAGAGGCATTATAATATCTTTTGTTTTATTTTCCATTCCTTTCCTTATGATACCTAGCATTCTATTTGCTCTCTTGGCCGCCGCTGCACACTGGGCCGTGGGTTTTAACATGGTATCCACAATGACGCCTAAATCTTTTTCCTGGGTGGTGGTTCCTAATGTGGAACCTTGCATCGTGTAACCATAGTTTGGGTTGTTCTTCCCTAGGTGCATAACCTTGCACTTGTCCACATTAAATTTCATCTGCCATTTTGATGCCCAGTCTTCCAATTTATCAAGATCCTCTTGCAGTTTTCCACAATCCTCTTGGGTTTTAACAACTTTAAATAGTTTTGTGTCATCTGCAAATTTGATAACCTCACTCGTTATTCCACTTTCCAGGTCATTTATGAATGTGTAAAAAAGCAGTGGACCCAGCACAGATCCCTGGGGTACACCACTATTCACCTTTCTCCATTGGGAAAATTGGCCATTTAGCCCTACCCTCTGCTTTCTATCTTTTAACCAGTTCCCGATCCACAATAGTACACGGCCTCCTATCCCATGACTCTTTAGTTTTGCCAAAAGTATCTGATGAGGGACCTTGTCAAAGGCTTTCTGAAAGTCCAGATACACAATATCAACCGACTCACCTTTGTCCACCTGATTATTCACTCCTTCAAAAAAACATAACAGATTAGTAAGACAAGATCTTCCTTGTCTAAAGCCATGTTGGCTGTCTCCCATTAGGTCATGACTATCTACATGCTGAGTAATTTTATTTTTATGATGGTTTCTACCATTTTTCCCGGTACTGATGTCAGGCTCACCGGTCTGTAGTTTCCCGGATCACCCCTGGAACCCTTTTTAAAAATTGGTGTTACATTGGCGATCCTCCAATCTTCAGGTATTAGAGATGATTTTAATGATAGTTCACAGATTACTAATAGCAGGTCTGCAATCTCATATTTCAGTTCTTTCAACACCCTTGGATGTATACCATCCGGCTCAGGTGATTTGCTACTCTTCAGTTTATCTAATAGATGTAATACATCATCCTGATGTATCGATATTTCCTTCAATTCTTCCGCACCTTTAAATACCACTTCATTCATGGGTAACATCCCTACATCTTCCTCAGTAAAGACTGAAGCAAAGAATTCATTCAGTCTCTCCGCTATCGCCTTGTCGCCTCTTAGTGCTCCTTTAACCCCTTTATCATCTAATGGACTAACTGACTCTCTCACAGGTTTTTTGCTACGAATGTACTTGAAAAGGTCTTTACTTCGCGTTTTTGCTTCCGCAGCAATCTTCTTCACAAATTCTCCCTTTGCCTGCCTTATCAATGCCTTGCATTTGACTTGCCAGTGCTTGTGGTGTTTCCAGGTTTCATCGTTTGGCTCTTTTTTCCATTTCCTGAAAGATGCTTTTTTGGCAACAACAGGCTCTCTGACCTCACCTTTAAACCATGCTGGCAGTTTTTTGGACTTCCTTCCACTTTTCTTAAAGCGTGGAATACAGCTGGTCTGGGCTTCCAAGATAGTATTTTTCAACAACAGCCAAGCCTGATGTACGTCTTTAACCTTTGCAACTGCTCCTTTTAGTTTTTTCTTAACTGTTTTTCTCATTTTATCATAGTCTCCCTTTCGAAAGTTAAAAGGTAGTACTGTGGATTTCCTTACTATCCCTCCTCCACTAATTAAATCAAAGGCGATCATGCTATGATCACTATTGCCAAGTGACCCCAACAACCTTATCTCTTGCACTAGATCTGGTGTTCCAGTAAGGACTAGGTCTAATATGGCTTCCCCTCTGGTCAGTTCATGAACCAGCTGCTCCAAGAAGCACTCATTTATTTCATCTAGGAACTTTATCTCCCTAGCATGTCCTGACGTGACACTGACCCAGTCGATACCGGGGTAGTTAAAATCACCCATTATTATTACTGTGCTGTGACTTTTATTAGCTTCCTTGATTTCTTTGAGCATTTCATCATCCATTTGGTCATTCTGGCCAGGCGCTCGATAGTACACCCCCACTGCCATTGCCTTCCCCCTTTTACATGGAATTTCAACCCATATAGATTCTACAGCAGATTTTGCTTCCTGCAAAACTTTAATCCTTTCTGACTCAATGCCCTCTCTAACATAGAGAGCAACCCCTCCACCAATTTGATCAGCTCTATCATTTCGATATAGTTTGTACCCAGATATCACAGTGTCCCACTGGTTGTCCTCCTTCCACCATGTCTCTGATATTCCAATCATATCTAACCTTTCATTTAGTGCTATATATTCTAACTCTCCCATCTTAGTTTTTTAGACTTCTAGCATTTGCATACAAGCATTTTAGAAAATGTATTTTATTCATATTAATTTCGCTATTGTTAGACATGAGTAATTTGGGATCTTTAAGCTCTGTCTGCTCCATACTTGAGGGCATTTGGGCTACTTTACTCTTTTGTGGAACCTCTCTGCTTTTGGTAGTATCCTTCAAAGATATATTCTTCCGAACCATCCGCTCTTGGGCGACTGTCGGCTTTCCCCTAATATCTAGTTTAAAAGCTGCTCTATCTCCTTTTTAAAGGTTAATGCCAGCAGCCTGGTTCCATCCCGTTTAAGCTGAAGCCCATCCCTTCGGACGAGCCCCTCCTTTCCCCAGAATGTTCCCCAGTCCCTAACAAATCCAAAACCCTCATCTCAGCACCATTGTCTCATTACCGCATTGAGACTCCGGAGCTCTGCCTGCCTTTTGGGTCCTGCGCGTGGAACAGGAAGCATTTCAGAGAATGCTACCCTTGAAGTTCTGGATTTCAACTTCCTACCTAAAAGCCTAAATTTAGCCTCCAGAACCTCCCTACCACATTTTCCTATGTCATTGGTACCGACATGTACCAAGACAGCAGACTCCTCCCCAGCACTATCTAAGACCTTATCTAGGTGGCGCGTGAGGTCCGCTAACTTCGCACCAGGCAGGCATGTTACCAGGCGATCCTCACGTCCACCAGCCACCCAGCTATCTACATGCCTAATGATCGAATCACCAACTATAACGGCTGTCCTAACCCTTCCCTCATGGGCACATGGCCCTGGAGAAACGTCCTCGGTGCGAGAGGACTTTATGGCCTCTGAACACCATCTTAGCTGCCTTCCATTATATCAAGGGGTTTACATCCCCACTGTCATCGTAATCCTTGTTTTCTAACCATTTTTTTTCATAAATATTCTTTAAATTCCTCATGTTTTAGCTTAGCAAATAGAATCTCAGATATCAAAATATAATCCAGCCTGGAAAAGACTTTATGCAAATGCAAAAAAAGGTAAACACTTTTTTTGGAGGGGTTAACACATACCAGGTATCTAAAATCTGCAGTTCATTAATAGAAAGGAAATACCCCTTTTTTCATTCCCCTTCCTACCCACCTTGTGAGATTAATAGTCAATCTGCGGGTCTGCTACTAAGTTGGAATTGCTTCCCAAAATGTCAGCTTACTCGCTATATAGGGAAATGTGACATAAGAACATAAGAACATAAGACATGCCATACTGGGTCAGACCGAGGTCCATCGAGCCCAGTATCCTGTTTCCAACAGTGGCCAATCTAGGTCATACGTACCTAGCAATATCCCCAAAAGACACAGGTTCCTCAATGCTTGTACTGGGTCAAGCATTGATATCCTGGGTCCCTTTTTAATAGTGATTTATGGACCTTTCCTCCAGGAACTTGTCCAAACTTTTTTTAAACCCAGCTATACTAACTGCCCTTATCACATCCTCCGGTAACAGATTCCAGAGTTTGATTACACGTTGAGTGAAAAAATATTTTCTCTTATTTGTCTTAAAAGGTTTACCCTGTAGCTTCATTACATGTCCCCTAGTCTTTCTATATTCTGATAGCGTAAACAATTGATCCACGTTTATCCGTTCCACTCCATTCATTAATTTATAGACCTCTATCATATCTCCCCTCAGCCGTCTCTTTTCCAGGCTAAAGAGCCCTAACCTTTTTAGCCTCTCTTCATAGGAGTAGCCTTCCATCCCCTTCACCAATTTGGTGGCTCTTCTCTGTACTTTTTCTAATAACGCTATGTCCTTTTTAAGATACGGTGACCAGAATTGCACACAATATTCTAGGTGCGGTCGTATCATGGAGCGATACAGAGGCATTATAATATCCTTTGTTTTATTCTCCATCCCTTTCCTTATGATACCTAGCATTCTGTTTGCTTTCTTGGCCGCCGCTGCACACTGGGCGGAGGGTTTTAACATGTTATCCACGATGACTCCTAAATCTTTTTCCTGGGTGGTGGCTTCTAATGTGGAGCCTTGCATCGAGTAACTATAGTGTGGGTTGTTCTTTCCTAGGTGCATAACTTTGCACTTGTCCACATTAAATTTCATCTGCCATTTGGATGCCCAGTCTTCCAATTTATCCAGGTCCTCCTGCAGTTTTCCACTATCCTTCTGGGTTTTAACAGCTTTAAACAGTTTTGTGTCATCTGCAAATTTGATAACCTCACTCGTTATTCCCTTTTCCAGGTCATTTATGAATATGTCAAAAAGCAGCGGACCCAGTACAGATCCCTGGGGTACTCCACTATTCGCCTTTTTCCATTGGGAATATTGGCCATTTAGCCCTACCCTCTGCTTTCTATCTTTTAACCAGTTCCCGATCCACAATAGTACACTGCCTCCTATCCCATGACTTTTTAGCTTTGCCAAAAGTCTCTGATGGGGGACCTTGTCAAAAGCTTTCTGAAAGTCCAGATACACTATATCAACCGACTCACCTTTGTCTACCTGTTTATGCACACCTTCAAAAAAACATATCAGATTAGTAAGACAAGATCTTCCTTGTCTAAAGCCATGTTGGCTGTCTCCCATTAGGCCATGACTATCTACATGCTGAGTAATTTTGTTCTTTATGATGGTTTCTACCATTTTCCCTGGTACTGACGTCAGGCTCACCGGTCTGTAATTTCCCAGGTCACCCCTGGAACCCTTTTTAAAAATTGGTGTTACGTTGGCGACCCTCCAATCTTCAGGTATTACAGATGATTTTAATGAAAGTTCACAGATTACCAGTTCTGTGAAGAATTTGTGATTATAGATACAAGAGCCCCAATTTTCAAAACCCTAAACATATGTAAAAGATAGCCTTATTTATTTACATTCTCTTATATACTGTGCTATTCTGCATCAGTGTGGTTTACATTGAACAAACTGAAATTACATTGAACAGGGCATTATAAACTTGGAGGTAACTATTTTACAGGGAACATGGGCTATGGAGGGTTAAGTAGCTTGTCCAGGACCACAAGGAGCACCTGTGGGACTAGAAACCCCAGTCCTTCTGGCCCAAGGTTGCTGTCCTCTAGTGGGATTTGAACCCCTGACTGTCTGGTCTGAAGTACCTTGCCCCCACCACTAAGCCACTCCTCCACTCTGCCTTACTAGGGTAAAACTGCCATAAAGGTGTAAACCAGATTTTCAACAAGGCGGCTTGAATCGGAGAATCCCAGCTACCCACACTGCCAAATGCCAAGGCTCGGGGGCGTGTCATCCTGAAACACACATAAAGAGGATTTCCAAAAGCTGCGTGTGCCGATATTGGACATCACTAACCACGTAAGCCTACACAACATTTCCTGGTGCATATGACTGTTTAAGGTGTGCGGCAAACCTGTGTAGTGGTGATACAGTGAATAGTACAGCGAGGAGAGCGTGTTTAGGCCTATACCCAAACTGTGTTCATACAACCTGCTGCATTCATGTGTTTTTTTTTCATAGCTTGCCAAAAATCAAGCATAATAGCAGTGGATACTAATCAGCAACATAAGTTATCCTTCATTCTCCCCAAAGCCACTCCAGACACCTATATGAAGTTTCGCTTTAGCTTAATCAGGGGGGCAGAATGTATCCACAAAACTTCATCTAAAAAAACAAACAAGGTTACTGTTAATGTATAGCCTAATAGTGTGTCCTAAGTAAACTGCACCAAAAAACACTGCATACTACTTAACCATACTCAGGAAATCGATCAACCAAACAAAGGAATACTTACCACCTAACAGCCAGTTGCCCACTTGCTGCAGTTCATGCTTGTATCCAAATTAAACACCCAGCATGCCTTCCTTTATATATCACCAACTGAAGCCATATAGCTGATACCTTCAATTGCATAGTCAATTATTTCAAAAGCACCCCCCTAAACTTAACACACAATAAGCTTGATAAAACCCCATACACTTAGGGGTATGTTTACTAAACTGCGTTAGTTTGATTCGCGTTAGGAGCCGCGGTAGAGCCAGAAATCCCAAATAAGGACATGGGCGGTACATCGTTACCGATAACGCGCGTTACAGAAATTAACGAGCGTTAGAGGGCGCCGTGGCGCGTTACCGCGCGTTAAACTTAAGAAGGCGCACAGACACAAAACACTGAAACAAAGCTGTAGCACAATGGTTACTGCCCTGACTGATGATACAGGTGTCATGGGTTCAATTCCCCAGTGTGCCTAATGTATAAGGCTGGCTGAGGCATCACCCTGTACATTTAAGTAGTGAATGAGGAGGCATTTTACATTTATTTTCAGTAGTGTTGCCAGCAAACACACCCTCACAGTGGCGTAACCTAAGGTGCCGCATAAGGCACCCCATAAGGCACTCCATAGGCTACATTATAAAGCGCACTGTCCGCTGAGGCACCCCATAATGTCCTCTATAGAACACCCTATAAGGCGTAAGGTTACAGTACGCTGAGGGGTTGTCGCTGGCAACACTAATGTACATTAAAAATAGACAATGCCGCAGACAGCCCTATAAAATAACCCCATGCTGGGTTTGAACCCATGACCACTGGCCCCACAGGCAGTGAAGGAACCACTGGGCTACAGCCCCATAGCTGCTAACAACCCCCTGGCTGCCTACTGAAGGACGTCAGGCCACCACCCAAACCGCCCACTGTGTTGGCCAGGATCTGGGTCAACGCACCCATACCCATGGTGCACTTCACATGCAGATCAGCCATGTACAGATGGTCATATGTTGAGGTGTGCCCCCCCCCATCACCTAGGACTGGTGGGGGGTCCTGACCATGTGCAGCCCCACAGCACCTCGGCATGGTAGGGGGAACAGACCGTGTGTGGCACTGCCTCAGAGTAGCCACAGACAGTCACATTGTGCGGGTACTTTGCCAACCCTGAGGTTGAGGTGAGACGCCCAGCACCAGCACCAGGTCCACAGCACCTTTCATGGCTGAAATACGCCATGCTGCAGGTCCCCATCAGTGTGCGATAGGTAGTTCCATTAGATATGCCTAGGATACATCTGTGTCCTGCTGTATGTCTCGGTCATGTCTAGTCCCTATGGGCGATGATGCACCCAGAATAGTGCATATCCTGTGTTGGTGCCATGGTTACCTGCTGTAGGTGAAGGGAGGAGGTGTATGGACCCATAGGCAGATTATGTACCACCACACAACCCACTCTCTGGGGCTCAGGGTGGGAAACAGGAGCACCCACCAATAGATCCACAGTCTACCTCCCTGCAATAGTAGCAGTAGAGGGGACCATCAACCCCAGTCCTGCTGGGGAACAGACAGAGCGCTACACATCCATAACACAATGGCAGACAGACGGCAGGCCTGGAAATGCTCAGCTGCCCCCCACCATTATCTGACATTCTCCAGCAGCAAGCCTCCAGCCACTGCACCCTGCAAGGTGTTCCAGCAAGACACATACTAGCTGCAGACAGTCCACCAGCTAGTCCATAGTGCATGGTCCTGGGGGAGATGCATGCACCCAGAACAGGGATGTCAGCATACACACCAAGCAGATAAGTCAGTGATTGGGCCCCAAAAGAGAACCCATAAATATCACATGAGAGAAATGCCATATAGCACTATGGGGGAACCTAGCCATGCAATGGCCACTGCTCAGTCAGGGTGAGAGTGACCTCCCAGCAGGACATGCTATGGCCACCATGTCCATGCAGGTGGTGGCCAGGCACTACAATGTATGAGCCATTGCCCTATGCCGTCTGCAGATGCATCCAGGTCAGGCCACCCTATCCAGGCTATTCCCACAGTACCTTGCTCCTCATTATGCACATTGGCAAGCCAATACTGGCAACAGTGCTAGCAGTGAGGGCTGTGGAGGGTGTTGGCAGCCACCACACACTGGATAGACAGACACACACTCCCCACACCTATGCCAGCATTGTGCAACTAAAGAGGTATTGGGCAGACCAGGCCACCACACCAGTCCTGGGCACAGTGCAGGCATGGCTATGGTACGCAATACTGTAGGAGTCACTCCCCAGATTGGTAAACACTGTCAGACACAAGACCTGTAGCACACTCCACAGACATCAGAAAGGTTGCTATGATGCAGCTCACTCAGAAAATTGTACTTAACCTAGGAATTGCTATCTGCCAGTAATCATAGCAACCTTTTGATAGATGTGTACCATATTCCCCGGTTTAGGGTGGCATTACTAAGGTATGCAAGTGCTAGTATTGGGAGATGCACGCAGAGCCCAAAGTCCTGCCTCTCCAGGAGGCTTTGGATAATGGGACCTGTGGGTGTGGGTGCGGGTGTGTCTGCCCCTGTTGGCTGCTGCTTTACGGCAGAGGTTCCCAACTCCAGTCCTGCGGTGCCAAATACTGTTCGGGTTTTCATGCTGTCCCTCATGAATATGCATGAGATACATCTGCATACCATGGGGGTGGCACATAGAAATGCAGCACAGGCATCTTTATCAGAGGCAGCATGGATCCGGAATGGTGTTTGGCCCTCCAGGACTGCATTTGGGAGACTCTGCTCTAGGTAATGTGCATGTTTATGGTGTCTGTGCTCTGTAGGGTAGAATGTAGGTGTTTTGGGCATGTTTACGTCATCTGCAATAACGGTGCTGTCTGTATTAGCAAGTTGTAGTAGTGGGTAAAATATGGGGAGTGGGTTGGCAGGACCCACAGCTGGGGCTTGAACCTGTGACCCTCTGCTTCTAAATACACTGGTTTTGTGCACTGCACCACCTTGTTGTCACAGAGTCAATACATTCCTTGGTGATAACATGACTGTTCATCAGACAGGACCTGTCTGTTGTAGTACACGGCAGCCATCTACACAGGGCTAGGCCACGGTCTGCTCTGGGCAGCTGCCACTGCCCCCTCCACCACCAGTATCCCTCAGCCACCATGCTGACATGCCCTTCTGCTGGTGGTGCTGGTGGTGCACAGTCTCAGGCCATCCAGTGTGCAGGTAGGCGGCTGCCTATGGTGCGGGTTCTGGGGTAGGGGTGCCTGCATAGACGTCGATGCTTCCCCCAGCACCGCCTGCCAATGTTCCGTGCCCTTGTGGGTGGCTGTTGGGTACTATCCTCTGTGACACTGTGGGAAACACACTCGTGCCCATGTTGGTCTTCAGCAGTTGCTGTCTGGCTGCTCTGCTGTTTCAGCATTCGTATGGGCCACCTAGTCATCACCCTAGTCCGCACTGTGGCCCAGCTCCACCACAGCATGTGCCGCCTGCGGCCCACTGTATCCCCTTCTCCGGCATCTGTCCAGTTGCCATTCCGACATGCCCGCCCTGATGTTGCGGGACATGTGCATGCCATAGGAACCCTGTCCGATGGTGGGGAAAACCCTGAGCAGCGCTATTTCACTGTGGGCTCATTCACCTTGTATGGGGACGGAGTATAGACCCTTCCATGATTTATATATTTTCTATGGAGCTTACTCGGGGGGGGGGGAGGGGTTGATGTTTCTCATTGATACCACTATTGGCCAGCTTGGTTATGTTTTTTTCCAGTTTGTTGGGGTCATTTTCAGTGTTTATGTGCCCTTTTGTTCTGTGCACATGTATCACACATCACTTTTTTTAGGTTTCCCTGCCTGGGCTGTACATTGCTGACACTGAAATGGTTTCTCTCCCTTGTAATGTGCATTTAACAGCAGGTTTTCATTCGCATTGGAATTGAGCTCTTCAGATCAGCACGTTAGTGTGAAGGGAGCCTCTCCCCGCACACTCTCCGCCCATTGACCCCTCCTCTCCGCCCTCTCTCCACCTTCTGCGGTGTTTTACCGCGCCGCGGGAGTTTACGATCGTTAACTACGGTTAACGCGCGTTATGTAACATTAACGATCGTTCGCACGTCATAACGTGCGTTATGACGCGCGAACGATCATTAACGTTACATTATGCGCGTTATGTACCGTTACCGCAGTTTAGTAAACATACCCCTTAGATTTACTATTCATCCTCACCTTGCAAAGAATCTATTCATTGTATACAAACAGCTGAGGCCCAACTCAAATCTAATCAATCTCCACCCATCAGATGTAAAACACTATCAGGCAAACTACTTCAATAGAGATGTAAAAACAAGCCACCCTCCCACCTTGCACCAGCAGAAGACATCACATAGAGGAAACCCATTCAATTTGCGCATTCAAACCCAGAGGAGCTACAGAATTAAGCCTGAATATCCATCTCTGTTCACATTGGGATAAACGTGTCATACAATCTCTAGACTCAATGCCCACCTGATCTATACAAAAAAATTATCAAACTTATGACACAATGATATACAGTGGGGCACCATTGGGGCTTCCCAACACTCCTGCTGTAAACGACTCCTGTGCTCACCCATTCTTACTTTGAACGGGTGAGTAGTTTTACCAACATATATGCACCCACAGGGGCAGCATACCAAATAAACAATAAACAGTGATGTGCATGTTGTGTCATGTTGCAACTTATACACACTCCCCTGATGCACAAATTCCTTAATTGGACTAGCTCCCTCACACAGTGAACAAGTGGTAAGTTCTTTGTTTGTTTGGTTGATGGATTTCCTGAGAATGGTTAAGTAGTAAGTGGTGTTTTTTGGTGCAGTTTACTTAGGACACACTGTTAGGCTATACATTAACAGTGACCTTGTTTGTTTTTTAGATAAGTTTCATGGATACATTCTGCCCCCCTGATGAAGCTAAAGCAAAACGCTGTATAGGCATCTGGAGTGGCTTTGGGAAGAATGCTGATTAGTATCCACTGCTATTTTGCTAGATTTTTGGCAAGCTGTGAAAAAAAAAGCACATGAATGCAGCAGGTTGTGTGAACAAAGTCTACACCTTTGGATTTTGTGGAATTACATTGTTGCAATGAAAGGAATTTTGATAATTTTGAGATTTTTGAATGAGCTTTTTATAAAAGTGGAGAAGTGGCCTAGTGGTTGGGGCAAGGTACTTCAGGCCAGAAGGTTGGGGGTTCAAATCCCACTAGAGGACAGCAACCTTGGGCCAGAAGGACTGGGGTTTCTTGTACCACAGGTGCTCCTTGTGGTCTTGGGCAAGCCACTTAACCCTCCATTGCCCATGTTCCCTGTAAAATAGTTATCTCCAAGTTATAAAGCCCTGTTCAATGTAATTTCAGTTTGTTCAATGTAAACTGCCTTGATATCATGAAAGGTGGTATATAAGAAAAGTTAAATAAAAGCCTTATGTGAGGGAGTTTTTGGGATCCTTGATGTACTTAAACTTGGTCTGAGGCTAGTGTTTTAGACCTGGATCTGAAATGCTCATTGGTTCTGAGATCCTTTTTCTCCCTATGGAAGTAGGCATGGCACACCAATTATGTTTAGTTGTAGGATGAAGTTTTTGCTTTGGGAGATTCTCCGTTCTTCCTTCTGACATTGGGACTTGTATTTTTTGGATTTCCCAAATAGAACTCAGCAGAAATACAAACCGTCCCTTTGGATCTTGAATCAGCTTGTGCAGTTCAAGCTGGACGCGCTTATGGTTTGGGATGGCAACTCCTCTCTGTCTATTATTGTAAGCTGAGAAGCCCAGCTCTTCCACTCACCTTTGCATAGTTTAGTGTGCTCAGATGCATTTCTTGCGACATTGCTACATCCATGCCCTCTTTATTAAAAAAAAGACATATTTTTGTCAGCTTGATTGGAGAATCTACTCCAGCCACATTCAAAGACTGTATTCTCAAACCAGCCAACACCTTTTCTTACCCACATGTAATTTTTACTTTCCATACCCAGAGGGATCACCCAGCTAGGCCCCCCTTGTGCCACTCGTACACCCGCCACTCCACACACAGACCCCATACTTTCACCCAACTGAACAAGCAGGCTACCCTCCTCCCTCCCCCTACTCCGTTTCCTCCACTGACAATCACACAATCTTCCACCAGCCCCTACAGTCCTTCCCCCTCCACCTGTCCACACCATCCTCCAGACATTCCATTGACCAAACCTCCCTGCACTACAAAGCCCCCCTCCACCCTGATGTACAAGACCAATTCTTACCCCCTTACATAAACGCTTATAGCTAAATATTTATTTATTTAGCTGCTTTTTTTTTATACCACTTGATCCTATGGTCAAAGCAGTTTAGAAACATAGAAACATAGAAACATGATGACAGAAAAAGACCACATGGCCTATCTAGTCTGTCCTTCCATAACAACAACTACAACAGTCCACTTTTTACCTTTAGAGATCCTCTGTGTTGGTCCCATGCTTTTTTGAATTCAGTTACTGTCCTCATCTCTACCACCTCCACTGGGAGACTATTCCATGGATCCACTACTCTTTCTGTAAAGAAATATTTCCGCATATCACTCCTGAATCTATCTCCCTTCACCCTCATCCCATGTCCCCTCATAGCAGAACTTGCTTTCAATTGAAAGAGGCTCTCTCCCTGAACATTTATGCCACGGAGGTATTTAAACATCTCAATCATATCACCTCTATCCCGCCTTTCCTCTAAGGTGTACATATTAAGATCCTTAAGTCTGTCCTCATATGCTTTATAATGAAGCCCATTAATCATTTTAGTAGCAACCCTCTGTATCGACTCCATCCTGTTCACATCCTTTTGAAGGTGCGGTCTCCAGAATTGCACACCATACTCCAAATGAGGTCGCACCAAAGACTTATACAGAGGCATTATCACCTCCTTTTTTCTGCTAGCCATTCCTCTCCGTATGCACCCAAGCATCCTTCTAGCTTTTGCCGTCACCTTTTCTACCTGTTTAGCTACTTTAAGATCATCAGACACAACCACGCCTAGGTCCCGCTCCTCTTTAGTGGACAAAAGTACTTCACTTCCTATACTGTATTGCTCCCTTGGATTGCTGCAGCCCAAATGCATGACCTTACATTTTTAACATTAAATCCCAGCTGCCAAATTCTAGACCATTCTTCAAGCTTAGCTAGATCCCTCCTCATGTTATCTACACCTTCCTGGATGTCTACTCTATTGCAGATTTTGGTATCATCTGCAAAGAGGCAAACCTTACCCGACAGCCCTTCCGCTATATCACTAACAAAGATGTTAAAAAGAATGGGACCAAGGACAGATCCCTGGGGCACACCACTGGTAACATCCTTCTCCTCAGGGTGAGCTCCATTTACTTGTACTCTTTGTCGCCTCCCACCCAACCAATTTCTAACCCAAGCAGTAACTTTAGGGTTCATCCCTAGGGTGCTCAGTTTGTTTATAAGTTGCCTGTGAGGAACAGTGTCAAAGGCTTTACTGAAATCTAAATACACCACATCTAGAGCTCTCCCTCGGTCCAACTCCCTGGTCACCCAGTCAAAGAAATCAATCAGATTTGTCTGACAAGACCTGCCTCTGGTGAATCCATGCTACCTCAGATCCTGTAATCCGCTGGACTCCAGAAACCTCACTATTTTCTCTTTCAGCAGCGTTTCCAATAATTTACTCACCACCGAAGTTAAACTAACCGCCCTGTAGTTTTCAACCACATCCTTACTTCCGCTTTTGTGTAAAGTCACCACATGAGCCTCTCTCCAGTCCTTTGGCACCACTCCCGACTCCAACGAGGCATTGAAAAGGTCAGTCAGTGGAGTTGCTAGAACGTCCCCAAGTTCCCTCAGTATTCTAGGGTGTATCCCATCCGGTCCCATCGCTTTGTCTACTTTAAGTTGAGCTAGTTTCTCACGAACACAGTCTTCTGAAAATTGTTCAAGATGTCCCTCGCTTCTGTTCTTATTTGTGGGTGTTTTCTGAGGTCCTGCTCCTGGTTCTTCATCTGTGAACACAGAACAAAAATATTTGTTAAGCAATTCCGCTTTATCCTTATCAGCTTCTACATATTCCCCCCCTGCACTCTTGAGGCTGACAATACCACTTTTGCCCTTCCTCTTCTCACTAATATTTATTTATTTATATTCTCTTATATACCGCACTATTCAGCATCAGCGCGGTTCACATAGAACAAAAATCTCAGTACATTCAACATACATGAGTTTACAGATAACAAGGGAAAGGAACTTGGATAAACAAGGGAAACTATTTACAACCTATTTACAGGGATAATTCTACTGCATATATCTGCATATATCTGAAAAATGTCTTATCCCCCCATTTTATTGCATTGGCTATTTCCTCTTCCTTTTGAATCTTTGCCTTCTTGACTACTTTGCTAGCTTCTCTAAGTTTTTCCAAATACAAATGCCTGTCTTCCTCTCTCTGTGATCTCTTGTATTTCATGAAGGCCTCCCTCTTTTTCTTCACTTTTTCAGCTACTTCCTTCGAAAACCATAGCGGTCTCCTTTTCCTTTTGCCTTTATTTACCATTTTAACAAAAAGGTTGGTTGCCCTTAAAATACCCCCTTTCAGTTTTGCCCACTGTTTTTCTACATCCCCCAGCTGTTCCCATCCCACTAACGACTTCCTGAGGTATTGGCCCATCTTCGCAAAGTTAGTCTTCCTAAAGTCTAAGATCCTCAACTTGGAATGGATTCTAACAGCCCTAGTCCTAATACTGAACCACACCATCTGGTGATCACTGGATGCAAAATGATCTCCCACTACAACATCAGAAACACTTTCACCATTGGTAAGCACCAAGTCCAGTATGGCCCCTTCACGTTTGGGGTCTGTTACCAATTGCCTGAATAGTTCTCCCTGTAGAGAATCCAGGATCTCCTTACTTCTAGATGATACTGCAGCAGGAATGTGCCAATCAACATCTGGCATATTGAAATCTCCTATCAGTAGCACTTCCCCTTTCCTAGCAATGCTGCGTATGTCTTCAATTAACTCTCTGTCCACCTCTTCCTCTTGTGAGGGAGGTCTGTATATCACACCAATGCAAATAGATTTCTCTTTCCCTCTTTCTATTTTAACCCACAATGCCCCCTCTCTCCCTTTTAAGCTCTGTAATTCCAAAGCTTTAATAGTAGTTTTTACATATAGTGCCACTCCTCCTCCCCTTCTTCCTACCCTGTCCTTTCTGAATAAAGTATAGCCATAGTTACATCCCAGTCATGGTTTTCTGTGAACCATGTTTCTGTAACTGCCACTAAATCCAAGTCAGCCACTCCCACCAAAGCCTCAACTTCAGGGATCTTATTTCCCATGCTAATGGCATTAATACACACTGCTTTCCATATGTTACCCCGTTACCCATTTCCATAAAGGTATTTAATGTATCACCTACCTGGGGGCTTTCACTTACCTAGTTTACATCAAACAGATCATTATACATTGTAACAGCGTAGCAAACTTGGAAAAAACTAGTAAAGGGGAGCAGGGGTTGAGGATTGAGGTGGGGGGAGGAATAGAGGTCAGTAGAAGCTGCAGGGGGAGGGGGACAGAGGACAGACGTACAGTGGTATTATGTTGTGTCTTCAGAGAAGCATGCTATGAATAGTTGAGTCTTTACGGTCCTTCTGAATGATAGTAGGTCCTTTGTGACCTGGAGCTTCTGTGGAACTTAGTTCTGTTGAAAGTAACTTGAGGTGCATTCCTCTGAAAATGATTAATATGGAGAATGGCTTGGAATGTTTCTGGCAGTCTAAAGTCCAGCAGCTTGGAGAGGGATGTGTTATAAAAGCCAAGGTTGTACTTTGGGATAACATTATTTGTCAGAATGAGACTGAACACTTTTGTTTGTAGAATGCCGAGCAGAAACGTCTCTGCTCTGACCTAGAACATCTAGATAAACAAAGCTTGACATAGAGCTGAATTTGTATAATGTAAGAGTTTTTTTCCCTAATAAAAGGAGGTGCAATGGCGTAGCTAGGAGGGAATCATGGGAACCTGCACAAGTGAATTCCTCACTTAAGCTGAAGTTGTACTGTTTTATATAGCTCTCTGTGTCTGTGTGCTTCTTTATTTGCAGCTGAATTTAGAGAACTGAATTCCAAGGATAAAGGTAAAGTTTTGCTATCTGGTCAGAAGTAGGCCACAGACTAAGAGATCCATTCAGTTGGTGTCATGCCAGGGATATTCATTTCTTTTCATTCAAGACAGGACAGAGGACTGTGAGTATGAAATACAGACACAGGGTCATTCCGAGGCACAAATAGCGGGAATGGATGTCCCGTGGGGATGTCCATCCCCACTATTCGTGCCCTCCCCGATCCTGTCTAACTTCCTCGCACATTGTACGGGGAAGTTAGAAGGGGGCGGGAAAGGGACGGATTTGGGGAGGGGTTAGGGCAGACAGTGGGCAGTCATTGGCCTCAAATGTAGAGGGCTGATTCCAATGTCCTCGGAGGTGGAAAAAGTTCCCTTAGTCGGCAGAGGATGGCGGATCTGGGGCTCAGAAAGGGCAGGAGGGGGCAGAGGACATTCTCTGCGGTCTAGCCCTGGCCTTGGGAGGCCAGATCAGGGGTCAGGCTGTGGGGAAAGCACTTTTTGAGCCTGCGGCAACCAGATGCCATAGCGCTGTGCTCCATTCAAAAGCCCCAACTGAGCTATCTAGGTAAGGCCTGTATGTGCAGGCCGCCCTGAATTGGGGACCCAGCCTGCACATACAGGCCTGGATGTGATTTTGATCCCGTGGGGCTTGATGTGCCCCGTGGGATCAGATTCCCGGCTAACTCTGTGCGTCTGGTTCTGACCGGGTGCACAGAGGGCTGGGATGTCTGAGTTTGAATCAGCCTCACAGTGTTTAAGAGAGGCAGCCTATTGTAAATATGGTGACACCACAAAAATAAGATACCGTTATAATCCCCCAAAAATTCTTTCAATATATTTTTTTGTCGGACATAAATCGCGAGGAGGAGGCACTGTGAACTAACCCCCAAACACGATACATATCCCTTTTATTCAACCACATAGGTTTAATTAGTCCAAACTTTAAATATGCCAAAGCATTTCAGCAAGAAGAAAACACTGCACTTATCTTATAAATAGGCGCGTATTTATAAGATAAGTGCAGTGTTTTCTTCTTGCTGAAATGCTTTGGCATATTTAAAGTTTGGACTAATTAAACCTATGTGGTTGAATAAAAGGGATATGTATCGTGTTTGGGGGTTGGTTCACAGTGCCTCCTCCTCGCGATTTATGTCCGACAAAAAAATATATTGAAAGAATTTTTTTGGGATTATAACGGTATCTTATTTTTGTGGTGTCACTTTGATTACCGTTTGGGGGTTGTTTTGGTATTGTAAATATGGTGACATTGCAAAGTCTTTTAGGAGAGACTTTTTCAGAAGAGCTGTGATGTTTGAAGATAATGTTACATTTGAAAAATTGAAGGGAAAATATCAGTTGTGTGTATTAGAAGAGAAAGTGTATAATGATTCATCTGTTTGCTTGTCTGATGTGTTTTTAAAAGGATAACATTTTTCTGGTTGTAAAAGATCTAAAAAGCCTGGCTGAAACTTGGTAATTAGTTGTATTCTTATATGTTGATTTTCTTCCTTAGTAAGTCAGAGCTGTTTTTGTCAGACTTGTAAATTGATATTTGAAATGTGTGTGTTCTTATCTTTGTTAGTTGGTAATATGCAAAAGACAGATTTGTCTTGTTTTGTTTCACTCTTGGGTCTTAGGTAAGGTAATTTCAATTATTTTTCTGTTTTGAGTTGTGTATTTTGGTTTCTAGAGAGGTGCATTTTGTTTTGATAGTTTTCTGATCTCAGTATGAATGAAAAAAATGATAAATGTTGTAGCGCTGAGATTTTTGTTCATGCTGATTTTTTGTTTTTGGTTTTGGTAATCCTTAATTTAAAAATAGCGGTAAGTTTTAAGCCTAGTCTGTAAGGAGTAGTATGTTATGATGATCTATGCATGTTTGTTAGTAGGTAAGAGGATGTAGTTGATGGTATGAGCAAGTGATTAGAAGGTATTGCGTGAAGTGAGATATGATGTTAATAGAAGGATTTTTTGATAGATAGTAAACTGATTAGGGTGGTCTAATGTGATGTGATATGTTGGTTTAATTAATATGGAAAGGGAGACAAGATTCTATGATGGAGTTTGCAGTGTTAATGTATTTGGACAGCTGAGTAGGCAAGAGTAGGTGCTAGTGGGTTTTTTTCTATCTGTATGGGTTTGTACTGTAGTATGGAATGGATTTTCTGAGTCAAAGGATTGGGATTGGAATGTATTGTACGCTGAAGTAAGAACCTTAGAAGCAGACAGTACAGATAACAAGCCTGACAGAGTTTTGTGTGTTTACAATAACTCTGTAGCAAGAGATATTTTCACAGTTATCTGGCAAGAAGACCTTGACTGCAAGTTTTGTTAGAAAAGTTTATTTAAAAGAAAAAAAAAAGTAGTTAAAGTGCAGCTTGAATGTTGCTAATTCTTTTCTTTTTCCCCCCTTGAATATATAATAAGAACAACTTCTGATTCATATTGGGAGTAGAGTTATTAAGAAATAAATCTGCATGATCGTAATTGTAATATGTTTAAGATTATCTGGATTTGACAAGTATAATAGAGGAGGAAGAAAGAACATTAACCATTTCTTTATTTGTGTGCAGTAAATAAGTTTAATCCATGATGTATAAGTTTTGTTTTCTAGGTTAGGGATATGAGTGTATCATGGAGTGGGAAAATTTGTCTGCTGATTACATCCTGTGTATCAAGAGATTAAAGTAGCAATGTCCCAGTTTATTTTTCAGTCACCTACAAGAGTCTATTGGATTTTAAATTCTTATATACGTAGTAACATAGGGGTATGTTTACTAAAACCCTGGTAATGTGCGGGCCGCGCTAGTGTGCGGGTGCCATATAAGGAGTGGGCGTTTCTTTCTGAAAAAGAAAAACCGTGATTTAAATATGCGCTAAGGTGCGTGGTGCCCATGTGCGCCCCGCACATTAGCGCATGAGAAAGCTGCGTAGGAGGCATAAGTGGCGCGCTGATGTGCAAGCAGAAGAACAGAGCCACAGAACAATGGTTAAGACACTGACCAATGGTGCCGGGAACAGGGGTTCAATCCCCCACAGTGCCCAGTGAAGACAGCTGGCTGAGGCATTACTTTAGGAGCCAGTTTAATATTGGGAGGCATAAGGCTGCGCGCTGATGGGCATAAGGCAGTGTGCTATTGCTTTAGGAGGCATTTTAATATTGGGAGGCATAATGTGGTGCGCTGATGTGCAAGAACAGGAACAGAACCACAGCACAATGGTTAAGACACTGACCAATGACACAGGGGATCAGGGGTTCAATCCCCCACAGTGCCCAATGAACAAGGCTGGCTGAGGCATTACCTATTATGGGGAAGATTGCGGTAGGAGGCATTTTATTTTTATTTCTAATTATCACTACTAGCAAACGCACTCTCAAAGCGTGTTAACATAAGGCGCCCCATAAGGCACATTTTAAAGTGCACTGTCCGCCAAGGCACCCTTGAATGTTGCTTATAGGGCGCTTTAGAGGGTGCCGTATGAGGTACCGCAAGGTCAGAGTACTGTTTTTGATGGCAGCACTGTGCAGTTTAAGGAATGAAAATCATAAGTAGGTGCGCTGACAGGCAAAGAGGAGCAGCAGTGGAGCACAATGGTTAAGGCACTGACTGCTGATACAGGGGTCATGAGTTTGCTCCCCAGGGTGCCTAATATGTAAGGCTGGCTGAGGCATCAGCTTTGCAATCTATGTTTTGTTTCCTGCAGCACTTTATTTTTATTTTATTAATTGCTGCCAGCAAACACGCCCTCACGTGCCGTAATTGAAAATGCCGTATAAGGCACCCTATAAGGCACTCCATAGGGCACATTATAAAGTGCACTGTCCGCCACGGCACCCTTAAATGTTCCCTACAGGGCACCCTATAAGTTGCATCACAGGATAATATATAGTGCACCTTATATGGACGGGAACCATAAGGTGCCCTATAGGGCACCCTATAAAGCGCCCTCAGAGGCACCTTATGGGTACAGTACACTGAGGGTGTTTTTGCTGGCAGCAAAAATGTACATTTATTTTATTTATTTACATTCTCTTATATTCCGCGCTATTCTGCATCAGTGCGGTTTACAATGAAAAAACTGAAATTACATTGAACAGGGCATTATAACTTGGGAGATAACTATTTCACAGGGAACATGGGCTATGAAGGGTTAAGTGGCTTGCCCAAGACCACAAGGAGCACCTGTGGGACTAGAAACCCCAGTCCGTCCAGCCCAAGGTTGCTGTCCTCTAGTGGGATTTGAACCCCTGACCTTCACGGCCTGAAGTACCTTGCCCCAACCACTAGGCCACTCCTCCACTCCACTCCACATTAAAAAGAGATAATGCTTTGGCCAGCCCTATCAAAGAACCCCACTGTGGGTTTGAACCCATGACCTCTGGCTTCACAGGCAGTGAAGTAACCATTGGGCTACAGCTCTACAGCTGCTAACAAGCCCCTGGCTGGCTGCAGAGAGCCTACACGTCACCACACAGACAGTCTGCTGTGGTCACCAGGATAGGGTTAGCCCACCCGTACCCATGATGCACTGCACATGCAAATCAGCTGTCCACAGATAAACACAAGATAGGGTATGCACCCCCACAGCACCTCGGCCTGGTAGGGGGAAGTGACCATGTGCACCCCCACAGCACCTCGGCCTGGTAGAGGGTACAGACCGTGTATTTTACTGGCACAGAATAGCTAAACAGCATCACATTGTGCGGGTACTGTGCTCACCCTGAGGGTGCGGTGAGGCACCCAGCACCAGGTCCACAGCACCTTCCATAGCTGAAAGAGACGGTGATGCAGATACAAAGCAGTGTTAATGTGTGAGATAGGTAGTTTCTGCAGAAACACTTTGGATATATTTGTCTGTCTTAGTCAGGTGTTGCCCCTATGGAACTCTAGGAGGAATACCACCCTCCTCCATCTCCAGTGCTGAGGGTGGTAAACAGGGTCTCCCATCAACAGATCCACATTCTACTTCCCTGCAATGGTGGCAGTAGAGGGGACCATCAACCCCAGTCCTGCTGGGGAAAAGACACCCTTCAGGGCAGTCAGTGCAGCTCTGTACATACCCATAACACAATAGCAGACAGACATTAGGCCTGTATATGTTAAGCTGCACCCCACCACTATCTGATATTCTCCTGCAGCAAGCCTTCAGCTGCTGCACCCTGCAAGGCACTCCATCAAGACACATATCAGCTGCAAACAGTCTGCTAGTTAGTCCATAGTGCATGTTCCTGGTGGAAATGCATGCACCCAGAACTGGGATGCCAGCACACACAAGCAGATAAATCAGTGACTGGACCCCAAAAGGAACATAGAAACATAGAAACATGATGACAGAAAAAGACCACAAGGCCTATCGAGTCTGTCCTTCCATAGCAACAACTACAACAGTCCACTTTTTACCTTTAGAGATCCTCTGTGTTGGTCCCATGCTTTTTTGAATTCAGTTACTGTCCTCATCTCTACCACCTCCACTGGGAGACTATTCCACGGATCCACTACTCTTTCCGTAAAGAAATATTTCTGCATATCACTCCTGAATCTATCTCCCTTCACCCTCATCCCATGTCCCCTCATAGCAGAACTTGCTTTTAATTGAAAGAGGCTTTCTCCCTGAACATTTATGCCACGGAGGTATTTAAACATCTCAATCATATCACCTCTATCCCGCCTTTCCTCTAAGGTGTACATATTAAGATCCTTAAGTCTGTCCTCATATGCTTTATAATGAAGCCCATGAATCATTTTAGTAGCAACCCTCTGCACCGACTCCATCCTGTTCACATCCTTTTGAAGGTGCGGTCTCCAGAATTGCATACCATACTCCAAATGAGGTCGCACCAAAGACTTATACAGAGCCATTATCACCTCCTTTTTTCTGCTAGCCATTCCTCTCCGTATGCACCCAAGCATCCTTCTAGCTTTTTCCGTCGCCTTTTCTACCTGTTTAGCTACTTTAAGATCATCAGACACAACCACGCCTAGGTCCCGCTCTTATTTAGTGGACAAAAGTACTTCACCTCCTATACTGTATTGCTCCCTTGGATTGCTGCAGCCCAAATGCATGACCTTACATTTTTTAACATTAAATCCCAGCTGCCAAATTCTAGACCATTCTTCAAGCTTAGCTAGATCCCTCCTCATGTTATCTACACCTTCCTGGGTGTCTACTCTATTGCAGATTTTGGTATCATCCGCAAAGAGGCAAACCTTACCCGACAGCCCTTCCGCTATATCACTAACAAAGATGTTAAAAAGAATCGGACCAAGGACAGATCCCTGGGGCACACCACTGGTAACATCCTTCTCCTCAGAGTGAGCTCCATTTACTTGTACTCTTTGTCGTCTCCCACCCAACCAATTTCTAACCCAAGCAGTAACTTTAGGGTCCATCCCTAGGGTGCTCAGTTTGTTTATAAGTCGCCTGTGAGGAACAGTGTCAAAGGCTTTACTGAAATCTAAATACACCACATCTAGAGCTCTCCCTCGGTCCAACTCCCTGGTCACCCAGTCAAAGAAATCAATCAGATTTGTCTGACAAGACCTGCCTCTGGTGAATCCATGCTGCCTCGGATCCTGTAATTCGCCGGACTCCAGAAACCTCACTATTTTCTCTTTCAGCAGCGTTTCCAATAATTTACTCACCACCGAAGTTAAACTAACTGGCCTGTAGTTTTCAACCACATCCTTACTTCCGCTTTTGTGTAAAGGCACCACATGAACCTCTCTCCAGTCCTTTGGCACCACTCCCGACTCCAACGAGGCATTGAAAAGGTCAGTCAGTGGAGTTGCTAGAACGTCCCCAAGTTCCCTCAGTATTCTAGGGTGTATCCCATCCGGTCCCATCGCTTTGTCTACTTTAAGTTGAGCTAGTTTCTCACGAACACAGTCTTCTGAAAATTGTTCAAGATGTCCCTCGCTTCTTTTCTTATTTGTGGGTGTTTTCTGAGGTCCTGCTCCTGGTTCTTCATCTGTGAGCACAGAAGAAAAATATTTGTTAAGCAATTCCGCTTTATCCTTATCAGCTTCTACATATTCCCCCCCTGCACCCTTGAGTCTGACAATACCACTTTTGCCCTTCCTCTTCTCACTAATATATCTGAAAAATGTCTTATCCCCCCATTTTATTGCATTGGCTATTTCCTCCTCCTTTTGAATCTTTGCCTTCTTGACTACTCTGCTAGCTTCTCTAAGTTTTTCCAAATACAGATGCCTGTCTTCCTCTCTCTGTGATCTCTTGTATTTCATGAAGGCCTCCCTCTTTTTCTTCACTTTTTCAGCTACTTCCTTCGAAAACCATAGCGGTCTCCTGTTCCTTTTGCCTTTATTTACCATTTTAACAAAAAGGTTGGTTGCCTTTAAAATACCCCCTTTCAGTTTTGCCCACTGTTTTTCTACATACCCCAGCTGTTCCCATCCCACTAACGACTCCCTGAGGTATTGGCCCATATGGTTAGGAAAGCCTCAAAAGGGTAATATAATAAAACAAACAAAGAAACCCTCAAATCCTTACTGTTTGTTTGATCTGTGGAGCTCTGGTTAGGAAAGCCTCAAAAGGGCAGGGCACTGGAGCCTTTTATGCAGGCTTCAACTGCACTCAGGAAACAGGCCCACTAACTCCTGATTAGGTGTCAGCATGTTGGCGGAAGGGTACAGGTGGTGGAAACCCATAAATATCACATGAGAGAAATACTATACAGCACTATGGAGGTGCCTAGCCATGCTGTCGTCACTGCACAGTCAGGGTGAGAGTGATCTCCCAGCAGGACATACTGAGGTCCCCCTGTCTGTGTAGGTGGTGGCCGGGCACTAAAATGTCCCAGTCAGTGCCCTATGCCCTGTGCAGATGCACCCTGGCCAGGCCACCCTGTCCGGGCTATACCCATGGTACCTTGCTCCTCATTATGCACATTGGCAGGCCAATACTGGCAACAGTGCTGGCAGTGTGGGCTGTGGAAGGTGTTTGCAGCCACCACACACTGTATAGACAGACACACACTCCGACACCTATGCCAGCAATGTGCTACTATACAGGAGTTCAGCAGCCATGCCCACCACACCAGTCCTGGGCACAGTACAGGCATGGATATGGTACGCAATACTGTAGGGGGTCACTCCCCAGGGTGGTAAACACTGTCAGAGACCAGACCTGAAGCACACACCGCAGACATTAGAATGATTGTTATGATGGAGCTCAATCAGCAAACTGTGCTTAACGTAGGAATTTCTATCTGCCAGTACTCATAGCAAACGTTTGAGAGCTGTGTACCGTATACCCAGGTGTAGGGTTGCATTGCTAAGGTATGCAAGTGCTAGTATTGGGAGATGCACGCAGGGCCCAATGTCCTGCCTCTCCAGGAGGCATTGGCCAATGGGGCCTGTGGGTGTGGGTGTGTCTGCCCCTGTTGGCAGCTGCTTTACGGCAGAGGTTCCCAACTCCAGTCCTGGTGTGCCAAACACTGTTCGGGTTTTCATGCTGTCCCTCATGAATATGCATGAGCTACATCTGCATACCATGGGGGTGGTGCATAGATATGCAGCACAGGCATCTTTATTAGAGGCAGCATGGAACCTGAATGGTGTGTGGCCCTCAAGGACTGCATTTGGGAGACTCTGCTCTAGGTAATGCGCCTGTTTATGGTGTCTGTGCTTGGTGGGGTAAAATATAGGCGTATTAACCATGCGTATGTTCTCAGCAATAAAGGTTTGTCCTTACTATCACGGTTTAGTTGTGGGAAAAATATGTGGACTGGATTGGCAGTAGCCCCAGCTGGGCTTTGAACCTGTGATTTTCTGTTCTTGCACACACTGTCTGTGTGCACTGCACCACTGTGTTGCCACAGATAAGCTGCATTCCCTGGGGAGTCCATGACTGTACATCCGACAGAGCCTGTCTGTTGCAGTGGATGGTGCCAGCCTGCACAGGGCTAGGCCACTGTCTGCTGTGGCTAGCAGCCACTGCCCCCTCCACCACCTGTACCCTTCCGCCAACATGCTGACATGTCCTTATCTTGAAAACAACATATGACCTGATTGAGTTGTGGCACTCCAGGACTGCATTTGGGGGACTCGGCTGTAGGTAATGCCCATTGTTATGGTGTGTCTGCGGTGTAGGGTAAAATATAGGTGTTTGAACCATGCTTATGTTCTCTGCAATAAAGGAGTGTCTTTACTATCTCTGTTTAGTGGTGGGTAAAATATGGGGACTGGGTTGGCAGGAGCCCCAACTGGGATTTGAACCTGTGACCCTCTGGTCCTGCACCACACTGTGGCCACAGAGACAGTGCAGTCCCTGGAGATAGGAAACCTGGCCGAATGGGTCAGAAACCCTGCTCTGCACAATTTTACTGTGGGCTCAGTCGCCTTGTATGGAGACAAAAGGGCAAATAAACCTCAAAAATGACCTCGAAAAAAGGGGCAAAATCATAACCAAGCTGGGCAGCAGTGATATCAATGGGCAACATTAAAACACACTCCCAGGAAAGCTTCAAAAAAGAAATGATTTTTGGAAGGGTCTACGGAGCGTAGACCCTTCCAAAAATCATTTCTTTTTTTTGGAGCTTTCCAGGGAGCGTGTTTTAGCTTAAGTCAGTGTGTGTGGGGGTCCTAACTCTGCTGCTTCTCAAAGGAGCTGTTTTCAGCATCCTGCCAGTGTGGTGAGAGCTGCCTTTTGTGCCTTGGAGCTAGTTAGACAGAAGTGTTTGTATTTTGCCTGTAGATGGGAAGGTCAGGATAAATGATTAATGTAATTCTCCTATATTTGAATGTTCCTATAAACCTTCTGTTGTACGTAAATGCACTTTATAACTAGTTTTGAATCCTTATTAGCCCCTGAAATTAGTTATCTCAATAAATAAATTATAAAATCCATTACACGCTCAGTATTTGCCCTTAGGCCTAAGCTGAACTCATGACCAAAGAGATAGAACTAATTCTAGAGTGCTACCTAAATTCCATTACCTATCACGATTGGCTTAGTGTCTTCAGGGCCCTGCTGCATCAGCACCCTGCTCCATATGAGGCTTGACTCAAACTGGTCCTTCGTGGGAAGCACTCCAACAGTGCCCTACAATCTTAAAAAGAGGCAGCTAGTAATGAACATCCATCCAACTTATGACAACTCCCAACAAGCTATTGCAGTCCGACTCAGGTCAAATACCTCGGAGTTATCCTGGATCACCAACTCAATGTCCAACCTTACATAATGAACACCACCAAGAGCATTTAGTTCAACTCTGAACCCTCCGCAACTTATGCCCCTTCTCTCACCTGACAGCTTCCGCACAGTATGCCAGGCCTCCATTACACCCTTGCTCAACTACTGCAACTCCATCCTTCAATGACTTCCTAAGGCTACCATTGCCTCTCTACAGCTTGCCCAAAACACAGCAGCACACATCTTAGCCAGAGTCTCCAGATACTCCCATACTGAAATACCTCCACTTGCTCCCTGTCGCATCCAGAATAAAGTTCAAGGTCCTCACTATCACCAATAAAGTACTCATCAAGTCCTCCTCTGAGCATCTCCAAGTGCTCATCAAACGTCCAAACACCAACAGACTGTTGACAGAGTATGCTTAATCTTCTTCTCCATCTACCCCAGATGCGCAAGAGCTCACGACGCACATGCACCAGAGCCTTTGAATTCTATGCTCCCACCCTTTGGAACCAACTACCTCCTACATTACGGAGCTTTCAATCTCACAACATTTCAAAAAGCACCTCAAGACACACCTCTGAAGAATACTATGGTCCATCCCCTACAACTGACCCTCAGCAAAAATTTTCCTCCACTCCTACTGATCCTCCCCACTCCCACCCCCTTAATCATTTATTGACATCCATCCCTTCACTATTAGACTTACCTCATCTTCACCTCATCATATGCCCACCTGTATAAGCACCAATACAAAATAATCCTAACATACTTCATGACCCTACTGCTTCTTAAGATCATTGTAATATAAGTTCTAAAGTTATATTGTTCCTGCATTTTCCCCCTTCCTTTGTTATTTGCTGTTCCACATTAATAAGTTTGTCTGTATAATTACCCGTTCAGTTGTTCAATGTAAACTGTTCCTTATGTCATGATAATGTGGAAAGACAGAGCTTTTATTCCTATGAAACCAATGACAACCCGACACAGGCCGTGTTTCAATATCCTTTGTCAGGGGTTAGTCTGGCAAATACTAAAAACATAAATACATAAATACAAAAGTCATAAAAGAACAGATCACAATATAAACATGAATACAAACAAATGTAAAAGTAAAATAAACTAAATTAAAATAAATATTGATAAACAATCATAAAACTGAACAACTGTAAACATGAGATTATATTCAAAGTAAAACTCTCTTATATATATATAAAAAGAAATCATAGAGAAACATATAAAAGGATAAAATAAGATGAAAGGATGTGACTTATAAAACATAGATATAAATACCTCTTTTTCAGAATGTTAAGCCAAAAGATCCTGTAACACTCTGTTCTAGTTATAAAATTGCTGTACAAACTAAAAGAAATGCAAATAATAATTAAAAACAATAAAATATCAAGTAAAATAATAAGATGTTATAATATGTAGAGACTGAAGATAGATATATATTATCCTTTTATGTTTCTCCATGATTTCTTTTTATATATATAAGAGAGATTTTCTTTGAATATAATCATGTTTACAGTTGTTCAGTTTTATGATTGTTTTTTATTTTAATTTAGTTTATTTTACTTTTACATTTGTTTGCATTGATGTTTATATTGTGATCTGTTCTTTTATGACTTTTGTATTTATGTTTTTAGTATTTGCCAGACTAACCCCTGATGAAGGGTATCAAAACACAGCCTGTATCGGGTTGTCATTGGTTTCATAGGAATAAAACCTCTGTCTTTCCACATTATCACGTCTTGGACTGGGTTCTTGAGTCTGACAATACCACTTTTGCCCTTCCTCTTCTCACTAATATATCTGAAAAATGTCTTATCCCCCCATTTTATTGCATTGGCTATTTCCTCCTCCTTTTGAATCTTTGCCTTCTTGACTACTCTGCTAGCTTCTCTAAGTTTTTCCAAATACAGATGCCTGTCTTCCTCTCTCTGTGATCTCTTGTATTTCATGAAGGCCTCCCTCTTTTTCTTCACTTTTCAGCTACTTCCTTCGAAAACCATAGCGGTCTCCTGTTCCTTTTGCCTTTATTTACCATTTTAACAAAAAGGTTGGTTGCCTTTAAAATACCCCCTTTCAGTTTTGCCCACTGTTTTTCTACATACCCCAGCTGTTCCCATCCCACTAATGACTCCCTGAGGTATTGGCCCATCTGCTTAGGAAAGCCTCAAAAGGGTAATATAATAAAACAAACAAAGAAACCCTCAAATCCTTACTGTTTGTTTGATCTGTGGAACTTTTGTTGTGGTGCAACTGTTCCTTATGTTCCATGTAAACCATTTTGCCTTCTAGAAAAATGGTGTATTAAAACCAGTTAAATAAATAAATAAATAAATACAGTCCTCTGGGAGACCGTCCTATCTTTGTGAACCAGGGGGACTGTTGTCATCTGCCGGCAGAGTGTCCACAAATGCTGGGAATTACTCTGGGTCCTTGAACCACATTACTTGATTATAATAATGCAGATGGTCCTTTGTAGGAGAGAGTAGACTCACCCATATTCCATGCTTATATAGAGTGCTACAGTATGGAGCCATTGCCTGGCGCTTAGCAGTGGTTTGAACTGAGTAGTCCTGAAAAAGTAAAATCTTGTGTACTTTATATTGTAGGTTCTGCTGCTGCTAGTACAATGAGAAGTTATTAACTAGAACCACCCCCCCCCCCCCAGGGATATTAGCTTAATACCACAAAAACAATATATCCCCTAATAATTCCCCTAATATAAATTACTCAAGCCACCTATTATTTGTTGGACTATTTGCCTTGAGAGATCTCCTCTCTTGTAGCAAATCTAGTCATTTTTAATCATTTTAATGAGCTAAAAAACAACTCAATTTTCACCCCAGTGAAACCTCAAGGAGACTCACATACATGTGATCTCCTCCGATCAGTTTTAAAGCAATGTCGAATGAATTTATTTTGGTATCGTCACAGAACACCTTCAATAATGCCCACTTGGCTTTCATATATGGCTTCAGGAATGCAACCCGTCCATTTCTTGGAGCCGCTCACGCCAGGCCCAATTCTTCCTTTCTTATGCTCAGCGATAAATAGCAGTCCATTGAAGAGAAAGGTCCTAAATCTTCTCATAGACTCCACAGTCCATATTCACCAGCAGTGTAACCTCAAACTGCTAACCGAATAACAGCAACACAGCACCATGTTTCAAATCAGAGAATCCTCACGATCCTTCTTCAGGCTTAATTTCCAGCTGAATAACACACCACCATAACCTTCCTTTTCTTATCGGGAAATCCCTCAGACGTCACTTCAAAAGCAACCAATCTCTAACCAACTAACTTGAAGTCGAACCCGCTGGTCCAGTCAAAATACCTGCCACTCATAGATCTCCCCAGATGACTCACAGTACACTCCACCAATTGATCTCCAAATTTAATCCTTGGGGGACCACTGTTTGCTATCGGAATATCCATTTTTGCTACAGATTTTGTAGACGGTGGATTCTATCTCCCCCTCGATGTCCGAGGGGAACATGATCAATGATCCGCCACAGGTAATCCTGAAAGGTATGCCCCTTTGAAATACTATGAGCCACTATCGGGGCGGACAACACCTGCTTCCAAAGCCGTGATCAGTGGTACCCCAAGGATTAAATTTGGAGATCGATTGGTGGAGTGTGCTGTGAGTCATCTGGGGAGATCTATGAGTGGCAGGTGTTTTGATTGGATCAGCGGGTTGGACTTCAAGTTAGCTGGTTAGAGATCGGTTGCTTTTGAAGTGACGTCAGAGGGATTTCCTGATATGTCACATATGTCACTAGTGCCTTCTCCTACAAAGGGGGGAAATTACTCAAAAATTGTCCTTTAAGGGAGATGAGGATCAGGAGCCCTGTTTTGGGCATCTGCTCACTTGGCCTCATCACGTCACCCCAGTGCCATTTATAGTTACTTTTTGTTGAACCTTAGCTCTTTACAGAATAACCTACCAGTTTCTTTAGAAGTAGATCACTATGGGGGTCATTCCGAGGCATGAATAGCGGGGATAGACGTCCCATTGGGATGTCCATCCCCACTATTCAGGCCCTTTCCTGATCCTGTCTGCCTTCCCTGCACATTGTATGGGGAAGGTAGATGGGGCAGGAAAGGGGCGGATCGGAGGTGGTGTTAGGTTGGGCAGTGGGTGGTCATCGGCCCCAGACATACAGAGCCGATTCCAATGTCGGCCCTGTACATCCGGATCCGGCTACTCAAATGGGGAACTTATTCCACCTTGGAGGTGGAATAAGTTCCCTTAGTCAGCAGGGGATGGAGTGTCTGAGGTATGGAAAGGCCAGGGGGTGGGGCAGAAGACATTCCCCTCAGCCTGACCTTGGCCTTAGGAGGCCAGATCAGGGGTCAGGCTGCGGAGAAAGCACCTTTTCAGCCAGCAACTGGGAATTGCAGCTTTTCAATGGAGCCACGGTACCATGGCCACCAGATGCCATGGCATCACGGCTCCATTGTATGGCCCCTGACTGAGCTACCCAGGCAAGGCCTGTATGTGCAGGTCGGACTGAATTGGGGGTCCCGGCCTGCATTACAGGCCATTGTGATTCTGATCCCGCGGGCCTAGACATGCCCCACAGGCACACAGAGGGCCGAAACTTTGATGTCGAAATCGTGCCCTCTGTCAACAGTTCATTTTTATTTTAATATAACAAGTGGAAATAATTAAAAATTATCCCCACGCTCAAACAGCATTTAAGAGGAGAAATAATCCTATATGTTACAGTTCTGTAGATGCAAAGGTCCACAGTCCTATACGCTACAATTCTGTAGGGTTAAAGATCAGCAATTCTCAACCACCAGACCACTAATTTTCCCTTTATAAAATAGGATGGAATTTTTGGACTTTCTACTCAGGCATCCTCTTATAAAATTACACCCTGGTGGAGGGGAGAGGGGAAGGAATACTGCAGTTCATCAGAGGGTGCTCAATGGAGCATATGGGAGATTAGAGAGGAGGTAAGCTTATGGTCCTGAATTGGCAGAAAGTGAACTCATTTTGGAGAAGGGCAACTTCGGGTTTGTAGTGAGGAAGCAGCTTGTATTCAGTCTAAAAGCGAAGAGAGATGAGCACCTGGAACCAGTATGGAAAATTGCCAGCAAATTATACAAAACCCAGAGTATTTGTAGAGCCAGAGGAAAGAAAGAGGTGGATGCCAATAGGGCTTAATGTTGGGAAGCACAGAGCCTGTAATGAGTTGTTAGAGTGAGAGAGAAAATGTAATATATATTGGGACTGGGGAATATGCACCAACCTTTCCTTGAAGGCTTGCACTGTATCAGTTTTTATGAATCACGTTTAATCACAAGGTTAAGGAAAGAAAAGCTTCTGTTTTCATTTCAAGTGCAAACTTTCAGGCTAGGAATATGCATGGCTAGGGCTGGTGCAAGGGTATTTGGTGCTCCAGGTGAAACGTCAGCTTTGCATCCTATCACAATTGGCTTTTGGGCTCCTTATCCCTGAAACAAACTACCTGAGTCTATATGTCAGGTGCCTTCTTTGGCCCTTTTCAAATCCAGGTTGAAAACACCTCTTCGTTGCTGCTTTCGGATCTTGATTCATCTGGTCTCCTTTGTGTTTCCCTACCATGCCCCCAGATTTATCCCGTGTCTACAGCTACTGTGTTGTCTGTCTTGACTAGATTGAAAGCTCTGATGAGCAGGGACCGTCTTTTACTTGTTCATGTGCAGCACTGCATACGTCTTGTAGCGCTATACAAATGTTCAGTAGTAGCAGTATTTTTAGAACCCTTAGTGCCCCCTAATAATTTTGTTCATTAAACTCAGATGTAACAATCTCAACACAATCCCTTCCAGAGTAATCCCATAAAAATGCATATTTGAACATCAGACATTTAAATATTAAACTTTCTTTTGTAAATATATGCATAATGAGGGAGACTTCAAAAAGTCATTTACAAGGGTAAAATATTGGCCATTCTTCCTTGAGGTACACACTGATGATTCAGAGTTTATGTGGCTACCAAGACCCACTGCTTTGCTTTGACTGTAGCTGCTCTTTGCTGCCTCCCCCCCCAGCCCCCCCCCCCCAGATGTTGCTGCCGTAGGTGATTGTCTAGTTTGCCTGGTGCCTGGGCAGTCCAAAAAAAATTAATTTGTAAATGAATGTTGCCTGATTTTCAAGCATTTTTTGTTTGTTTAGCTTATTTGGTTTTTTTGTGCATGTACTGCATGCATGTTAGAACTTTTTTTTTCACACATAAATTGAATGTGTGCATGTTAATTTGTAGATATAAGTGTGTAAAAATGATGTGCATGCACTTCAATGTTTAAGGCGCCCAATACTCAGTGGTATTGGGCATGCCTGTATGTTTACCCTTCAATCCCTCTCTTAATCAGACTGCTCTGCAAATTCCAGCAAAGTCCAGCCACGGTGATCCTGCTGGCCTCGACAAAACTAGTTCCCTCTTCTTTCTCCTCACAAACTCATTCAGTTTTCAGAGTTGATAACATAACAGGAGGGCCATCTCCTCCAGCCAAACCTCAAGTCTATATCCCTCACAACCTTGAAATTGAAAAGTCCTTTTGTGTCTACACTTGGTTTACAATTGTAAGTCAAGTTTTCAGTGGCTCTGAGAACTGAGACTAGCCTTTTGAGTTTTAGAAAAACATCTTAAGACTTTTTTGTTTCAGTTCTGAGCTTGCAGTTCGGTGCAAATGGATTTTGGTTGGGCTTTGCGGTGTTGCATAAGTCAGTGGTGCCCAACTCTGTCCTGGGGACCCCCAGCAAGTCGGGTTTTCAGGATATCCACTACAGTGTGAATATTCATGAGAGAGATTTACATGCACTGCCTCCACTGAATGCAAATATTTCTCATGCAAATTCATTGCGAATATCCTGAAATCCCAACTGGCTTTGGGAACCATTGGCATATGCTCATGGCTGCAGTGTTGCTATCTGTGTTCTTATAATGTTTTGTTTTATTTGTATATTATTATTGTATTTTTATCTTTGTAAACCACTTTGAATGTATGTACAGGAATGCAGTATAGAAATCTTTAAAACTCAATCAATCAATAAACCAACCAACCAACTAACCAACCAACAAAATCAACTGTGTTGAATGCACACTCCTATTGCAGACCAGGTAATTGCAACATTAGCATTCAATATCCATATACGTATTTTTCTCTAGGGATCTTTGCATGGCAAATATGTGTCAAGAGAGAGATTATTTAATAGCTATGTGCATTTGTTTGAAATGACAAGGGGAATGTCAACAACATTTTCCATTTCATTTCATGTTGTTCATGCCATTTTTAACCAAAATGACTGGGAAATTCCTGGAATTTGGGGGTTTTCCTGTGTCGTCAATCGTGCACACTATTGTACTCTATTGATCAAACAGTGCACACTATTAGGCAATAATACATACAATTCAACCAATATAGCACAGTACTGAGCAATAGGGTGCACTATTTGAGCATTATTGCAATAGGGTGCACTGTTATTGTGCACCATTGCACAATGACATGCACTACTGAAGACATTGCCCAAGAAATTAAAACAATCTAAAAATAGCCAGACTAAAATGAAAAATCCCCTAAAACAACATGGAAACTAACGGGGTCATTCTGAGGCACAAATAGCAGGGATGGTGGATCGGGTGCGGCATTAGGACGGGCAGTGGGCAGTCATCAGCCCCAGACATACAGGGCTGATTCCAATGTTGGCCCTGTACGTCCAGGGCTGGCAGCTTGCGCGGAGAACTTATTCCACCTCGGAGGTGGTATAAGTTCCCTGGTCGGCAGAGGACAACAGGCCCAGGGCTGGGAAGCGGCGGGAGGGAGCAGAGGAGATTCCCCGCAGCCTGATCCAAGATCAGGGGTCGGGCTACGGGGAAAACAATTTGGAGGCCGGTGGCTAGGGATTGTGGCTTTTCAATGGAGCTGCGGTGCCATGGCAACTGGATGCCATGGAACTGCAGCTCCATTGAACAGCCCTGACTGAGCTAGCCGGGGAAGGCCTGTACATGAGGCCAGATGGAATCGGGGTTCTGGCCTGCACGTACAGGCCTGTTCACCATTCTGATCCTACGGGGCTAGATGTGCTCCGCAAGATCAGATTCGCGGCTCCCTCTGTACATCCGGTTGCGGCCAGGATGTTCAGGATGGAATCGGGCTCTAAATAAAATGAAAAAATGTGGCCTACACACCCCTATTATTCAATGCTAAACTATTTCTGCCCTCACTTGCCTTGCATGGCTGAGCCAGGAGTGGCCTTTTTCTTTAATCTTCTGGTCTGCATGCTGTACTTGTACTTCTTTAGATGGTTCTTCTTGGTTGCCTGGAAGAGTTCTTTCTGCTTCTGTAGAAAATGAAGAGTCCTTTTCTGCTTTCGTTTGGAAGTGGAGAGAGGGCTTATTTGCTTCAGTAAATATTTCTTTTAGAGGTGAAGAGAAAAAAAGAGCACAAGAGAAGAGAGAGAGCAAGAGCATATTTTTTATTTATTTACATTCTCTTATATACTGCACTATTCTGCATCAGTGTGGTTTACATTGAACAAGGCATTATAACTTGGAGATAACTATTTTACAGGGAACATGGGCTATGGAGGGTTAAGTGGCTTGCCCAAGACCACAAGGAGCACCTGTGGGACTAGAAACCCCAGTCCTTCTGGCCTGAGGTTGCTGTTCTCTAGTGGGATTTGAACCCCTGACCTTCCAGCCTGAAGTACCTTGCCCCAACCACTAGGCCACTCCTTCACTCCTGAATGATCTCATTCCTCAGCAGGTGATTGTGACAGTCTGTAGGACAGGATTCTACCATTTCTTCAGGTGGTCAGCAATACTGGGGGAGAAAGGGAGGGGGGAATTGATTTTTGATTGGCTTTCTGTTGTGTATTCAGTTGAATCAGTCAACTGTGATTTCAATTGAGTAAGAAGAAGAAAGTTGTGTATTCCTTTTAATGTTTAAGTTACTACAATCTTTTGTCAGAGCTAGCTTTTGCTAGCTGCATTCAACATTTGTTCCAGTTGTCTTTGGTTATTAGGAGGAAGTCTTCTCCTCACATTTCCTTGTTCAGTCTGGTTCCTGATGAGTTTCTTCAACTAATTTTATACTGCAGTACATGTAATATCCCTGCATCTGTCAAGGCTGGGCCCACTCTTGAGGACTACCAAGTACTTAAGCAGTGTGCCTTCACTATAATAGTTCCCTTTCTCTTCAAATTGAGTCCTCTGGTTCTCAGAAGCTTCCAGGACTTGAGGCACATGCAGAAGTGTTCCTAGCAGAGTGGACTGGACTCTGGACATCAGGCAGAGGAGGAGGCAGGAGAAGTACCAGGCATAGAGCCAAATCCAAAACAGCAAGCAGAATCAGAGTCCAGGAATAGGCTATAGTCAAGGCAGGAAGAACAGATTCATTAGCAGAAGACTGGCTGAGATCAGATGCCAAGGAGCAGCAGACAACAAAGCACTCAGCACATCTGAGGACAGGATTATATAGGCGCAGGGAGCTGATTAGCAGATATCTTCTACATGAACCAATCAGTCCAAGGTACATTCAGAAAGGAACAATCAGGGTGCACTGTCTCATATGGCTACCTTCGACATGTTTGTCCCACCATCTGTTACAAAGAAACCTGGATGTATTGTGCTCTGTTGGTGCCCTATGATTCAGCTTGCAACTTTGCCCGTATTTCTGTTAACATATAGATCCATATAAGAACATAAGATATGTCAGACTGAGGGTCCATCAAGCCCAGTATCCTATTTCTAACAGTGGCCATTCCAGGTCTCAAGTATCTGTTGAGTTCCCAAAGGTATACATATTCCATGCTGCTGGTAAGCAGTAGATTTCGTCAGTCTTCTTTAATAATGTTTTATGGACTTTTCTTCCAGGAGCTCATCCAAACCTGTTTTGAACTCAGCTACACTAACAGCTTTTACTACATCCTCCGGTAACAAATTCCAAAGTTTGATTATGCATTGAGTGTAAAAATATTTCATCTGATTAGTCTTAAATGTGCCACATTGTAGCTTTATTGCATGTCCCCTAGTCTTTCTACTTTTTGAAGGAGTAAACAACCGATCTATGTTTACCCGTTCCATTCCATTCATTATTTTGTAGACCTCTATTATATTTCCTCTCAGCCATCTTTTTCCAAGATGAAGAGCTCTAACCTTCTAAGTCTTTCCTCATAGGGATATCCTTCCATCCTCTACCATTTTAGTGGCTCTTCTCTGTAGCTTTTCTAATTCTGCTATTTCCTTCTTAAGATATTATAGGCATTATAATATCCTTGATTTTATTCTCCATTCCTTTTCTTATGATTCCTAGCATTCTATTTGTTGTACTGGCCGCCGCTGCACGCTGGGCAGAGGGTTTCAATGTATTATCCATGCTGATGCCCAGAGCAGAATCAGGAGCAATGGGCCAGAATGGGCAGGACATGCCCCAATTCAGGCCTGCTGTACGCCCATCCCGTTCCCTGTACATATCATCCGAAACTCCTTCATGGACCCCGATGCTGTGGCGTCCCATTGCCATGACACCGGGATGCCATGCAGAGTCCCGATCCACTGCAAGTAGTTCCAATGGCCTGTTCCCGCCACCTGACTCACAATCGGGCCTGCCTCTTCGCCGGGTCCTTTCTTCGTCCTCCACAATATTCAGGGGAACATATTCCACCTTTGAGATGGAATTAGTTCCCATGCATCCTTCACTCCCCCCGGACGTACAGGGCCACTACTAGAATCGGCCCTGTACGTCTGGGGTCAGAGCCATGCCTCCGTTCCGCCCTTGCTTCTTCTCAAGCCTGCCCCTTCCGCCCCCATCCTGAGTTCCCCACATTACTCCTCTATACATTCTGGGAGCTCAGGATCGGGAATTGGCCCCTGGAGCTTAGCCAAATTGGATGTACAGTACATCCCCGCTAAACGCTGCTCAGAATTTACCCCATATCATCCGGCTCATCTTTACCTACCTGTGTATTCACAACATCAAAAAATATAACAGATTAGTGAGACAAAACTTTCCTTGTTGGCTTTCTGCCATTAAGCCATGATCCTCGTACATGTTCAGTAATTTTGTTCTTTATAATTTCTTCTACCATTTTGCCTGATACAGACATCAAGCTCAATTGTCTGTAGTTTCCCAGATCACCCCTAGAACCCTTTTTAAAAATTGGCGTTACACTGGTCACTTACCAATCTTTCAGCACCCTGGGATATATGACATCCAGTCCAGGTGATTTGCTGCTCCTAGTTTATCAAATAGCTGTATTACATTTTCCCGATTTATCAAGATTTGATTCAATTCCTCTGATACATCACCTTTGGGTAAAGGCATGGGTAAAGACTGAAGCAAAGAATTCATTTAGTCTCTCCTCCATGGCCTTGTCCTCTCTTAGTGCCCTTTTTATCCCTCTGTCATCTAATGGTCTAACTAGCTCCCTCACAAGTGTTTTGCTATGAATGTACTTGAAAAGTTTTTATTATGAGCATTTGTTTTCATGGCAAGCTTCTTTTTAAATTATTTCTTTGCCTGCCTTATCTATGTCTTGCATTTAACCTGCCAGTTCTTATGGGGGGTCATTCTGAACCATGAATAAGCTGTCTACACATATATGTTGGACGTTTTCGGCACGTAAATGTCTAAATGCGATTCCGACAACAAAACGTTTTACACGTACAGATGAGAAAGATGGGTAATCTGGACGTGGGCATGGAAGGGAGGAGCGTGGGAATATTGAGCCACCTATATGTTGTCGCTGCGCCTCCCGCCCGGGCCGATAGCCAGCAAGCAGGAGGGCGTCGCCTTATTGCCCTCTTCGAATAATGTCCATAAATATGGCTGCCAGCTAGGACTGCTGGGAAATGTAGTTTACTTATTCTTTAGAGCAAATAGTGTGACCACACGGTGTTAGGCGAAAAACAGAGAATATTTTTATTTTTCGGGATTTCCCCCTCGCATCAAATTCAATAGCACTGAACATAAATTGGATACGTCTCCAAAACAAAGAATAAAGTCCAACAGGTTGTATTCACAGAATTGGTCACTTTTAACAGCAGTTAACTTTGGTACTAGGAACTGGCTTACAAAGCTCAGGCTGTTAACTTTTTCCAAAGTAACTTAACTTTCATAAGAAGACTGTTTTTCTCACATCTTCTTTCATAAGGTGGCACACAGCTTCTAAAATGCCCAGTAAGTTTTACTTCTCTTCAGAGCATTGAGGAAAACACATTGGCTTAAAACTTCTGGTTAGTTTTTCTTGCTGTGTCTTTCAGCTTCATACAAACAAGCTTTGCTCTACTTTAAACACTCATTCCTTTATATGTGCTTAGGCTCAGCACATCTCAAACTCATTAGCTCGACAATATGAGCACTGCATTTCCTCAGACTCACTTTCATACGGTTCAATGCAGCTTTCTATCTCCATCTCTTCAATGGATTCATTGCAGCTATTTTCAAGTGGAACAGGGTCATAGAGCTTACTACTCTGCTTCTGCAACAACTCATTCAGCTTTGCTAACAAGAGTTTCTTTTGCTGTATCTCAGCAGAGAGACTTTGGCTAGGGAACACAGAAAAGCTATTTTCTCTACCTTTGCAGCTTAGCTGACTAGCTGAGTTGCTTCCCCCACTAGGAACTGACTCTTTCAGCTTTCTTTCATGCAGGGACTTTGAAACACGCACTTGCCTTGACTCTGAGCCTCTCAGCTGTTTCAATCCTTCCTACTCTGTGCCATGCTGCCTTCTCTCTTCATACAATTGCCTTTCTCCTGGCAGTTTCCCTTTTAGCTGTGTCTGCCTCTGATCTGCTCCTCTCAGATCCAACTGCTCGTCTCTGTTCCTGGTTCCAGCTGCTCTTGTGCTGCTCGTTCTTGTCGTTCTTCTCCTTCTTCCTGCTGCTCCTCTTCTAACTGACTGCTCAAACACTGCAGTTTTAAACTGATCTTTCTTAGGGACCACACCCTTCTCCCAGCCCACGTGGGAGCTGTTAGGACTCAACCTAGCTCTGATGTGCTGAAGTGGGCGAGGCTTGATACTGGCTGCACTCTGACTCAGAGGTTTGTGGTTGCTAGGGAAACCCTGTTTGCTACTATTTTTAAAGGAACAGGATTCACTTTCTTGCCACTCCATGTCCCCTGAACAGCCTTCATCATCACAATGTCTAAACTGTACTTTTTTTTTTTTAATATCTCTTTATTAAAATTTTTAAAACATACATATATCCGACAAACTCTACTTCTTTGTCTTCACATCAATCTGCATCTAACCACAACTTACAACAAGATAAAATAACAATCAAAACAGGCCAAGACCAATCCAACCCAGCGCTCCGCCCCACCGCCAGCATGACCAGCAAAATGCTCTACTATTTTTCTTTGACGTATCTACTCAAAGTGTCCCACTTCTTGCACAATTTGCCTGCACAGGGATTTTTTACTATATATATTTCTTCGTAGACCTTATGTAGGCATAGCAGATTCCACCAGAATTCAAAATGCACCTTTTCCAAATTCTTCCAATGCATCAAGATGACCTTTATAGCCAAACTTATTAAGTCCAGCAGTTGGCTATCCTGTTTAGGCAGCTTTGGCCTGATCATCATGGATTTAAATACTACTATCTGATATGTAATCGGAACTTGTATGGCCAGTATACTAGATACACGCTGCCAAACACTACTCTAGTATGTCTGTAGCTGTCCACAATAAAATAGCATGTGTGCTAATGTTCCGATTGCTGTATTACAGGACCATCATCGATTCCCATCCTGTCCTGCCCATTTCATTTTCCTTAATGGAGTGAGGTAGGCCCGATGTGCCATGAAGTACATTGATTGCGTTAGGGATGCAGCTCTAGTAATTCGTATTTGGGATCCCCAAAAAGTGCTCCACTGCTCCGAAGGCAAGCAGTCCCCTGTGTCAGCAAGCCATGCCAACTGCACTTTCACACATTCTTTCTCCCCTCACAATCGAAGCATCCTCAGAAACTTTGACATGGCCCGTGTGCCCGCCTGTATCTCACGAAGCTTTTACAGCAGTGGCCATCCCAGCCTCAGCAGTACCGGAGACACACCCGCTCTACTCAGGCAATGTCTAAGCTGGCACCATTGAAAGTAGCTGGCATGTGGCAGCCCGAACTCCGCCTTCAACGTTCCAAAAGTCTTGGACTCTTTCCCAGACATCAATTGCCCAAGCGTCACAATTCCATGCTCCATCCACCTCTTCCATATCATTGGTTTCCCATCTATAAGAAACCAAGGATTCATCCATATAGGCATATCCATTGAAAAGTCTTCACCATCTTCAATACACTTTGCCATCAATCTACACGCTTGCTGCGTTGCCAACATAACTGTATTTTGCGGCTTGCGCGGATCCTGTGTCGTCCCAACCATCATCCATGTCTGCAATGGGGCATTCATAGCTTGCTCGACCTTCAACCACCTAGCTCCACTCTCCAAGTGCTCCTCGGCTGTCCATTGTGAACCCTGTCGCAACAATGAGGCTAGATGTAGCCACTCAACTTCTGGAAAGTGAACTCCTCCTTTTTCCTTTGGCAGTCTTAGCTTCCATGCAGCTATCCTTGGGACTCTACTGCCCCATAAGAAAGACACCAGCATACTGTTTATCTTCTTATAGAATCTCTGAGAGAACAGTACAGGGATCATACTCAATATATAGCTGATCTTGGGAACCAGCACCATTTTTATGGTTTCCAACCGGCCCCACCAGGTTAAATGCAATGGGGTCCACTTACTAGTACAATCATTAACCACTTTTTTGCATGCATTCATGTTGAGATCCATGGTCTCCTGAATAGTAAAGCCATAATCAACTCCCAAATACTTGAAAGACGATTGCGCATATTGGAAAGGATAAGCTTTCAACATGTCCGCATTTACATGCTCATTCAGAGGAATTATTGTTGTCTTAGTTAGGTTTACTTTATATCCCGATATGACAGAATAACAATCAATAACTTGCAAGACTGCTGGCAAGGCATCCGGCTGAAGAAAAAGTAGGAGATCGTCCGCATATGCTGACAGTTTGCATTGCCCATCTGCTAATTCCACTCCCGCAATACTATTGTGCTGTCTAATTGCAATCGCCAGCAGTTCCAATGCAAGATTAAAAAGGAGCGATGACAAAGGGCATCCTTGTCTAGTCCCTCTCTGAAGTCCAAAGGGAGCCGATAAACCAGCATTAGCTGCGATTCGTGCCATTGGTTTAGCATACAATATCACTATTCTTTTAAGATACTTCTCTCCAATCCCAAACCATCGCAAGGATCGAAACAGGAAAGACCACTCCAATCTGTCAAAAGCCTTCTCGGCATCAAGTGACAGTCCTATGAGAGGTTCCAACATCCTCTGGGCCTTGATTAAGACATGCGCCAATAACCTCCCATTATCTGTAGTAGATCTACCTTGCAGAAAGCCACACTGATCTGTGTGTATTAGATCATTCAGGACCAGATTCAGCCGATTAGCAAGCACCTTAGCATATATTTTGTGGTCAGCATTTAACAACGATATGGGCCTGTAATTTTCTACTTTCTGCGGATCTCTTCCCGGCTTCAGATGAATAACTACAATGGCTTCTGCCAGCGCACCCACCTCGGGATCGGCATCATATAGGTCATTATAATAGATCTGTAACATCGGTACTATCAACAACTGGTACTTGTGATAAAATTCCAGCGGTATACCATCTGGCCCTGAGGCCTTACCACGAGCCATCTGTCCAATTGCTTTTTGTATCTCCGCTGCCGAAACTTCCTGCTCTAACTCCTGGACTTGACTTACCAGGAGTTTAGGTCCAGCTATGTTAGAGACAAATTCTGCAAAAGCCTCGTCACTGCAGTTTACCTCTGAATGATATAATTCCTCATAGAACTCTTTGCAGCATTTCAATATTTGCTCATCTCACACAAGAAGGTCTCCTCCACTATCTTGCAGCTCTGCAATACGCGTCATATTCTTCCGAGCTTTAAGTAAGTTAGCTAACAACGAGCCCGCTCGATTACTCTCATGATAATATGTACTCTGCTGGGCACGGACCGCAAAGTGTGCCTCTTTATTAAGTATGGTATTATACCTATATCTCAATCTTTGTAGTCTGATCAATACCATCAAGTCAGCTTTCTTTGCCAATAGCCGCTCCTCGGCTTTTATCTGCACCTCTAGTTCCTCCCGTTCCGTCTTCTTACTCTTGTTCTTTCGTATGGTGTACGTTGTGATATGAGCACGGAGCATCGCTTTAAAACCTTCCCACCAACCCCTATATAGAGGTATCCGAAGGATCATTATGTTGAAGATACATCTCTATCACTTTGCTTATGTAGGCCTCAAAGGACTCATCTTATCAAAAGTCCATCTGGGGGATACCTTCTGCGGCTGCCCCACTTCTAGGATCAAGGAAACTGCTGCATGATCCGACACCGTTCCAGCATGTATTTCTGCCGCCACTACTTGTTTAATCAACCCAGCAGAGAGCAAATAGTAATCAATTCTAGTCTGGGTGTCATGTGGCATTGAATAAAACGTATACTCCCTATCTGTGGGATGGAGAAACCGCCATGGATCAACTAGACACAATTCCTCCATCATTCCCAGCAATACTGCATGCGATTTAGCTTTGGCTATTGCTTTGTATGGTACCCTATCCAATAATGGATCCAATATCATGTTAAAATCTCTTCCCAGCACTATGCTTGTATTAACTGCCTCAGTTAACTCCATGGCAATACTTCTGAAGAAGCTGGGATCTTCAACCGTTGGTGCATAAATATTCAGGAACGTAACAAGAGTCTGACCCATTTGCAGTGTAGCTCTAGCCCATCTACCAGAAGGATCAGCTTTTGTTTCTTTGAGTGCAGGACTTAGCGTTCTTCGCACTAATATTAACACTCCTCCTTTCCGTCCTGCAGCTGGAGCTACCACCGCTACCCGATATACATTCAATATTACTTTCCATGATTCCTTCTCCGACAAATGTGTCTCCTGCAGATATACGACATCCGCTTTCTTCCGTTGACAATAGGATAGTATTTTCTTTCGTTTTATTGGGTCTGTAATCCCTTTTACATTCAAGGTGAACACAACCAAGTCAATTGCCATCTCTGATGTTGGGCATTGCCATACATGCAAGGAGTCCGCTAACTTCATTAATCACTGCTTCTCGCAGCATGAGCGCTTCACTGGGTTGGATTGGCCAATAAAAACATTTAAACTTTATACATATACATTTCAAGGTGAAAACCACCCCCCATGCCAGAAGATCAAATCTTCTACCTCCCCCGTTGCTACCATACACATCTTATAGCTAAGTCCATGCTAACAGCATTTAAAACTACCGCAGTCATTTCCCAAATTCTATCTGAGTCACAAAACACCTAAGTGACCCTCTTTAACAATGGACAATTAAGTCTCCAAATGGATCTACATCAAACACATTTGGTAAACAATGAACAGTTCCACCTAAACACAGGCTATCATTATCCATACCATCCCCATTTCACTAACCCATCATTACGTTCCCGCCGCTATCTGAAGTTAAACACTTTGAAGTTCAGTCTCTTAGGACTCCATATCACTGTTCTCCTGCAGGAAGGCTCTCAACTTGTCAGCTTCCACGAAATTCCTCGTCGTGTTATGCAGCATTACTCGCATGGTTCCTGGATAATATAATCCATATCTTGCTTGTACTCTCTGCAGCATGGGCCTACACGCCAGCAACTCTCTCCTGCGATCCATAGTTTACTTGCTCAAATCCGGATAGAAAGCAACTTTTTGGCCTTGAATCTAAAGCGATGTACTCCTTCTAGCCGCCTGCAAAATCTGCAGCACCTGCGGATACCGAAGCACTTTCATTACTATAGGTCTTGGGTACCTAACATTCTCCGCTTTATGTGTAGGGATGCGGTGAGCACACTCCAATTCGAAAGGTCTCACAAACGTAAGTTGCAACACCTCCGGTATAACTTTATCCAAGTAGGCAACCGGATCTGAGCCTTCAGCTCCCTCTGGAACTCCCACCAACCTGATGTTATTGCGTCTGGCCCGATTATTTTGATCCTCCATCAGATCTTCCATTCATTTAGTGCATTTAATCAAAGGGCCCACTTGACCAAGCATACTTTCGTGCATCTGAATTTGCCCTTCCACCACATTTAATCGCGAGCTCATCGTCGTCATTTTCTCCTTCACTTCACTTAAATCCTCTTGAATTACAGTCAGCGAAGCTGTATTTGTGGCTATCATATCTTTCACACTCTTCAGCTCCGTCAGTATTTCACGCAGGCCTTCCGCTGTGCCCTCCTTCTCTACCGCGGCCATTTTCTGTGGGGACCCAGCTTCAGATTTAGAACGCTTCGCTGCCGACCCAACTCCCGACTGAAACTCAAACCGCGCCGGTTTTAGAGTTGACATCCTCAATCACTCTCCTTTCTTTCGCACCACAAAAGGGGATTCGGAAACACAAATTTCGCACCGGAAAAAGCTCAGGATTCCTCAGTAGCAATGGGAGCTGCAACTCACACGTCCATTCTGCACTGCGGCTAGCTTGAATTACCGTCTAAACTATATTCTGATGAAAACGTGTACGTACAACCTAGACATCTAGGTTAGACCTGCTAAAACGTGGAATAATAGCCTATGTCGGCTAAAATAGCACTGTATTGTAACAACACAGAAGGACATCTATGTTTAAATAAAGCATAGCTGTGTCATAAAAGGATCTGGACAAGTTCCTGAAGGAAAAGTCCATAATATAGACATGGGGAAAAGAACTACGTAGCCTGGGGTAAGCAACATAGCATGTTGCTATTTTCCGGGGATGTTACTCTGTAAATGCGATCCAGATTGGCTATGTCTGGAAATTATAATAGGCCGAATGGACCTTTGACCAAAGGGAAACAAATTGAACCATATGGAAGCAATAGGGGTCCAATGGTAGTCAGGAACAGAGAGCATTTTCATAGACAACAGATCTGATTGGTGTGTAAACATGTCTAAGGGCTATGTTTACTAAATCGCGTTAGTGCAGTTCGCGGTAGGAGCCGCGGTAGTGAAAGAAACCCCAAATAAGGACATGGGCGGTACATCGTTACCACTACCGCGCGTTAGCAAAATTAACGAGCGCTACCGGGCGCCGTGCCACGTTACTGCGCGTCAATCATAAGAAGACGTACAGACACAAAGCACTGAAACAGAGCTGTAGCACAATGGTTACGGTACTGACCGCTGTTACAGGCAGCATGGGTTCGAGCCCCCAGTGTGCCTAACACAGAAGGCTATCTCAGGCATCACCCTGTACATTACAGAAGGAAAGAGGAGGCATGCTTTTCGTTACGCTGAGTATTGGTGTCAGAAAAACACCCTCGGAATGTGCCTAGCCACGTACGTTGGTACGTGCGTAGCGACGCGCGTACATTCGTGCGTGGGTACGTGTTTGCTTACGTGCGTGGGTACGTGTGTTTTTACCAGTGTGGGCATCTTATATTACAGACTTTGTAGGGCGTCCTGCACCTATGCAGTATGCTAACAGATGTACGTGTGATGGCCTATGGCTTATCAGAGCCTGTGAGCAGGTGCTGGTGTTTCACAGGGTTGGATTGGGCCAGTCACACCCATGATGCACTGCACATGCAAAGCAGCTGTCCACAGATACACACCATGGGGAATGCACCCCCACAGCACCTCGGCCTGGTAGGGGGTACCGACTGTGTGTTGTACTGGCACAGAGCAGCTACACACCGTCACATTGTGCGGGTACTGTGCTCACCCTGAGGGTGCAGTGAGGCGCCCAGCACTAGGTCCACAGCACCGGCCATGGCGCAGGTCCAAAGCAGTGTTACTGTGTGAGATAGGTAGTTTCTGCAGGAACACCTTGGACATCTCTGTCTGTTTCAGTCAGGTACAGCCCCCATGCACCACCACCACACCCCTCCCCCAGGGCTGAGGGAGGCAAACAGGGTCTCCTATCAAAAGATCCACAGTCTACCGTGCTGCAACGGTGGCAGTAGAGGGGAACATGAACCCCAGTCCTGCTGGGGAACAGACACCCCACAGGGCAATCAATGCAGCTTTGTACACAGCCATAACACAATAGCAGACAGACATTAGGCCTGGATATGGCATGCTGCACCCCACCACTATCTGATATTCCCCTGGTGCAAGCCATCAGCCACTGCACCCTGCAAGCCACTCCATCACAACACCTACCAGCTGCAAACAGTCTGCTAGTGCCCAGTGGAGATGCCTGCACCCAGAACTGGGATGTCAGCATACACAGCAGGCAAATACATCAGTGACTGGGCCCCAGAAGGAAACCCATATGTATCACATGAGAGAAATACTAGATAGCACTATGGGAGTGCCTAGCCATGCTGTGGTCACTGCACAGTCAGGGTGAGAGTGATCTCTCAGCAGGATATACTGAGGTCACCCTGTCTGTGTAGTTGGTGGCCGGGCACTACAATGTGCCTGTCACTGCCCTATGCCCTGTGCAGATGCACCCTGGCCAGGCCACCCTGTCCGGCCTATACCCATGGTACCTTGCTCCGCATTATGCACATTGGCAGCCCAATACTGGCAACAGTGCTGGCAGTGTGGGCTGTTGAAGGTGTTTGCAGCCACCACACACTGGATAGACAGACAGCCACCCCCACACCTATGCCAGCATTGTGCTACTATAGAGGTGGTCAGCAGCCATACCACCACACCAGTCCTGGGCATAGTACAGGCATGGATATGGTACACAAGAGTGTTGGGGGGTCACTCCCCAGGGTTGTGAACACTGTCAGAGACCAGACCTGCAGCACACACCGCAGACATCAGAATGATTGTTATGGTGGAGCTCAATGAGCAAAATGTGCTTAACGTAGGAATTGATATCTGCCAGTTATCAGAGGAAACGTTTGATAGCTGTGTACCATATACCCAGGTGTAGGGTGGCATTGCTAAGGTATGCAACTGCTGGTATTGGGAGATACAGGCAGGGCCCAATGTCTTGCCTCTCCAGCTGGCATTGGCCAATGGGGCCTGTGGGTGGGTGTGTGGCCCTGTTGGCTGCTGCTTTACGGCAGAGCTCCCCAACTCCAGTCCTGGTGTTCCACACACTGTTCGGGTTTTCATGCTGTCTCTCATAGATATGCATGAGCTACATCTGCATACCATGGGGGTGGTGCATAGCTATGCAGCACAGGCATCTTTATTAGAGGCAGCATGACACTGGAATGTTGTGGGGCCCTCCAGGACTGCATTTGCGGGACTCTGCTATAGGTAATGTGCCTGTTTCTGGTGTCTGTGTTTGGTGTGGTAAAATATAGGCCATGCGTATGTTCTCTGCACTACAGGAGTGTCTTTACTATCACTGTTTAGTGGTGGGTTAAAAAACTATGGGGACTGGGTTGGCAGGAGCCCCAACTGGGATTTGAACCTGTGACCCTCTGGTCTTACAGGCACTGGCTGTGTCTGTTGCACCACACTGTGGCCACAGAGACTGTGCAGTCCCTGGAGTTAGTTAAACCGGCCTGACGAGTCAGAAACCCTGCTCTGCAACAGGTTTACTGTGGCCTCATTTACCTTGTATGCAGACGACGGTGCACATAAACCGCAGAAATGACCTCACAAAAGGGGCACACACCCATAACCAAGCTGGGCAACAATGATATCATTGGGAAACATTACACCACACACCCAGGACAGCTCCTTTACAATGTAATGCTCTTTGCAAGGGTCTGCGGAGCGTAGACCCTTCCACACATCATTTCCTTTTAGTTTGGTGCTTTCCAGGGAGTGTTGTTCCTTGTTGCCCATTGCTATCACTGTTGCCCAGCTGAATTCTGCTTTTTAAAATGTTTCTTGTGGTCATTTTTAACGTTTTATGTGATTTTGTTCTGTGCACATGTATCACACTGCTCACGTTTTGTGGGTTTCCCCGGTTTTCTGTACATTGCTGACGTAAATGGTTTCTCTTCCCTTTAAATGCCTTTAACGACAGGTTTTCATTTGCGTTGGAGGTGAGCTCTGACACTCCGCGCGTTAGTATGAGGGGAGCCTCTCTCCGCCCACTCCCCGCCCATTGACCCCTTCTCTCCGCCCACTCTCCACCTTCTGCGCTGTTTTAACGCGCTGCGGAGCTTTACGATCGTTAACTACGGTTACCGCGCGTAGTATGACGTTAACGGTCGTTAGCGCGTCGGTACGCGCGTTATACGGCACTTACGGTCGTTAACGTCATACTACGCGCGTTATTCACGTTTAGTAAACATAGCCCTAAGTCATGCAGATAAAATTTATGCATATGAAATTTTCCAAACCTAAGTGCAAACAAGTAACCTCTCTCCATCTAAAACATCTTCCCATTAAAAAACTAAGCATCCACCTTTATCAAAGGCCAGTACACTGTTTTACCAACTTTCTTGGGGGAATGATAAAGATTTGGGAGGCCGATCTCCGTAGTATTATTTCCCAACAATCGGTATTTCTCAATACTGGGATGAAAGTGTCCCTCTCTGTCCCACTTACTGTGAAGGTGGTTAAAAATAAGTCCGAAGATGCCTTTGGAGCCATATTCACATGTCAGAACACTGAATAGTGTTGCTTTTCTGGGGGATATCCCCATGCCAGAGTTACACGTTTTGATGCAGTTAGACGTACAATGACGTATACGTGCAAATTCCCAGAATACCATATGCCCGTGTACATCTAGATTCATGTTTACGCCTGACTCCCTTGTTATACATGGATAGCCAGTACAGTTGAAAACGTGTAACTTTTCCTGTGTGCTACACCTCTTGGATATTTTTGGGAGCTTATTTTGTGCAACATATCGGCCTCTACAGCAACACTGTTACTGACACGGTAGGTACAAATGGCCTCTAATGTAACTGCGATGGTAAGTGTGCTGGAGCTTGTGCCCCAGTTGCATGTCTGTGTACATGTGGCCCATGGGAGACAGTGGTATGCATGGACCTGGGTGCAGAGGCCAGGTACCCTGTGCAGACATCCACACAGGGCAGGCAGATGTGGGCATGTCACTGTCCGGGGCAGGGACTGACTGGCTTGCATGTGGGCGTGGCAGGTCCTCCCCCAGCAACACATCCCCAGCCCCATACTGTGGTCACTGAAAAGGGAGTGTGCATGTTTGGCCCCTACAGTTGCATGCCTGTAGATGTTATATAGATGTTGCATAGTATATGATGGCAGATAAAGACCAGTATGGTCAAATCTGGTCTGCCCAGCAAGGCGGCAAGAGTAGGTGCACCGTGTAGGTCACCCCTATGGAGATATAAAAGATGGTTACATTTATTTTAATGTTGTCCTGTTACTATAAAGGGATCTACTGTGTCTGTCCCATGCCAGTTTGAGTTCTGTCATTGTATTTGTTCCCACCACTTCCATCGGGAGGGCTGTCCAAGCATCCACCACCCTTTCAGTAAAAAAGTATTTCCTGCCATTGCCTTTCAGTTTACCCTCTTGCAGCTTCATTCTCTGCCCTCTAGTTTCAAAGCTTCCCCATCTTTGGAAGAGGTTTGTTTGTTCATTAATACACTGTAGGTATTTAAAGGTCTGAATCATATCTCCCTTGTCCCTCCTCTCCTCCAGAATGTACATATTTAGGTCTTTACATCTCTTCTGGCACAGGCTCCAAATCGTTTTGGTCGCCGTCCTCTGAACCACTTCCAGCCTTTTCATATCCTTTGTGAAATGTGGTCTCCAAAACTGAACACAATATTCGAAGTGAGGCCTCACCAGCAAATTGCACAGTGGCATTAGTACCTGTAACTTTCTGCTGGTAAGTCCTCTCTGTATGCAACCCAGCATCCTTCTGACTGTTGCCACCACCTTGTCATACTGTTTCGCCTCATTGAGATCCTAAGAAACAACCACTTCAAGGTCCTTCTCCTGGTCCATGCACACCAACCTCTTGCCCCCTATCGCATACATTTCCCTTAGATGTCTGCTTCCCAAGTGCATGCCACTGCACCTCTTCACATTAAATCCTAACTGCCAAGCATTAGACCATTCCTACATCTTTTGTAGATATTTCCTCATGTTATCTTCAGGGGAGTCCACTCTCAGTCTGCTACTGTCCCGGACGTAGATCTCCTTTATACGTCTGGGCTGAGCCAGATGTACAAAGGAGATCTCGATTCCGATACTGTGGGGCACGTCTTACCCCATGGGATCAGAATCATAAACAGGCATATTTGTGCAGGCTGGGACTGCGATTTAGTCCTGGCCTGTACGTACAGCCACAGCCTGACTAACTCAGTCAGGGCATTTAAATAGAGCCGCAGCGCTATAGCGTCATGTTGCCATAGTAACATAGTAAATGATGGCAGATAAAGACCAGTATGGTCCATCTAGTCTGCCCAGCAAGGCAGCAAGAGTAGGTGCACCAGCCGCTTCGTGCAGGTCACCCCTCCCCATGCCTTTATTTAGGGGTGTACTCTCTGCTCTGTGTAGGTCACCCCGATTTGTTCAGATATAAAAGAGATAGTTATGCTTATTTTGATTTTATCCTGTTGCTATAAAGGGATCCACTGTATCTGTCCTATGCCATTTTGAATTCTGTCACTGTATTTGCCCCACCACTTCCATTAGGAGATCATTCCAAGCATAAGAACATAAGATATGCCATACTGGGTCAGACCAAGGTCCATCAAGCCCAATATCCTGTTTCCAACAGTGGCCAATCTAGGTCATACGTACCTAGCAGTTTCCCCAAAAGACAAAGGTTCCACAATGCTTGTACTGGGTCAAGCATTGATATCCTGGGTCCCTTCTTAATAATGGTTTATGGACCTTTCCTCCAGGAACTTGTCCAAACCTTTTTTAAACCTAGCTACATTAACAGCCTTTACTACATCCTCCGGTAACAAATTCCAGAGTATGATTACACTTTGAGTGAAAAAATATTTTCTTTTATTAGTCTTAAATAGTTTACCTTGTAGCTTCATTGCATGTCCCCTAGTCTTTCTATATTCTGATAACGTAAACAATCGATCTACGTTTACCCGTTCCACTCCATTCATTAATTTATAGACTTCTATCATATCTCCCCTCAGCTGTCTCTTTTCCAGGTTAAAGAGCCCTAACCTTTTTAGCCTTTCTTCATAGGAGTATCCTTCCATCCCCTTTACCCTTTTGGTGGCTCTCCTCTGAACCTTTTCTAATATCGCTATATCCTTTTTAAGGTACGGCGACCAGAATTGCACACAATATTCAAGGTGCGGTTTCACCATGGAACCCTTTCAGTGAAAAAGTATTTCCTGACATTGCCTTTCAGTTTATCCCCTTGCAGCTTAATGTTATGCCCTCTAGTTTTACAGCTTCCCCATCTTTGGAAAAGGTTTGTTTGTCCATTAATACTCTAAGTATTTAAAGATCTGAATCATATCTCCTCTGTCCCTCCTCTCCTCCAGAGTGTACATATTTAGGTCTTCAAGTTTTATAAATCTTCTGATGCAGACTCCCCTTGTATGCAAATATATCATGAATATTCTTTAGGGACATCATGAAAACCAGGCAGGATTGTGGTGCACCAGGACTGGAGCTGGCCACCCCTGGCCTAAGCTGTTTCAGTGTTAGCCTGCAAATGTGCATGAGGAGCAAGGTGTTGTGGGTATGGCCTGAGATAGGGCAGATTGGGCAGGATGTGTCTGCATTGGGGGTAGGTCAATGGCTGAGATGTCGTAGTGCCCGATGTCCACCTGCATGGACCGGGTGACCATAGCATGTCATGCTGGGAGGGCACTTTCATTCTGACTGAGCAGTGACCATGGCACGGCTATGTATCCACATAGTGCCTCATTCTAGTGATGTGGGTGCATGTCCTGTCCTGGGGGCCCAATCAATGAACCAACTGCTGGGTGCACAAGATCGCTCTGTGCATGTTGTATGTATACTGACGAGAAGACTGTCTGCAGTTAGTATGTGCATGGCTGGTAAACCCAGTGGTGGGTAGCAGGTGCAGTGTGACAATGTTTGTTGTGGGTGCATGTTAGACATAGATGACTCAGATGAATGTTCCAGGACAGTTTCCTTGGTAAGGCCAGCAGCACCATGGTAACAACCCCTGTGCTGCTGCCCCCTCTAGTTGGCATCATCATTATGATACCAGGTATCAACATGCACTGCTCTAGGTGAGTCCCTGTCAGACAGGGGCAGAGCACACTGCAGTTGACTCCTGCCACACACTGGCAGTGATAGTGATCTGCAGTACAGGTAGCCAAGAATACATCTAACACTGCAGATACTGGGGAGCTAGTGCTGGGCACCCGTCCTCACCCTCTGGGTGACTGCAGAAACTGTTCGGTGACATGGTTCATATCTGCTGTGTGCTTTTTTCACACACTGTCAGTGCATCTTACATATCACCTGAGGTGCATTCTCCATCTGGGGATCAGCTATTGACTGCTGTTGGGCATCTGCACTGCATCATGGGTACTGGTTGGGGCTACCCTGTGCCGGCACACACAGTAGACGTTCTAGGCAGTGACCTGCAATCTCTTTGTATCCAGCCATTGCTGTGTCATGAGGAGTGGAAGTGTAGCCTACAGCTTAGTGCAATGCCTCCATAAGCAGCAGACAGGGGTTTGTTTCCCACTTTTATGAGTATTCTACTCAGATCATTTTCATGCCTGTAACTTCACATCAGGTAAACATTGGATACGGAAGGAGAAAGGAGCCTCAGAATCCAAGGAGATAGGGGTAATAGTAAACGTTAACTTCAAACCAGGCCCGATCATCCTCACATCAACGGCTCTAACATACTCCACCAACCAATCGCCTGTTCAATATAACTCCATTTTATTGGAACAGTGATTCCACATCAGCATTGTCAGTAGTAGCTGCCTCCTGCAAACTCTCAGAGCATATCACATGCAAGAATAACCAAATAAAGGTACACCTATCTTCCCAGGCTACTGCTGTCTGCAGACTCCCAGTCATTGCTGATACTCCTGCTGCTGGAGTATCAGCAACAGTATTTTCAGCAACAAGGATCTTCAGCAGTGATTGGGGTCCTGTAGAGGGCAGTGGCTTGGGAAGATAGGTGTTCCTTTTTTTTTGTTTGCTCATATGTGTTACGCTCCAACTGTTTGCAAGGGAGGATGGCCCACATCCTCATTACCATATTTAGCTGTTACCTCCTCTCTGGATGGTTCAGCAACTCAATGGCCTTGGTGACCGACTGCAATTACATACCAATTCTACAGAGACATGAAAGGAGATGGTCAAGCAACACCCATCATAAAACAATGAAAGACGCGCATACACCCCACCAACATCTACTACACATTGCATTACAACACTCTAAGAAAGCCAAACAGGAAGAGAGTCCATGTCCCCAAAACCTAAGATGTGCCCTCATAAATGCACGCTCAATCCGAAAGAAATGGCCGCTTATCTCAGACATGTTATCCCTCTATACCCTTGACATACTCATGATCACTGAGACATGGTTATCTAGTGATGACTCTGTACTCATCAACCATCTCCTACCTACTGACTTTGTAATACACTGCTGCCACAGAGACAGCAAAAGTGGAGGAGGAGTACTTATCCTCTCCAAATCAGACCTCCAATTCCACTTAATCAACACCACCAGCACAACTCACCTTGATATAGTTACCATAGCCAACAAGCACTGCTCCATAAACCTGCTATACAGAGCACCAGCAAATTCCCCCGATGACCTCTCATTAATATTAGACCTTGCCAGCAATCCCCCAAACCCACGCACCCCTAGTTGGGTACTAGGCAATTTCAACTTACCAACACTGCAGGACACACATGTTGCAGCCTTCCTCGAATCTATTAAGGAACTAGGATACAAGCAGATAATCAATGAACCCACTGACATGATAGGAAACATGTTGGACCTGGTATTTGTCCCACTGACAGTCTTAGGGGTATGTTTACTAAAGTGTGGTAAATGTGAATAACGCGCGTTGTACGATGTTAACGATCATAAGTGCAGTATAACACGCGTAATCACGTGCCAATGACCGTTAACGTCATACTACGCGCGTTAACCGTAGTTAACGATCGTAAAGCCCCGCGGCGCGGTAAAACAGCGCAGAAGGCGGAGAGTGGGCGGAGATAAGGGGTCAATGGGCGGAGAGTGGGCGGGGAGAGGCTCCCCTCACACTAATGCGCTGAATTTCAGAGCTCAATTCCAACGTGAATGAAAACCTGTCGTTAAAGGCATATTAAAGAGAAGAGAAACCATTTCCGTCAGCAATGTACAGCAAAACCGGGTAAACCTACAAAACGTGAGCAGTGTGATACATGTGCACAGAACAAAATATCAAATAAAACGTTAAAATGACCACAAGAAAAATGGTAAAAATTATAATTCAGCTGGGCAACAGTGATATCAATGGGCAACAATAACAAACATTCCCAGGAAAGCTCCAAAAAAAAGAAATGATGTTTGGAAGGGTCTACGCTCCGTAGACCCTTTCAAAAATCATTTCTTTTTAGTGGAGCTTTCCTGGGAGCGTTTTTCAATGTTGCCCAATGATATCATTGTTGCCCAGCTTGGTTATGGGTGTTTGCCCCTTTTTTCGAGGTTTTTTGTGAGGTTTCTTTGCACTTTTGTCTCCATACAAGGTAAATAAGCCCACAGTACAATTGTGCAGAGCAGGGTTTCTGACTCGTCAGGCCAGTTTTCCTATCTCCAGGGACTGCACTGTCTCTGTGGCCACAGTGTGGTGCAACAGACACAGCCAGTGCCTGTAAGACCAGAGGGTCACAGGTACAAATCCCAGCTGGGACTCCTGCCAACCCAGTCCCCATAGTTTTACCCACCACTAAACAGTGATAGTAAAGACACTCCTTTATTGCAGAGAACATACGCATGGTTAATACGCCTATATTTTACCACACCAAACACAGACACCATAAACAGGCGCATTACCTAGAGCAGAGTCTCGCAAATGCAGTCCTGGAGGGCCCCACACCATTCAGGTTCCATGCTGCCTCTAATAAAGATGCCTGTGCTGCATATCTATGCACCACCCCCATGGTATGCAGATGTAGCTCATGCATATTTATGAGGGACAGCATGAAAACCCGAACAGTGCTTGGAACACCAGGACTGGAGTTGGGAAACTCTGCTGTAAAGCAGCAGCCAACAGGGCCAGACACACCCACACCCACACCCACAGGCCCTATTGGCCAATGCCTCCTGGAGAGGCAGGACATTGGGCCCTGCCTGTATCTCCCAATACTAGCACTTGCATACCTTAGCAATGCCACCCTACACCTGGGTATATGGTACACAGCTGTCAAACATTTCCTCTGATAACTGGCAGATATCAATTCCTACGTTAAGCACATTTTGCTCATTGAGCTCCACCATAACAATCATTCTGATGTCTGCGGTGTGTGCTGCAGGTCTGGTCTCTGATAGTGTTTACCACCCTGGGGAGTGACCCCCAACAGTATTGCGTACCATATCCATGCCTGTACTGTGCCCAGGACTGGTGTGGTGGGTATGGCTGCTGAACACCTCTATAGTAGCACAATGCTGGCATAGGTGTGGGGGTGGCTGTCTGTCTATCCAGTGTGTGGTGGCTGCAAACACCTTCCACAGCCCACACTGCCAGCAATGTTGCCAGTATTGGGCTGCCAATGTGCATAATGAGGAGCAAGGTACCATGGGTATGGGCCGGACAGGGTGGCCTGGCCAGGGTGCATCTGCACAGGGCATAGGGCACTGACTGGGACATTTTAGTGCCCGGCCACCACCTACACTGACAGGGTGACCTCAGTATGTCCTGCTGAGAGATCACTCTCACCCTGACTGTGCAGTGACCATAGCATGGCTAGGCACCCCCATAGTGCTATATAATATTTTTCTCATGTGATAGATATGGGTTTCCTTTTGGGGCCCAGTCACTGATTTATCTGCTTGCTGTGTATACTGACATCCCAGTTCTGGGTGCATGCATCTCCACTGGGCACATGCACTATTGACTAACTAGCAGACTGTTTTCAGCTGGTATGTGTCTTGATGGAGTGACTTGCAGGGTGCAGCGGCTGATGGCTTGCAGCAGGAGAATATCAGATAGTGGTGGGGTGCAGCTTAGTATATCCAGGCCTAATGTCTGTCTGCTATTGTGTTATGGATGTGTACAGAGCTGCATTGACTGCCCTGTGGGGTTGCTGTTCCCCTCTACTGCCACATTTGCAGGGAGGTAGAATGTGGATCTATTGTTAGGAGACCGTGTTTGCCACCCTCGGCCCTGGGGGAGGGGGTGGTGGTGGTACATGGGCCACCTAGGGGTCCATGGGGGGCTACACCTGATTGAAACAGACAGAGATATCCAAGGTGTTTCTGCAGAAGCTACCTATCTCACACATTAACACTGCTTTGGATCTGCACTATGGACGGTGCTGTGGACCTGGTGCTGGGCGCCTCACTGCACCCTCAGGGTGAGCACAGTACCCGCACAATGTGACGGTGTGTAGCTACTCTGTGCCAGTACAACACACGGTCAGTACCCCCTACCAGGCCGAGGTGCTGTGGGGGTGCACATGGTCACTTCCCCCTACCAGGCCGAGGTGCTGTGGGGGTGCATTCCCCATGGTGTGTATCTGTGGACAGCTGATTTGCATGTGCAGTGCATCATGGGTGTGACTGGCACAATCCAACCCTGGGAAATCCAGCACCTGCTCACAGGCTCTGATAAACCATAGGCTATCACACGTACATCTGTTAGCATAATGCATAGGTGCAAGACACTCTAAAGAGTCTGTAATATAAGGTGCCCACGCTGGTAAAAACACACGTACCCACGCACGATTGTACGCACGCACCAACGCACGCAGCTACGCCCCTACCAATGCACGCAGCCACGCACGCAGCCATGCACGCACCAACGTACGTGGCTACGCACACTGCGAGGGTGTGTTTCTGACACCACTACTCAACGTAAAGAAAAACATGCCTCCTCATTCCTTATGTAATGTACAGGGTGATGCCTGGGCCAGCCTTCTGCGTTAGGCACACTGGGGACTCAAACCCATGCTGCCTGTAATAGCGGTCAGTACAGTAACCATTGTGCTACAGCTCTGTTTCAGTGATTTGTGTCTGTACGCCTTCTTACGATTAACGCGCAGTAACGCGCCACGGCGCCCTGTAACGCTCGTTAGTTTTTGGAACGTGCGTTAGTGTTAACGATGTACCGCCCATGTCCTTATTTGGGGTTTCTGTCACTACCGCGGCTCCTAACGCGAATTGCACTAATGCAGTTTAGTAAACATACCCCTTAGACTCTGCCCACGTCCCCACTCCATCAGCCACCGCAGTACCCTGGTCTGACCACAAATTAATCATTTTCAAATGCCCTTGTCCAACCACTGCCAGAGGACTTCCGGAAGTCTGAGTGCCAATAATTGTGCACCCTCAAGAAGTTTTTGACCATTCGACAAGGACACTGTCCTAAGTAGTGCCCGTTTGCTCCTCACCTCTACACCGACTTGCCTAGATGAGATGATCTCCAGCTGGAACACCAGCCTCAGTGCCATTGCACAACGCCCAACATCAAATAAGTCTACGAGAAAAAGGGCCACAGCATCCTGGTATTCAACTGAACTGAGAGCATCACTCCTTCACCTAAGGAAGTTGGAAAGACGCTGGCGGCGATCACGCTCCTCGGCAGACCAGAGAACATATAACCTCCACCTGACGAAGCATCGGGAAGCAATAACAGAGAGAATGAGGCAATCTCATGCCGATACTCTAAAATGCTCACTAAGCAAGTCACATGACCTGTTCAATCTTGTTAAGAACCTAACGAAAGAGCCTGGCCCCGGGCAAACAACTGTGATCCACCCTCAAGATTTTGCAGATTTCCTGCAATCAAAACTATGTCAGATCAACAAGTCCTCAGCACCACCACCTGTGCAAGAGCTAACCCACCCAACACCACTGACCATCTTCACTACCCCGTCCAAGAAGTGCATCGAGGAAACTATCACTTCAATCAATATCACCACTGCACAAACTGACACATGCCCGGCATTCTGGATAAAAGAACTATGTAGTGACTTTAGCCCTTTCATAGCCAAACTCATGGACCTGTCATTCACAACAGGATCCTTCCCCCAGAGTCTCAAGCACACATCCATTAGACCTCTGCTAAAGAATAATAAACTTGACCCCCATAAGGTTGATTCATACAGGCCTATATCTAGTATACCCCTTCTAGCCAAGATAATTGAAAAAGAAGTCCAATGCCAAATTCAACAACACATTGACGACACCGCCCCACTGGACCCGAGCCAGCATGGATTCAGGGAATCCCATGGTGTGGAAACCCTACTCACCACCCTACTCAGCAACATAACTGCTGGAATTGATAACATTCGCCATGGGTTCGTCCTCGTATTCATGGATATAGCCGCGGCATTTGACTCAGTAAGCCATGAGCTACTCCTGAGCCGACTTGAAGAAAAGGACATCCGAGACACAGCACTAAGTTGGTGTAAGTCATATCTATTGGACAGATGGCAGCATGTACGAGCTGGGACCTTAACATCGGAGCCTTTCCACCAAAAGCAGGGTGTTCCACAGGGTTCATCCCTCTCCACCCTAATGTTCAACATATACATGCAGCCTATCTGCAACCTAATCCGATCTTTCAATGTCAACTGCCTGGTATACGCCGACGACGTGCTACTCTACATGCCAATACTGACCGACCAGCTGGACCTCTCTCCACTGACAGACTGCTTTGATGCGGTGGCCAACTGGCTTCAGACCCAAAACCTCCAAATTCAGCACAAAAAACCCGAAGTCCTTTTCATCACAAGAGACCAAGATTTCACCCCGCCCCCCTACCTAAAGGTCAAGGATGCGGAGCTTCAAACCAAGTCTGCGATACGATACCTTGGAATCACTTTAGACCAACACCTGGACATGAAGACGCACATAAGCAACATGGTAAGAGCAGTCTACCATAAGATCCGGACTCTCAAACATCTACGCCCCCTGTTAGAACCTGGTGACTTCCGGACAATGTATCAAGCACTGATCATCCCACATTTTGACTACGCCAATACGATTCTACAAGGGCTCCCAAAATCCACCCTAGCACCACTCCAGCTCGCAATGAATGCAGCCGCTAGATTTCTATATGGAGCCGCCAGGCGAGACCATATGACACCCATACTGAAGCAACTCCATTGGCTCCCGATTCAAACCAGACTAACCTACAAGACACTACTATTGACTTTCAAAGCCATCAACGGACGCTCCTCAGCATCTTTATCCGAACTTGTCCACATTACTCCCCCTAACCGGACCAGAAGATCAATGGCAGTTAACACGCTAGTAATCCCCAAGGCAGCAACTCAATGCATTAAAACAACAACATACAGGGCTTTCAGTTTTTGTGCACCTAGTTGCTGGAACGCCCTACCACCTGGCATCTGCGTGATCCCTGACCTAATACAATTTAGAAAGGCCCTGAAGCACCATCTCTTCCTGGAGGGAGGAGTGATCTAGTGGTTAGGACAAGGTACTTCAAGCCAGAGGGCTGGGGGTTCAAGTCCCACCTGGGGACAGCAATCTCAGGCCAGAGGGACTGGGATTTCTAGTCCTATAGGCACTCCTTGTGGTCTTGGGCAAGCCACTTAACCCTCCACTGCCCATGTTCCCTGTAAGTATTAGTGTATGTGTCTCATATCCCCTCGTGTTAAATGTATCCCCCAATTGACCACTTTGACCCAGTGAAAAGCAGGATATAAATACAGCTAAATAAATAAACACTATCCAGAAGAATGTTCTAAATAACACCTTGCCCCGCACTAACACACATTAGGAAACCACGTAATTAACAATGATATATGTGACATTTGATGTATATATGTAAATAGTTTCACCCAGTTGTTAGCCAAGTTTTAAGCTACTGTTTATTGTAAGTGCGTCGCAGAACCCTGCGTCGTATATGTTCTGTGTTCCATGTAAACCGCACTGATGTTGAATAGCGTGGTATAAAAGAGACTGTAAAAATAAATAAATAAATAAGGGGCAGATACTACTGATACTGTTGATGTGGAATCACTATTTTGAAAATCTGGAATTATATCGAACAAGCGATTGGTAGGTGTATTGTAGAGCCTTGATTTGAGGAGGATCGGGCCTGGTTTGCAGTTAACTTTTACCATTGTCCCTATCTCCTTGGATTCTGAGGATCTTTTCTCCTTCCATATCCACCATTTACCTGATGTAATGTGTGACAAATGGTAGAGTGATATACCTTGCAGTATTCGTATGATTTACATTCTAGAGGTGACCTTTTAGGTCTTGTGCATGCTATGCTGCACAGTGTCATAGGATGGGGGTGGTGGGTGTATACTCAGGTATCATCTGCAGGACTGTTACTTTGTGGACACAGTAGTGGCTGCATGGGGCAGTTTCCCATTGGAGATGGTGCTGTTGTGGACAGTATCGGACTTCATGGGGCATGGGATGGGCACATGGCTCTCTCAAGGGTCTGGTGTGGTGGTTGGTAGTGGGGGGCAGCCTAGGTCAGCCATGTGTTGTGCACATATGTGCCTTCCCTTTTGTCCATTCTGCCTTTTTTCTACCTTGTGTTTCTGTTTGCCTGTTTCCTGTGTGGGTCCTGCCACATGCATTTCCCCTGCCTCCTCCCTTTCCTGCTTTGCCCTACTTAGTGCTCCAGGGTGGTCCGAATCCTTTCCCAGCCCCTGTGTGCTACAGCTAGGGCTGGCCTTCGGTGGTCTGTGGGGAGCAGGGCTGCCTCATTTTCTATGACCATCCTGCAGAGCAGGTGGGTCTATGCTTCCGAAAGGTTTATGTGCCTGGTGGTCATTTTCCAAGGATCTGTGGGCGGCGGGGGGAGGCTTACAGTATCTTGTTTCCTGTCACATGTGGACAACTGTGCAGGTAGACACATTTTCAGAACTACACGTCCGCGGTTTGTTGAGGGTTACAAGTGTTACTTGCACGTAAATGGAACACCGCTCTTCGCAAGTTGCACATTTAGCGGCTAGACGTACAACTCCATATTCTGTCGCACGGCTGCACGTCTAACCTTCCAAGCAGGGAATCGCATCTACCTTTTGGATGTACACATTTTAGATGTGTATAGCCTCCTTGCACGTCTTTCTAAGAATAGGGCCCATGTTGTTTCTTGTTTTCGTCCTTTGGCTCTTTTATCCATTTTTTTAAGGATTTTCTCTTAGACAGGAGAGCCTCATTGACTTCATCTTTAAGCCATGCTGACTGTCATTTGGCCTTCCATCCACCTTTCTTAAAGAGTGGAATACATCTGGTCTGGACTCCCAAGACAGTATGGGTCTGATTTTCAGCTGGGTGGTGTTATGCGCTGCATTGGCGCATAGCCCACCCCCTTCCGCCTAACCTGGATTTTCAATGTTGGGGTCATATGGGCCCCGGCATTGAAAATCCTGGTCTCACTGCACAACCTGGCAGCCTCAGGAGCTAGCCGAGCAGTACCGATTTTTGATGCTACCTGTTTAGCCCCTGCGCCTGAAAGACAGGTGAGGAAACCTTGACTATCTTTAAGGCACAGAGGGCTAAGCAGGTAGCATCAAAAATCATTGCTACTCAGTTAGCCCTTTCCTCTGCTCCTGCTTGACCCCAGAACACCTCTAACATGCCCTGATGCTAACAGCACAGCATCTGGACACATTAGGGACATATCTGGGATTTTTGAAGGGCACTACCTGTGTAGGTGTCTTTCGAAAATCCAGGAAAGGCATTTAAATGGGTAATTAGGGCAGTTGCCCATCTAAATGCCTTCGAAAATCAGACTCTATATTTAAATAATGCCCAGGCCTGATGTAAATTCTTAACCTTTGCAGCTGCTCCCTTTAGTTTTTTCTTAACCATTTTCCTAATTTTTCAGTCTCCTTATGAAAAGTTAAATACTACTGCAATGGATTTCCTAGTTATTCTTCCTCTGTCTATTAAAACAAATGTGATCATGTTATGATCGTATTGCCAAGGAACTCCAACATCATTACCTCTTGCACTAGATCCTGTGTTCCATAAAGGAATACGACTAAAATAGCTTCCCCTTGAGTCGGTTCCTGAACCAGCTGCTCCATGAAGCAGCCATTTATTTCATCTAGAAACTTTATCTCCCTAGCATGGCCTGATGTAAGATTTATCTAGCCAATACTGGGGTAATTGAAATCTCCCATTATTAATGTGCTGTAAACATTGCAAGCTTCCCTAATTTCTTTTAGCATTCATCATTTGTCTGTTCATTCTCGCCAGCTGGGTGGTAGTACACCCCCCACTGCCATTCCCTTCCCTTTATTACATAGAATTTCTATCCATAGAGATTCTACAGTTTACTTTGTTTCCTGCAAAACGTTTATCCTGTTTGACTCAATGCCTTCTTTAACATATAGCGCCATCGCTCCACCTATTTGATCTACCCTATCATTGCGATATAATTTGTAGCCTGGTATCAGTGTCTCATTGGTTATCCACCTTCCACCAGATCTCTGAGATGCCAATTATATCTAATCTTTCATGCAGTGCTATATATTTTAACTCTCACATCTTATTTCTTAGACTTCTACATTTTGCATACAGTACAGACATTTCAAAGTTTGTTTTTGGTTCATATTAGCAGTCTGGCTATTGGATGAGAGAGGTCATTTGGAATCTTCCAACTTGGTCTGATTTTTACTTAAAAACACCTGGGTTACATTTATCTTTATTGGAACCTCTTTGTCAGGACGCCCTAACTTCACTGTTTTGCTAGTATCCTTCAAAGATACATCATTCTGAACTATGCGCTCTTGGGTGACTGTCATCTTTTCTCCATTTTCTAGTTTAAAAGTTGCTCTATCTCTTTTTAAAAGGTTAATGTCAGCAACCTGGTTCCACCCTAGTTAAGGTGGAGCCTGTCCTTTCAGAAAAGCTCCCCCTTCCCCAATCTCTTACCCATTTCCTAACAAATCCGAAGCCCTCTTTCTTGACCCATCTCATCCAAACATTGAGACTTTGGAGCTCTGCCTGTCTTTTGGGTCCAGGTCATGGAACGGGAAGCATTTCTGAGAATGTTGCTCTGGAAGTTCTGGATTTCAACTTTTTACCTAAAAGCCGAATTTTAACTTCCAGAACCTCCCTCCCATACTTCCTATGTATATGGCCGCCATCCCTTAGTTGGCTGGGCAGCACAACCCATTGGTACCCTCCTCTTATTGTTAAAGCTACATCCTATTACTACTACTTATCATTTGTATAGTATTACAAGGCATACACAGCGCTGTTTGCATACATGTAAGAGAGAGTCCCTGCACAAAAGAACTCACAATATATCCACGACAGACAAATTCAAGAAAGAGTGGATTAAGGTAGAAATAAGGGGAAATGGTTACAGCAAACATTGGAGTTAAACAGGAGAATAAGAGGGTCAGGATCCAAAAGCAGCCTGGATTTGACTAGAACCAGAGATGAAGCCTGGTGTACTGACTCAGGTAGTCTATTCATGGTATACAGTGCAGCAAGACAGAACAAAGGAAGTCTGGAGTTGGCAGTGGAAGAGAAAGGCAAAGATAAAAAGGATTTGCTTGATGAGTAGAATTTCCGAGGATGGGTGAAGGGAGAGATAAGAGAGGAGAGGTAATGAGGAACATGTGATAGAATAGATAACACAGGTACACTACCAAAAAACTGCCTCCAGTTTTGCAACTGATTCCTATAGATTTTGGGGTGCTGAATCCAGGAAAAATAGCCAAAATGTTCCATCTCGTCACGTTTTCTTGCAAAATTAGATTTCTTACCCATATAAGGAATGTTCACATAATTTCTTTTTAGCCGACTGCAGTTTATTTTCTTGGCCCAAAATAGAGGTTGTAATGGTTAACTAACTAGAAACACTCCCTCATGATATTTTAGAGTGTTTTGTATTCATTTTATACATTAACAGGACAATTGGGAGGCCGGGGGCTAAATCCAGTACTCGCGCTGGCGCATGTTCTTTCCTGTTCGCCTCGCCTCGTTCGCTCTCGCTCAAACACGGTGGTTGCGACATGAACGTTCCTGTCAAATTTCAGTTTCTTGCAAGTTCATTATTACCTTTTGTTTGCTCAGTCGTAATCCAGCTTTATTCCGAAGTGGTTCACTACAGTTGTAGTTTGCAGTGCTGTGTATTTGTGATGGCTCACAGAGCCAGAGGTTGCGTCAACTCTCCGGACAGTTTTTGTTTTATTTATGGGGAATATACCGTGAAAAAGCGGCAGAGGAACATTTCTGCATTTATTAAAAAAGTATATTTCGCCTATTTCGGTTTGAAGTTAGGCGATCAAGACAAACCGTGGGCTCCTCACAAAGTGTGCAAGACATGTGAGAAAGATCTACGCTTATGGATGAAAGGTAAAAAACAAGCATTTCGTTTCGGAATACCTATGATGTGGCGTGAACAAAGAGACCACAGCAGTGACTGCTATTTTTGCTCTTGCATTGTGAAGGGATACAACTATAAAAATAAGAACGTAATAAGTTACCCCAACCTTCCCTCAGCAATTAGGCCTCTGCCTCATAGCAACGAAGTACCTGTGCCTGAACCACCAAAATCTTTGGATCATATTTGTGTGGACGGTTCTGATCATGATGAGACTCATCAGATGGCTTTTCCCGATGAGTCCAGTACTTCCGAGTTTGAAACTGAACCAGATCCGAAACCTGAACTTTTCTCTCAAGCTGAATTGAATGATTTAGTCCGGGATTTAGGACTCCCAAAAGATGCTGCCCAACTGCTAGGTTCTCGGCTTAAACAGAAAAATCTATTGTCACCAGGAACAACTTTTATTGGTACCGCAACCGCGAGACACAATTTTTGAAGTATTTCAGCAAAGAGGAAGATTTGGTATTTTGCAACGATATATACGGAGTGATGGAAAAGTTTAAACTCAAGTATGATCCTGCTGAATGGCGGCTGTTCATTGATTCGTCAAAAGACAGCATAAAGGGTGTTCTTCTTCATAATGGCAACACATTCGCTTCAGTTCCTATTGCTCACTCTGTTATTCTCCAAGATAAATACGAGAATTTGACCCTGATTCTTCAGAAGATTTGTTATGATGAGCATAAGTGGATGATTTGTGGAGACTTTAAAATTCTATCCATGCTATTAGGGCAGCAATCCGGTTTCACCAAATATCCCTGCTTCCTTTGCTTGTGGGATAGCCGGGCCTGCGACCTACACTGGGGGAAAAAAGACTGGCCAATTCGGGAGTATTTGAGACCCGGTGAGAAAAATGTTCTTCATGAGAGCTTGGTACCTCGTGATAAAATTCTATTACCACCTCTCCACATTAAGTTGGGTCTCATTAAGCAATTCATCAAGTCCCTTCCAAAAGATGGTGAGTGCTTTCGGTACCTTTGCTCAAAGTTCCCCCGACTTTCTGAAGCAAAGCTAAAGGAAGGAGTGTTTGTTGGCCCTGATATAAGAAAACTCATTTCAGATGGAGCATTCGCTGTAACGATGTCTGAGAAGGAAAAAGAAGCCTGGGATTCCTTCAAGGATGTTGTTCTCAAATTCTTGGGGAACAGGCAGGATGCGAACTATAAGGATATTGTTGCCAGGATGCTCAATGCCTTCAAAGAACAAGGCTGTAACATGAGCCTGAAAGTCCATTTCTTGCACTCCCATGTGAACTACTTTCCCGAAAACATGGGGGCGTACAGTGAAGAACAAGGTGAAAGGTTTCACCAGGACATCAAGGACGCAGAGAGAAGGTACCAAGGAAGATGGAACACCACTATGATGGCTGATTTCTGCTGGTTGCTGCTGCGGGAAACCCCAGATGAAAAATATGCCAAGCAGCGCACCAAGAGAAGCATTCGGGGAAGAAGAAACGGGCCCACCAGGAGATTGATTGACCCAAGAATGACTTTAAAATCTAAACTGTGTTGACAAATATCGTGTTTTTACTAAACTTTGAAATAAAAATTTGCTAGTTATTACCACAGTGTCGGATCTCATTTATTAGAATTTTATTTTCACACCATCGGGTGTTTGTCTTCATGTATTGCAATGGTGCGGTTTGCGTTTTCTATTCTTACATACATACCTGTACAACATTTTTTGCACATTTCTTTGCTTTGCTTTGTGTCTAACCTCGCTCTTATATGCTCAATGTTTGTGCACATGTATGTGGCTGTTTTAAATGCAGACAATTTTGCTACCATCACAGTGTGTTTTGTTGACATTACTCTATTCTTATGTGCTGCCTTGTTACAATTTTCTTTATTCTTATTTGAATAACTACTAAACAATTAGTATAAAGAATTCATCCAAGAAACTTTTATCTCGATCGCACTCAATCTGAAACGTTCACCTCAAACTGCTAACCCAATGTAGCAAAAAATCTGTACGTGATGGAGCAAATTGGTTACCAGATTTGGATTCAGTGCACCAAAAAACGTAAAAATCAATCGAAACATTAGAGGCAGTTTAAAAAAATTTTTTTTAGTGTACCTGTGTAATTAATGAATGCACTTGTAGGTCGATAGGAAAAGTTTGAACTGGAAGAGGAAACAGATAGGGAGCCAGTGAAGAGACTTGTGAAGAGAGGTTATGTGAGCATATTCCTGCATTGGCCAGCTGCCATCAGTAGACTGTCAAGGAAAGGTAGGCATATGAAGCGTTCCGACTAGTCCAGATGTCAGTGGTGAAATGCACTGGCTTCTGCTTTTGCCTGCTCTGCCTACAGCTGATGATACAACTGATTATACAGGCTAGGGATAATCAGTAAGTGGGAGCTAAGAAATGTAGCAGTCACTTAAACCTTATCATCTCAACCATCTTCAGGGGATGGCCATCCAGAGCTATCATTTCCCCAGTGCACAGATCACCAGTCTCAATGCTGCCTGGAGCCTGTTTCATGCCAGTACTAGCAAATACTACCCCATCTCTTCCATGGTGGCTTGCTTTTATGCATGTTGGGCTGCTGCCATGTCATCTGACTAGAGGAAGAAGATCAGGGCTCCACGTGGCAAACGCGATTTATTTTTTCCTGTACCTTTCCCACCACTGCTATTTCCACTCTTAAATGATGTCCTTAGCCTAGGATCAGTGCACTCCTTTATAGGGAGCTGGAAAGGATGCTACTTATCTAAATGATGCAGCATGCCACTGTTTGTAAGATGACCCATCAGCTTCCCTCTGCTAATGTGCTGCTTATCATAATTGCACTCTCTATATCCTGTGTCATCAAGCACTTTAAAATGCATCCACATGTGTGAGGTTTTACAAGACTTCCCCTATACTTCCTGGGGTGCTGCTGCTCTTGGTGTTGCTGCTGAACCCATGGCTGGGGGGAGGAGAGGATAAAAGGCCAGCAGCATCCTTATAAACCTCTATTGCCCTCTCTAGCTGGGTGGTGCTCTTGGCCTTTTCTCTGCCACTATCACTTTCTATCTTATCACCAGTTGGCATGCTAACAACAACTTCTTCAACATCCTCTTTAGGAAGTACATTTTATATTTTCATTATCCAATGATTCAGATGTAAATCCCACCCGTATGGTTCCCTCAGATTCTGTATCTGCCAAGGCCATCTCCGCACACTTTTCAGTTAGGAATATGGTGCACCTGCTGTGAGGCTGAGATGCCTTTACTTACTGCTTCTCTCGTGCCCCTCCACCCTGTACCATGTCAACCTCCCTTTGCCCTCTGTAGAGATGACACTGGACACATTCTCCTTCATAGTTGCTCTAGATTAAATTACAGCTCTTTATAGTCTCCTTGTAGAGATGTCTCTCTTTAGTTTGAGGGCAGACTAGAGGACTCTGTAACTATATTCTGGGAATGTTCTGTGTCTTTCTGCAAACTTATGCTAATATTGCTCTTGCTTTTCCTCCATTCATTCTTTCTACAGTCATTTAATTTTCCAGATGTACCCTTTCTAAACATCATAATATACCCAGGGTAGGCCCTGCAGTGCCCAGTTAGGTTATGTGCCAGCTGACACTCTTCAAAGGACCACAAGGGGGTTGTTTGTCTGGCTAATGCTCCAATGGGACTGGATTCCTAGCTCTTAGAACCAGGAACTGCCTGTCTTTTAGGTTTTATTTAAATTGTATTTATCTTTTAACTTTATCATTCTATGATCATGGGTTGGAATAGATACAGTATAGTGCTGTCCCACCTCCGCAGCTGTGCTGCCTCAGATACCATGGCCAGGGTCCCACACCCAGCATTGGCTAGGCCCTGCACTGGGCAGTTATGTTGCCTGCTCCTGGCATACTTCAAAGGAGTGGAGGGGGGGGAGTGGGATATGTTTACCCAGCTAATGCTCCAATGGGATTGGATTCCCAGGTACTGTTTGACTTTTATTTTACTTTTTATTTATCTATCTTTTAGCTTTATTTTATTTTTTTTTTAATTCTTTATTTTCGTTTTATAACAACAGAGGAAAGGAAGACATACAGCTAAAAGACAGATACATAAGTGTAATACATACATCAAAGTAAACCCCTACCACCCCCCTCCCCCCCGCTTCTTCTCTAGAGAACTGATCATTCCCAAAGCGGGCGTGTATTGACATAATTGTGTTACAAAACCTGACGGTGATCGAAAACATGATGAGTGCACCTTAAACAGACATGTCGGAACAATGAACAGATTATACATGATCATTTATCATCAGCCATTTAGACAAACAAAATGAGTTTGGGTATGGGGGATAGCTCTCCGAAATGTCTGCTCACATACACCATATAAGCAGACGAGGTTCCACCATGCATTGACAGTGAGTCGAGAGCTATCCTTCCAATTCTTCATGATTAAACATATGGCTATGCCCAGCAGGAAATCAAGGAGAAAGCGACCCTTCTTAGGAAGAGAGGGGACCTCCGCCACAGAGCGGAGTCCCACAATCTGCCAAGGGAGAAGCTCGCAAAGATGTAAGATAAATTGAATACATAGCAGCAGGATCTGAAATATGTTGGGAGTGAATCTTTGCAGTGTCCATCTGAGGAACTAACAGTAGTGAGATCAGAAAGAAATCTGTGCGAGACTGGGATTGGTGAGTAGAAGAGAAAAATATAAAGTCAAGCTCATCGAGACGTAGTAACCTCCAGAGATCAACAAAAGCAAGATCTTTGATCAAAGAGGTAAACGTGATGGAACTCTTGGGGGGACCACTTATCCTAGGCGGCTGATAGTCAATCAGGGATCAAGAACTAAATTGAAATCCCCCCCTATGATCGATGCAGTATGCGCAGAGGCCTGCGCAACCTGAGCAATGGCAACGAGAAAGGCAGGGTCATCCACAGCAGGAGCGTAAAGGCATATACTTAATACTACAATGCTACCTATCTTGAGGTGAACTCTGGACTATCTACCTGCTGTATCTGAACTGGTCGTAAGAGTAGTAGCATGTAAAGATTTCCTAACTAGTATGGCAACCCCACAGTTCTTAGAAACGGCTGGGGAATAGGCGGCCACCATGTAAGATTTAATATGGAGTGTAAAAGTTGCCTACGAATTGAAATGCGTGCCTTGGAGGAAAATCAAGCCCCCAGCTGCATGACTCGATAGTTTAGGATTGTCTTCCGTTTTATCGGATTATTGATTCCTTAGACGTTCGAGAGAAAATCTTACATGGTGCCATTAAGCAGTAATAAACATTTTAGGTAAAGGCGCTTGAAACATACAACATAATCAAAACTGCGCAACAATGACATAATCACCGAGTATGCTGGCTAATACGCCCTATAGTGAAGAGTATGTACCAAAGTATCTTAGAGAAGAAGCAAACCCCCAATGAATATGGCGACCAGATGTCTGCGGGAGGAGGCCCCAGAGAGGAAAATGAAGGCATGAAAAGAAAGGAAACACCAGAGTCCATGCGTAACACTGTCTCTGATACTCATCGAGGCTACAGTGGGTAGATGGAGTCGGGTCACGGAGAGCATCAAATAAGGCAACGAACCGCCCTCGCCAGACACTTTACTGAGCCGCGACTAATCCAATATGGCAGGCACAGCGGATATGAGAAGACTTGCAGGAATATTCTGGAAGTCAGCGCATCAAGTCGGCTTCTTTAGAGTCCAAGAACTCCGCTAGTAGATCAGGGTCCTCAAATGTTCTTGTCTGATTGTGAAGCGTGACTCGGAGCTTGGCCGGATACAGCAGGCCATAGCGTGCTTGTATTTGTTGAAGCCTCGGCCGAAATTCCAGAAAGCGCTTTCGGCGGTCGACCGTGGGTTTAGCCAAGTCAGGATAGAAGGAGATCTTGTGGCCCTTGAACTCCATATGGCCCTTGGCCCGAGAAGCACTGAGAATTTGCTCCACATGTTGATATCGCAAAAGTCGAAAGATGATAGGCCGCGGGGTCTTCCTGTTGAGCATTATGTTTGTGGGTACACGATGAGCGCGATCGATCTCCAAGTCTTTGATAAAGATAGTTTGAAGCAGGGAAGGGAGGATTTTACATAAAAACTCTTTCATGTCTCCCGATTCCGCTCCCTCCGGTATGCCCACGATTCGTAGGTTGTTGCGACGCGCTCTATTATTGCCATCTTCCACTTCTTTCTGCAAAGCCCGTACCTGACGTTCAACTTTGTCGAGTTGGGACAACCGGGCCACATGGGAGTCCAGGATGCTCTCCATTTTGTCTTGACGCGAAGAGAGCCCCTCTAGCCTGCCCTGCAGAACACCAAGATCTTCCCGCAGCGCTCGGAGTGCTTCACCATTCGACTGCACGAGTTCTTTAACCCCTCTGATCTCTGCGAGGATTTCCTGCTGCATTTCGGGGCCCTCGCGCGAAGCCAGCCCCTTCTGCGGGGACGGGGGTTCAGTTTTGGAGCGTTTGCCATGAGAAGCCGCTGGAGATCCAAATTCCAGGCGCATGGGTTTGGTCCCCGCCATCTCACCAATGTGCCCCGGCAAGATCAGGGCAGAAGTTTAAGTATAGACGGTGTTAATTCAGGATTCTGAGTAGGCCTCTCGGGAGCCTTAGCATTATGCGACCATCCCGCTGGACATCGGGCTCCGCCCCCCTAGCTTTATTTTTTAATGAATGTGATGGAATAGATAACGTGACTTCCTACCTCAATAGCTGCTGTCACATAGATGAACAAGATTGTTGCAAACAAAAATATATATAATAGCACTGTATCTTTTGATTCTGCAAAGGAATATATAGATTTAGATACAGTAATCTCTCCTTCTGCTACTGGCTCTGTAGTATCAAAGTGCAAAAGCACTCCCTGCCTTACTTATATCTTTCAAGTCCCTTGATGTGTGGCAGCAGACTACACAACAGCAGAATCCACTGTCAGAAAAATAAAAAAGTGTGAACCTTATTTTTTATTTGTGCTTTGAAGTAGCAAGACAAGCAAACCTCAGCCGTAAGTCCCTCCTTAATGGCTCAAAGTCAGGCTTGAAGTTGTCTGTGTTTTTATCCTTTAAAATCCTTCTTAGCTCCAGAAAAAACCCTAGCCAGTAGCCAAGCTGCTATGATTTATTTTCTTCTTTCCAATCGCACCCCAGTCACAGGCAGACTGCTATTTCTCCTTTGCTGTCCTCAACCCCAGCCAGCACTCCTTTCTCATTCTATGAAAGTCAGAGACAAAATGGTTCTTTAAGACTTGGACTGGCTGTGTGTTCCAGCCCTGCTGTGACCTAATAAAGTATGGGATTTGCAGAACTCAGGCAGTGATAGATTTCTCGGGGTACCTTTCAAATACACTTATTTCTCTGATGCTATTGCTAAAGCTCCTAATCAAACCCGGCATCTCTACTCTGTCTTCCAATCCCTTGTCTCCCCATCCACCCCACACTCCAACTCCTCTGCTTCTTCTCTCCCTTCTACGTCGCAATTCGCCTCCTTTTTCAGTGGTAAAGTCTCCTCTCAGGGCTTCCTTGCCCTCTTGCCCGGCTCCCATTGATTCCCCCCCTCCTGTCTCTTCCCCTCCACCCACTTCTCGGCTTTCTCACGTCTGGGCTTCTTTTGAGTTAATCACTGCCCCTGAACTCTTGCACCTTCTGTCTTCCTCCAAGAAGACTTTCTGCTCTCTTGATCCTATTCCCTCCTCATGGCTTCTTAACCCTGCTTTCGGTTTCCTCCCTTATATTCTCACTATGTTTAATACTAGTCTTTCCACTGGGGTTTTTCCTAAACCCTGGAAGCACGCTTTAATATGTCCCATTCTTAAGAACTCCTCACTTGATCCCTCACTTCCTGTCAGCTATCGTCCTGTTTCTAACCTCTCCTTTCTTTCCAAACTTCTGGAGAAGTTTGTATTTGCACAACTTTCCCACCACTTGGACTCCATAAATTTCTTGCACCCTCGTCAATCTGGGTTTCGTCGGGGTCACAGTGTTGAGACAATTCTCCTGGCTTTCACAAATGCACTGCATGTGGCACATGAAAATGGGGATATCTCGGTGGCGGTTGCTTTGGACCTTTCGGCCGCTTTTGATTTGGTAGACCACTCTCTTCTTCTTCGCCGACTGCGGGATGCGGGTCTTTGTAGTACAGTCCATCACTGGTTTCATTCTTTCCTCTCTTCTCACTCTTGTGCGGTCACCTCTTCTCTCCCATCCTCCTCTCCCTTGGACTCCCACCCCCTTCCCTGTGGGGTTCCCCAAGGTTCGGTTCTTGCCCCTCTTCTTTTTAATCTTTTCCTGGCCCCTCTCCCTTCTTTGATCCAGCAATTTGGTGTCTCCACGTTTCTCTATGCTGATGATATTCTTTTACTCTATCACACTTCTCCTTTATGTCCTGATCTTGCACCCCTGTCTTGCGGCTGTGGCTGATTGGCTAACACTCAACTGTCTCCACTTGAATCTCACCAAGACTGTGGCTATTTGGTTCTCATATGGTAGTCCCTCTCCATCACTAGCCCCTTCTTTTTCTGGCACTCCTGTACCTCTGGTCTCCACTTTTCACTACTTGGGGGTGCACTTTGATTCTAACTTATCCTTCCATTCCCATATCTCTCAGGTAGATAAAACCTCTTTTTTCTTTCTGCGACGAGTTCGTTCTGTTCGTCCCTTTCTTTCCCCTTCAGCTCTTGTCACTCTAGTACTCTCTCTGGTTCTGTCCCACGTCGATTTCGCCAATTCCCTTTTCATTGGTCTTCCTAAGAATCAACTTTCCCGCCTCCAACGTATTCAAAACACTGCTGCACGCCTTGTCACTCACTCTTCCCACCGAGATCATATCACTCCTTTGTTATTCCACCTCCATTGGTTGCCAGTTCCTTTCCGTGCTATGTACAAAATACTGACCTTGGTTCACAAAGCTTTCCATGATAGCACTCCACAATACCTCACGGATCTCCTTTTTTTTTCACTCCCCCAGGCATACCCCCCGCTCATTTCACCTGAATCGTCTTACCCTCCCTTCCCCCTCTCGTGCTCACCTTCAGTCCACTCGCTCTACTGCCTTCTTCTTCGCTGGACCTGCCCTTTGGAATGCCCTTCCCTCCTCCCTCTGTCAAGAACCCCAACACTCTACCTTTAAGCAGGATCTAAAAACCCATTTGTTTTCTTTGGCTTTTGATGTTCCCCCTCCTTTTGTATTTTGACTCCTACCCCCCTTCCTTTTGTTTTATTTTAAGCCTCTCTCACTGTTGTCTTCTGTCTGTCTATTCTCTCTGTCATTCATCTGTCCTATAATTTATTGTACATTTCCTTTCCTTTTTATCGGCTTATAGCCATTTTACTGGTTTTTAATTTATTGTACACCGCCTTGATTTTGTAGAAAGGCGGTTTTTATCAAGTAATAAACATAAACATAAACATAAACATAAATACAGATAGGCTCAAATACCTTGTACTAATGACTGGTAAACCCTCCTTGACCTCCTCCCCCTCCCAAATTGGCTCCAGTATATCTGACATAAAGAAAACAAAGTTATTTATTTATCTAAAAAATAAATATGTAAAATAATTTATATTCTGCACTATGACTCTATGGGGAGCACAATATAAACATGCATGAAATTTAAGACATGCGTGAATGGCGATTCATTCAAATTTCCCAAGGATGTGTGCTCAGTTAGTTGACACCAGGATGAACTGAAATTCACAACTTTAATTGAGTTTTCTATGTGGATAAAAACTAATGCTCATGCCAATTAGTAAATTATAAATAGAAGAAAGAGAGAATGAAAAAAATATTCAAAATGCAGATCAAAATTTCTTTTTGAATTACCTCATATTTTCATAATAATCCAAGACATACAAAGAATAGGATCAATAAAAAAATATATGGCATGTAAAATATGTTTACCTTTATAGTCTCATATAATTCTATTTAATTGGAACTGAATATTCAATTTTAAATACACAGCCATTGTTTTTATGTGAATGTGATTATTTTTTTCTCTCTGTTTTTATGCTTTCATGTATATTTTATGTGAAAGAGAAACAGAGAAACATGACAGCAGATAAGACCATACGGCTTACCAAGTCTGCCCTTCCATTCCAACTAATATAGTCCCTTTTTTTTCTTCTGTGTTTGTCCCTTGCTTTCTTAAAATCAGATACAGCCTTTGTCTCTGCCACTTTCACTGGGAGACTATTCCATGCATCTACCAATACATTCATAAAAAAATATTTCCGCAAATTACTCTCAAATCTCTCACTTTCATCCTATGCCCCCTCATTGCAAAGCTTTCTTTCAATTGAAAGAGGCTCTCCTCCTGTGCATTTATGCCACAGAGATATTTAAATGTCTCTGTCATATCTCCCCTCTCCTGTCTTTCTTCTAAAATGGACTTCATCATAAGGCATATGGAAACAGACTTAAAGATCTCAATATGTATACCTTGGAAGAAAGGTGGGAGAATTTAATATTAATGATTGTAACAACTTTAGTGTATATCTAGTGAAAGTGAGATATCCAATAGATATTACTAAATCATTTTCTAATACTATTCTTTGGGGCACGTTTAATAAATCACACTACCCGGTAGCATGGGGTTTAGTGCACAGTTTAGACATGGTACTAGAAAGTAGCACGGGCCCTAAAGAAAAAAATCCCAAGTTACCCTGGTAGCAAGCATTGGAACAGGGACTAGGGTAGGACAGGGGAAGAATGAAGGTATTGCTGGCCCACTGCAGCTAGTGTGGGTGTTAGTGGTGGCTAGCAGGGTACACTTAATGCTATCTCAATGGGTTGTGTTAAATACGCCAATGTGCCGGCTTGCTTAGTGTTGTGTCTTGGGCTCACGCTTATGGCAGGGATATGGAAGCACCCCCCTCCAGAAGTTAGCGCTGACTCCCTGTGCAAGTAACATGGCCCATACTTGCGTTACTGGAGCAGGTCATAGTAAACATACCCCTTTGAGAAGAATATTCTAAATGATCCTATTATTGAGTTTAAAATAAGGAGACATGGTAAACAGAAAATGTGTATGTATTAGTATAGTTGGTGACATCAGGAAAGCACAAAAAGGCATTTAAGGTGCATGTTTACTAAAGGGTGTTAAGGGAGCAAGTGCGCCATTAACGCCTGCTATCGGCACCTTTGCGCCCTTAACGCTGCAAAAAAGCTGCAGCATTAAGGGAACAGTGGGCGGAGAGTGGAGAGTGGGCGTTAACAGGGCAGACAGAGGGCGTTAACAATGGGTGCTCCCTTAACTCCTGTTGCATTAGCGCTCTTTAATGCTGGGTACCCTAATGCCAAGTAAAACCTCACAGAAAGGGGGTATTTTGAGGGGAGAAATTGTATTTCAATGTCTGCAATGTGATCCACAGACAGGTGAGCCCAAGAGAGTGATAGTAGTGCTCCATTAGGAGCAACAGCATAGTGCTTAAGTATGAAAGGGCACTATGTTTATGGCACAATTGGGGCAAAGGGGGTGGCACATGGATCATGCAGTGGGGGTTGCTGCTTGGAGGTGTGGTGTAATGGTCATTGAAATGGCCGGGGGACCAAAATACCATGGTTTGAGGCTCACTAACTCTCTTTATGAGACATTTTGGAATGTGTTACCATCACATTTTATGTCTGCCACAACCTTCATGGACTGACAACACCTCCTTGTGATCTTGAGCAGGTCACTTAACCCACCAGTGGCTCAGCTGATTGCAGGTCTGTACAGTCCCTGTTTATCATTTGATATTACCAATTCATTGGTTAGATGTACCCCGATGTGACTGCACTGATACAGTGGTATTTATTTATTTAACTGTATTTATATCCCACTTTTCACCGGGTCAAAGCGGCGTTACATAAAAGGGGGGGAAATTAAAATATAGGGTGGGGCCTTCACCAGAGGGGCAACATTGATGATTCTGACATGAGACAAACATTGGACATGGACAGAGCTAGAGGCACATTGAGTCATTGGATCATGGTGGGCGATATCAGGGGTTAGGACATTTTTTGCTGGGAGTCGTATTGAAGTATTCTTGGTAGAGGATGGTTTTTAGTTGTTTTCTGAAAGATAGTAGATCAGTATTATTTCTGAGATGGCTCGGCAGAGAGTTCCATAGGGATGGGGCATAGAGTTCAAAGGCTCGATTGCATGTCCGTTGAGAGCATTTGGTCCTTTTGTGAGGGACGGTGAGGGTGTTGCTGGAGGCTTGTCTGGTAGATCTGCCATGGGCTGGACGAGACAGTAGGGTGCGAAGCTGGGTGTTCTGTGTTTGATGGATGGCTTTGTGGGTGAGTAGGAAGGCTTTGTATTTTGTTCTTGCTTCGAGGGGGAGTATGTGTAGGTCTTTCAGAATTGGAGTGATGTGGTCGGTTTTCTTTGCGCACTGAATGATTCTTGCAGTGGTGTTCAATGCTGTTCAGAGAGGGTTGGTCTGCGTGGCTGGAAGGCCATGGTAGATGATGTTGCAGTAGTCCAGATGGGGGAGTGTCATAGCTTGCATTACCGTCCTGAAGTCTTGATGTTCGAGAAGGGGTCTGAGACGTTGCACTGTTCTTGCTTTGTGAAATATAGTTCCAGAGGTTTTAGTGATTTGTTGTTTTAAGGTGAGGGCTTGGTCAATAATAATGCCCAGGTATCTTATTTGTGGCTGTATTTGAATACTTGTGGTTCCCACATTAAGGTGAGTAGGTGGTGTGAAGTCCGGGTCTTTCGTCACTATTAGGGCTTCAGTTTTCTTTATGTTGATGGATAAGTTGTTTGCTTGTAACCAGTTGGACACCTCGGAGAAGCATGCTGATAGATGGGTGTTTGTTGGGTTTGTGGTATACTAACAGACAGTTTGGGTTGTTGGGTTGTTGGGTTTGTTGGTATACTAACAGACAGTTACATGCATACAGCTGTAACCTACATGTGAGACATGAGTCACAGATGGCATCATGACTGTGACTGTACAGCTTTGGCGCCATCACATCTCAGCAATACATGTGGACACATCCTACCCCTCGGATAACCAGCTGCAGGTATGTCCTCATGTCCGTACGTGCCCCATTTGCCCAGTTTGGATGACAGTTATCTGCACATTTGTATGGTGGTTGTGTGGCTGGGACATGTGTGAGACCCACATGTCTGGTATCAGGCCTTCTACATGGCACTGACACACATTTTCCCACATAATACAAGTACGTTGGGGATGGCATCTATGGCGTATTGGTGCTGCCAGCCCATACCACCCTCTTCTCTGCTGCCATCCTTCCTTCAGCCCATCCATCTGCCTCTGTCAGCTGTGTGCAGTCATGTATTCTTGTGCAAGCTGCTGCACCATGGCCCACGCAGGTACTCTTTCCCGCATTTCGGCTCTTCATGTACGCCTCTCCTGTGCCTGATCTCCACGTCACCACTCTCTGCTCCTTTCTCCCTTCGCTGCACACATCTTGCCACTTCTGACTCCACTGGGGGACAGTCTTCCCCTTTCTATGTCACACACTGAAATTGCACCATTTTACATTGGCACATCCAGTGCATCGGTACAGCTGCCTCCCACATGCCCATCCAAATTACTGGCTGCCACATAGGGTGCCCAAGGATCTGGCAGGTCCATCAGCTCCCACCTGTCCTTCCATCCATTACCTTTACATTGACTTTCCTTGGTGCTCTCTTATCCAGCTTTAGGGTGACAGCTATTTTTGGACATTAAGGTGCATGCTTGACACCTTAATGCCTGATGTCCTGTTAATACACATTAAATGGCCCATTGCGCCTTAATGCCAGAACACCTATTACCCACCCAGTGCCTTTACGCATGTAAAACCCCTTATCATTGTCATTAATGCCTGCTACCTTAATGCCCTTTAGTAAACATACCCCTAAATGTTCCGTTGGTTAACTTTACAAATTTTATTTGATGCTAATTAATTGTTTTCATGCTGCTTTCCTGTATGTTCAGTGAAAGTTTTATTGAATGTTTTTTTTAAATATCTGATCAAGCACAATACCACTCTGTCAAAATAAGCATTGATTCAGAGGCAAACAATGGATTACTGACTGTGCAGGTAAGGAATTATTGTACTGTAAGCAAAAAGGCACAGCAGGGGTTAGGGTTAACATGCTTTATACGATGTATACCAACTAAAGTCACAACAATAGTCTTAAGACTTTGCAGGAAGTATAAATAACAGATGATAATCTAAAAGCATACTGTGTTATAACTTGGACAACCTAATTTCCTTACATACCAAGGTTTGCTCGTCTAAATTTCATATACCTTTAAACCGTAGTTTTGTCTCTTGAGGGATTGATAGCAATAGATAAAGAACATTGGGAATATTGATTTAATTTTCTTTTACTAGTTATCTAAACCCATATGGCAGCTCAGACATCAAAATATGCCTATGTTCTTATCACAATAAACTGTACATCTCTAGTGAATTTCCAGTGTAATATATTGTATATGTTTATTTAGTAAAGCAAAACTGGTACTTAAAAGCTGCAGAAAAATACTTACATTGTACTTTTGGAATAAATAACTATATTATCAGAAAGCGGCTTGTTGTGATGTTGGCAATCATATTCAACCCATTCTAGATGAATGCATCCCTTTATCACGACAGTTTCAAAGAACTGCAGGTGCCAGTTTGTAACTAATCTGAGTACTGCCAAAATAAGAGAAACCATAAACCACAGAGAAAGAAAATAAAACATCAAAGCAGTTGATGACCAATTATGTTTTGTAAAACAAAATCCTAGATTTTTTCAAACTAATTCAATTTGTTTGAGAAAATATGAGAAGATGTGATTTATTTATTTAACAAATTTTTATACCACTTTATCATTTCAGTCCAAGTGGTTTACATTGTATATTAAACAGGCGATGGAGGGTTAAATGACTTACCCAAGGCTGGCTAGTGGGAATTGAACCTTGGGGGTATGTTTACTAAACCGCGCAATTGTGCGGGGCGCACTTGAGCGTGCGCTAAGGTACCTTAGCGCACACTAATAGTGCATTTTTGGGCCCCGCACACGTGCGCGTCACACTAACGGGCCCGCACATGTGCGCGGCGCGCTGATGTGCGATAGAGGCGTGGAAAGACATTTCGAGGGCAGAGGAAGGCTCCCGAGGGGCAGGGGGACAGGGTAAATGGGTGGAGAGTGGGAGGGGAGAGGCTCCCCGCAAAGGAGCGGGGCTTAATTTCGGTCAAAAAAATACCGCGAGTGAAAACCTCGCGTTAGAGCCGATTTAAAGGGAAGAGAAACCATTCCGTCAGCAATGTACAGCAAAACCAGGGAAACCTACAAAACGTGAGCAGTGTGATACATGTGCACAGAACAAAATGTCAAATAAAACTTTAAAATGACCACAAGAAATATTGTAAAAATTATAGGTCAGCTGGGCAACAGTGATAGCAATGGGCAGCAATAAAAAACACTTCCAGGAAAGCTCCAAAAAAAAGAAATGATTTTTGGAAGGGTCTACGCTCCGTAGACCCTTTCAAAAATCATTTCAGTTTATTGGAGCTTTCCTGGGAGTGTTGTTTAATGTTGCCCAGTGATATCACTGTTGCCCAGCTTGGTTATGGATGTTTGCCCCTTTTTCCGAGGTCATTTGTGAGGTTTATTTGCACTTTTGTCTCCATACAAGGTAAATGAGCCCACAGTAATATTATGCAGAGCAGGGTTTCTGACTCATCAGGCCAGGTTTCCTATCTCTAGGGACTGCACTGTCTCTCTGGCCACAGTGTGGTGCAAGGGACACAGCCAGTGCCTGTAAGACCAGAGGGTCACAGGTTCAAATCCAAGCTGGGGCTCCTGCCAACCCAGGCTCCACATTTTTACCCACCACTAAACAGTGATAGTAAAGACACTCCTTTATTGCACAGAACATAAGCATGGTTCAAACACCCATATTTTACCCTACACCACACACAAACCATAACAATGGGGATTACCTACAGCCGGGTCCCCCAAATGCAGTCCTGGAGTGCCACAATTCAATCAGGTCATATGCTTTTTCCCAGATAAGGACATGTCTGCATGTTGGCGGAAGGGTACAGGTGGTGGAGGGGGCAGTGGCTGCAAGCCACAGCAGACAGTGGCCTAGGCCTGTGCAGGCTGGCACCGTCCACCGCAACAGACAGGCTCTGTTGGATGTACAGTCATGGACTCCCCAGGGAATGCAGCATATCTGTGGCAACACGGTGGTGCAGTGCACACAGACAGTGTGTGCAAGAACAGAAGGCCAGCTGGGGCTACAGCCAATCCTGTCCACATATTTTTCCCACAACTGAACCGTGATAGTAAGGACAAACCTTTATTGCTGAGAACCTACGCATGGTTAATACGCCTATATTTTACCTCACCAAACACAGACACCATAAACAGCCGCATTACCTAGAGCAGAATCTCCCAAATGCAGTCCTGGAGGGCCCCACACCATTCAGGTTCCATGCTGCCTCTAATAAAGATGCCTGTGCTGCATATCTATGCACCACCCCCATGGTATGCAGATGTAGCTCATGCATATTCATGAGGGACAGCATGAAAACCCGAACAGTGTTTGGAGCACCAGGACTGGAGTTGGGAAACTCTGCCGTAAAGCAGCAGCCAACAGGGCCAGACACACCCACACACACACCCACAGGCCCCATTGGCCAATGCCTCCTGGAGAGGCAGGACATTGGGCCCTGCCTGTATCTCCCAATACTAGCACTTGCATACCTTAGCAATGCCACCCTACACCTGGGTATATGGTACACAGCTATCAAATGTTTCCCATGATAACTGGCAGATATCAATTCCTACGTGAAGCACATTTTGCTCATTGAGCTCCACCATAACAATCATTCTGATGTCTGCGGTGTGTGCTTCAGGTCTGGTCTCTGACAGTGTTTACCACCCTGGGGAGTGACCCCCAATAGTATTGCGTACCATATTCATGCCTGTACTGTGCCCAGGACTGGTGTGGTGGGTATGGCTGCTGAACTCCTCTATAGTAGCACAATGCTGGCATAGGTGTGGGGGTGGCTGTCTGTCTATCCAGTGTGTGGTGGCTGCAAACACCTTCCACAGCCCACACTGCCAGCAATGTTGCCAGTATTGGGCTGCCAATGTGCATAATGAGGAGCAAGGTACCATGGGTATAGGCCGGACAGGGTGGCCTGGCCAGGGTGCATCTTGTCACACCCCCTTTCTCAGCGTATAGGCGGTTTCCTGGGAGAGTGGGAAATGTGCCAGATTATCCTTGTAAGTGCTGATGCTTGGTATCCCTGTAGTTGTGGCCCAAACGAAAGACAGCCAAGGTTTTGTGTGATAACAAAAATTTTATTTGTTGCACAGGATTCTGTCATCTATCCTGCCCTAACCAGAAACAAAACGGTGGATACTTTTATATGCCAATATAAAGTCCAACTGAAATACAGTCCAACCTGATGCTTCTCAGGGTTGTCAGATTATATACAAAGTTAATTCAACTTCTTCTCATCAACGAACAGCTTCAGTAGCAGCTAATCACTTCCATAGCTTTCACCATATTCAGCTGCTTACAGACATTGAGTTTCACTCCAGCAGAACGCTGCTTCTCTCCGTGCAAACTCAGTAGCATGAATTACTTGTCAGCACTTCTCTTATACAATACTATTAACAGCTTCACTCTTGGCAACACATAGCACAGTCTGCTTCCATGTCAGAATAAGACCTATCTGATTTGGTTGAACCTAACTGCATGGATTCAACATCTGAGTCAGACGTCTCATGATTCAAATCAGGGTACTGCAGATCAACAGGCTTCCATGGTTCCAAATAGTGTCTGAGCTGTTTCCACTCTCTATTCCTTTCCCTCCGTGGAATATGATTATAACTAGAATCAGCAGCCTCCTTTAAAGTGGTGTTAAAGGAACTCAACTGGCTTGCTCCTCTTCTAGTACGTCTGGGTTGCAAATGTGGGTAAAAAGACAAGTCTCTGTTCTTGCACTGCTCCTGTTTCACTGGCACAGCGTGAGCTAGCGTTAGCTTCTCTCGTCGAAGCCTACCATCAGCTGATGAATTAAGAACAGCTGAGGTACTTCCTAAGCTTCTGCTAGTACCTGGCTTCCTGCACTTGGAACGCTTAGGCAGCTTATCATACAGAGTTTTATACTTGGTTAAACTCTCACCTCTGTTCACAGCTTCTAGGGAAGAGTCTAGGGAAGATATACTCTCTCTTCTGGTTAAGGGTTCCAGCCTCTCCTCATGAGAATAAAAGTATGTTCCCACTTGCTTCTCCTGACTGTCTGGTTCGCGTTGACCTCTCTCTCTCAGAGGAAGCTTGCTCCCCTGCTGTCTCAGAGACCTCCGTGTCTCATAGCAGTCTGGATGGCAACTCTCCCAGCACCATGTGCTATCCTGGCAATGGCTGCTCCACCCTTTGCTTCTCTCTGCCTCTTGGTCAGAGTCAGGTCCTGAGTCTCCTGCCTGAACACTTCCTGTTCTCCCAGGCACTCCTCCTGCTCCTCCACGAACTCTCCTCAGATCAGAACTCAATCTCCTTCTCCCAGACGATCTCCGTCTCAATCTCGAACTAACTCTCTCTGTTACTTCCTGGTTAAGAGCATTGGGCTGTCCTATCCGGGTTGACTCCGCCCCCTTGCCTCTTACGTCAGCTCCCCTGTTTGTCCTGGAGCTGGGTGTGGCTCTCTCACTGCCTTTCTGTGCAGAGAGTTTCTCTGGGTTTGTGCTTTAACCCCTTCCTTGCCTGCCTTAATGTGTGCATTAGAGGAAAGCTGCAGTTTTAAACCCATTTTCTCCCTGTCTAAAGCCTCTGCATCATCACATAACCCCCCATTTAAGATATTTCGGGCTGGATGGACATCTCCAGAACAGCACGAAATCCTAGCTCTCTGACCATAGCTGACAAAAGCATTGCTCTTTATATCTATATACTTAGCCTCACTAGACGTAGGGATAGAACTGTTTGGAAGATTCTCTATTATTTTCAGCAGAGCTTGCCGCTGATACCAAGAGATTTCCTCATCTACCCCAGAATATGGTTGGACCTTCCACTCGGCCTGCCGAGGATCAAAGTCTTTCTCTACCTTGTCACCCTCCCTAGTGGCTGACAAACCCACTACAACGGCCTGTCCTGTGGATCCAATCCCATCCGAACCCCTTGGGTTGGTACCTAACTCAGTAACCTCTTCCATATCTGGAAAGCCAACTCTCTCCAAAATGAGTTGTGCTATTCTATCACCCACAGCTATTTTAAAATCCTTTTTAGAAAAATTTAGCAGCAAGACTTTAATAGCCCCCCTAAAATCTGGGTCTATTACCCCCGCACCTACATCAATGTACTCTCTAGCGGCCAAAACAGATCGCGGAGCGATCCGACCGTAGCATCCTGGCGGAATTTCAAGCTGGATGCCCATCTCCACTAAAGCTCGCCCTTGACTTGGGATAATAGTTTCCTCAGCACTAAAGATGTCAAATCCGGCTGCCTGCTCTGATGCTCTCTTAGGTATTTTTGCATTCGGGGTAAGCCTGCAACATTTCAAGAGAAACTTTGTCTTGCTGGGAGAACTCTGGCTAGGTGTCTTCTCCCTACCTGGCTTTTCTCTAGGTTTCGCAAATAAAGGATCTGGTACTATCCTGGACCTAGGTTTCTCCTTATGAGTGGACGTTACTTGTCTTTCCTTCATCTCCCTCTTTATGGGTTCTCTCTCTACCTTCCGTGAACTAGGGTCTTTGGCTTCGGTGGAAATGGTAGCCCTTTAACTAGGCCCTTCCGAAATCGAGGCCTGCCCCTACTTTCTACCTTCCCTGAACTAGGGTCTTTGGCTTCAGTGGAAACGGCTAGCCCTTTAACTAGGCCCTTCCGAAATCGAGGCCAGTCCCTACCTAAGACTAGGGAATGTGGTAGTCTTGGCACTACTGCCACTGGAATTTCCTTTTTCAATCCCAGCCCTTCCACAGTAACTAAGTGTAATGGATATGACGCGGCTGCGCCGTGTACACAACTAATTTTAATCTTTCCCTCAGAGTGTCCTACAGAATCCTTACTCTGAGCTTTTATCCTCCTCCATAGGCTATCAGAGATCATTGATTGGTCAGCGCCTGAATCTAGGATCGCTTCAACCTGAATATTGTTAACCATGACCTTTAGTACAAACCCCTCCCCAACCTCCTTGGACTGGGTGGTTACTAAAACAAGCTTGGCTTTACAGTCCCTTTGTAAGTGACCTTTCTGACCACATGCAAAGCATTTACGCTGTTCCCTATGACTTTTGGACAGGGGTATTCTGGACATAGCTTTCCCTGACCTTACTTCCTCCCTCTTCTCTGGAACTTTCAAGACTGTTGACACTGAAGTACCCATTTGCTTCTGACCGACGGCTTTAGCCTCTAAGAAACGGTCAGCAAGTGCTATGGCGTCTCTCGTGGTCTTACAATCTTGCAAAATTAAGAAGGACTGCAATTCTACAGGTACAGCATCTAAGAACTGTTCTAAAACAATATCATCTAATACTGAATCAATGCTTCTCCCCTCTGGAGTAAGCCAGTTGTACACCAGTGTTTGAATCCGATGGCATAAGCTCTGTGGTGCTTCACCTGGGGTTAACTTGCACCCTCGCAAAAGGCGGCGATATACCACTGGTGTTAAACCTAACTGGGTTCTAATGGCTTTGACTACTGCCTCATAGTTGTTCACTAGATCATTGGGTACCGCTCTGTAGGCTGCTAGCGCCTCTCCCGTTAGGGATGATGCTAAGCGTATAACCCACTGGTCTTTTGGCCAACTGCTCATGAGCGCAATGCGTTCAAAGACCTCCAAGTAGTCCTCGATATCATCATCACTTAACAATTGCCTTATAGACAACATGCCCTTGTTTAAGGTTTCAAAACCTGTTAAACTGCCTAGTGAATTTGACACAGTCTTAATTGCCTCCATAGTCTGCTTCTGCTCTCCCATCCATGCGCCTAGCAGATTCATCAACGGCTGTTGTTGCGCCCGCAGCATCTCCGCTGTTTTCTCCTGGGCCTCTGCTGACATTTGCTGCTGCTGCTGGAATCTCTCCGCTGCCCAGTTCAATAACTGAGCTGGATCCATCGCTGTCTCCGCTGCAATAAAACAGAAAGCAAACACCAAGTGTGGCTTTTCACACAACACCCCTTCCCTCAGCTTCCACCACTCTGCAATACCCCACCCCCTTGTAGCAGTATTCTAGGTAACCCTTCTCATCTACCGGTTACCTGCTACAAGTGGTGAGTCTCGCTCCTCAGCACTGCAGAATCCAGGAACCTCTGCTCCAATCCGCCTCAGCGGACACGCCACTCCGAGTTTTGCAGAGTTGGTAAGCTCTTCCTGAAGGTACCACTTTGTGTGTTGAAAAAAAAAAAATTCTTTTCCGTCTTTTTTTTTTTCTTCTTCTTGGACTTTGGAAAAACTGTTCTTCTTTAAACTTTACTGGCAAATTTGAATCAGTTGCTTATTTCTGTGAGGTGGTAGCTTTAATCCTAAAAAAACTACGCCAAAAACCTGTCACACCCCCTTTCTCAGCGTATAGGCGGTTGCCTGGGAGAGTGGGAAATGTGCCAGATTATCCTTGTAAGTGCTGATGCTTGGTATCCCTGTAGTTGTGGCCCAAACGAAAGACAGCCAAGGTTTTGTGTGATAACAAAAACTTTATTTGTTGCACAGGATTCTGTCATCTATCCTGCCCTAACCAGAAACAAAATGGTGGATACTTTTATATGCCAATATAAAGTCCAACTGAAATACAGTCCAACCTGATGCTTCTCAGGGTTGTCAGATTATATACAAAGTTAATTCAACTTCTTCTCATCAACGAACAGCTTCAGTAGCAGCTAATCACTTCCATAGCTTTCACCATATTCAGCTGCTTACAGACATTGAGTTTCACTCCAGCAGAACACTGCTTCTCTCCGTGCAAACTCAGTAGCATGAATTACTTGTCAGCACTTCTCTTATACAATACTATTAACAGCTTCACTCTTGGCAACACATAGCACAGTCTGCTTCCATGTCAGAATAAGACCTATCTGATTTGGTTGAACCTAACTGCATGGATTCAACATCTGAGTCAGACGTCTCATGATTCAAATCAGGGTACTGCAGATCAACAGGCTTCCATGGTTCCAAATAGTGTCTGAGCTGTTTCCACTCTCTATTCCTTTCCCTCTGTTTTAATATAATTATAACTAGAATCAGCAGCCTCCTTTAAAGTGGTGTTAAAGGAACTCAACTGGCTTGCTCCTCTTCTAGTACGTCTGGGTTGCAAAGGTGGGTAAAAAGACAAGTCTCTGTTCTTGCACTGCTCCTGTTTCACTGGCACAGCGTGAGCTAGCGTTAGCTTCTCTCGTCGAAGCCTACCATCAGCTGATGAATTAAGAACAGCTGAGGTACTTCCTAAGCTCCTGCTAGTACCTGGCTTCCTGCACTTGGAACGCTTAGGCAGCTTATCATACAGAGTTTTATACTTGGTTAAACTCTCACCTCTGTTCACAGCTTCTAGGGAAGAGTCTAGGGAAGATATACTCTCTCTTCTGGTTAAGGGTTCCAGCCTCTCCCCATGAGAATAAAAGTATGTTCCCACCTGCTTCTCCTGGCTGTCTGGTTCGCGTTGACCTCTCTCTCTCAGAGGAAGCTTGCTCCCCTGCTGTCTCGGAGACCTCCGTGTCTCATAGCAGTCTGGATGGCAACTCTCCCAGCACCATGTGCTATCCTGGCAATGGCTGCTCCACCCTTTGCTTCTCTCTGCCTCCTGGTCAGAGTCAGGTCCTGAGTCTCCTGCCTGAACACTTCCTGTTCTCCCAGGCACTCCTCCTGCTCCTCCACGAACTCTCCTCAGATCAGAACTCAATCTCCTTCTCCCACACGAGCTCAGTCTCAATCCCGAACTCAGTCTAACTCTCTCTGTTACTTCCTGGTTAAGAGCATTGGGCTGTCCTATCCGGTTTGGCTCTGCCCCCTTGCCTCTTACGTCAGCTCCCCTGTTTGTCCTGGAGCTGGGGTGTGGCTCTCTCACTGCCTTTCTGTGCAGAGAGTTTCTCTGGGTTGGCGCTTTAACCCCTTCCTTGCCTGCCTTAATGTGTGCATTAGAGGAAAGCTGCAGTTTTAAACCCATTTTCTCCCTGTCTAAAGCCTCTGCATCATCACAATCTGCACAGGGCATAGGGCACTGACTGGGACATTTTAGTGCCCGGCCACCACCTACACAGACAGGGTGACCTCAGTATGTCCTGCTGAGAGATCACTCTCACCCTGACTGTTCTGTGACCACAGCATGGCTAGGCACCCCCATGGTGCTATATAGTATTTCTCTCATGTGATAGATATGGGTTTCCTTTTGGGGCCCAGTCACTGCTTTATCTGCTTGCTGTGTATGCTGACATCCCAGTTCTGGGTGCATGCATCTCCACTGGGAACATGCACTATGGAATAACTAGCACACTGTTTGCAGCTGGTATGTGTCTTGATGGAGTGGCTTGCAGGGTGCAGTGGCTGATGGCTTGCTGCAGGGGAATATCAGACAGTGGTGGGGTGCAGTTTACCATATCCAGGCCTAATGTCTGTCTGCTATTGTGTTATGGATGTGTATAGAGCTGCAGTGACTGCCCTGTGGGTTGTCTGTTCCTCAGCAGGACTGGGGTTGATGGTCCCCTCTACTGCCACCTTTGCAGGGAGGTAGAATGTGGATCTATTGATGGGAGACCCTGTTTGCCACCCTCAGCCCTGGGGGAGGAGGGTGGTGGTACATAGCCCACCTAGGAGTCCATGGGGGCTACACCTGACTGAAACAGACAGAGAGATCCAAGGTGTTTGTGCAGAAACTACATATCTCACACATTAACACTGCTTTGGACCTCTGGCACGGCCTCTTTCAGCCATGGAAGGTGTTGTGGACCTGGTCCTGGGCGCCTCATTGCACCCTCAGGGTGAGCACAGTACCCGCACAATGTGACGGTGTGTTGCTACTCTGTGCCAGTACAACACACGGTCAGTACCCCCTACCAGGCCGAGGTGCTGTGTGGGTGCACATGGTCACTTCCCCCTACCAGGCCGAGGTGCTGTGGGGGTGCATTGCCCATCTTGTGTTAGTGCATCATGGGTATGGATGGGCTAACCCTATCCTGGTGACCACAGCAGACTGTCTGTGTGGTGATGTGCAGGCTCTCTGCAGCCAGCCATGGGTTCACTAGCAGCTGTAGCCCAATGGTTGCTTCACTGCCTGTGAAGCCAGAGGTCATGGGTTCAAACCCACAGTGGGGTTATTTGATAGGGTTGTCCAATGCATTATCTTTTTTTAATGTACATATTTTGATGCCAGCAAAAACACCCTCAGCGTACTGTACCCATAAGGTGCCTCTGAGGGTGCTTTATAGGGCGCCCTATAGGGCATCTTATGGTTCCCGTCCATATAAGGTGCACTATACATTATCCTGTGATGCAACTTATAGGGTGCCCTATAGGGGACATTTTAGGGTGCTGTGGCGGACAGTGCACTTTATAATGTGCCCTATGGAGTGCCTTATAGGGTGCCTTATACAGCACCTTCAATTACGGCACGTGAGGGCGTGTTTGCTGGCAGCAATTAATAAAATAAAAATAAAGTGCTGCAGGAAGAAATATGTACAATGCAAAGCTGATGCCACAGCCAGCCTTATGTATTAGGCACACTGGGGAGCAAACTCATGACCCCTGTATCAGGGGTCAGTGCCTTAACCATTGTGCTCCACTGCTGCTCCTCTTTGCCTGTCAGCGCACCTACTTATGCCTTTCATTCCTTAAACTGCACAGTGTTGCCATAAAAAACAGTACTTTGACCTTGCGGTACCTCATATGGCACCCTCTAAAGTGCCCTATAAGCAACATTCTAGGGTGCCTTGGCTGACAGTGCACTTTAAAATGTGCCTTATAGGGCGCCTTATGTTAACATGCTTTGAGAGTGCGTTTGCTAGTAGTGATAATTAAAATAAACATAAAATGACTCCAAAAGCAATCTTCCCCATAATATGTATTGCTGCAGCCAGCCTTGTTCATTGGGCACTTTGGGGGATTGAACCCTTGATCCCTGCACCATTGGTCAGTGTCTTAACCATTGTGCTGTGGTTCTGTTACTGTGGTTGCACATCAGCGCGCCACTTATGCCGCCCAGTATTAAAATGCCTCCGAAAACATTAGCGCGCTGCCTTATGCTGCCCATTATTTATATGCCTCCTACAATAACACCTCAGCCAGCGGTCTTCATTGGGCACAGTGGGGGATTGAACCCTTGATCCCTGCACTATTGGTCAGTGTCTTCACCATTGTGCTGTGGCTCTGCTCTCCTGCTTGCACATCAGCGCGCCACTTATGTCTCACGCGCAGCTATCTCATGCGCTAATGTGCGGGGCGCACATGGGCGCCGCACACCTTAGCGCATATGCAAATTCCGGATTTTCTTTCTCAGCACGAAACGCTCACTCCTTATATGGCACCCGCACACTACCGCGGCCCGCACATTAGCGGGGTTTTAGTAAACATGCCCTTTGGGTCTTTTGGTTCCTAAACCACTGTTCTAACCATTGGGCTACTCAAACATGAAGCTAAAAAAAAGACATGTCTAAAGTGAATCATCAATTAAATAGTTATTTTTTTTGGATAACTAAGGTACAAACAATCCCCAAAAAATCTCCACTAAGTAAAACTGACCCTGCCGCCTACAGACCCATCTCAAGCCTCCCCCTCATATCAAAGATCATCGAAAAGGTGGTCCAGTATCAACTTCAGCAGCACATTGACATCCACGCCCCCCTTGGCCCTAATCAACATGGCTTCCAACCAAACCATGGCGTCAAAACTCTACTGATACACTTCTTTGACAAGCTGACCCGGATTATTGACAACACCAAGAAGGGCGTCCTCATGATCTTCATAGGCATCTCCTCAGCATTTGACACTGTTAACCACACAACCCTGCTAACAAGACTACAGGAAGTTGGCCTACATGGCACCACCTTGAACTGGTTCACATCCTACCTCACTGACATACAGCTCGAAGTCAAATGTGGCGCAGATACCTCCCAGCCTATGAGAGCCACTCAGGGCGTCCTGCAAGGCTCATCACTCTCTGCCCTGCTATTCAACATGTACATACAACCCATCTGCTCTATTATCAAGAACCATAAGGTACAATACATCATCCCACAGCAATACATCAACCCACAGCAAGTATACACCATCTGCTTGTCCAGAACTTCCACTCAACTACTTCTCAATCTCAAAGTAATCCCCTATATTGCTATCAATAGCATGTTTGTGATCAACGTGCCACTATCTATTACCAACTGACTGCCACATTCTCTACTGATTCCTATACTGTTGTCAGTAATCATTCCCACCTGAGCACTCAAGCCATTTATATCCAACTATTCTCTACATAAACACCAACTGTCTCCATTAGCCTGCCTCTTACAGTTGTCTGTATAGCAACAGCATTCCTTTACAATTGTCTATTGTATCCTATGTCTTTTGTTATCTATACTGCAGTCAGTAATGGTCTATGCTTGATATTATATACTGTCGCCAGTAGTACAAACCTATTTTAGTCACTATTACTGTATTGTATTTATTTATTTATTTGAGTGCTTTTCTATACCGCCCCTTCCAGAGATCAGGGGCAGTTTACAAGGAACTTAAACAACAATATAGCAGAACAGTGCAATATTGAATTACATTAAACATTAGTTGAGCAAAAAACAAGGAACTTAAACAACAATATAGCAGAACAGTGCAATATTGAATTACATTAAATATTAGGTGAACATAAACTAGGTTACATAATAACTAGGTTAAATGGAAAACAATGTGAGGGTTATTAACATAAAAGGAAATATAAAACTATGTTACAAGGAGTCATAAAACTATGTTACAAGGAACCAGAGGGGTAGATTTACATGGTTAGTAAGAGACTATAATTGTAGCCTGTACCAATTATACTGTAACTTGTTTTCTGCCACTCAAGACTCCAAGATACACCATACACATTCCCACTCAAAAAAACAAAATGTCTCTCCACTTCATTACCTTTCTCAGTTTTTACCTTCTCACAGATTGGCTTGGGACCTCCCTTGCCTACTCTCCCTCCACCAATCATATCCCTATCCTCAAAAGCCATGAAAAAAAATGGTCAGGCAACCCTTACCACTATCCAGGTAGGGAAGCTCATATCAGGCATTCCCACTTGATTCACATTGCAATACACCAAACCAATAACCCTAAACAGCACAAATCCCCACCCCCACAAAGCTTAAAATGTGCCCTCATAAATGCTCGCTCAATTCAAAAAGAATGGCCTGTAATCCTAGATATAGTTACCCTTCACGATCTTGATGCACTCATGATCACTGAAACTTGGTTATCAAAAGAAGACAATGTCCTCATTAACCAACTCATTCCACCAAACTTCTCTATACACACAACCCACAGAGAAAACAAGAAGGGAGGAGGAGCACTCATTCTCACTAAGTCTGAACTCCTTTTCAACATGACTAACTCCTATAGTACCAACAACCTGGATATAATCACTATAGTGAACAAACAATGCTCTATCAACCTGGTATATAGAGCCCCTTCGAGCTCCCCGAACGACCTTCCCACCATATTAGAACTTGCCGCCAATACCAGTAACCTCAACACTCCCAACTGGATAATGGGAGATCTCAATCTCCCATCACTGCAGCAAAACCAGTCCTCCTCACTCCTCGATGCCATTGAAAATCTTGGATATAAACAACTAGTTATGGAGTCCACTCATACCAAAGGAAACATTCTTGACATGGTTTTCGTTCCACAGTCTGTTTATGAACAAAGCAGCAACATTGTAAAATCGATCACCGATGTACCATGGTCAGACCATAAGCTCATAAACCTACAAATTCCCCTTAACAACACTCACCTTCTTAACAACAGAAAACTAAACAACCCATCTAGAGCCCCAACAAAGGGCTTTCGACCTTTCAACAGGGAACTTATACTGTCAAGCACCCAATCACTCCTCAATGACTCAACACTCAACCTTAATGAGTCAATTGACGCCTGGAACAACAGCCTCAACACCGTTGCTCAACTACCACACAAACAGAACATATCAAGAAAAAGAACCTCTGCTCCGTGGTTTTCCCCCGAACTGCGGTCTTCTCTTACACACTTACGAAGACTCGAAAAACGCTGGCGCCGATCACTAGCCATCGATGATCATACAGCCTACAATCTCCATCTAGCAACTCACCGCGAGGCAATCATAACCAGAAAGAAGCAATACCACACGGATACACTCAAAAGATCACTGAACAAACCTCGAGACCTTTTCAATTTAGTCAAATCACTATCAAAGGAACCATCCCCAGAACAAAAAGAAGACATTCAACCCCAAGAATTTGCGGACTACTTGCAATCAAAACTTCTACAGACAGATGAGCTCTCAACAATCAATGTACAAGAAACATCCTGCCCAACATCCCTGTCTGCACTTGCCACACCCTCTGCCAAACACATCGAAGACACAATCACCTCACTCAACACCACCACTGCGCAAACCGATCCTTGCCCAGCCTTTTGGATAAGGGATCTTCGAAGTGCATTTAGCCCTTTCATTGCAAAAATCATGAACCTCTCATTTACAACTGCCTCCTTCCCCTCTCCACTAAAGCTCACATCCATCAGACCTTTGCTAAAAAACGCCAAACTAGACCCAAAACGGCCTGACTCCTACAGGCCCATAGCCAGTATCCCCCTCTTAGCAAAGATTTTTGAGAAAGAGGCACAATGCCAAATCCAAGACCATATAGATTCCGCAGCCCCTCTAGACCATTCTCAACATGGATTCAGAGAATACCATGGCGTGGAAATACTGCTTACCACCCTCTTCAATGATGTTCTCACTAGCATAGACAACATCCGGCAAGGCGTTGTTCTAATCTTCTTAGATATAGCAGCAGCGTTTGATTCAGTAAACCATGAGATTCTCCTCGGACGACTCAAAGAGAAAGGCATATGCAACTCTGCACTGGATTGGTGTAAATCGTACCTTGACACCAGAATGCAATACGTAAAATCTGCAACAGGAGAATCAAAATTCTTCCATCAAAAACAAGGCGTTCCGCAAGGATCCTCTCTTTCATCGCTCATGTTTAACATATACATGCAGCCTATCTGCAATATCATCAGATCATTCAATGTGAAATGCATGATATATGCAGATGATATCCTACTTTACATGGCATTTTCCACAGTGCAAATGGATTTATTGCCTATAGCAAATTGCTTCGACGCAGTATCAGAATGGCTCCTGTCTCAGAACCTCCGCATTCAACATAAGAAAACTGAGGTTCTCTTTATCACAAAAGACCCCAACTTCATTCCACCACCACATATAAGTGTTAAGGGAGCTGATCTATGCACTAAGGAAACAATAAAATACCTCGGAGTCACACTGGACCATCGGCTCAGCATGAAATCACACATAAATAATATTGTAAAAGCTGTGTACTTCAAGATACGCACACTCAGGCACCTACGCTCCTTACTAGACCAAGATGACTTCAGAACCATCTACCAGGCACTGATCTTACCGCACTTCGACTTCGCCAACTCCATTCTACAAGGACTCCCACAATCCACTCTTAGCTCATTACAGCTCGCTATGAATACTGCTGCAAGGGTTCTACAAGGAGCGTCCAAGAGTGAACATGTTACACCTATCCTCAAGCAGCTCCATTGGCTCCCCATACACGGAAGGATTATGTTCAAGACCTTGATCCTCACTTTCAAGGCCATCAATGGTCTATCAGCCAACTCACTCACGAAGCTCATACAAATTGTACCACCAAACAGAAATAGAAGACAGGTAGCGTTAAACTCCCTAATAATGCCAAAGGCCATAACAACATGCAGCCTATCAACAGCAAACAGAGCTTTCATATTTTGCGCACCAAAATGCTGGAACTCTCTACCACCTGATATCCGCGCCATAACCGACTTAGCCCAGTTCAGAAAGGCCCTCAAATTCAACCTATTCATCAAATACTACCCAACTTAAAGTGAAACTTACAGTCCTACCGCAAACGTAACCACAGCTTTCTCATTGTTACTAACATTCTTGCTAATATATGTATATAGTTTGAGTATGTTATCTAGTTAACAGATCATATACTCCATGTAGATAGTTATCCCATGTTTTTCCAAGTTTACGCTCCTGTTCTATGTAACACCAAACAGCTTGTTGTTCTGGTCTTTGTTTTTTTCTCTGTGAACCGCGCTGATGCTGAATAGTGTGGTATATAAGAAATGTAAATAAATAAATCTATGCAGATGACATCATGATATTCACCCCCATCAACTTGGACAGCCTAGACTACTCTAACCTAGCCAATTGTCTTCAGCAAATGACAAGCTATCTCCTGGGATACAACTTGTCCATAAACTATAACAAAACAGAAGCTCTACTCATCACCAGAAACTCCACCTTCTCCCCCACACCCACCATTAAGCTGAACGACATCACAATACCAAAACACCTGGAAGAGAAATACCTCGGAGTGATTCTCGACAAGGACTTGAACCTACAGTCTCACATACATCAAAATGAGAACCATCAGGTGCCTCAAACCCATTCTCTCACAGGATCACTTCTGTATGGTCTGTCAAGCTCTCATCACTCCCACATTTGACTACTGCTACCCCATTTACCTTGGACTCTCAAAACAAGTACTCCGGCCTTTACAGATAGCCCAGAACACTGCCGCCCGCATAATAACAGGTGCCTCGGGGCATGACCACATTACCCCCATCCTATACCATCTCCACTGGCTTTCAATCAGCTCCTGAATCTGATACAAGGTACTCCTAAACATATTAAATATAAAACAGAACCTCTCAGCAAATTGCCTGCAACTCCTCATCAAAGCTGACCAAGGCACCAGACCCAGAAGAAAGAGAACCTCATACACCATCACCACCCCAAAGAATTCGCCAGAACAAGACAAGACACCTCAAGAAGGGCACTATCCCTGGCAGCACCCACTCTATGGAACTCGCTCCCTGATGATCTGAGAGCAACCGTAGACCTCAAGGACTTCAGAAAGCTGCTCAAAACAACACTCTTCACAGAACATTATAACGTGAACCAGCTACCAGACTTCTCCATCTATGCATGACCCCTGAAACCCCTCTGCTACTTGTATATAGCCCCTGTTCATAGCTCACTATGTATATAGCTCACCAGCTAATCATTCATACTGCTCTCCCACACTACACATATCGATGTATCCACTGCATGTTTACACCCCCTCACTACCACTTGATTGTTTTGATATGCTAACTGCTTTGATTTAAAGATAAAGCGGTATATTAAATCCTTTTAAATAAATAAACAAACTAGGCTTGTATATGCCAAGACATTTTATCTATAATATGGATATCAAATTAATATAGAGAATTTAGATCTAGTCCTCAATGGAACATAGGATCTAGTGCAAGAGGCAATTGTTTTGGGGCCACTTGGCAATAGTGATCATAACATGATCAAATTTGTTTTAATAAATGGAGAGAGGATAGCAAGGAAATTGACTGCGCTAACATTCAACTTTCAAAAAGGAGACTATGATAAAATGAGGTAAATGGTTAAGAAAAAACTAAAAAGAGCAACTGCAAAGCATAAGAGTTTACATCAGGCCTGAGCATTATTTAAAAATAGTATTTTGGAAATCCAGACCAGATGTATTTCATGCTTTAAAAATGGTGGAAGGAAGGCCAAATGATAGCCAGCATGGCTTAAAGGTGATTTCCCTCCAACCTACTCCAGGGATAATCTTAGCTTTATAGGCTCTTAAACCTATTAAAGGGAAGGAGGTATTCAAATTCACTTTCAGGTTCAGCTGGTTATCATCATCAGGAATAGATTAATTAAGGACCTGAAATTAATTAATCTTGAGGTGAACAAAGTCCTTTAAATATATTAGGTATAATTGTATTAGTACAAGTATCCCCAGCAAACTTAAGTAAGTAAACAAATTCAATAGCTAAATAAAACCTTAAAACTAAGAGGCAGATAGCATTCCAGCTGCAAGTTGAGGTCTATCCAGTCTTTTGCAGTGAGTGTCACATGTATGATTTTTTACCATTTGGTGAGGGGGTCTTATGTGTGCACTAGGTGCAAGGAGCACTTTGATCTCAGGGAACAAGTCTGCTCTCTGGAGGCTAGAGTAGCAAACTTGGAGAACATAAGGAAGACAGAGAGGTACTGTATATAGACAAGACCTACAGGGACATAGTACCACCTCTAGTTTGGCAGCCTCCCTATTGCCATGGAGGAGAGAGGTCACATGACAGGAGAGCATCACCCTGGTGTGGCAGGAAGTGATCCTGTAGCTAGAATCTGTCCTCCAGGTGATGTAAAACCTTCTCACACTGTACCCATGATGGAAGGGTTAGGACAGGTATTAGAGTTGGTGATTCGATCAATTAGGCATGTAGATAGCTGGGTGGCTGGTGGACATAAGGGGCACCTGGTAAAATGCCTGCCTGGTGCAAAGGTAGCGGACCTCATGCGCCATCTAGACAAGGTTTTAGATAGCTCTGGGGAGGAGTCTGTTATCTTGTTACATGTTGATATAAGAAAGAATGGGAGGAAGGTTCTGGAGGCCAAATTTAGGCTTTTAGGTAGGAAGTTTTAATCCAGAACTTCCAGGGTAGCATTCTCTGAAATGCTTCCTGCTCCACAGGAACTAAAAGGCATGCAGAGCTCCAGAGTCTCAATGCGTGGTTGAAATAATGGTGCAAGGAGGAGGGTTTTGAATTTGCTAGAAACTGGGAAACATTCTGAGGAAAAGAAGGGATTTTCTGAAGGTATGGGCTCCACCTTAACACGGATGGATCCTGGTTGCTGGCATTTCTTTTAAAAAAGGAGAGCAGATAGTAAACTAGATAATAAAGGAAAGCCAACAGTGGCCCAAGAGCACATGGTTCAGAATGATGTATCCTTGAAGGATACTAGCAAAAGAGGGAAGTTAGAGCATCCCAACAGAGAGGTTCCAGTAAAGATAAAAGTAACCTGGATGACCTTAAGTACAAAGCAGACAGAGCTGAGAGACTCCAAATTACCCCATCTACTGATAACCAGATTAATGGGATTAAGGGGTTGCCAGAAAAATATGAATACAATACAGTACAGCCTCTAAAATGCTTGTATGCAAATGCTAGAAGTCTGAAAAATAAGATGGGAGAGATAGGATATATAGCACCAAATGAGAGGTTAGATATGATTGGTATCTCAGAGACCTGGTGGAAGGAAGATAACCAATGGGATACAGATTTCTGGGTACAAACTATATCACAATGATAGATTAGATCAAATTGATGAAAGGATTGAACTCTATGTTAGAGAGGGCATTGAGTCACAAAGGATTAATGTTTTGCAAGAAACAAATACACTGCATAATCTCTATGAATAAAAAATCCATGTAAAAAGGGGAAGGCGATGACGATGGAGGTGTACTACTAACTATCTGGCCAGAATGAACAAATGGATGATGAAATGCTAAAAGAAATCAGGGAAGCTAACAAAAGTTACAACATAGTAATAACAATGGGTGATTTCAATTACCCAAGTATCAACTTGGTCAGTGTCACGGCAGGACATGCTAGGGAGATAAAGTTTCTAGATGAAATAAATGACTGTTTCTTGGAGCAGCTGATTCATGAACTGACAAGAGGGGAAGCTATTTTGGACCTACAGTAGTCCTTAGTGGAACATAGGATCTGATGGAAGAGATAAGGATGTTGGAGCCACTTAATAGTGATCAAAGCATGATTGCATTTTATTCAACAAATGAAGGACAACAAGGGAATCCACAGTACTACCTTTTAACTTTCAAAAGGGAGATTGATAAAATGAGGAAAATAGTTAAGAAAAACTAAAAGGAACAGTTGCAAAGGTTAAAGATTTACATCAAGCATGGGTGTTGTTTAAAAATACTATTTTGGAAGCTCAAACCAGCTGTATTCCATGCTCTAGGAAAAGGTGGAAGGAAGGCTTAAAAACAGCCAGCATGGTTTAAAGGTGAGGTCAGACAGAATGTTGTAGCCAGAAAAGCACCTTTAAGGAAATGGAAAAAGGAGTCAAATGATGAAAACTGGAAATAGCATAAGCATTAGCTAATTAGATGCAAGGCATGATAATGCATACAAAGAAAGAATTTGAAAAAAAATGCCATGAAAGCAAAAACACATAATAAATTTTTTTCAAGTACATTTGTAGCAAAAAACCTGTGAGAAAGTCAGTTGGACCATTAGATGATAGAGGGTAAAAGGGGCACTATGAGGGGACAAGGCCATAGTGGAGAAACTGAATGAATGCCTTTCTTCGGCCTTTCCTGAAGAAGATGTAGGGAAGTTACCCATGCCATAAATGGTATTTATAGGTGATGCATCAGAAGAATTCAAAGAAATATTGATAAACCACAAAGATGTATTAAAACTATTTGATAAACTGAAAAGTAGCAAATCACCTGGACTGGATGGTATACATCCAAGGGTATTAAAATAACTGAAATATGAGATTGCAGACCTACTATTAGTAATCTGTGAACTATCATTAAAATCATCTGTAGTACCTGAAGACTGGTGAATGGCCAATGTAACGCCAACTTTTAAAAGGGTTCCAGTGGTGTCCGGGAAACTACAGACCAGTGAGCCTGGTAGAAACCATCATAAAGAACAAAATTACTGAACATGTTGATAGTCATGGTTTAATGGGAGACAGCCAACATGGATTTTGCCAAGGAAGGTCTTGTCTTACTAATCTTTTATATATTTTTGAAGGTATAGAAACATAGAAACATGACGACAGAAAAAGACCACATGGCCTATCTAGTCTGTCCTTCCATATCAACAACTACAACAGTCCCCTTTTTTCCTTTAGATATCAACTATGTTTGTCCCATGCTTTTTTGAATTCCGTTACTGTCCTCATCTCTACCACCTCCACTGGGAGACTATTCTACGGATCCACCACTCTTTCCGTAAAGAAATATTTTCGCATATCGCTCCTGAATCTATCCCCCTTCACCCTCATCCCATGTCCCCTCATAGCAGAACTTGCTTTCAATTGAAAGAGGCTCTCCCCCTGAACATTTATGCCACAGAGGTATTTAAACATCTCAATCATATCACCTCTATCCCGCCTTTCCTCTAAAGTGTACATATTAATATCCTTAAGTCTGTCCTCATATGCTTTATAATGAAGACTGCTAATAAACAGGTAGATAATGGTGAAACAGTTGATATAGTGTATCTGGATTTTCAGAAAGCCTTTGACAAGGTCCCTCATGAGAGACTCTTGGTGAGATTAAATAGTCCTAGGATTGGAATCAGTGTACTACTGTGGATCAGGAACTGGTTAAAATACAGAAAACAGAGGCTAGGCTAAATGCCCAGTTTTCTCAATGGAGAAAGGTGAATAGTGAAGTACTCCAGGGATCTGTGCTGGGTCCACTTGTTTTTAACATATTCATAAATGACTTGGAAATGGGAATAATGAGTGAGGTGATCAAATTTGCAGATGTCACAAAATTATTCAAAGTTATTAAAACACAAGAGGATTGTGAAAAATTGCAAGAGAACTTTGACAGATTGGAAGATGGGATGTTCAAATGGCAGATGAAATTTAATGTGGACAAGTGCAAAGTTATGCACCCAGGAAAGAATAACCCAAACTATGGTTACACGATGCAAGGTTCCACATTAGGAACCACCACCCAGGAAAAAGATTTAGGCGTTATTGTGGATTGCATGTTGAAACCCACTGCCCAGTGTGCAGTGGCAGCCAAGAAAGCAAATAGAATGCTAAGAATCATAAAGAAATGAATAGAAAATAAAATCAAGTATATTATAATGCCACAATGTGACTGCACCTTGAATACTGTGTGCAATTCTGGTTGCAGTATCTTAAAAAGAATATAACGGAATTAGAAAAGGTACAGAGAAGAGCCACCAAAATAGTAAAGGGGATGGAAGTTTCTCCAGGGCCATGTGCCCATGAGGGAAGGGTTAGGACAGCCGTTATAGCTGGTGATTCGATCAGTAGGCATGTAGATAGCTGGATGGCTGGTGGACGTGAGGATCGCCTGGTAACATGCCTGCCTGGTGTGAAGGTAGTGGACCTCACGCGCCACCTAGATAAGGTCTTAGATAGTGCTGGGGAGGAGTCTTGGTACATGTTGGTACCAATGACATAGCAAAATGTGGTAGGGAGGTTCTAGAGGCTAAATTTAGGCTTTTAGGTTGGAAGGTGAAATGCAGAACTTCCAGGGTAGCGTTCTCCAAAATGCTTCCCATTCCACGCGCAGGACCCAAAAGGCAGGCAGAGCTCTGGAGTCTCAATGCGTGGATGAGACGATGGTGCAAGGATGAGGGTTTTGGATATGTTAGGAAATGGTGAACATTCTGGGGAAAGGAGGGGCTCTTTCGAAGGGACGGGCTTCACCTTAACCGGGATGGAAGCCGGCTGCTGGCATTAACCTTTAAAAAGGAGATAGAACAGCTTTTAAACTAGATAACAGGGGAAAGCTGACAGTCGCACAAGAGTGCATGGTTCGGAAGAATGTATCCTTGAAGGATACTACCAAAAGCAGAGAGGTTCCAAAAAAAGAGTAAAGTAGCCCAAATGCCCTCGAGTATGGAGCAGACAGAGCTTAAAGATCCCAAATTACCCATGCCTTCGAATAGCCAGATTAATATGAATAAAATATTGTCTCTAAAATGCTTGTATGCAAATGCTAGAAGTCTAAAAAATAAGATGGGAGAGTTAGAATGTATAGCACTAAATGAGAGGTTAGATATGATTGGAATCTCAGAGACATGGTGGAAGGAGGACAACCAATGGGAAAATGTGATACCTGGGTACAAACTATATCGTAATGATAGAGCTGATCAAATTGGTGGAGGGGTTGCTCTCTATGTTAGAGAGAGCATTGAGTCAGAAAGGATTAAAGTTTTGCAGGAACCAAAATTTGCTGTAGAATCTCTATGGATTGAAATTCCATGCAAAAAGGGGAAGGCAATGGCAGTGGGGGTGTACCATCGACCACCTGGCCAGAATGAACAAATGGATGATGAAATGCTCAAAGAAATCAAGGAAGCTAACAAAAGTTACAGCACAGTAATAATAATGGGTGATTTCAATTACCCCGGTATTGACCTGGTCAGTGTCACTGCAGGACATGCTAGGGAAATAAAGTTCCTAGATGAAATAAATGACTGCTTCTTGGAGCAGATGGTTCATGAACTGACCAGATGGGAAACCATATTTGACCTAGTCCTTAGTGGAACACCAGATCTGGTGCAAGAGATAAGGGTGTTTGGGCCACTTGGCAATAGTGATCATAGCATGATCGCGTTTGATTTAATTAGTGGAGAAGGGATAGTAAGGAGATCCACAGTACTACCTTTTAACTTTCGAAAGGGAGACTATGATAAAATGAGGAAAATAGTTAAGAAAAAACTAAAAGGAACAGTTGCAAAGGTTAAAGACTTACATCAAGCTTGGGTGTTGTTGAAAAATACTATCTTGGAAACCCAGACCAGCTTTATTCCACACTTTAAGAAAAGTGGAAGGAAGTCCAAAAAACTGCCAGCATAGTTTAAAGGTGAGGTCAGAGAGGCTGTTGTTGCCAAAAAAGCATCTTTCAGGAAATGGAAAAAAGAGCCAAATGACGAAACCTAGAAACAGCACAAGCACTGGCAAGTTAAATGCAAGGCATTGATAAGGCAGGCAAAGTGAGAATTTGAGAAGAAGCTTGCTGTGGAAGCAAAAACACGTAATAAAAACTTTTTCAAGTACATTCATAGCAAAAAACCTGTTAGCGAGTCAGTTGGTCCATTAGATGATAGAGGGGTTAAAGGTGCACTAAGAGGCGACAAGGCAATAGCAGAGAGACTGAATGAATTCTTTGCTTCGGTCTTTACTGAGGAAGATGTAGGGATGTTACTCTTGACTGAAGTGGTATTTAAAGGTGCAGAAGAATTGAAGGAAATATCGATACATCGGGAAGATGTATTACAACTATTAGATAAACTGAAGAGTAGCAAATCACCTGGGCCGGATGATATACATCCAAGGGTGTTGAAAGAACTGAAATATGAGATTGCAGACCTGCTATTAGTAATCTGTGAACTATCATTAAAATCATCTGTAATACCTGAAGATTGGAGGATGGCGAACGTAACGAATTTTCCTTTGTTTTAAGATGTTCCTTGTAAATGATTACTGACTGTTTTGTTGTATAATAGTTACACTGTTTCAGACGTTCATTGTAAAACAGACATCAGCCTGTTATATTGTTGTTAAATGTGAACCGCACCTGATCTCTGGAAGGTGCGGTATATAAGCGACTGTTAATTAATTAATTAAATTAAATTAAACAAAATACATCAAGAAGAGCGCCATCACTAATGGCATCAACAATATGGAACTCCCCCCCAACAAGCATAAGGGAATTAGAGGACATCACAGACTTCTGCAAGGCCCTTAAAACCCTGCTCTTCACAGAAAATTACGAGCATATAGAAAACAGTCCTCACCAGATACACAACACCCCCCGCCCGAGTGGGATAGCAACGTAAACTCCACTGCAAGCTCAATACTTATCTAACCCAGCTAGACTCACGACACCATCATGATAAATGTAACCTTCAACCTGTGTTGTCTTAATGTTATTAAATACCCTCATATTAAATGTTGTAAAGTACCCACATGTTGAATGCAACCCAATTGTGATGTAATGTAACCACTTTGATTGTAGGATAAGGTGGTATACAAGTATGTCTAAATAAATAAATAAATAAAATTGGATAGTCCCAGGGCTGGGGGGGGGGGGGGGGCTAATACCGGAAATGGCTGATTGGGAGGGGGGCTTGGACTGGAAATGGGCCCATGGGGGGGGGGGCTAGGATATTTATTTATTTATTTCACCAGTTTTCTATACCACCTTATCTTTTAAGGAAAGTGGTTTACATTATGTATTCACTACAAGCAGGTACTGGATACATTCCCTTGTCCCTAAAGAGCTCACAATTTATGTGTACCTGAGGCAAAGAAGGGTTAAGTGGTTTGCCCAAGGCCACAAGGAGTGCCATACAGGGCTAGAATCCTCAGTCCCTCCAGCCTGAAATTGTTGGCCCCAGGTGGGACTTGAACCCCTAGCCCTCTGGCCTGAACCTGAGCTAGGACTGGAAATGGACTGATGGGGGAGGGGGGCTAGGCTAGCACTGAAAAGGGCTGTTGAGGGGGCTAGGATTGGAAATGAGCTGAAGGGGAGGCTAGGATTGGAAATGGGCTGATGGGGGGCTAGGACTGGAAATGGGCTGATGCGGGGGATGGGAGAATGGGACTAGAAGAGTGTGGATACTGGATGGGGCTGGAACTAGAAGGGAGCTGATGTTGGGGGAGGACTAGAATGGGGCTAGGGGAGTGAGGATAGAGAGGGGAAAAATATTTTGTGTGGGAGGGAAGAAAAATCTATGATTGGCCGGGATTGGGAGAGTAAGTGGGGACTGAGGATGGAAGGGTGAAATTTGAGTGGATGAAAAAGGAATAAAGAAAGAAATGGAGGAAAGAGGAAAAAGAGAAAGATCAGTATGTCAAAGCAGATGTAGAGAGAGAATGGAAAAAAAAAATAGGAGAGAGAAGAAAGGACAAATGGACAGAAGACAATGGAGAGTTAGCAGAAGACACGAAGAAACCAGAAGAAAGTGACTGGAGCAATTGCAACTGAAAAATAAAATGCACAAACAACAAAAGGTAGAAAAATATATTTTTTATTTTGAATTTATTAACTGGAATATGTCAGCTCTGGGAAATGTGTATTGTTAACATCTGCATTTTGTTTAGTACAAAAGGAAATTAATTTATAGTCTTATTTCTCCAGTGTAGTTGTACAATCCAAATTTGACTTTTGGGGTTCCCAGTTCAATTATTATCTTTCTATTTCTAGATTGTGATCCTTTGTTCTTTGTTTGGTGATGGTCTATGTTCTGCATGTGTAATTGAGCTGAGATATTCTGTTTATGTATTTTCTATTTGACAGTGCCACTTGTTCTCTTTCCCCAGTAGATGTATTGGTATTCTCTGAGATGTATTGGTTTAATATTTGCAATGTTGCCTTTTGATAGGTAGGGTATGGTGCTTTGTGAGTCCTGGTAGTGCTATTATGATATGAATGGTTTGCTATGGGTTCTAAATGGGCAGTGTTTGTAGTACTTCCTAATGTGCCTGGCAGTTGGCATTAGAGTATAGTGATGTAGAAGTCTGGTAGTCTTTCTTTATCCATACACTCATTAAGAGGCATGTTTACTAAAAGTTAGTGCACGTTAGCATTATGCAAATGAGGATCCTAATGCAAATGAGGCCGTAATGAGTCTCCGCACAAGACCTGCACTCACCTTGGACTGCCCCTGTTCTTCTGACATGGATCGGCCACTGTTGGAAACAGTATACTGGGCTTGATGGACCTTGGTCTGACCCAGTATGGCATATCTTTTGTTCTTATCTTCTTATGTCAAAAAGGCTGTTATAGCTAGGAGAGAATCTTTCAAAAAATGAAAAAAGAGCCAAAAGACAAAAGAGGAAAAAGCATAAGTACTGGCAAGTTAAATGGAAGGCATTGATAAGGCAGGCAATGAGAAAATTTGAAAAGAAGCTTGCCGAGGAAGCAAACGTGCATAACAAGAACCTTTTCAAGTATATTTGTAGCAAAACACCTGTGAGGGAGTCAGTTGGACCATTAGATGATGGAGGAGTAAAGGTACACTGAGAGAGGACAAGGCCATAGCAGAGATTGAATGATTTTTTTTTGCTTCAGTCTTTATTGAAGAAGATGAAGGAAACGTACTCATGTTATAAATGATATTTAAAGGTCATGTATCAGAAGAATTGAAAACCATCTTGATAAATCAAGAAGATGTAATCAGGGGCGGCCCAAGGGGGGTGCGGGGCCATGTGCGGAGACTCGGTGTGGGGCCTCATTTGCATAAGGGGCCTCATTTGCATAAATATTTGCATAATGTTACCATACACGAACTTTTAGTAAACATGCCTCTTAATGAGTGTATGAATAAAGAAAGACTAAAAGACTTCTACATTACTATAATCCAATACCAACCGCCAGGCACATTAGGAACTACTACAAACACTGCCCATTTAGAACCCATAGCAAACCCGCCGTATCCTAACAGCACTACCAGGACTCATAAAGCACCATACCCTAACTATCAAAAGGAAACGCTGCAAATATTAAACCAATACATTTCAGAGAACAACAATACATGACCTACTGGGGAAAGAGAACAAGTGGCAATGTCAAATAGGAATTACATAAACAGAATACCTCAGCTCAGTTACACATGCAGAACATAGACCATCACCAAACAAGGAATCACAATTTAGAAACAGGAAGACAATAATTAAACTGGGAATCCCAAAAGCCAAACTTGGAATGTACAACACTGTAGAAATAAAACTATACATTAATTTGCTCTTGTACTAAACAAAGCGCAGACGTTAATGATGCACATTTCCCAGAGCTGACATATTCCAATTAATAAATTCAAAATAAAGAGATTTTTTTCTACCTTTTGTGCATTTTTTTTCAGCTGCAATTGCTCCAGCCACTTTCTTCTGGTTTCTTCGTGTCTTCCGCTAATTCTTCATCGTCTGCTGTCCATTTGTCTTTTCTTCTCTCTTCTAGTTTTTTTCCATTCTCTCTCTACATCTGCTTTAACATACTAATCTTTCTCCTTTTTGCTCTTTCCTCATTCCTATTTCATCCACTCAAATTTTACCCCTCCATCCTCAATCCCCACCTACTCTCCCAATATCCGGACAATTGTAGATTTGTCTTCCCTCCCACACAAAATATTTTTTCCCTCTCCATTTCACTCTCCCAGCTCCATCCCATTCTAATCCTCCCCCAACATCAGCTCCATTCTAGTTCCAGTCCCACCCAGCATCTGCTCCCTTCTAGTCCCCGCATCAGCCCATTTCCAGTCCTAGCCCCCCATAAGCCCATTTCCAGTCCTAGCTCCCCCATCTATTTGCAGTCCCATCCAAGTCCCTCCATCAGCTCATTTCCAATCCCAGCCCCCCATGAGCCCATTTCTAGTCCTTTCCTAGCCCCACCATCAGCCCATGTCAAATCCTAGCTCCCCTCCACTCAGCCCATTTCCAATCCAAGCCCCCCATGAGCCTACTTCCAGTTCTAGCCCCTTCATGAGTCCATTTCAATCCAAACCCCCACCACAGCCCATTTCCAATCTTAGCACCCCCCAACAGCCAATTTCCAGTCCTATTCTAGCCCATCAGCCCATTTCCTGTCCTAGCCCCCCCCCCCTCACCCATTTCCAGTCCTAGCTCCCTCCCCCTCACAACCCATTTCCATTCCAAGCCCCCGTCCCCATCAGCTATTTGCAGTTCAAGCCCTCCTTCCACTCAGCCCATTTCCAGTCCTAGCCTCCTCATAGCCCATTACTAGTCCTAACCCCCCATCAGCCCATTACGTCCTAACCCCCCATCACCCTATTTCCAGTCCTAGCCCCCCATCAGCCTATTTCCAGTCTTAGCCCCCCTCCCATAGCCAATTACCAGTCCTACCCCCCCATCAGCCCATTTCCAGTCTTAGCCCCCCATAGCCCATTACCAGTCCTAACCCCCCCATCACCCTATTTCCAGTCCTAGCCGCCCCATCAGCCTATTTCCAGTATTAGCCCCCCCCATAGCCAATTACCAGTCCTACCCCCCCCATCAGCCCACTTCCAGTCTTAGCCTCCCCCCCCATGGCCCATTACAAGTCATAACCCTCCCCCCCCCCTCAGCCCATTACCCGTCCTAGCCCCCCCCCCCATGGCCCTTTACCTGTCCTCACACCCCCGCCATGGCCCATTACCAGTCCTAACACCCCCCCCCCCTGGCCCATTACCAGTCCTAACCCCCCCCCGGCCCATTACCAGTCCTAACACCCCCCCCATCAGCCCACTTCCAGTCCTAGCCCCCCCATATCACATTACCACTCCTACCCCCCCCATCATCCAATTTCCAGTCCTACCCCCCACTTCCAGCCTTAGCCCCCACCCCATAGTCAATTACCAGTCCAAACCCCCCCCATCAGCCCATTTCCAGTCCTACCCCCCCACTTCCAGCCTTAGCCCCTCCCCATAGCCCATTACCAGTCCAAACCCCCCCATCAGCCCACTTAGCCCCCCCATAGCCCATTACCAGTCCTAACCCCCCCATCAGCCCACTTAGCCCCCCCATAGCCCATTACCAGTCCTAACCCCCCCCATAGCCCATTACCAGTCCTAACCCCCCCCCCATCAGCCCACTTCGCCCCCCCATAGCCCATTACCAGTCCTAACCCCCCCCCATCAGCCCACTTCGCCCCCCCATAGCCCATTACCAGTCCTAACCCCCCCCCCATCAGCCCACTTCCAGTCTTAGCCTCCCCCCCCATTGCCAATTACCATTCCTAACAACCCCCCCCCCCCGGCCCATTACCAGTCCTCACCACCCCCCCCATCAGCCCACTTCCAGTTTAGCCTCCCCCTCCCATCAGCCTACTTCCAGTTTAGCCTCCCCCCTCCCATAGCCCATTACCAGTCCTAACCACCCCCCCCCCCTATCATTCCAAATTAAAATAAAAAAAAACCCAAACCGGCTGCTTCTGCCGCGGCAGCTTCAAGAGCTCTGCCGCGGCAGCATCAAGAGCTCTGCCGCGGGGCCCCCCCCTGCCCGGCAGAGCCTCCGTGCATCTTCAGCTCTTCACATCCAAAACGCGGGCTTTTTTCAGAGCCGCGAGAGTTTCTTTTCTCGCGGCTCTGTTAATCCCGCCGAGGGTGATGGGAAATCCCATCAGCCCCGCGGGATTAAGAGAGCCGCGAGAAAAGAAACTCTCGCGGCTCTGAAAAAAGCCCGCGTTTTGGACGTGAAGAGCTGAAGATGCACGGAGGCTCTGCCGGGCAGGGGGGGCCCCCGCGGCAGAGCTCTTGAAGCTGCCGCGGCAGAGCTCTTGAAGCTGCCGCGGCAGAAGCAGCCGGTTTGTTGTTTTTTTTTTTTTTAACTTGGGATGCTTAAGAATGTTTTTTGCGCGGGGCCCCCTGAAACGCGGGGCCCTGTGCAAAAAACATTCTTGCTCAATGGACGGGCCGGCCCTGGATGTAATACAGCTAATTGATAAACTAAAGAGCACAAATCACCTGGAGTGGATGGCATACATCCTAACATGCTGAAAGAATTGAAATATGAGATTGTACAACTACTATAATCTGTGATCTATCACTAAAATCATCTGTAGTACCTGAAGATTGGAGAGTGGCCAGTGTACCGTCAATTTTTAAAAAGGGTTCCAGGGGTGATCCAGGAAACTACAGACCAGTGAGTCTGACATCAGTATCAGGCAAAATGATAGAAACCATTATAAAAAACAAAATTACTGAACATGTAGATAGCCATGGTTTAATGGGAGAAAGCCATGATTTTAGCCAAGGAAAGTCTTGCCTCACCAATCTCATATTTTTTTTGAAGGTGTGAATAAACAGGTAGCTAAAGGTGAGCCGGTTGATATAGTGTATTTCGATTTTTGGAAAGCCTTTGACAAAGTACCTCATGATAGACTCTTGGGGAAATTAAAAAGCCATGAGATCGAAGGCAATGTACTATTGTGGATTAGTAACTGGGTGAAAAATAGAAAACAGAGTAGGGCTAAGGGGCCAATTTCCTCAATAGGGAAAGGTGAATAGTGGAGTATCACAGGGATCTGTGCTGGGCCTACTGCTTTTTAACATATTTATTAATGACCTGGAAATTGAAATGACAAGTGAGGTGATCAAATTTGCAGATAGTACTAAATTATTCAAAGTTGTTAAAACACAAGAGAATTGTAAAAAAATTGCAGGAGGACTGTAATATTACCCATTCCTCTCCAAAAGGATTATCAACAGTCCCCTTTAAGAGAGTCTGCTGCCTAGAGGTCAGGGCTGGGAGGGCGTGACTCAGAAAGAGAGGTTAAGAACCTAGCTGACTGCAGGAGGAAGAGACCCCTGTGGAGCCAGATGTCCTTCCAAGGCAAGCCATGCAAAGGAGTTCTGAGTTAGGAACTTCAGGGCTGGAGGAAGGGTCAGGAGAACCAGCTTGTGGAGGTTTCTGGGACAGACGTAAAGGTGCTTTTGTTTTCCCTGAACTGCTGTCTGTTCTTGGTTGTCTTTTATGGAGGTTTAACAAGCTGGAACAGAAGTAAATCTGCTTTTGATTTCCCTAAACTGCTGTCTGGCCTACGTTGTAAAGAACCCCCCTTCCCACTGGGCATCCACATGGCAGATGACATTTAATGGGGACAAGTGCAAGTTATGTAGTTAGGGAAGAACAACTCAAACTACAGTTACATGATGCAAGGTTCCATATTAGGAATCAAGAAAAGGATTTAGGCGTCATCGTGGATGATACATTGAAACCATCTGCCCAGTGTGCAGTGGTGGCCAAGAAAGCAAATAGAATGCTTGGAATCATAAAGAAAGGAATGGAGAATAAAACCAAGGATATTATAATGCCTCTGTATCACTCCTTAGTGCAAACTCACCTTAAGTATGTGTGCAATTCTGGTCATCATATCTTAAAAAGGATATAGCAGAATTAGAAAAGGTACAGAGAAGAGCAACAAAAATGGTAAAGGGCATGGAAGGATATTTCTACAGGGAAAGGCCTAAAAGATTAAGGAGGTCATTCATGAAAGCGGGTTGCGGGGCTGCACATTCCGACAGGACGTGCAGTCCTGCAGCCGCCTGGACACCATTCCCCCTCCTGCCCTCCCTGCATGTCTTGTGCTGTAAGATGGAGAGAACTGGCTGGGGGCATGAGGGGGCAGAGTCTGGGTGGAGCAGGAGGTGGTATAGGCAGCACATTTGTGGCAATCAGAGCCAGGGATCCCCCCTGGGGTTGGGGCTGGGTGTGCGGAGTCCCCGCCACCCATTCCAGGCCACAGCAAGCCAGCCGTGGGTCAGGCAGCAGGGAAACAGAGGGCCGAGCCATGGATGTTGGGGACGCCTGAAGGAAGGATGTCCCCGCAGGTGGAGGAGGCATGCTGGGCTGTCTTCGGGTCTGATTCTGGCTACTGTGGGAATGTTTTATTCCCGCGGACCAGAATCGGGTCCGAACAGCCCTGTCTTGCTCAGGGACATGTGAACGTCTCTTCAACATGGAAAAGAGACAGCTGAGGGGAGATATGATAGAGGTCTATAAAATAATGAATGGAAAAGAATGGGTAAATGTAGATGTTGTTTACTCCTAAAAAAAGTAGAAAGACTAGGGGACATGCAATGAAGCTATAATGTGGCACATATGAGACTAATCAGAGAAAATATTTGTTCACTCAATGCGCAATCAAACTTTGAAATTTGTAACTGAAGAATGTAGTAAAAGCTGTTAGTGCAGTTGGATTTAAAAGAGGTTTGGACAAGTTCCTGGAGGAAAAGTCCATAAACCATTATTAAAGAGGATTGAGGAAATTCACTGCTTACTCATTGAACAAGCAGCATGGGATCTGTATACCTTTTTGGAACCTGACAGGTAGTTGTGACCTGGATTGGCCACTGTTGGAAACAGGATGCTGGACTTGATAGACCCTTGGTCTGACCCAGTATGGCATCTCTTATGTTCTTATGTCATAAGACTTTGGTATGATACACCTGTCTATTGTGATCTTGACTACCCACCAAACTTATATTCCTTTACAATTTCTTGAATTTTTAATTAATTTACTATAAAAAAATATACCAATGTGCACAATATAGTACAACAAGTCCCAACTGCTGCTATATGGCTGTGTGTGTTTGTCAAAACGCTCTGTCGTAAAGGTATCCAGCTTTCAAATTTATTACTTGGACTCAAGAAGAAAATCTGACATAATTTCAACCAAACAATTTTAGCTTGCCTAGCAATGTCTATCCAAAACAGTAATCCTCAGGGGTACAATATATACAATGTTTCTTCACCAAAATAATTCTTGGTAATAAAGCTAAACAATGAATCGACATAGTAACATAGTATATGATGGCAGATAAAGACCAGTATGGTCCATGTAGTCTGCCCAACAAGATGGCAAGAGTAGATGCACCTGCTGCTCCGTGCAGGTCACCACTCCCCATGCTTTTGTTTAGGGGTGTACCCAATGATGACAAAGTCCATGGAAGTGAAGAAACCTTGCTTATCTCTTTAAAACTACAAAGCTTCTAGTGATGCATTCACATAGCATTTGCAGCTTCTGGCACTTAAAAGTTGAAAACATCCATATACATTGAAACCCACCTTAGCACCAAACAGGTATTTTGGTGATCCTGCACCTGTATCAGAGGCTGCAAAAATCTCTAAAAAATAAAACCAAATGATTAGAGATAGTGTCCTCCCACATCAATGAGAATGAAATATAGTGTAATGGAAAGATTAAAAGTTTGGTGGTGAGTGTACAGTAGATAGGTGTGTCATGCTAAGGTCTTAAAACCATAATCTTCTTCTTTAATATGATATCCCTACTATTACATATATAGAGAGCGCTACTATACATATAGTCTGGAAGTGTGAATTGTGTGAGCTCTACTAATATATTTGATTCTCAATGAGCAGAACCCCAGTTTTCCATTTGTTCTGTTATTTTTAAATCTGGATCTTTTCTTACCCCAGTGCATCTGAGGGACCACATCAGTAAGAGTAAAAGCTGAATGCATGTGTGTTGGTGGTGGGGATAGTGGAGGAGTGGGGTGTGAAGGAGGAGGAAGAGGAACAGCCATGGTCACTGCCGTTTTGAACCTGTGCAGCAATGAAGCAGGAGTAAAGAGGGATTGCTCTTGCTATGACCACTAAACACCAGGGATAGTATCTGAGTTGGAGCGACAGGTAGTTTTATGAGAGGAGGATAGGGATTTGGAAAATTTGACTGACGATATGAGGCAGAAAGAAGACCAGCTATGAGAAAGGGATGGTGAGGAGATAACTGGAGAAGGAGGGCTCAGCAGAGGTGGGCAAGTGGAGAACATAGAACAAAGAGTTTGAATTCTATCAGAAAAGAAAGTTGAAAGCTGGGCCGGATATAGAGAGGGGGAGCTGGAAGTAACAGGGGGGTGAGGCATGGGGGGGAAGATCGAGAGAGAGAGAAGAACCGAATAGAGTTTATGGGATGAATTTGATGATGAGGAGATAAGGTCTATGCAGTAGGATTGCTTGGTATGGTGGAACAGTGAATGATAATGCCGGTGGAACTGCAGGAGGGGGGAAGGGCATTTCTGCCAAAGATGGTGAGCACAGTGAATGTGAGAATGGAGGAGGTGGAGATCAGGATAAAACCAAGGATGATGGTGCGGGTGAAGACGGGATGGCACGGGACAGAGAGGAACTAATTGATCAAGGGCAGAAGTCAGGGCAGTTCCAGATAAGAGTTTTGGCATTAGAAGAAAGTGAGGTAAAATCCGAGGGCAGAATAATATCAGAGGAAGGAAACTTCTGGAGGGTAGATGGTGTGATACGTTGGGACAGCTGAGGGGGAGCTGAAGAAGCAGGCAGGGCCAATGGAAAGGAGGAGGTTAGATGGAGTTCCAGAGAGAAAAGGATGCAAAGATGATCCAACCAGGGTAACGAAACAGCAGAGAGAGAGGTGGGGGTGTGATACTGACCAGTAGGAGTAAGAATAAGATCAAGAGTGTGTCCAGCAGCATGAGTGAGGCAGGTGACATGTTGAGATAAATAAGAAATCATGCAGAAGAGTCGGGAATGCTGTGTCATGGGGGCTGGATGGATGATCAAAATGAACGTTAAAGTCTCCAAGAATCAGCAGACGAGGATAATGAAGAGAAAGTTCAGAGATGAATGAGAGTAGGGAATCCCAAAGGTGTGGACAAATAGAAGGGGGAGCGTAGACTCGAAGAAAATGGAGAGGAGGGAAGGTGTCAAGCTCAAGGAGAAGCTCCTCCGCGTAACGGAGAGCAGGCGAATGGACCTCATGCAGGGAGACGGAAGAGAATGGCTACTCTGTCCCCACTGTGATCCAACCAGGGTGTGGAGTAGGCTGAGAAGCCTGGGGGAAGACAACAGTTAAGAATGGCATCTTCACCTTTGCAAAGCCAGATCTCAGACAGGAACAGCATATCCAGTGAATGCTGCACAATGAGGTCGTAGGTGAGGAGAGACTTTGAGCAGAGAGATCTGCAATCTAATTACTCAAAATCAGGGAACTCTGCTGCATCCCAACCTACAGTCTCTAGCTCTTATAGCTTGGATGTTTAACCCAGATTAATTTCATCCTTTGGGATACTGGTTCAAATAAAGCAAGCATTATCTCAGTGAGGAGGTCTTCCACAAAGACATTCTGTGTTTTTCATTTCAGTTCATACTTTTTCAGTAGTAGCACAGGTATAATATACTATTTTCCCAAACAGGATATACTTAGGATCCTACCCAAGTTTCTATATAAGATAATATCTGCCCTTCATACCACTCAATCAATTATTCTGCCAGGCTTCTACCCAGAACTACATGCTCATCCCGAAGAGAGCCTTTTCATACCTTGGATTGCAAAGCACCAAAAGTCATCACAGTTTTTCATTTTGTATGACCCAAATTGCTTGGGCAACACCATTTTTGAGAGAATAATGTCAGATTGGTTAGAAAAATACATTTATTTGTGCAATAAGCAGGCAAGCCTCTCAACCAGTGACCCACTTTAAGATCTACTTCATTAAGGGAGATCTGTAATGCAACAGGACTGACTCGAAGGCACACATTGCATTTTTGTAATGCAACAGCTTGATCTCCCACTATCTTTATTGCCCATCACTGCCTCAACCATGCATTAAGAAGGGGCAGAGCATTTGGACAAGCAATATTGGAAAATCTGTTTTCATAACTGTTTCTACTCTTACACTCCTGGAAATGGGTTGCTCATAAGTAGGTCTTATTAAAATCGTATGTTCATTTCATTTCATTTCATTTATTTAAGCTTGATATACCGCCCAAGACCGAAGTATCAGGGCGGTGTACAATAAAAGGCAGCTGCAGAAAAACAAAGAGAGAAAAGAACGCCATTGGATGATAGGAAAGAATAAGAGAGAGAAAGAGAGAAAGCCAGAAAAGAGTCTACAGAGCTAAACACAGGAACGTGGGGAGGGAAGAAGGACAGGGGGTGGGAATTGAATGTGACATGAGTTGAATGGTAGTTGGATGTAACGGGAGGGACATGAGTTGGCATGCTGACTGCATATCAGGGAGGGGCCTGTAGATCAAACGCTTGAGAGAAAAGGTGAGTCTTGAGGAGGGTTTTGAAATGGGGGAAAGAGGGTTCAGTGCGAAGGGTGTGAGGAAGGGAATTCCAGAGGGCAGGGGCCAGGAAAAAGAAGGCAGAGTGGCGGGTAAGTTCAAGATGGGCCTGAGACGGAGAAGGAAGGAAGGAATAGGCGATTGGTATGAGATGAGCGAAGAAGACGGGGAGCAGGCTGGTGGAAGATAAGGTCAGAGAGGTACTGAGGAGTGCTGGTGTGAAGAACCCTATGAGTGATAATGATATACTTGTAAATAAGCCGGAATTTGATGGGAAGCCAGTGAAGGGAGAAGAGGCAAGGGGTAATATGATCAGAAGGGGAAGAAGAGGTAAGAAGGCAGGCAGCAGTGTTCTGGAGAAGCTGAAGATGACGGAATTGATAGGAAGGGAGGCCAGACAGGATAGAATTACAATAATCTAAGCGGGAAGTTACAAGAGAGAGAACTAAAGTGGTAAGGGATTGAGGGGAAAGAAAAGGGCGAAGAGAACGAATACGACACAGATGAAAGTGGCAAGTACGGACAAGGGAAGAAATGTGAGGGTGAAAGGAAAGAGAGGAATCCAAGGTAACACCCAGATAGCGAAGGGTAGAGACAACAGGAATGGGAAGGGAAGACATCACAGGGGCTAGGCTAGGCGGGGAGGAGGAAAAAGAAAACCAAATGGCAGAGGATTTAGAAGGGTTAACACAAAGGAAATTTTCGGAAAACCAGGAGGCAACAGAGGATAGACAGGTGTTCAGGGCAGAAAGGTCAGGGGAAATGGAGCTGGTATGATGAACAAGGAGGATATCGTCTGCGTAAAAATAGAAGGAAACACCGGATTGCTGAATAAGGAGGGCTAGGGGAGTAAGGAAAATATTGAAAAGTAAAGGAGCGAGGATAGAACCCTGTGGGACACCACAGTGCAAGGGAGAGGGAGCCGAAGTGGAGGCGCCAGAATGAACAGAGAAAGAGCGATGGGAGAGAAAAGAATGAAACCAGTGTAGTACAGTGCCACGAATGCCAGAGTCAGAGAGACGAGTGAGAAGGGTGCGATGATCAATAACATCAAAAGCAGCGGAGAGATCTAGAGAAACGGCGATAGACAAGTCACCACGGTCGTGAGAACGGTGAAGGTCACTGAGAAGGGCAAGGAGAACAGTTTCAGTGCTATGACCAGGTCTAAAGCCGGATTGACGGGGGTGAAGATAAAGAGTGGAGTCAAGATGTGTTGAAAGCTGTGCAAAGACCAGTTTTTCTAAGACTTTGGAAAGGAAAGGGAGATTTGAAACCGGACGCCAGTTGGCAGGTAAACTGGGGTCAAGAGAGGGTTTTTTCAAAATAGGGCGGACTATGGCATGTTTCCAAGAGTGGGGAAAGCTACCGGAGGAAAGGCTAGTGTTGATCATGCCAAGGATATATGGGAGAAGGTGAAGTGAAGGATCAAGGAGCCATGAGGATGGGAGAGGATCGAGGGGACAAGTAGTTTTATGAGAGGAAGAGATCACCTGAAAAGGTTCGGCAGAAGAGACAGGGCTAAAGGAACACCAGGTATGAGAGAAAACATGAGAGGGAGGGGGGGAAGGAATAGAGGAAGAAGAGGAAGGCGAAAGAGGAGGGCATAGGGGAAAAGAGGAACGAAGATACTGAATTTTATGAACAAAGAAAGAGGCAAGAGCTGTTGGGCTAGGGGCAGTGGGAGGGAGTGCTGATGAGGAGGGACAGGTTGACGAGGAGGACAGGAAGTGAAGGACCCGATACAGGCAGCGAGAAGAGTTAGAGGAGGCAGTGATGAGATCAGAAAAATAAGCCTTCTTTGCTGCAGTGATCATGGAGCGGTATGAGCGGTGAGCAGAGCGAAAAGAAATCAGGGAAGCAGGGGAAGGATGTTTGCGCCAATAGTGCTCAGCACGCCGAAGATGTGTGTGCTGAAGATAAAGACCGGGGTGATACCAGGGGTGGCGGGAGGAGGAACGACAAAGCAGGAATGAACTCCCCCCAAGTTCATACCGTGCTTTTAATCAGCCTGGGAATCCCCACTTGTGTGGCTGATTCATTTTGCTTGCCAATGGTGAAACCAAAGTGCTTATCTGTTTGCATCTGTTGTACCAGTGCAGGGGCATGAATGCATGGGAGAAGCTTCACATGCTCAAAAATGTTTGCTAGGTCATTCTGAGTAAGTGACGTCATCCACATGTATGTTTGAGTTACGGCTGCCAAGTTTCCTAGTTCCAGGAGTGAGATTTTAAGCCAGTCTTGGATTTCTGACAATCTCATTATGATGCATTATGGGACCTGCAGCACTGATTCCACTGCATTGTGATCCAAATTTAAAACCAGAGCTGGCAAAAATTCTCACTCTTGGAAATGGGTAACTTGACAACACTGCTGTTATCAGTAAGCAACTTTGTTTTATCACATCCTCAGCACAGTCACTGCACTGCAATTGCTAGGGGGGTGGAGGGGAATACACTATGCAATTGCTCAAACCCGGCAGTCAGGCTCTAAATATGAACTTTAGGTGTTTCCATGGTTTGATGGCTATCTGTCCCTATAGGGGCTGCAGATGTTGCCTCTATTGCATTTTCAGCTGAGCGGAGCATGGAGTACCTATGCTGAGAATCAAAACCTACACATGGAAACATGCAGCACTGAGTTGCTATCCACTACCCCTTCCTGCTTAATCTTCTGTATTAGATAAGTACTTTTCATTCAGATTTTAACATTGGGTACAAAAGGATGGTTATTTCATGTTTGTGCTGATGGTTCCAAAGATTTGTCCTTCCATATGCATCATAGTCTATCTTCAGAAAGCCTTTGACAAGGTTCCTCATGAGAGGCTCTTGGCGAAATTAAAAGGTCATGGGATAAGAGGAACTGATTGAAAGATAGAAAGCAGAAACTAGGCATAAATGGCCAATTTTCCCAATGGAGAAAAGTGAATAATGAAGTACCGCAAGGATCTTTACTGGGCCCACTGCTTTTTAACATATTCATAAATGACCTGGAAATGGAAATAACAAGTGAGGTGGTCAAACTGCAGATGACACAAAATTATTAAAAATTATTAAAACAAGAGGATTGTGAAAGATTGCAAGAGGATCTTGATAAACTGGAAGACTGGACATCCAAATGGCAGAGGAAATTTTAATGTGGAAAAATGCAAAGTTATGCATTTAGGGAAGAATAATCCAAACTATGGTTACACAATGCAAGGTTGCTGATAAGGAACCAGCACCCAGGAAAAGGATTTAGGCATCATTGTGGATAATATGTTGATATCCTCTGCCCAGGGTACAGTGGTGGCCAAGAAAGTAAGCAGAATGCTAGGAATCATAGGGAAAGGAATGGAGAACAAAACTAAGGATATTATAATGGCTCTGTATCATTCCATGGTGCGACCACATCTTGGATATTGAGTGCAATTCTGGTTGACATACCTTAATAAGGATATAGAAGAATTAGAAAAGGTACATAGAAGAGCCACCAACATGGTAAAAGGGATGGAAGAATACCCCTATGAGTAGAGGCTTAGAAGGTTAGGGCTCTTTAACTTGGAAAAGAGGCGGCTGAGGGGAGATATGATAGAGATCTTTAATTAATGGAGTGGAATGGGTAAATGTAGATTAGTTATTTATTCCTTCAAAAAGTAGAAAGACTAGGGGACACTCAATGAAGCTACAGTGCAGTCCATTTAAGATTAACCAGAGAAAATATTTTTTCACTCAATGTGTAATCAAACTCTGAAAGTTGTTACTGTAGGAGATAGTAAAAGCTGTTAGTGTAGCTGGATTTAAAAAAGATTTGGACAAGTTCCTGGAGGAAAAGTCCATAAATCATTATTAAAGAGGACCAGAGAAATCTACTGCTTACCCCGGGATAAACATTGTGGAGTGTGTGTACCTTTTTGGGAACCTGACAGGTTCTTGTGACCTGGATTGGCCACTGTTGGAAACAGGATACTGAGCTTGATGGATCTTGGTCTGACCCAGCATGGAATTTCTTATGTTCTTATGTTTCTTTATTCATTCTTTTTCTAATGTCATGACTTGGAATAAAATGCTGATGGATTAAAACAGATTCAGAACTCACAGAGGATTTTGTGTGTAATTCTGACTAAGCTCTCTGCTTTAAATGTGCCAGCAAATAGATGCAATGGCTTATAATACAATGCCACTTTGAAATATAATGAGTATCTGATATCTTAAATGTTAAGTCCATTAATGTAACCCAATAGAATGCTTTAACAGATTTGTTTTTCTTTGGTAAGAAAAATATTTTCCTCCTAGCACTCTTATAGGACTATTCAACAAGGGATGATAACACACACTAATGCTAATATGGTTATATTAATTTTAACATGGATTAACATACATGGGATAATGAATTATCCCCACTAAAACTAATGAGACTGCACGTTAAAGTTGTGCAGCCCATTCTAATGTTAAGTAATGCTCTTTAGTGAACAGTCATAGAACTAAAGTAAAATGGTGAATAGGTGCAGGTTTGGGGGGGGGGGGGGGTGGCAGTGCTCCCTCAAATGTTGTTGGTGCTATACTGAATCTGTCTTCTTCTCCTACTGTCAATATGACTTCCTTACTCTCTGCCCTCTTTAAGCTAAGCAGGCAAACTACAGTTATATAAACATAAAAGTACCCTCAGGCTCAACTAGTCATAAACTGGCAACCCCTAGAGCAAGCAGCAGACTTAACGGTCAGCCAAAAGGTAGAGTTGGCCTGCCAGTCTTCCAGAGGTTCTACTTTTCCTACTAGTTGGGTTGACTCCAGCCAGCTGCCAGCCATTTTAACTCTCCAGCAGTTCAGCTTTTCTGCTGGTGCAATATAGGATTGTTGTCCCTACATACAATGGGTCAGTTCTGGACCAATCGTATAGGGTGAATCTAGAACCAATTGGCAACCATAATGCAATGGTCTCTGTAGACCTTTTTCTGAAATTCTGCTCTGGTTTGTTCCTACTTCCTTGCCTGTTTCTGTGGCTATCTGGACCTGCACCTGGTTCCTGTGCTAGTTCTTATCGTCTCAGTTTCCAGCGCAGTTCCTGTGTGTGTGTTCCTGTTCTGGTTAGCTATCCCTGATCTCTGGTTAGCTACCCCTGATCTTCAGGTTGTTGACCTCATCCTAGATTAGACTTTACTCTTACTGATGATGCTCTGCCTTGATAATTCAGGTATGCCTTCTACCTCACTGAAGAGCTGAATCGTCCATTGCCTACTGCCCGATGAGTACCTGATATCACTTCAGGGACCTTTAGAGTAGAACATGAAGGAACTTTTCAGTATTAGTTTCTTTGAAAGCTGTAAGGATAACTTTCATAAAATTTCTGAACAAAATAAATGGCTAATCTGTTTATGCATATGTTTTTGATTAACGTAATAAGCTAACAAAATTTCTAACTAGTAAAATATTAATCTACTTTTAATGATCTGTACACTACATCTGCATTTCAGCTCAATATAAAATTATCTGTCTCTTACTTAGCATGACAGCAATTTCCTTTCTTGATTCATTTTTCTTTTTCAGTATTCAAATATATTTGGAGTATATTCCAAGGGGCATGTTTACTAAACCAGGCTAATGGTTAACCCGAACTATCTGCAACTAGGTCTCATTGAATAACATTGGGCTTAGTCACAGATAGCTTGGGTTAACCATTAGCTCAGTTTAGTAAACAAACCCCCAGGTGTCACAGAAAAATCAAAAAGATTATGTGTATTAAAGGAATATCAGCAACATGAAAACATAAATTTATTTTTTAGTTGGAGATATGAATATACATTAAGGAGTATGTTTATTATGCAGCTTTAGCAGCTTCTGTGCGATATCAGAGACACGGTTGACATCAAAAACATATGTATAAACAGATTAGCCATTTATTTTGTTCACAAATTTTGTGACAGTTATGCTTACAGCTTTCAAAGAAACTAATACTGAAAAATTCCTTCATGTTCTACTCTAAGGGTATGTTTACTAAACCGCAGTAAAGTTACCAGCGGTAAGTGCAGCGTTAAGGTACCTGAAACCATATATGGCAGTTGGCAGGTAGGGGGCGTTCCAGCATAAAGGGAGCAATGGACTGTTTAATGTGCATTAAAGGGGGGCCTTGGTCGTTTAATGCACGTTAACGGGACATTGCACTTTAAGGTGACAAACAGGGCACGTTAAGGCTGACAAGGCGCCCTAAGGGCTTTAAGGCACCTTAATTCAAGGCGCCTTAAGGGCTGTAAGGTGCCACAACCTAAGGTGCCTTAAGTTAGTGCGCTTAAAGCCCTTAGTGCGCCTTGAATTAAGGTGCCTTAACCTAAGGTGCCTTAGGTTAAAGTGCCTTGTGTTAAGGTGCCTTAGGTTAAGGTGCCCTAAGGACTTTAAGGTGCCTTAAGTTAAAGTGCCCTAAGGTCTGTAAGGTGCTTCAGGTTGACAAGCATGAACTGTAAGGCATAAAAACAGATGTAACCCTAACACTGGATAGAGCACCAAGGAAAGGCAATGAACAAGTGACGGAAGGAAGGAGAGGTGGGAGCTGATGGTCCTGCCATATCTACGGGCATCCTATATGGCAGCCGGTAAAGTGGATAAACATGTTGGAGGCAGCTGTACCGATACACAGGGTATTTGCAATGTAAAGTGCTGCAATGACAGTGGGTGGCAGAGGATGGGAATACATGTCCCCCAGTGGAGGCAGAGGTGACAGGATATTTGCAATGATAGGAGGACAGAGGAGTAATGGTGCCATGCAGATCAGGCACAGGCGAGGCATGCACGAAGAGCCACAATGCAGAAAAGGGTACCAGTGCAGGACATGGGGTAGCGGCCTGCACAAGAAGACAGGACTTTACACAGCTGACAAAGGCAGATAGATGGGCTGAAGGATGGTTGGCAAATGAGGTGAGGGTGTTATGAGCTGGCAGCACAGATCTGCAGAGATGTGACTGTTACAGGCATGAAAATGATTTGAGTAGGATAGGCATAAAAAATGAGAACAAAGAAGAATTGAACCTATGACCATTGCCTAGGGAGTCGTTGCACAAACCAGTAGTTTACACCGCTATGGCTCTTTGCACAGCAATGGCTGGATACAGAAAGACTGCAGGTCTGACATTCACCAGCAGAAGGCACAGTCAGACTGTACCTACTGCACCCCACCATCTGTTCCAGCCATGCACATACTAACTGCGGACAGTCCATTAGCCAGTCCATATTGCATGTTCACAGAGGAACTATGTGCACCCAGAGTTGGGATATACAGCACAGACACCCAGCAGGTGCCTCAGTGATTGGGCCCCATGTGGAGCAAGTAATGAGGCCAGACTAATGCAGGGGATGGCTATGCAACAAGTGTTATGTGCCTGAATGTACCAGATATATCTTTTTTACATAAAGCTGGGAGGTCACAATGATGGCACAACAGAAAACACATCCATACCAGTTATCCCAGGCATCTGCTGCATATACATTACTAACTTGCTGCAGGTGCAGAGCCACTATTGCCATTCTCTCGAATGTCCATGATGGGGAATGCCATATTGGGTTACCCAATGTGTGGTCATAACGCATAGAAAGGTAGAAGAATGATTGTCTGCAGATCACAGCAGAGCCAGGACTGTGTGAGGTGGGCAAGTGACCTAACAACCAGGCACAAAATTAACAAACAGGAATCAAACCCCAGACCTTTGACCTTGGAGGCATTGCACCAACCCATAGGCTACACTTCCACAAGTCAAAGTGCAGATATATAGAGCCTGCAGATCTCTGATCAAACTGTTTGCTGTCTGTGCCAGCATAGGTTGGGCCCTCCACTACCCATGAGGCACTGCACCTGCAAAATAATGGCCTGCAGCTGAAGAACCAATGAAGAATGCACTGATCTAGCATATCAGCTCAGTAAGATGCACTGGCTGTGTGTACTACATGCACATTACAACAGCAATCTATGCTGCAAAGCGATTTCAGCTGTCACCCTGAGAGTGAGGAGGGGTGTCCCAGCACCTGGTCCACTGAACCTGCACTGTTAGAGATGGTCTCTGCTGGTTGTGTTGTAGGTCCATATCACTGCTAGCATGTGGTGGGTATTGTCTGTAGTGTGCTTATAACATGCTGTAGACATCAGCAACAGCTTAGTGTTGTGTTCTGCCCATATTGGATGCTAACTCTCTGGTGTCAGTGCCCAGTGTTAATATGGACAGCCACTGCTGGTGTAGGACCACCATTACTGTCCTGTCAAGACTCCTAGAGAATAGGCTATGAGCAACTGCTGCTCTAACCATTAACTGCAGTAAGACTGCTCCTGCTACCTTTCATTGGGCTGTGTCAGCCAAACACAAATCAAATATGATTGGTTTGCTGGTCAGCACGCACCCTGTCTTGGGATACTCAGCACTGGCATCCCCAGACAGAGACTGCATCCACATTATTGGAGGCAGACATTATAATAGTTCTATGTGGATAAAAAGCTGTGCCATGGTCACATTTTGGTCATATTGAGAGTTCCATCTCAGCAAGACATGCAGTGGCCACATAGGCAATGCACATGGCAGATGGGCACAATGGCCTCAGCCATTTGACCCTAACATTGCGGCACACACTTCCAGGCCAACCTGCGCTGTTTCAGGCAATACCCACAATCTTCTGCCTTGTCTTATTCACATTTTCAAAGAAAGGCTGGGAACAACTAGGACAATGTGAGCCAAAGTGCAGTGCAAAAAGCCACAGGATAAAGGGGAGCCATACACACACGCATGCATAAACTCTCATTGGTGCACTGTGCAAAAGTGAGACTGGTTGGTATTCCTGCTTGCCACTACTGTCTCACTGTTGTTACCACCCAGTCAGCGTGCTATTAGCCTCCAACCATCTGTGGATAGTGGAGCCTATCAGTGCAGCTGGTGACCGTTTCCACCCTTGCTGGCCTCCTTGGGGGTTGCACATGCTGGAGCTGTACTTGCACTGTCAGCTAAACCTTGTCCACAGGAAGATGCAATACAGAAATCTCAGCAGGTACCTGAACCTGTGATCCTCCGCACATATACACACTGACCATGTGTGTTGCATCATAGTGCTGCTATATGGGGATGACAGCTCCTGTTGCTGACATGCTTCCCTTCGGATGGCCTTTGGCACATGCTGCAATGCACATAGCGCACATAATCAGGACAAGACTTTGGTCTGCTGCAGGCTGGTGCCACTTCCCACCCCACCCCACCACCACCACCCCACGATGCAGACATGCCACGCACTGTCAGTGGTGGTGGTGTGTAGTACCAGTATGTTAAACATGCGGGTTCAGAGGGCAACTTGTGCACAAGGGCCAGATAGGGGGAGGGAATAGGTATACATAGATGGCCACGCAGCCCCCCCCCCCACCAGCTGCCTATGCAGGGGCCCCATCACTGCCTGTCACCAATACATCTTGGGGTGAGGATGGCAGCCACTGTTGTGGTATTTCCCCGGGCACCTGCATTTTCCACTACCTAGAGGGCTACAACTGCAGGTGCTATCGGCCTCATCCTCAACTGCTTGGTTCAGTGGCACCGGGGAGGGGAGGCCCACCAGCATCTCTGCCAAGGGTGCCATGTCCCTTGGACCGCTCCATGTGCCACATCACTGTTCCACACCAGTAGTATGTCTATGTTCCACCACTGTCACTGTCTGATCATGACGGACATGACAGATGGTGCTGAGGGTGGAAAAATTCCCCTATGTGAGGAGGTTACAAAGATTAGGCCTCTTCAACCTGTTCACAATAGGGGGAGACAAGGGGAAAGGCACTGGTGTTACAGTGTAATGCATTTCAGACACATTGGGGCAAATAGTTTGTCATTCAATGAATTGACAAACTCTGGCACATAGTGGTGATGTATGTCATTAAAGCTCCTTGTGTAGCTGGGCTTTGGGAGGGTTTGGTTAAGGTCCTTGAGGAAAGGTCATTATACTTTTATTTGGGGGACATTGAGGATCAGCTGCTTGGTCAAATATAGGCCTCTTTGACCATGGGTGTCCTTTGGGACCCACCTAGGTACCTGTGTCCCTGATTGACATCTATTGGACAGAGAATAGTGGGCTTGAAGGACCATTGTCTGACATATATTTTGAACTTATGTTCTTGTGCCCCTCTGTGCCACCTGGGCAGCCACCTAGTCTGCCATGTCCACCTGCATCCCTCCACTGCATGACCACCATGCTGCCCCATTTGCACCATCAGCATGGTGCCCTTTCCTACTTGAGCATCATGCTGTTACTGCTAATGGAGCACAACTATCACTATCTTGGGCTCCCTTGTCAGTGCATCATATTGCTGACACTCCTCTCTACATCATATTGCTCACTCCCCTCTACGAACACCCTTTCCGTGAGGTTTTAACTGACAACTGGTTTCCTAGCATTAAAGGGCTTTTCAGGCCAATGCACAATCGGCGGTATGGGAGTGCACACTGTAACCGCCCACTCCCCACTCAGTTCATGCCCACTTTCCTTCTCCTGCACCCTTAATGCTGCTGGTGCCTTAACTGCTCCTTAAGGCAGCATTTTTTCGGTGATAAGGGAGCAAGTGTGCCAATAGCCTGTGTTAACGGCACACATGCTCCCTTACCACTGTTTCGTAAACATACCCCGATGTGTAATTGGAATACCGCATAACTATCCTGTGGCCACATTTCATTTCATTACTATCCTTACCATCACAGTAATTATAATTACAATACTTATACCATAATTGCACTATAAGATTTTCAGACCAGAATTTAGGGATATGTTTACTAAGGTGCGGTAATGTTACCGGCATTAAGTGCAGCAGTAATGTTACCAATGCCATATAAGGAAGTGGGCATACCGGCATTAAGGTACTAATGGCTGTTTAACGTGGGGTAAAGGGTGCCTTGGCCAGTTATTGCACGTTAATGGGACATTGAACATTAAGGCTTAGGTTAAGGTGCCTTAGGTTAAGGCACCCTATAAGGCGCCTTATAAGGTGCCATATAAGGTGCCCTAAGGATGTTAAGGTGACCCAAGATATAGTGCCCTAAGGGCAGTAAGATGCCCCAAGTTGGCAAGCATGAAATGTAAGGCCAAAAAGCAAATGTAACCCTAACACTGCACAGAGCACCAAGGAAAGGCAATGGACAAGTGATGGAAGGAAGGAGAGGTGGGAGCTGATGGACCTGCCAAATCTGCATGCAGCCTATGTGGCAGCTGGTAAAATTGACAAACATATTGGAGGCAGCTGTACTGATGCACTTGGTGTTGGCAATGTAAAGTGCCACAATGACAGTGGGTGGCAGAGGATGGGAATATGTGTCCTCCAGTAGAGGTAGAGGTGGCAAGATATTTGCAATGATAGGAGGACAGAGGAGTAGTAGTGCCATGCAGAGCAGACACAGGAGAGGCAAGTATGGAGAGCCGCAATGCAGAAAAGGGTACCAGTGCAGGACATGGGGTAGCAGCCTGCACATGAAGACAGGATGCTGCACAGCTGACAGATGCAGATAGACGGCTGGCAACTGTAATGAGGGTATTATGTGCTGGCAGCACAGATCTGCATAGATATGACTGTCACAGGAATGAAAAGGACTTGCCTTGGACAGGCTTAATAAAAATGAGACCACTGAGGGATTGAACCTATGGCCTCTGCTTAGACAGTCATTGTATTAACCAGTGGGCTATACCTCTATGGCTTTTGTCATAGCAATGGCTGGCTACTGAAAGACTGCAGGTCACCACACAAAATGTCTGCTGTGTTTACCAGGATAGGGTAAACCCACCAGTACCCATGATGCAATGCACATGCAGAACAGCGGTCTACATCTGATCACCAGATGGGGTATGCACATCTCCAGCACCTCAGCTTGGTAGGAGGAACTGACTGTGTATGATACTGGCACAGAGTAGCTACAGACCATGCCATTATGCGGGTTCTGTGCTCACCCTGAGGGTGAGGTGGGGCACCCAGCACCAGGTCCGCAGTACACAGGCTGGTTGAGATAGGCTTTATGGCAGGTCTGCATTAGTGCTATTTTGTGACAGGCATTTTTTGCAGGCACACCAAGAGTAATTGTGTCCCCATCTGTATTCCCCAAGTCATTTCTAGCTCTTGTGGACCATGATGTACCCAGAATAGTGCATATCCAGTGTGGTTGCCATGGTCACTTGTTATAAGAGCAGGGGGATGGCTGGACTCACATGTGGATTATGTAGCACCACCTACCAAACCGCACTCTCTGGGTCAAGGTAGTGGACAGGATCTGCTCCCAACAGACCCACACTCTACATCTTTGCAATGGAGGCAGTAGAGAGACATGATGAAGGGCTATGGGACCAGCAACCCCAGTCCTGCTGGCAAAAGGGTGCTGTCCAGTGCAGTCGATGCAGATCTGTACCTGTCACAAGAGCACTGGCAGACAGGCAGCAGGCCTGGAAAAGCTCAGCTGCCCACCACCATGACCTGACATTCCCCAGCAGAGGATACAATCAGTCTGCACCCTGCAAGGTGTTCCAGCCATGTACATGCTAACTGCAGACAGTCTGCTAACCAGCCCATAGTGTATGTTCCCAGAGGAATTAAGTGCACCCAGAAGTGGGATGTAAGCACAGACACCAAGCAGGTATCTCAGTGATTGGGCCCCAAAACAAGAAACACACAAATATCACTTGAGGGAAATGCAGTATAGTGCTATGTGGGAGCCTAGACATGCCATGGTCACTGCTCAGTCATAGTGAGAGTGACCTCCCAGCATGACATGCTGTGGCCACCCTGTCCATGCAGGTGGTGATCGGGCACTACAGTGTCCCAGCCATTGCCCTACACCCTGTGCAGATGCATCCTGCCCAGTCCGGGCCATACCCACAATACATTGCTCCTCATTAAGCACTTTGGCAGGCTAACACTGGAAACAGTGTAAGCATTGTGGACCCAGTGAGGAGCAGGCAGCCACAAAACAATGGATAGACATACACACACTCCCACTCCTATTTCAGCATTGTGCAAAGATAAGGGTGGTTGGCAGGCCTGCCCACCACACTAGTCCCGAGCACAGTGCAGGCATTGCTAAGGTATGCAGGTACTAGTAGTAGTGCTTTGGTGGTAACTGCTGCTCCATGCCGGGCCCAACAGCCTGACTCTCCATGAGGCATTGGATAGTGGAGCCTGTGGGTGTGGGTGTTTGTGCCCCTGTTGGCGGATGCTCTAGGGAGTGCACACGTTTATGTTGTATGTGCTATGTAGGGTAAAATGTAGGGACATGGTCTTCAGGAGCCAGAGCTGGGACCTGCACCTGTGACCTTCTGCCCCAGGACACACTGGCTGTGTGTACTGCACCTGCAACATAGAGGCAGGTCAGTCCCTGGGGATACCATGACTGTTTATCAGACAGACCTTTTCTGTTGCACTGCACGCCACCCACCTGAACAGGGCTTGGCTTTGGTCTGATGTGGGCAGATGCCACTGCCCCCTCCACCACCAGCACCCGTCCTCCACCATGCTGACATGCCCATATGCCGGTGGTGCTGGTGGTGCACAGTCTCAGGCCATCCAATGTGCAGGTAGGCGGCTGCCTAGGGTGTGGGGTCTGGGGTAGGAGTGCCTACATAGACATCCACACTTCCCCCTTGGCACCGCCTGCCAATGTTATGTGCCTGCCATTCCGGGAACAGATGGCTCGGGGGTGTCAGGTTGGGAGATCTAGCCACTATTGTCTAGGGTGGACCTGGTAAATGTAGGTAGATTGTGTTATGCAAGCAGACTGTGGACAGGCTAGAGCATGTAACTCTGGTATGGTGTACCCGGTTTGGCCTACTGGGTGCAGATATTTTCAGACAACGTGTGGTCAGACCCTGCAATGCCTTCCTATGGGCAGCAGCAAAGGGTGTTCATTTACCTGGGTTTCCGACCTGTTTGGGACGCATCCTGGGGAAGGTCTGTAGACCCTTGTTTGAGTGGTCCCCAGATGTGCACTTATTGCCCTATTACAGGCATTGTGGTACCTGTGTGACCTTTGGGGTACCTGCTGGGTAATGTCCCCTGGATGGGACACTGTGGGACACAGACTCCTGGGAATGTTTGATCTTGGTCAGTTGCTGTCTTGCTGATTTTCAGTTTCTGTGTTCCTATGTGCCACCTAGGCATCTGCCTAGTCTACCCTGTGCCCCAGCTGCCCCCACTTCATGTCCCGCCGGCAGCCCCCTATGCCCCATTTGCAGCATCTCCATAGTGCCCTTTCATACTTGGGCACTATGCTGTTGCTGCACATGTAGCACTACTATCACTTTTCTGGGCTCTCTGCCTATTTTGTACCTTGCTGACACTGAAATAGTCTCTCTTTCCTGCAGATGTGAATTTACTGACAGGTTTTCAATCGTGGTACTATACCAGCATTAATGTTACAGCGTTAGTGTAGCAGGGGCCTCTCCCTATCCACTCCCCGCCCATTGACTCCTTCCCTCTGCCTTCTGTCCGCCCTCCGGGACAGTTACCCCTGCCGGTAATATTAACATGTGTTAATGTTACGTCTGGTAACGTTATCAGGCGTTAACGTTACCAGATGTAACATTATTGCACGTTAACGTTTCCAGATGTAATGTTAATGTGCGTTAACGTTACCGATGCTATGTTACTGCGTTTTAGTAAACATACCCCTTAGAGTATGAAGGAGTCCCAATCTGGATGCGGTATCATACCGTCATTGCAAAAACTGAGGTATACTGTCATTACTATTGTTAAGGCCACATTGGACTTACTATTAATTCAGGTCAAATAGAAGAGTAGAATGAAACCCCCTTTTTTGATAAAGAAATCGTACTTTGAAACACTAACTTAAGGCGCATTAAAGTGTGAACCCACTCTTCTTTTAAGAAAGGAAATAAAGACCGCTAGTCACTATCCAGCATTTAAACGAGTGCTGCCTGGTGTAAGCTATACAACCACCATGTTTTTAAATGCAAGACTGACAATCACTGCAATAAATCTTTTTCTTTTAAATCCTTACCTAACATGAAACTGTACCTGCTATGGTTCAATGTAGTATGGAAAAGGACACCCACAGCCGCAATTCGTCTTTAACTTTCATTTTGGCGCAAACAAATGGTTGTCATAGTAGGCTTCCATTTACCTTTCTACTTTTTCCCTCATGCGTTTATGAAAATATACATGATCTGTCACTTATAATATCATATTAACAATTATGGAGAAAGTGTCAAGGGATCAATTGCAGCCATATCTAAGGAACTGCATTGAACTTCTCATATATCAAAACTGGAGGAAAGGAAGGAAAAGAGGAGAGAGGAAGGGGGAAAGGAGGAATGGAAAGGGGGGAGGGAAGGGGGAAGGAAAGGGGAGGGAAAGGGGAGGGGGAAGTGAGAAAGGAAGGAAAAGGGAAAAGATGGGGGAGATGGTTTTGCTCCACTTTCTAACTAGTGGGTAGTATGTAAGGTATAGGAGTTAAATAAAGGCCAAACATTGGCTCTTGGGGCAGGAGAACAGAGGGGGGGGGGGGGGGGGGAGGAAGGGAGAGAAACATAGAAAAATGACAACAAAAAAAGACCACATGGCCTATCTAGTCTGTCCTTCCATATCAACCACTACAACAGTCCCCTTTTTTCCTTTAGAGATCCTCTGTGTTTGTCCCATGCTTCTTTGAATTCAGATACTGTCCTCATATCTACCACCTCCACTGGGAGACTATTCCATGGATCCATCACTCTTTCCATGAAGAAGTATTTCCGAATATCACTCCTGAATCCATTCCCTTTCACCCTCATCCAATGTCCCCTCGTAGAAGAGCTTCTTTTCAATCGAAAGAGGCTCTCCTCCTGTGCATTTATGCCACGGAGAATGTCTCAATCATATCACCTCTATCCTGCCTTTCCTCTAAGGTGCACATATTAAGATCCTTAAATCTGTCCTCATATGCTTTATAATGAAGACCACTAACCATTTTAGTAGCTACCCTCTGTACTGAATCCAGATTGTTTATATCCTCTTGAAGGTGTGGTCTCCAGAATTGGAGGTCGCACCAAAGACTTATACAGAGGCACTATCACCTCCTTTCTTCTGCTGGCCATTCCTCTCCCTATGCACCCAAGCATCCTTCTAGCTTTTGCTGTAACCTTTTCTACCTGTTTAGCTACTTTAAGATCATCAGCCACAATCACACCTAGGTCCCGCTCTTCTTTAGTGGACAATTGTACTTCACCCCCTATACCATATTGCTCCCTTGGATTGCTGCAGCACAAATGTATGACCTTGCATTTTTTAACATTAAGGGGTATGTTTACTAAACCGTGGTAACGTAGCAGCGGCTAAGTTAATGCACATTAGGTAATGTTAATGTGCGTTAAGGGTACCTAACGTGCGTTAACGTCACCGTCCGCGGTAAGTCCCGCAGAGGGTGGAGAGAGGGCGGAGAGAAGGGGTCAGTGGGTGGGCAGTGGGCGTGGAGAGGCTCCCGCGGCACTAACGCAGGGAACTGAAGGGCTGAACATTACCGGGACTGAAAACCAGTCGTTAGATGCACATTTGCAGGAGGGTAAAAACATTTAAGCATCAGCAATGTACAACATAGGCAGGGAGCCCAAGAAAAGTGATACTAGTGCTCCATTTGCAGTAACAGCATAGTGCCCAAGTATGAAAGGCCACTATGGCAATAGTGCAAATGGGGCATAGGGGGCTGCAGGCGGGACATGTAATGGGGGCAGCTGGGGCACAGGGTGGACTAGGCTGTTGCCTAGGTGGCACATAGGATCATAGAAACTGGAAATCAGCAAAACAGTGTCTGATCAAGGTCAAACATGCCCAGCAGTTGGTGTTCCACAGTGTCCCATCCAGGGGACATAACCCAGCAGGTACCCCAAAGGTTACACAGGTACCACTATGCCTGTAATAGGGCAATCAGTGCACATCTGGGGACCACTCTAACAAGGGTCCACAGACCTTCCCCAGGATGCGTCACAAACAATTTGTAAACCCAGCTAACTGAACACCCTTTACTGCAGCCCCTAGTAAGGCATTGCAAGGTGTGACCACACATTGTCCGAAACATATATACACCCAGTAGGCCAAGCTGGGTACAGAGTACCTGAGGTGCATGCCCTAGCCTGTCCACAGTCGGCTGTCACAACACTATCTATCTATGTCTACCTGGTCCACCCTAGTCAATAGTTGCTAGGGCATTGACCTGACATCCCCCCAGCCATCTCTCCCCATGTGGAGGGGACATAGTATTGGTAGGCGGTAACGGGGGGGGGATGTGTGGATGTCCATGTATGCCTCCCCACCCCAGACCCCGCACCCTAGGCAACCGCCTAACTGCACAGTGGATTGCCTGGGACTGCACAATACCAGCACCAACAGCATATGGCCAGGCAGCATGGCAGGGGGGGGGCATGTGTTGGTGTTGGAGGGGGCAGTGGCACCTGCCTGCAGTGCAGTACCAGTATGTGGTGTGCAGTGCAACAGAAAAGGTCTGGCTGAGGAGGCATAAGGTAGCCCCAGGGACTGCTGGATTTTCATGGCAACAGTGTGGTGCAGTACACACAGCCAGTGTGTCTTGGAGCAGTGGGTCACAGGTTCAGGTCCCAGCTGTGGATCCTGTAGAACATGTCCCTATATTTTACTCTACAATGCAGATACAACAGCAACATGTGCAATCCCCAATGCAGTGGCCAACAGGGGTACAAACACCCACTCACACAGGCTCCACCATCCAAAGCTCCATGCAGAGTCAGGCTGTTAGCCGCAATCACCACCGGAGCACTACTACTACCTCCTGCACAATCTGGCAATGTCAGCACTGTGATCAGGACCAGTGTGGTGGGCAGGGTTGCCAACCACCCCTATCTTTGCACAATGCTGCAATAGGTTGTGTGTGTGTGTGTGTGTATGTCTATCCATTGTTTTGTGGCTGCTTACACCTTGCTGGGCCCACAATGTCCCACTATTACCAGCGTTAGCCTGCAAATGTGCATAATGAGGAGCAAGGTATTGTGGGTATGGCCCAGGCATTGCTGACTGGGCAGGATGCATCTGCAGAGAGTGTAGGGCAATGGCTGGGACATTGTAGTGCCCAACCACCACCTGCATGAACAAGGTGGCCACAGCATATCTTGCTGTTAGGGCACTCTCACACTGACCAAACAGTGACATGGCATAGCTATGTTCCCACATGGTGCTATATAGTATCTGTCTCAAGTGGCATATGTGTGCCTCCTGTTCTGGAGGGTGCTTGTGCCATACAACCCAGGTTTGGGTGTACATAGTTTTACTGTAAACATGCAAGCTAGACTGGCTAGCAGCATGTCTGTGGTTAGTTTGTTCATGGTTGGAACACCTGGTGTGGTACATAAGGTACAGTCTGACTGTGCCTGCTGCTAGTGAATGTCAGACCATGGTTGGGGGATGGGTAACATCTGTAGTCCTGGAACTGGTGGGTGCACATAGGAAGGGCAATTGACAGGTACTGTACTGTAGTGCGCCGTGTTGCGTCTTACATGTGTTGCAGTGAATGCGTGTTGCAGCTCCAAGGACGCGCAGTGCTCATAATACTGTGTGATGTCTGTTTGGGATGTGTGTTGTTACACACCATAATCTGACCACATATTCTAAGGTGCTTAGAGGTATCCCATAAGGCACGTAGGAAGGTCTGTAATGTCACACATGTTCTTGTGCATCAGACGCCCTGCTATGCGCGTTCTCCGCAACACGCATAAAACACAACACGCGTAAGACGCAACACATGTACGCTACACTACTGTGTGATAATCTAGCAGACATGATGGCCACTTGGTGGAACATATTTGCATAGCGCTTGTTGTGGTTGTTTGGGATAGTGGTTGCAGATGTGCGTGGAGCCAGCATAGGTTGTGGGTTTGGGTCCCACAGGTTCCTTTTCCTTTCTTTTCATCTGTTCTGCTCTCCTTACCATACAATGCCTCCGGCTTCGTCCCTTCTCCACACACCCTTCCTTCTCTTCACTGTACACTGCAGTGTCCCCTCCATGCAGCCTATGCATCACATGCTAGCTATTACATATGCTCCCTTTCTTTGGGTGGGTAGGTGGCTCAATGGTTTGGTATTGGTGTCAGTGAGCTGTGTTTGGGCTCTTCAGTGTACTGGTTCAATACCCTCTTACTCCTTTTTGGATTCCTTGCCAATTTTGCCCTTATACACACACCATTCACAGAGCTTGTCCTTCAGACCGACCCCTGGCACCCTTTCCGTTACCGTTGTTTACTCCTCTGCATGCTGTGTTCACTGCACACCATTTCATGGTGTGTGTGAATGTGTTAACTGTGGCTCACGTCCCCATTACAGACTGTGATATCAGCTGCCTGTGGTCTATGGCCTTACACCTACGGCTCCGTTTCTCATGTGGCACCATGTCTGCACATCCCTCAGCGCGTCTTCTACTGTCTGCGCGCCTTAGATTGCAACCTCTTTTGGATGCGCTGCTGCTTCCCATCGGCTGTGATGTTCACGCGTGGTGGGTCCAAGGTGCATTGTACCACGCGTTACGCGCCTTGTAACACGCGTTACCTGACACGGCTTGCTTTAACAATGCACCGCCCACTCCTTTATATGGGCATCTGCAACATTACTGGGGAAATTAACGACGGTAACATTACTGCAGTTTAATAAACATACCCCTAAATCTCAGCTGCCAAATTCTAGACCATTCTTCAAGCTTAGCTAGATCCCTCCTCATGTTATCTACACCTTCCTGGGTGTCTACTCTATTGCAGATTTTGGTATCATCCACAAAGAGTGGAGGAGTAGCCTATTGTTTAAGAGTACTGGCTTGGGAACCCAGAGACCAGGATTCAATTCCCACTAGCACTCCTTGTGACTTTGGGCAAGTCACTAAACCCTCCATTGCATGAGAAAAATCCAAGTTGTCAATATCCCTGTTTAATGTACATGTTTAAGTTTCAATGTAAACAGTTTTGAATGAAATGATAAAGTGGTATATAAAACCTGTTAAATAAATAAACCTTACCCAACAGCCCTTCTGCTGTATCATTAACAAAAATGTTAAAAAGAATCGGACCTGGGACACACCACTGGTAACCTCCTTCTCCTCAGAGTGAGCTCCATTTACCTGTACCTTTTGTCGCCTCCCACTCAACCAATTTCCAACCCAAGCAGTAACTTTAGTGACGATCCCTAGGGTGCTCAGTTTGTTTATAAGTCGCCTGTGAGGAACAGTGTCAAAGGCTTTACTGAAATCTAAATACACCAGATATAGGGCTCTCCCTCGGTCCAACTCCCTGGTAACCCAGTCAAAGAAATCAATCAGATTTGACTGACAAGACCTGCCTCTGGTGAATCCATGCTGCCTCAGATCCTATAATCTGCTGGACTCCAGAAATCTCACTATTTTCTCTTTCAGCAGCGTTTCCAATAATTTACTCACCACTGAAGTTAAACTAATCAGCCTGTAGTTTTCAACCACATCCTTACTTCCGCTTTTGTGTAAAGGGACCACATGAGCCTCTCTCCAGTCCTTTGGCACCACCCCCGACTCCAACAAGGCATTGAAAAGGTCAGTCAGTGAAGCTGCTAGAACGCCCCCAAATTCCCTCAGTATTCTAGGGTGTATCCTATCTGGTCCCATCACTTTGTTTACTTTAAGTTTAGTTAGTTTCTCACAAACACAGTCTTCTGAAAATTGTTCAAGATGCCCCTCACTTCTGTTCCTGTTTGTGGGTGTTTTCTGAGGTCCTGCTCCTGGTTCTTCATCTGTGAACACAGAATAGAAATATGTGTTAAGCAATTCCGCTTTATCCTCATCAGCTTCTACATATTCCTCCCCTTCACCCTTGAGTCTGACAATACCACTTTTGCCCTTCCTCTTCTCATTAACATATCTGAAAAAATGCCTTATCCCCCCATTTTATTGCATTGGCTATTTCCTCCTCTTTTTGAATCTTTGATTTCCTGACTTCTTTGCTAGCTCTCTAAGATTTTCCAAATATAGATGCCTTTCTTCCTCTCTCTGTGATCTCTTGTATTTCATGAAGACCTCCCTCTTTTTCTTTACAGCTACTTCTTTTGAAAACCATAGCAGTCTTCTTTTCCTTTTACCTTTATTTACCATTTTAACATAAAGGTTGGTTGCCCTTAAAATATCTCCTTTCAGTTTTGCCCACTGTTTTTCTACATCCCCCAGCTGTTCCCATCCTGCTAATGATTTATTTATTTATTTATTTATTTGAGCACATTTTTATACCGCTCCTTCCAGTGATCAGCAGCGGTTTACAGTTAACAATTAACTCTGCAAAGATTAGCAGTTACATAAAACAGTAGGATCATAACATTTGAACATTAAAAGTGAAAAATTGTTTAGGATAACTCAAAAAATAGGAATAGAAAAACTAAAACTAAATACATGATATAGGAGGGAACATGTTAACATACATGAATTTGATTAACTATATACATTATTTGTGTAGATAATATAAGTAGGTTCATTATTTTGATTCTTCGTGGACTTGGGGGAACTAACTGGTAGAAGTGGAAGAATATCTTCCTTTAATTGTTTTCATCACGGAATTACTCTATGTTATTTCTGACTGATTGAAGTATTCTTGAAATAGATGTGTTTTTAGGCTTTTACGGAATGATGTGAGATCTTTGTTAGCTCTTAAGTTGTCGGGGAGTTTGTTTCCCTGAGGTATTAAGTTTCCCTGAGGTATTAAGTTGTCGGGGAGTTTGATTCCCTGAGGTATTGGCCCATCTTGGCAAAGATAGTTTTCCTAAAGTCTAAGACCTTTGCTTTTGAATGGATTCTTACAGCCCTAGTCCTAATACTGAACCACACCATCTGGTGATCACTGGATGCAAAATGGTCTCCCACTATAACATCAGAAACACTTTCACCATTGGTAAGCACCAAGTCCAGTATGGCCCCTTTAAGTGTGGGTTCTGTTGCCAGTTGCCTGAATAGTTCTCCCTGTAGAGAATCCAGGATCTCCTTACTTATAGATGATACTGCAGCCGGAATGTGCCATTCATGATCTGACATATTTAAATCCCCTATCAGTATCACGTTCCCTTTCCTAGCAATGGGGGAGGAGAGACAGAGGGGGGGGGGGAAAGGGGGAGGGGGAGGAAGAAAAGAGAAGGGGGAGGAAGAGGAGGGGGAAAGGAAGAGGGGGGTGAAGGAAGGGGGTAGGAAAGGAGAGGGGAAGGGTGGAGGGAGGGGGAGGGAGGGGGAGGGAAGAAAAGGTCATGACGACATTCAACAGTCCATTGTCCAATTGAATAAATACATAATAAAACATAATAAAACCTTAGTCTGTCAGCACACTGCTATAGGGGCCCTAACAATTGTGTTAGAAGTATTTTCCACCCAAGTTCCACTATGAGACAGGATGTGCACTGGAGCATCTAGAGCAGTGTGTCTACTGTATATTTACAGCTCTGTATGTCACAATTGTTTTTGTTAAAATGCTAGTAGACTCCTGAGAATTTGAGGGGATTCCTGGCCTGTTCCACAAAACTGTTGAGACCTCTAAAGAAGTAGCTTGGCACTTTGTGTTCCATTGCCTTTGCATATTTTGCTTTGCTTTGCATGCCAAGTGTGTCAGTCAAATGTACGTGTCTTGAATGGAAGTATAACCTGCCATCTTTTCCCTCAATGCCTTGATATAATTTAGCATGCAAATCCTTCATATTGTCTAGGAGCTCCTAATATTGTATCAAGGTAATTCCACATATGGAAGATTAAGAAACGGATGAGACCTGGTAAGAACAGATGCCAGGTGGCATATGAGCATACTGAATTAATGGTATCTCTGTGGCAAAGTTAATAACCCTTGTCTTCCTGTTTTATCTTTTCTACTTAGATCCCACGTCTTTTGACTAAAAATGTCAAGGTAGTAGTAACACCTCCTGGTTTTGTGACATAAGGCCCTAGGAACTACCCTCCACAAAATGAGATAGTTGAGGAGGATTGTTCCTGAGGTGCGATATGTGCCACTGACTAAGCTCTGGATCTAAGGAACTACCCGAACTGCTCCTGCTATCATCAGAGCTCAGGCCAGAAGAATACCTCCTTCTCTTCCTCTTATGCTTGGTGTGCATAGCTGACTCAGTGTGAGTACAAAGCCCATGATTCTACATCTGTTGTTATCCTTACTTGCATTAGGTGCTTAAGAACTGGGAGCACCATTCTACAAGAGGCCTTTGAGCTCGATCCATCTTGCAGATGCTGTGACAACTGCCATGGCACTCATCTGAGTATTCAATGGTGTCCATATTCCTTGGCCATTCTGACTGATTCTTCCCATCGAGGTGGAATTTAAAGCTGTAGAACAAAGAGAACAAAAAAAGAGAGATGGGCCTGTGTCAGCTTGCATGGATTGCCATTTCTGTTATTGCTCAGTGGTAATGAGCCTTGTTCTCATGTTCTCTTAGGCAAAGTTTTGTCCCTGTGATTGGTGGACTGTACAGGAATAGGAAATGGGACTTTGCTCCATAAATGTGGAGGGCGGGGAGTGGATACCAACTCAGTGCACACAAGCCCTTCCCCTCCACAGCTCCAGATTCCACTAGAACCAGAGGTCTTCCCTGTAATAGTGCCCAGGGTAGTCTCTATATTCGAAGCCTCTGGAACCACTGGTCATCCCAAAATCTTACTCATAGTCACTCATTTGCTACATTATGTGGGACGGAGCTTTCTCTGCTCTCACCTCATTGTGGATGGAACTTATTAAGGCCAGGAGATGACAGGCCTCATGCATGTTGTTCAGGGACTGTTAAGGCAGATATCTTCCATCGGCAAGATTTCTGTTTGCAATCCCTGCTTCCGGAGCATTGCCTCCTTTTCAATTCTTTGTACTTTTTACCTTAGTTGATTTAGCAACATAGCATTCTTCCCCTTTCTCATCAACAATACAATCCTAGAAGAATGTGGACATGCTTCAGCACCTTCTTGCAAAGTCTCAGCTGCCAGTCCAGGAATACTGGCTCCTGCCCTGCCTTAGGGCTGCAGATATTGGACCATCTAATGATATGAATCACCTGCATACTCCCTAGAAGCAAAATGGAGGCTCTTCAGCCTGTGCCACTGCTACTCAATGGGATTGTGCCATCTAATGAGGTGGTCAGGCCTTGCATAGGGGAATGATGGGCATGTGCCTTTGCCACCAACTGACAGTCACAGAAACCATGTGTCTGAAGAGGGAGACGCACTGGTTATCACCCAAATGGCACAGTATATATCTCATTTATTTAGTTTAGTTCTTTTTATCGACCTAATCTTCTGGCATTTGCAGATTTAAAATTATAGGCTGGGTCACTAAAAGAATGAAAGTCGGCAGCGGTGTCTGTTCATTTCATGAAACTTCTTTTTTTAATGTTTGCAAGTGACAGTGGCATGGTTCTTAAAATGCTTGGAGGCAGGGACTGGAAAGGACTAGGAGTGTTTGTGGTAAAAGCAGCTAGCATAGCCGGGTTTAATGCCTCCAGGATTGATCACAAAAAGCCACTCTAGAATCTACTGCACTGGTTACCCATCACAGAGCAAATTAAATACAAAGCCATCCTCACTATCTTCAAAATCAATCATGACCTCTCCTATATCTACCTACAATCACTGCTACAAAAAGTACCTAACAGCAGATCCAGAAGAACAAACTTCTCAGAATACCCTATCTATATAAGCAAGCAACACAAAAACCAACCACTCTACATCTAGAAGGACCTTCTCCCTATATGCCACCACACTCTGGAATGCCAAACCACACAACCACAGATGTCATTCCATTGAAATCTGAAAACTCACCTATTCCTGGAACACTTCCCCAATGAAACGTAACCACCTACTCCAATGGACATACTGAACCATCCCTCTCTCCACCCCACATCCTACAACCCCTTTCTCTCCCCCACCTACAACCTAATGCAATTCGCCTTGTCACCACCTCCCTCCTTTCCCTTCCAAGTTAATGCTGTTAAGTTGATAATCTTGTTCTGTTTCCATTTTACGTTGTTCAACTGTCATATAACACTGGTCAACAAACTTTTACAAAAGTCATGTTACTGAAATAAAAATAATCATTTCTTACCAATTTTTATATGCTGAACATGAATATGACAGTGAAATAGCAAAGTTGGCTCAACCTAATGCAATTCCCCTTGTCACCACCTCCCTCCTTTCCCTTCCAAGTAATGCTGTTAAGTTGATAATTTTGTTCTGTTTCCATTTTACATTGTTCAACTGACATATAACACTGGTCAACAAATTTTTACAAAAGTCATGTTACTGAAATAAAAATAATCATTTCTTATCAATTTTTATATGCGGAACACGAATATGACAGTGAAATTGCAAAGCTGGCTCTAGTTTTTTTGTAATCTACAAGAATTAATGTTTACATCACAAAATGCATGTCAATAGTAAATATATACTAGGCCTTCGGTTAATACCTGTAAAAAAACAAGTCATAGACTACTTCTTAGATTTTTTCACCTGTCTCTTGTACAGCTGTTCTGGAACTTCTCTGGGGAGTGTCCAGCAGTAGTCAGCCAGCATTGTAGTGGACCATTTTCCCTGGTATCTTTGCTCCATCGTTGCGATATCCTGGTGAAAACGTTCGCCCTGTTCATCACTAACCATACCACAGTTGTCAGGAAAGAAATCGAGATGGGAATCAAGGAAATGGATCTTTAGAGACATATTGCAGCCAAGTTTCTGATACTGCATCAGCATGTCTTCTACTAGTTCCTTGTAATTTTCTGCCCTAACATTCCCGAGAAAGTTTGTTGACACTAGGTGAAAAGCATTCCATGCTTGTTTCGCATCACCCTGCAGCAAGTTGTTGAACCGATCATCTTTGAAGAGCTCTCAAATCTGAGGACTCACAAAAACTCCCTCTTTAATCTTTGCTTCGCTGAGTTGAGGGAATTTTTCATGCAGGTATCAGAAAACTGGCGAAGTGCGGTCCATGGCTTTCACAAAGTTTTTCATCAAACCTAGTTTGATGTGAAAGGGTGGTAGCAGGATTTTGTGAGCCTCAACCAGAGCTGGGTGCTGGATATTCTTCTCTCCAACTGTTACATTTTGTCTGCGATTCCATTCCTTCTGCAAGTAGTGCCAATCCCTTGCTCGGCGATCTCACTCACATAAGAAACATATGTATTTTATATATCCCTGCTGCAGTCCCATTAAAAGGGCAACTACCTTCGAGTCACCACAGAGGTGCCAGCTGTACTTGTTATAGTTAATGGCAGTCAGTAGATGCTTTAAGTTATCGTATGTCTCTTTCATGTGGATGGCATGTGCTATTGGAATAGATGGAAGACGGTTTCCATTGTTCAAAAGCACAGCCTTCAGACTCAATTTCGAAGAGTCTATAAATAGTCTCCAATCTTGTGGGTCATGAGTGATTTTTAAGGCATTCATGAGGCTTTCAATATCAGAACAGAATATCAGATTGCTTTCCTTTCTGACTGCGTATAGTACACTGTTGACGTCAGATGGCTTCAGCAGCCGTCTGGCAGTAGTATTGCATTGCATCAGAAAATGATGCAGTCAACTTTGGATGATGTGTGCATGCTGGTATTATGCAATGTGATACAATATTACATCATTCAAGGCTTATTTGGGATGTTGTTGATGTCCTACTGGATATATTTACACGGTGAAATGTCAAAAATGAACTACATGCAATATCTTCAAAACGAGAGCCAATAAAATTCTTTTAATGTTATATTCATGTTCAGCTCACCAAGATACTACAGATTAGGGCCTTTTAAAGTCAGTAACGATTTCAATGTTGACCAGTGTAATCAGTTCTCTGTAAAGCCCTGTTGAGCTGTGACTCTTAGGGGTATGTTTACTAAACAGTGGTAAGGGAGCATGTGTGCCATTAATGCCTGTTATTGGCACACTTGCACACTTAATGCTGCGAAAAACAGCATTTACGAGTATTAAAGGCTCCAGCAGCATTAAGAGCATAGTAAGCAGAGAGTGGGCGTTAACGGAGTGGAGAGTGGTCATCAACAATGTGCTCCCTTAACGCCATTGCACAATGTGTTTAAAAGCGCTTTAACATTGGAAACCCTAGCACCAAGTAAAATCTCACAGAAAGAGTGCATTTGGAAGGGAGAGAGCCTATTTTCTGTCTGTAATGTGATCCACACACAGGGGAGCCCCAGGCAGTGATAGTAGTGCTTCATTAACAGTAACAGCATAGTGCCCAAGTATGAAAGGGCACTATGTTAATGGTGCAAATGGGTCAAAGGAGGTGGCACGTGGTTCATGCAGTGGGGGTTGCTGATGCACGAGGTGGACCAGGCAGCTGCTCGTGTGGCACATAAGAACGTAAGATTAGAAAATCATAAGATACGCCATACTGGGTCAGACCAAGGTCCATCAAGCCCAGTATCCTGTGCTCAAGAGTGGCCAATCTAGGTCACAAATACCTAGAGGTTTTCCCAGAAGACGCACAGGTTCCACAATGTCTTTATTGGGGCAAGCAGTGGATTTTCTGGGTACCCTTTGATAATGGTTTATGGACCTTTTCCCCGGGAAACCCTGCTACTCTAATAGCCTTTACTACATCCTCCAGTAATGAATTCCCGAGTATGATGACATGTTGACTGTAAAAATATTTTCTCTAATTAGTCTGCAATGGGTTACACTGTAGTTTCAGTGTATGTCCCCTAGTTGTTCTACATCTTGATGATGCAAACAATTAATCTATGTTTACCTGTTCCATACCAGTTATTAATTTATAGACCTCTGTCATATCTCTCCTCAGCCATCTCTTCTCCAGGTTGAAGAGCCCCAACATTTTTATCCTCTCCTCATATGGATATCTGTCCATCCCATTGCCATCTGTGATGTCCGGCATGATCCCACGGTAATAGTTGTGATACACAGACATGCAAAATGCTGGTGCCCGGGGAAATACCACAGCTGTGGCTGTCATCCTCCCCCCAAGACATATCGGTGGCAGGAGGGGATGGGGTCCCTGCAGAGGCAGATGGATGGGGGGCTTTGTGGCCATCCATGTATGCCTCTGCCACCCCCCCCCCCCCATCTGGACCTTGTGCCCTAGGCACCCACAAAACCTGCATGTTGGATGGGCTGGGACTGCGCAACACCACCACTGACAGCGTGCAGGCATGTCAGCATGGTGTGGGGGTGTTTTCAATGGGTGCAGTGACACTCACCTGCAGCAGACCAAAGCCATGTCCTGGTCCTGTATGCTGTGCAGTTCACAACATGTGCCAAGGTCTCTCTGATGGGGAATATGTCAGCTCCAGGATCTGCAGCACTGATTGTGTGTATATGAATAGAGGGACATAGGTTCAAGTCCCAGCTGTGGATTGTGTATTGGATGTCCCTGTGGCTAAACCTTAGCCTACAGTGCAGGTACAGCACCAGCATGTGCAGCCCCCACTGAATCAGCCTGCAAGGGTACAAACACCCACCAGCCACACAGACAGATTCCTCTATCCACAGCTGGATGGAACGGCAGCCTGATAACACCAGCTCACTGAGCAGTCATTAGCAACATGCACTGTATAAATGTCAGAGCATGCTACTAGAATGTGCACAGGTTAATAAGGCTTGAGCTGATATGGAGACCAATGTGGCAGGCATGAATGCCAACCATCCTCACTTTTGCACAGTGCAGCAATGTAAGTGTGTGTGTCTTACCATTGTTCCGTGGCTTTCTGCAGTTCACTGTGCCTCACATTGCCTAAGCTGTTCCCAGTGTTAGTCTGCAAATGTGCATCATGAGGAGCAGTGGATTGTGGGTATGCCTGAAATAGAGCGGATAGGCCAGGATGCGTCTGCATCAAAGGTAGGGTCAATGGCTAAGTCTTCATAGTGCTCATCTGGGTGGCCACAGCATGTCATGCTGAGAGGGCACTCACTCTGACCGAGAAGTGACCATGGCATGACTATGTATCCACATAGTGCTATACAGTGTCTGGTTTCAGTTATGTGGGTGTAACTACTCTTCTGGGAGCCCAATCACTGAGCAAAATGCTGGGTATCCATGCTGTTTCTCCAAAGCCAGGGTGCACATGGTCTCTCTGTGCACATGCAATGTGTGCTGACCAGTGGACTGACTGCATTTGGTAAGTGTATGGCCAAAACAGCCTAGTGATGGGCAGCAGGTGCACTCTAACTGTGCTTGCTGTGGTAGATTGTTAGACCTAGATGGTTGGGACAGCTGTGGTTCCTGGCCTAATCCCTCTAGTCAGGTTAGTAACAGCTCCATAAAAGCCTAGAGGCCCCCACTATAGTTGTCGTTCATTCCATCAGTAGTTTAATACTGGGCACTGACATGCACTCTTCTAGGAGAGTCTCTGTCCAGCAGGGGCAGGACACAGGACCTAGATGTAACTGGTGCCTATATAGCATGCTGCAATTGTGCAGAAAACAAGTTGACTAGCATTAACACACTGCAGACTATTCCTGCCACATACTGACAGTGATGTGGATCTGTAGCATGGCCAGCAGAGACCATCTCTAACTGTGCAAGTTCTGTGGACCAGGTGCTGGGTGCCCATCCTCACCCTTAGGGTGATCGCTCAAACTGCACAGTAGCATGGTTTGTAGCTGTTAAGTGCTTGGAGCATACACTGTCAATGCAACGTACTGAGCCGATGTGATGGATCAGTGCATTCTCCATTTGGTGGTCAGCTGCAGACTGCTGTTCCGTATATGCAGTGCCTCATAGGTACTGGAAGGCTTAACCTATACCAGCACACATAGAGATAGTGTGGCCATGGACCTGTAGGTTCTTTGAATCCAGACATTGCTATTTTGCAAAGTATGGAGGTGTAGCCTACTGGTTAGTGCAATGTTTCCATAAGTAGGGGTCAAGGGTTCAATTCCCACTTGCTTGTTTTGCACCTGTGTGTTACTCATGTATTTTCCCTGCCTGTAACAGTCCAGGCTCTGCTGTGACTTGCAGATACTATCCTTTTACATTGTTATGGCTTTATTTGCTCTGATGCAGTCCATTGCCGAGGGTCAGACAGGTTCACCCTGCAAATATCAGGCCCTTCCCCCCCAGCCCCCCCCCCCTTTCTTGGAGGCATGGAGTAATGGTCATTGTAATGACTTGGGGACTAAGATACCAGGGTTTGGGACCCACTACCACTCCTTATATGACCTTTCAGAATGTGTTACTGTCTCATTTTATGTCTGCCACAATCTTCATGGACTGACAACACCTCCTTGTGAGTTTTAGCAGGTCACTGAATCGACCAATGGCTCATCTGACCTCAGGTCCTTGCAGTCCCTGTATATCATCAGCCATTACCAATTTGTTGGTAAGATGTACCACGTCATGACTGCACTGATATAGCGGTATACTAACAGGCAGTTACAAGCATACAGCTGTAACCTACATGTGAGACATGGCATGTATGACATCATGACTATGGGGTAGTTTACTAAACCGTCTTAACGTGTGCTCTCCCACATTATCACACGATATGGCACCTTATCACGTGATAATGGTGCCTTATCGCGCGCTAAGGCACAAACAAGCGCTGAAGGCGGAGAAAGGTTCCCGGAGGGCGGAGGAAGGCTCCCCAGGGGCGGAGAGAGAGGGTCAATGGGCAGAGAGTGGGAGGGGAGAGGCTCCCTGCACACTAACGCTGTGAAATCCGAGGCTGAAAACTAACGCCAGTGAAACCCTGGCGTTAGAGCTGATTTAAAGGGAAAAGAAACCATTACCGTCAGCAATGTACAGCAAAACCAGGGAAACCTACAAACAAGTGATAAGTGTGATACATGTGCACGGAACAAAAGGGCAAAGAAACAGTGAAAATGACCAGAAGAAAATGTAAAAAAACCATAACCAAGCTGGGCAATAGTGATATCAATGGGAAACATCAAAAAACACCCCCAAGAAAGCTCCAAAAAAAAGATATGAATTTTGGAAGGGTCTATACTCTGTCCCCATATAAGGTGAATGAGCCCACAGTGAAATTGCGCTGATCAGGGTTTTCCGCTCCATTGGACAGGTTTCCCATGGTGTGTACATGTTCCACAACAGCAGGGCGGGCATTTCGGAATGGGCAACTGGACAGATGCTGGAAAAGGGGACACAGAGGGCTGCAGGCGGCACATGCTGTGGTGCAGCTGGGGCACAGTGTGGACTAGGGTAATGCCTAGCTGGCCCATAGGAATGTTGAAACAGTAGAGCAGCTAGACAGCAACTGCTGAGGGCCCGACATGGACAAGAGTGTGCTTCCCACGGTGTCACAGGGAATAGTACCCAGCATGTACCCCCAATGGCACAGAACATTGGCAGGCAGTGCTGGGGGAAAGTGTGGACAGCTATACAGGCACACCTACCCCAGAACCCACACCATAGGCAGCCACCTACCCTCACACTGGATGGCCTGAGACTGCGCAGCACCAGCACCACCAGCAGAAGGGCATGTCAGCATGGTGGCAGAGGGGTACTGGTGGTGGAGGGGGCAGTGGGAGCTGCCCAGAGCAGACCATGGCCTAGCCCTGTTTAGGTGGGTGCCATGCACTGCAACAGACAGGCTCTGTCTGACAAACAGTCATGGTATCTCCAGGGAACGCACTATCTCTGTGGCAACATGGTGGTGCAGTGAACACAGCCAGTGTGGTCAGGAGCAGAAGGTCACAGGTTCAAGTCCCAGTCCCCATATTTTACCCACTACTAAAACGTGCTAATACAGACAGAACCTTTATTGCAGATAACAGAAACATGCCCAATAAACCTACATTTTACCCTACAGAGCACAGACACCATAAACATGCACATTACCTAGAGCAGAGTCTCCCAAATGCAGTCCTGGAGGGCCAAACACCATTCAGGTTCCATGCTGCCTCTAATAAACACGGCTGTGCTGCATGTCTATGCACTGCCCCCATGTTATGCAGATGTATCTCATGCATATTCATTAGGGACAGCATGAAAACCCAAACAGTGTTTGGCCCACCAGGAATGGAGTTGGGAACCTCTGCCCTAGAGCAGCGGCCAACAGGGGCAGACACACCCTCACCCACAGGCTCCATTATCCAAAGCCTCCTGGAGAGGCAGGATGTTGGGCCCTGCGTGCATCTCCCAATACTAGCACTTGCATACCTAAGCATTGCCACCCTAAACCTGGGAATATTGTACACACCTATCAAACGGTTGCTATGATTACTGGCAGATAGCAATTCCTAAGTTAAGCACAATTTGCTGATTGAGCTGCATCATAGCAACCTTTCTGCTGTCTGTGGAGTGTGCTTCAGGTCTGATGTCTGACAGTGTTTACCACCCTGGGGAGTGACCCCAATAGTATTGCATACCATAGCCATGCCTGCACTGTGCTCAGGACAGGTGCGGTGGCCAGGGCTGCCAAGAGCCTCTATATTTGCACAATGCTGGCATAGGTGTGGGAGCGTGTGTTTGTCTATCCAGTGTGTGGTGTCTGCCAACACCTTCCTCAGCCCACACTGTTGCCAGTGTAAGCCTGCCAATGTGCATAATGAGGAGCAAAGTACCATGTGTATAGCCCGGACAGGGTGGCCTGGCCAGGATGCATCTGCACAGGGCATAGGGCAATGGCTCGGACATTGTAGTGCCTGACAACCACCTGCATGGACAGGATGGCCACATCATGTCCTGCTGGGAGGTCACTCTCACCCTGACAGAGCAGTGACCATGGCATGGCTAGGTTCCCCCATAGTGCTATATACTGTTTCTCACATGTGATGTTTATGGTTTCCTTTTGGTGCCCAATCCCTGACTTTTCTGCTTGGTGTGTATGCTGACATCCCAGTTCTGGAGACATGCATCTTCTCCAGAAACATGCACTATGGACTAGCTAGCAGACTGTCTGCAGCTAGTATGTGTCTGGATGGAACATCTTGCAGGGTGCAGCAGCTGGAGGCTTGCGGCTGGAGAATGTCAGATAGTGGTGGGGGGGCAGCTGAGTGTTTCAAGGCCTTCTGTCTGCCTTGCCTTATGGATGTGTACAGATCTGCATTGCCTGTCCTGTATGGTGTCTGTTCCCCAGCCGGACTGGGGTTGATGGTCCTCTCTACTGCCACCATTGCGGGGAGGTAGAGTGTGGCTCTGTTAGTGGGAGATCCTGTTTCCCACCCTGAGCCACAGAGAGTGGGTTGGGTGGTGGTACATAATCCACCTATGGGTCCAAATACCCCCCCCTCACCTACATCATGTGACCATGGTACCAACACAGGATATGCACTATTTTGGGTGCATCATAGCACATAAGGACCAGACATGACTGAGAAACACAGATATGTCTGCAGGAACTACTTGTCTCACACACTAGCACTGATGGGGACCTGCAGCATAGCCTATTACAACCATGAAAGGTGCTGTGGACCTGGTGATGGGTGCCCCACCTTACCCTCAGGGTGAGCACAGTACCCGCACAATGTGACGGTCTGTAGCTACTCTGTGCCAGTAACATACACGGTCAGTACCCCCTACCAGGCTGAGGTGCTGTGGGGGTGCACACGGTCAGTTCCACCTACCAGGCCGAGGTGCTGTGGGGGTGCATACCCCATCTTGTGATCATCTGTAGACTGCTGATTTGCATGTGCAGTGCATCATGGGTATGGGTGGGTTAACCCTATCCTGGTAACCACAGCAGACTGTTTGTGTGGTGACATGCAGTCCTTCTGTAGCCAGCCAGGGGCTTGTTAATAGCTGAAGCTCACTGGTTACTTCACTGCCTGTGGAGCCAGAACTCATGGGTTCAAACCCACAGTAGGGCTATTTGATAGGGCTATCTGGAGCATTGTCAATTTTTAATGTACATTAGTGCTGCCAGCAAAAACACCCTCAGAGTACTGTAACCATAAGGTGCCTCAGAAGGCGCTTTATAGGGTGCCCTATAAAGCGCCTTCTGAGGCACCTTATGGTTACAGTCCATATAAGGTGCCTTATAAGTTGTCCTATGGAGCGCCTTATAGGGTGCCCTATAGGGGACGTTATAGGGTGCCGTGGCAGATAGTGCACTTTATAATGTGCCCTATGGAGTGCCTTATAGAACATAAGAACATAAGATATGCCATACTGGGTCAGACCAAGGTCCATCAAGCCCAGTATTCTGTTTCCAACAGTGGCCAATCTAGGTCATATGTACCTAGCAGTTTCCCCAAGAGACACAAGTTCCACAATGCTTGTACTGGGTCAAGCATTGATATCTTCGGTCACTTCTTAATAATGGTTTATGGACCTTTCCTCCAGGAACTTGTCCAAACCTTTTTTAAACCCAGCTACACTAACAGCCTTTACTACATCCTCCGGTAACAAATTCCAGAGTTTGATTACACGTTGAGTGAAAAAATATTTTCTTTTATTAGTCTTAAATAGTTTACCCTGTAGCTTCATTGCATGTCCCCTAGTCTTTCTATATTCTGATAAGGTAAACAATCGATCTACGTTTACCCGTTCCACTCCGTTCATTAATTTATAGACTTCTATCATATCTCCCCTCAGCCTTCTCTTTTCCAGGTTAAAGAGCCCTAACCTTTTTAGCCTTTCTTCATAGGAGTATCCTTCCATCCCCTTTACCATTTTGGTGGCTCTTCTCTGAACCTTTTCTAAAATCGCTATATCCTTTTTAAGATATGGCGATGGCACGTGAGGGTGTGTTTGCTGGCAGCAATAATTAAAATACAAATAAAACGCCTCAAGAAACAATACTTACATGTCAAAGCTGATGCCTCAGCCAGCCTTATGCATTAGGCACACTGGGGGATCAAACTCATGACCCCTGTAATCATCAGTCAGTGTATTAACCATTGTACTACACCTCTGTTTCTATGTTTGCATGTCTGGGCGCCTACTTAAGATTACCGTGCGTTAACGCGCTTAGCCCGTTAATGTGAGCAGCAGCGCGCGTTATCGTGCGTTATCGCGCGATAATCCCATTTTGCTACTTTAAGACTGAAACGCCCACTCCTTTTATGGCAACCTGCACACTATTGCTGGGCGCACATTAAGACGGTTTAGTAAACATACCCCTATGACTGTACAGCTTTGGCTCCATCATATCCCTTGTCAGACGGCTGCCTGGGTGAGAATCTTTACAGTCTTGGCAAGTGCATATATCTATATGATTTGCAAGGGATTGTGGGCAATGCAGTTCATTCACACCAGACACAGCTGCTCACAATAATTAGTTGTGCTTTTGGGTAAAGCCAATAAGATATTTATTTATGGGGTTATTTCTCCCAACACAGATATGCTTGGTAGCACATAAATCAGGTTACTTGCTTTCAGTGTTTAACTTGGAAAAACAAAATCAAAATCAGAAAAACAACATTCAAACTTGTCAGACATTAGCTAATGTTTTCTTAGCATATATCAAACAACATACCAAAAGCCACAAAGAAAGAAAAAAACTGTTATTTTCAGGTTAACTTCTGATAACTTCCCACATAGATTCAGAAGTGATTCTTTTCTAGCTCACAAGCAATTAGGTAAGGCTCAATTGCTATCAGTTATCCAGCTGAAACCCCTTAGCTGGCTTGCTTTCTACTGCGTGGCTAGAAAACCTACACAGGAGCTTTTCTGAGTAGATTAAAGAACAAGTTTGTATTTCTTTGTGATGGTTGCTGTACTTTATAACAGAAATTCACCAAAGGAGTTTAGACAGAGAGCAGTCCATGTAAACAGATTCTTCATCTGCTATCACCCCCTCTTCTTCAACAAGCATGGGTTCAATATCATGGATTGGCACAGATGAATGTCCCAATGGAGCACTTTCAGGAAAATACTTGTTTCCCTGCTGTCTTTCAAGGTTATAGCTAGGGCATAGATCAGTGTTCATACCTGAGCTTCCATTGCTGTTAGAGTTCCTCTCTATATAGCCTGGCCAGTATGTAGTCCAGGTCTTATGTCCAGCCTTCCAATCCAGATCACTGGACACTGGATCTCTCTTCACATACCTTCTGGCACGGGTCTTAGGGTCCCTTCCACGTGCAGCCGTCTCCCTCACAGGTAGCGTCTGGAGATTCCTAGCTCTGCAGCACCATTCCTCTGGCTTTCCCCAGTCCAATGGTGTATGCTGGCCCTTGGAATGCCTCCCAGTATACGTACTGCTCTGGACTCTTCTAGACCTCTCAAAGGCTTTTCTCTTCCTTCTTCCAAAGGGTTTCTTTCCCTCTCTGTCCGTCCGGTTTGGCTTCTGCTTCTGATGATGATGATCCTCAGGATAATTCTCTGTAGAATAAACTCTACCTTTATTCTGCTTAGATGAGTGCTCCTCCCTAATACAGCGCAGCTGTGCTGAATCAGGCCCTGCCCTTTGAGATGAGTGCTTAGGGATTACCTCATAGCCCTCCTTATTGAACACATGTTTCCCCACTTCAGCTCCTCTAATGGCTGTTGGAAACCTGGTGCATTCTGGGACTGGTAGTTTTTTATGGGAAAATTCTGTTTTCTTATTTCTACCAGAACTGACAGGTTGCTTGTTCAGAGTCACTTCACCTTTACTATAGCTCCTTCCTGAGCTATGATAAGCTTCCTTATCACATACCCCCCTGCTTAAGTTATTACGGACTGGTTTAACTGGTGAAACTTCTTTCCTACTGTCCGTAATACCTACGAGAGTGTTATCTTTTTGAAGCTCACTTACTTCCTCACTGGCTTCAGGTTCATTATTATTTACAGGCCTCTCCTTCCAAGACTTAAGTACATTAATATGGTAGGTCTGCCTAGGCCCTCTTGCATTTTCTACCATATAAGACACTGGGCTCACTTGTTTAACAACCTTCCATGGCCCTTTCCACTATACTTCAAATTTTGGGGCTGTACCTGCTACTTGAACCAAAACCTTTTCACCAATGCTTAATTGGCGGCTTTTGGCCTTCCTATCATACCACCCTTTCTGGCGAACTTGACTGTCCTGCAAGTTCCTCTCAGCAACCTGCAAGGTCCTTTTCAAACGTGCTCTCAGGTCACGTAGAAACTGTGGCACCTCCTGACTTCCTGGTTCAGGATCAATCCACTGTTCCCTCAAAATATCTAACAAACCCCGTGGAGCCCTACCATACATCAATTCATATGGAGTTACACCTAAGGACACCTGAATTCTTTCCCTGCAGGCATATAAGGCAAAGGGCAATAACATATCCCATTCTTTTACCTCTCCTGCTAACCCCCTTCTCAACATTTGTTTGAGAGTTTGGTTGAATCTCTCCACCAAACCGTTTGATTGTGGATGGTAGGCTGAGGTTTTCACGTGATGAATGCCAAAGGCATCCCAGACCTGGGCCAAATATTTGGATACAAAATTGGACCCTCGGTCAGTCAACACCTCTCTTGGGAATCCCACTTCACAAAACAATTTTACTAGCTCTAAAGCTATTGTTTTTGCAGAAACATTCCTCAATGGTATGGCCCAGGGAAACCGTGTTGCCTGATCTACCATAACTAGGATGTATTGGAAACCTCGGGGCGTTTTGACTAATGGGCCTACAATATCCATGGCAATGCGACCAATTGGGTCTGTGATAATTGGCATGGGAATCAATGGCACCACCGGTGAGTGAGTCGCTGTAACTCGCTGACACACTGGACATGCAGCACAAAACTGGGCAGTTTCTTTGAAAATACCTGGCCAGTAAAAACGCATAAGTATTTGATCCAGCGTTCCTTGCATCCCTTTATGACCTCCAACTGGATGATCATGTGCTAATCTAAGTACTAGCCCTTTGAAAGTTGTGGGTACCACCAATTGTTTACGTATGGTCCCCTTTCTGGGGTCCTGACTCTCTCTATATAATATGTCATTATCTAGTCTGAATCTGGGCAACTCCTCCCTGACCTCATGAGCATACTTAAAAGCTCGGGTGAGAACTTTATCAGCTCGCTGCTCTTGTGGAAAGTTAGGAAACTTGGCCACTAACTCAGCTGGCACCCAGGGTAAACTTTGACCAGCTAACATCTCAGCCCTACCCTGTGCTCTGCAAAGTCTCTCACGCCGCTTTTGTGCTTTCAACTTTCTTATTTTACCAGATGATGGGGTTATTAAATCATCATGAGAGGGTAAGTCTCCTAATAACTCTGCCTGCTCCCCCTCCTCCTTTTGCTGGCTCTCTACCTTAGTCTGCGAGCGGGTGGATACAAGGCCCCTCTTATTACCTATAGTTTGGCCTTCTGGAAGCTTAACCATCTTTTTAGCTAGGGACTGAGGACTTCCAAAGAAAGGCCCGTGAGCTATTTCCATTATTCCTTCTCCCTCCTTCTTTCCTAGCCCTTCCACTAGACCCTGCTTAAAGCTTGGCCAGTCCCTTCCTGGAACCAAATCAAAGGGTAGCCTAGGCACTACTGCTAACAGGACTTCCTCTTGTTCCCCCAGGCACTTAACCTTTAGCCTATAGGTGGGATATGATGTTGCAGCACCATGAATGCATCTGATGTGAACTTGGCTTTCAGGGGTTCTAGGCACAAATCCTTCTTGGGCCTCTATCCTCTTCCAAAGCCTTTTTGACATCATACTCTGGTCTGCCCCAGAGTCTAACAAAGCATTTGTGGTAATTCCTTGCACATCAACCATCAAAAGAAATCCTTCTTTGGGCTGTTTTAAATCCACACCCATTAAGCTAGTGTGTGTCTGGCATCCCTTTTCTAAATGTCCCCATTTTCCACATTTGAAACATTTCTTTCTACTCCACTGTGTCATCTGGTTTGATACAGTACATTCATTTTCAGAAACATTTTTAATTATTTTCTTTTCTGATACAGCACATCTTGCCTCAGCACCAATCTTCAGAGGGCCACCCATTCTATGGCAAGCCTGCGTAGCTTCCAAGAATCTCTCTGCTAGCATGGTTGCCTCTCCAAGATTTTGGCAATTTTGCTGTATAAGGAAAGTGTGCAAATCTTTAGGGACCGCAGACATAAATTGTTCAAGCATTATAATGTCTAATAACATCTCTACAGTCTTTTGCTCAGGCTCCAAACATTTTACAGCTAATCCTCTGATTCTTTGACTCAGAGCCCTGGGTGTTTCACCCACTCTCAATGTAGTAGCTCTAAACATTCGCCTATACTCTGAAATAGACAACCCTAGGCGATCTCTAATAGCAGCCTTTACATCCTTATAATTCAAAGCCTTGGCTGCTGGCATTGCTCTGTAAGCTGCAAGTGCCTCTCCAGTTAATGAGGCTGCCAGCCTTACTGCCCACTGGGTCTCTGGCCATGCTAATGCTTGTGCCACTCTTTCAAAAGACTCTAGAAAATCATCAACATTATCATCTGGAGTTAGCTTCCCAAAACTAAATGCCCCAATTCCTTGATTGAGTCCCACACTGTCCACATGTGGTGTACCAGTATTTACTGCTGGTCTTGCATCTGTTCCACTTTGGTTCTGCAGTTGAACTAGGGCTTGCACCAGATCAAGCACTGGCTTCTGCTGGTCCATTAAGGCTTTCATAGCAGTGTCCTGAGCCTGCTGTGCTAGCTCCTGTTGCCTGCTAAACTGGGCTGCCATCCATTCAGCTAGTTCCCTTGGATCCATCTTGATCCCTGCAAGAAACAAAGAAAAAAAAAACAAAGTGCACCACCTTCCAAACAGGTGTTTTGTTTTGTTTTTTTTACTTTTTTTTTCAATTACCCCTGTGCCTTACTCCCATCCACCACTAGACATGCCCAGGTACTTATTACCTTGTGTCAGTGATGAATCCAGCTCTGCACAGGGTCTTTTCCTCCTGGGACAGCTGCCTGGAACATCCACTTCTCCTCCAAAGTGCAGTTGAGGGAAAATCTTTTTTTTCCAGCTTTAAACTTGAACTTTAGTTGTAATCCTCAGCAAGTAAATCCCTTTGTGCAAAAGCAATCCGAAAAACTACGCCATTTGTCAGACGGCTGCCTGGGTGAGAATCTTCACAGTTTTGGCAAGTGCATATATCTATATGATTTGCAAGGGATTGTGGGCAATGCAGTTCATTCACACCAGACACAGCTGCTCACAATAATTAGTTGTGCTTTTGGGTAAAGCCAATAAGATATTTATTTATGGGGTTATTTCTCCCAACACAGATATGCTTGGTAGCACATAAATCAGGTTACTTGCTTTCAGTGTTTAACTTGGAAAAACAAAATCAAAATCAGGAAAACAACATTCAAACTTGTCAGGCATTAGCTAATGTTTTCTTAGCATATATCAAACAACAAACCAAAAGCCACAAAGAAAGAAAAAAACCTGTTATTTTCAGGTTAACTTCTGATAACTTCCCACATAGATTCAGAAGTGATTCTCTTCTAGCTCACAAGCAATTAGGTAAGGCTCAATTGCTATCAGTTATCCAGCTGAAACCCCTTAGCTGGCTTGCTTTCTACTGCGTGGCTAGAAAACCGACACAGGAGCTTTTCTGAGTAGATGAAAGAACAAGTTTGTATTTCTTTGTGATAGTTGCTGTACTTTATAACAGAAAATCACCAAAGGAGTTTAGACAGAGAGCAGTCCATGTAAACAGGTTCTTCATCTGCTATCACCCCCTCTTCTTCAACAAGCATGGGTTCAATATCATGGATTGGCACAGATGAATGTCCCAATGGAGCACTTTCAGGAGAATACTTGTTTCCCTGCTGTCTTTCAAGGTTATAGCTAGGGCATAGATCAGTGTTCATACCTGAGCTTCCATTGCTGTTAGAGTTCCTCTCTATATAGCCTGGCCAGTATGTAGTCCAGTTCTTATGTCCAGCCTTCCAATCCAGATCCCTGGACACTGGATCTCTCTTCACATACCTTCTGGCACGGGTCTTAGGGTCCCTTCCACGTGCAGCCGTCTCCGTCACAGGTAGCGTCTGGAGATTCCTAGCTCTGCAGCACCATTCCTCTGGCTTTCCCCAGTCCAATGGTGTATGCTGGCCCTTGGAATGCCTCCCAGTATACGTACTGCTCTGGACTCTTCTAGACCTCTCAAAGGCTTTTCTCTTCCTTCTTCCAAAGGGTTTCTTTCCCTCTCTGTCCGTCCGGTTTGGCTTCTGCTTCTGATGATGATGATCCTCAGGATAATTCTCTGTAGAATAAACTCTACCTTTATTCTGCTTAGATGAGTGCTCCTCCCTAATACAGCGCAGCTGTGCTGAATCAGGCCCTGCCCTTTTAGATGAGTGCTTAGGGATTACCTCATAGCCCTCCTGATTGAACACACGTTTCCCCACTTCAGCTCCTCTAATGGCTGTTGGAAACCTGGTGCATTCTGGGACTGGTAGTCTTTTATGGGAAAATTCTGTTTTCTTATTTCTACCAGAACTGACAGGTTGCTTATTCAGAGTCACTTCACCTTTCCTATAGCTCCTTCCTGAGCTATGATAAGCTTCCTTATCACACCCTGCAATGCATACAGACACATCCTACCCCTCAGATAGCCACCTGTGGGTATCACCTCATGTCTGTACATGCCCCATTTTTCCAGTTTGAATGACACCTGTCCAGCTGTTATCTGCACATTTGTCTGGGGTGTTTGTATGATGGTTGTGTTGCTAGGACATATGTGTGACCCACATATCTGGTATCAGGCTTTCATGTGGCACTGACGTACATTTTCCCACACAGTACAAATACACTGAGGAAGGCACCTACGGCACATCAGTGCTGCCATTCTTCCTTCAGCCCATCCATCCGCCTCTGTCAGCTATGTGCAGTTATGTCTTCTCATGTAGGTTGCTACAACATGACCTACACAGGAACTCTTTTCCGCATTTGGACACTTCACACACACCTCTCCTGATCCTGATCTTCACTTCACCTGTCCTGCTCCATCCTTCTTTCATGGTGCACACTGTGCCACTTCTGACTCCCCTGGGGACACATCTTCCCCATCCTATGCCACACACTGACATTATGGCATTTTACGTGGGCACTTGTCTGTGCACCACTTCCTCCCACATGCTCATCACACTGTCCACGGATCTGTCAGGCCCTTCAGCTCCGACCTGTCCTTCCATTCATCACTGTTACATTGGATTTTGCTAGGGCTCCCTTATCCAGCAAAAAGGTGACAACCATTTTCAGGCGTTAAGGTGCATGCTTGACACTTTAACACCTGATGTCCTATTAGTGCACATTAAGTAGCCTATTGCGCCCTTACCACCGTAATGCCTCCTAGCCACTCAGAAACCTTTTCATATGGAAAACCCCTTTTTACTGCCATCAAAGTTTGATAATGCCTGCTACCTTATCACCATTTAGTAAACATACCCCTTAGATATAGCAGTATAGGAAAATAGCTAAATAAATAAATAAATTATTACATTAGACTGAGAGATAAACACTTTTATACCTGGGGGTTAGCATAAAACTGGCTACTGTGGAGTATCTCATGTACTTATGAGCTGGATTGGCCAATGTTGGAAACAGGACACTGGGCTTGATGGACCATAGGTCTGACCCAGTATGGCACTTCCTATGCTTTTATGTGTTCCTGATTTGAATCCCCTACTAGTTCTGCCTCTACTCTACTAGCCATCAATGATAGGATGCAATGTCATGACACTTTGGGGTATGTTTACTAAACTGCGGTAATGCCACCCCCGTTAGGCTCCGTGGTAAAGGTACAGATGCCCATATAAATGTAAGGTGCCTTATAAGGTGCCTGGTAAGGCACCTTGTAAGGTGCCTCATAAGGTGCCCTATAGGGCTCCTTAGGCTAAGTGCCGTATTAGGCACCCTTGAACAAGGCACTGTAGAGGGCACCCTGGGCTATGGAACCATAGGTTAAGGTGGCCTAACAAGTTTACGGTGTGCTAGGTTAGTGTGCCCTAAGGGCTGCAAGGTGCCGCAGGATGACATGCATGACCTCTGAGGAACAGAGACAGATGTAGCCCCGACACTAGATAGAGCACTCAGGAAAGGTAATGAACAGGTGAGTGAAGGAGGGAGAGCTGGGAGCCGCTGGACCTGCCATAACTGCGGACATCCCATGTGGCTGCCAGTACCGATGACAAACATGGTGGGGCAACTGTACCACAGCACAGGGTGTTGGCAATGTAAAGTACTGGAAAGACAGTTGGTGGCAGACGATGGGAATACATGTCCCCCAGTGGAGGCGGAGGTGGCAGGATAGTTACAATGATGGGTGGATAGAGGAGTGGTGGTGCCATGCAGATCAGACACAGGCGAGGCAAGCACGATGAGGCGCAATGCAGGAAAGAGTAGCAGTGCAGGACATGGGGTGGCAGCCTGCACAGGCAGACATGACTCTACACAGCTGACAGAAGCAGATAGATGGACCGAGGGAATGTTGGCAATTGTGGCAAGGCTATTAGGGGCTGGCAGCACAGATCTGCAAAAAAATGACTGTTACAGGCATGCACACTATTTGAGTAAGACAGGCATGAGAGAAGAAAACAATGAGGAATTGAACCCATGAACAATGCCAAGAATTGTATTAACCAGTAGGCACTGAATTAACCAATAGGCTATACCTCCATGGTGTATGTCACAGCAATGGCTGGGTACAGAAGGACTGCAGGTCACTGCACAAACTGTCTGCTCTGAGTGCCAGGATAGGGTAACCCCACCAGTACCATGATACAATGCACATGCTGAATAGCTGTCTACAGCTGATCACCAAATGGGGTCTGCACCTCTCCGGTACATCAGCTTGGAAAGACAAGCAGACAGTGCGTGATACTGGCACAGAGTAGCTACAGACCATGCCATTGTGCAGGTTCTGTGTTCACCCTGAGGGATAGGATGGGTGCCCAGCACTAGGTCTGCAGTACATGTGGTGCTAGAGATAGGTCATGCTGTACATCCCCATCACTACCAGTGTGTGACCAGTGTTCCTTGCAGTGCAGCTGAAGGTAATTTGGTGTCCGTCTGTATCCTGCAATCAAATGTGGCCCTCCGGGACCAGACACCACCCAGATTAGTGTGTACTCTGTATTAGGGTTTGGCTGACATGGGCACCTGTTATGAGCAGAGGGGTTTCTAGACTTGCATGATGTTTGTGTAGCAGTGCCTTTGTAGGTCAAAGTGGTATACACTACATATCCCAAAGGGCCCACTTCCCCCTTTTTGTAGGCAAGGGACAGGTGCCCCAGTCCAGGTGAAGCAACCTCCATCCTGCTGTTCTAAAACAGCCCTCCAGAGTTGGTGGGCAAGAGCCCTACTTGTGACTGGTGCAGTGGCAGACCAGAAACAATGCTGGGGTTAGGTCTAGAAAACCACAACTGCCTCACAACACTGTCTGCCAGTCATCAGCAAAAAGCACAGTCAGACTGCACCTTATAGGTGTTCCAACCATGCACAGTCTAACTGCAGACAGTCCACTAGCCAGTCCATACTCACAGAGAAACTATGCATACCAAGCAGGCATTTCAATGATTGGGATCCCAGCACTAGGAACACAAAATTATCACTGGCGACAAACAGTATAGTGTGCTATGTGGGAACCTAGACATGCCATGGTCACTGCTCGGTCAGAGTGAGTGCCCTCCCAGCATGCCATGCTGTGGCCACCCTATCCATGCAGACGGTGGTCGGGCACTACAGTGTCCCAGCCATTTCCCCATACCCTGTGAAGATGCATCCTGGCCAATCCGCCCTGTCTGGGCCATACCCACAATACCTTGCTCCTCATTATGCATATATTCAGGTAACGCTGGTAACAGTGGGACATTTTGGTCTCAGTGGGGGGTGGGGGGGGGCAGCCACAGAACAATGGATACACACACACACACACTCCTATTGCAGCATTTTGCAATGATAGGGGTGGTTGGCAACCCTGCCCGCCACACTGGTCCTGATCACAGTGCCAACATTGCTAAACTGTGCAGGAGGTAGTAGTAGTGCTCTGATGATAACTGCAGCTCAATGCAGGGGGCCAACATTCCTGACTCTCCATGCATCTTTGCATTGTGGAGCCTGTGTGAGTGGGTGTTTGTACCCCTCTTCGCTGCTGCTTTGGGCTTTGCACATGTTGCTGTTGTATCTGCATTGTAGGGTAAAATATAGGGACATGCTCTGCAGGAACCACAGCTGGGACTTGAACCTGTGACACTCTGCTTCAGGACACACTGGCTGGGTGTACTGCATCACACTTTTGCGACAGATGCAGGGTAGTCCCTGGAGCTACCTGTACTTTTCCTCAGCCAGACCTTTTATGTTGCACTGCACACCACGTGCTGGTACAGGGCATGGCCTAGGTCCACTGCAGGCAGGTGCCACTGCCCCCTCCAGCACGAGCACCCCCCCTGCCATGCTGACATGACCACAAGCTGTCGGTGCTGGTAGTGCGCAGTCCCAGGCCATCCACTATGTGGGTAGGTGGTCACCTAGGGAGTGGGGTCTGGGGCAGGGGGCATACATGAGCATCCTCACATCCCCCACATCACCGCCTACCAACAGTATGTCCCTTCCGCTTGGGGGAGGGTTGGCTGGGGGGATGTCAGGTCAGTGCCCTGGCAACTGTTAGCTCGGGTGGACCAGGTAGATGTAGGTGGATTGTGTTTTGCCTTTGTCAGCTGCTGTCTTGCTGATTTCCAGTTTCTATGTTCCTATGTGCCACCTAGGTGCCTGCCTAGTTCACCCTGTGCCCCAGCTGCCCCCGCTACATGTCCCGCCTGCAGCCCCCTATGCCCTATTAGCTCCATCACCATAGTGGCCTTTCATACTTGGGCACTATGCTGTTGCTGCAAATGGAGCACTACTATCACATTCCTTGGGCTCCCTGCCTATGCTGTACATTGCTGACACTGAAATGGTTTCTCTCTCCTGCAAATGTGCATCTAATGGCAGGTTTTCATTCGCGGTAGGATTCAGCCCTTCAGTTCAGCGCATTAGTGTGCAGGGAGCCTCTCCACGACCATTGACCCCTTTTCTCTGCCCTATCACCACCCTCTGCGGTGTTTACCGTGGCCAGGAACGCTAATGCTCGTTAGGTAACGTTAACGCGGGTTAACGTTACATAGTGCGCATTAACGTTACCTAACGAGCATTAACGTAGCTGCTGCTAAGTTACCGCAGTTTAGTAAACATACCCCTTTGACTCTGACATAGACCATGTGACTCATTGATTCTGGATTCAGAAAGGGTTTTGCAGCCACGTGGCATCATGCCCATGGGACTGCCACAACTATCCCACCAGGAAGCCCTCCCATTTTACCCATAGTACAACAATTTTCAAAGGCAACCCATGATCATTCTTTTACTTTGAAGTTCCCTTACATTTACCTTTTGAGTGAATAGGTTTGAGCTGGAAAAATACCTGTAAGTCTGAAAATATAATCTCTGTGTATACTTCTCTCTCCACCTAAACACTGTCCCAGGAACACCCTTCACCCCCTTCATGATGCTAAATGTACAACCTATATACTTTTAGCTGTACTGAGCAAGATCTGTTTTCAGATAACGTGTGTACAGTACATGGGAAAATGTTTTCTACCCATTTCAGTAGCTTTGAAAATTGCCCTCATTGTAAGCAGAGGAGAGGAAGAAAAATTGTAAAGGAGGAAAAGAGATGGAGGAAGGGAAAATAAGGGAGTGGTGAACAGAGGCAGGTACAACTAGTAGATCTTACAAAAGGAGTGTCCCCCAATTAGTGACACCAGGGGAAGTCTCAGGGGGAATCTCTGAGGCTAAAAGAAATTTAAATATAAACATGAAGAATTAAAGTAGAAAAAGAAAAGACAGAGGAAGATATTAAAGGATGGACAAAAGAAAAATATGAGAATAAAATTGGAAATAGCAGAAATAATTTTATTTGCCATAGCAAGAGTTGCATGATTTAGGATGCCAGGTAAGCCTAGCTAATTCCTAATGCTGAAATAAGTCTATTTGGTTGAGAAGCTGTCAGGGCAGTTTTCAAAGCCAAGTGGATTATTGTGCTCACCTTACCCTGTCTGAAAATTGTTTTCTTGATCTTATTAAAAGTACTTGTGAGCTTCCACAGCCCATATATTTTTAGATGTTGAAAAAGAATCCTTCCCTAGAATGTTTAGGTTGGGTGGGGAGAGAGAGTTAAACAGTGCACAATCATCACATTTGTTAAAGTATGCACACAATTGTACTCTCTTTGACTGTCCACAAAAAATAGCAGGTGGAACGAATTGGAAGTTTCTAACGTGCAATTTAGCTAATTCCAAATGGAAACAACCTTGGTAGTTTCTCTTTGAAAATTAACATAGGCATGCTAAACACTTTCTGTGCTTTCAAAATTGTTCCCATAGTGTTCAAGCTCCTCTTTGGAAGGGACGGAGCTTAAGGCATGCATAGCATTCCTAGAGGTAGCTGTGGAACTTGAAGAATTTTGCATAGCACTACATGAGTTCTGGCAAAATTCAGTGCAGTATCTTTGGGGAGCTTGAAATCTGCACCCCTAGCTATATGACAAATGCCTTCTGATAGTCTGCCATTTATATGCCATGTAGATATGGCAGAATCTAGGTCAGGAATGGGCAAACTACGGCCCGGCGGACCTTTTAATCCGGCCCGCGGAGCTCATAGCGGTCAGAGGAGAATGGAGAGCTGAGAGGGACGAGTGCGAGGTAAGAGCTTCTAACGGTGGAAGGGGGAAAGAGACTGCGGTGGGAGCGTGGCCACCTTGATCTCACGTTGTGGGGATGATGTCTCCTTCCTTAGCGCAGGGAAAGCGCAAGCCGTCACTCTCGCGCATCTGGCTATTGTCTGCCATACTGGCTCTGTCCCTCCTTCGCCGGCGGAGCACGATTCGCGCAGAGCCCTTTTATTAATGCCCGAAGGGTATGTATGTATGCAGTGTTATCTGTCTTTCTATCTTGCCATTGGCTTGCAGCACAGCACGGGCGTCTTGTTCATGCATTCATCTTCCTTCTGCAGCGGTATTTGAATTGTAGAGTCTGAGTGAGGTCCAAGTAAGCGGCTGGAATCGTTTCCGCTCTCTTTCTTGCGTCTTGTTATCCCCGCTCTTGGAAGCGGTGGGCAAATCACACTGGCTAAAAGAGGAATTCAAAGGGGCAACAGACTGTTTAGTGGCTAAGAAGTTGTAAAGTAGAGAGCAGCGCACGCTATGGGTCTGACTTTCGAAGATTGTAATGGGGGGAAGCGTTAGAAAATCGGATTCGTTAACAAAAATAAGTAGCTTGCCTTTCTCCAGCCCTCTTTGCTTTTCCTTACGTGAAACTCCTTACCTATAAGATAAGTTGTGGAAAAGCTTCTCTTTGTCTGTAATCATTTCCCATATCCTTTATCTTTATTCTGGATGTACTTTGTTCAGTGTCGAGCTTGCAGGACAAGTTTCTGCTGACAAAGAATCACTCTTCCTTTTTTTTTTTTTTTATTCAGGTCACTGTGAAGGTGTCTTTGTTTCCCAAGAATTATATCAGAACAAAAGGAAAGGGACTTGGTTTTGTCTATTAAATTACTTTTTTAAAGAGAGTATCAGAGCTACTGGTTACCCAGTCCCAGGTGGGAGACTTTTTAGCCAGTCCTGGTTTTGAACTTACATTTCAAATGCAATGTATGGTTATTTGTAGTTTCTTTTTATATCCATTGAAATTGATGCTGCAGGTCCCAAAATGCATTAGAAATCTAGGACTGGCTTAAAAATGTCTGTCTTGGAACTGGCAACTCTGGAATATAGCTGCTTTTGTATTTTCATTTTGAGTGGAACCACCGCAGAGGCAATGGCTCAGGGTATAAAATATGTTTTTAAATACTGACTTGAGACCTATTTTTCATGACAGTTACTGAGACTTGTAGATAATATTCTAAGTATTTTGTAATTATTTCCTCAGAGCAGACAAATGCTGTCTAGAAAACACCCTTATGAGAGGCTAATTTTTCTGCTAAGTGGATGTGGTTTGTCTGCAAGAATTGCCCAAATTAGATCAGACGGGAGGTCCATCATCCTGTCTCAGATAGTGGCAAGCAATGGGGTGTTTAAGAAACAGCAGATATGTAGAACCGTCCGTCCACTGTTGTCCTGCATTTGATAAAGGTTAAAAACAAGAATCGGATCACAAGGCATGGAGCAGGCCAAGGTGATGCCATTGTGGCTGAGGAGTGTTCCTCAGAACCATTAATGACCTTATGTGAGAATCCTAAGAGGAAGGTTCAAGACAATCCAGGAACATAAAACTTCTGAAATTAAGGTAAAACATTTCCAAATGGACCAGAAAAGATTTAACAAAGATCTGGGCATTCTATCATATTATAATTTACAGCTTTCTCACTGTTTGATCACCCATCTACTCTTGGTCCGGCCCCTGGGTCCAATATATGAACCCATTGCGGCCCTCGAGTCAAAAAGTTTGCCCACCCCTGATCTAGGTTCATGGTTGTTTCACTTTTTTTTTCCTAGAGCAACTAGACTCTACTATAAGGAGCAACATCCCATCAGCAGGTCTTATAGAGAGAACTGGTACTTGTAATCAACATTGTTCATGCTCCCATAAGCTGTACAAAGCAAAGAAACCAAATCGTCATTCGTTGAAATTGCAGTACTTTAACAGGAAAAACAGATGAGACAAGGAAATAGCTGAAGGCAATCAAATCAGCTTTACTACTTGGGAAACTTCAATTTAAAATAGTGTTATGGCTCTTTCGGAGTAAATGGAAACTATTTTTGCTAGGTCAAGAGTTAGAAAGTGCAACAAAATAAGAGCTGATTTTTTTTCACTCACTCTTATTGTTTCAAGTGCTCTTTGTGACATACCTTCTAACCTCAATGTCCTCGGTGCATTTTTTTCTCCATAGGAGTTTCTGCTATACTCTTTAATCAAAAGTTTCATTAGCATTTCATTTCATGCCATGAACTGGTTCCATTTGGAAGAAGAAAATTACAGCAGAGTATTTTTAGATCTATTCTTTAATGCTTGGGTTGCTTTCTTCTTAAAGCATTGGGTTGAAGAAATAGAAGACCAGCATGAGTCATACTGGGTCACTTTAAACTTCCATTGAACTCAGCAACCTGTCCCTAACAGTGTGCTTTCTGGATCATTAGTACCTGTCAGGATCTCAATGAGCAGATCTAGTTTTACAGCTTCCTCATCTTTGGAAGAGGTTTGTTTGTTCATTAATACTCTTTAAGTATTTAAAGGTCTGAATCATATCTCCCCTGTCCCTCCTCTCCCCCAGAGTGTACATATTTAGGTCTTCAAGTATGTTCTTATAAATCTTCTGACGCAGGCTCCAAATCATTTTGGTCATCATCCTCTGAACTGCTTCCAGCCTTTTTGTATCCTTTGTGAGATATGGGGGTATGTTTACCAAACTGCGGTAACGTTACATAGCGCACGTTATGTAACGTTAACGATCGTTAGGTAACATTAACGCACGGTATGTAACGTTAACGCGTGTTAACCTTACTTAACGATCGTTAACGTCCCCGGCCGTGGTAAACACCGCAGAAGGAGGAGAGAGGGTGGAGAGAAGGGGTCAATGGGCGGAGAATGGGCGGGGAGAGGCTCCTTTCACACTAACGCGCTGAACTGAAGGGCTGAATCCTACCGCGAATGAAAACCTGCCGTTAGATGCACATTTGCAGGAGAGAGAAACCATTTAAGCATCAGCAATGTACAGCCTATGCAGGGAGCCCAAGAAATGTGATAGTAGTGCTCCATTTCAGCAACAGCATAGTGCCCAAGTATGAACGGCCACTATGGCGATGGTGCAAATGGGGCATAGGGGGCCGCAGGCGGGACATGTAGCATGGACAGCTGGGGCACATGGTGGACCAGGCGGGCGCCTAGGTGGCATATAGGAACATAGAATCCGGAAATTATCATGACAGCAGCTGACAAAGTCCAAACACAATCCACCCACATCTACCTGGTCCACCCTAGCCAACAGTTGCTAGGGCACTGACCTGACATCCCCCCAGCCATCCCGCCCCCATGTGGAAGGGACATAATATTGGTAGGCAGTGATGGGGGGGATGTGAGGATGTCCATGTATGCCCCCCCACCCTGGGATCCGCTCCCTAGGCGGGTGCCTTTCTATACAGTTGATGGCCTGGGACTGCGCACTACCAGCACCGACAGCAAATGGCCATGTCAGCTTGGCAGGGGTGTGTGTGCCCATGCTGGAGGGGGCAATGGCACCTGCCTGCAGTGGACCTAGGCCATGCCCTGTACCAGTTAGGCTGTTGGCCCCAGCATTGAGCTGCAGTTATCACCAGGGCACCACTACTACCTCCTGCACAGTTTAGCAATGTCAGCACTGTGATCAGGACCAGTTTGGCGGGAAGGGTTGCCAACCACCCCTATCTGTGCACAATGCTGCAATAGGAGTGTGTGTCTGTATGTCCATCCATTGTTTTGTGGCTGCCCACATCTCACTGGGCCCACAATGTTACCAGCGTTAGCCTGAATATGTGCATCATGAGGAGCAAGGTGTTGTGGGTATGGCCTGGACAGGGCAGATTGGGCATATTGGCCAGGATGCATCTTCACAGGGTGTGGGGCAATAGCTGGGACACTGTAGTGCCCGACCACCACCTGCATGGACAGGGTGGCCACAGCATGGCATGCTGGGAGGGCACTCACTCTGACTGAGCAGTGACCATGGCTTGTCTAGGTTCCCACATAGCACTCTATATTATCTGTCTCCATTGATCCTGTTGTGTCCCCAGTGCTGCAGGCCACAATCACTGAGATGCCTGCTTGGTGCACATAGTTCCTCTGTGAGCATGCACTGTGGACTGGCTACAGTTAGACTGTGCATGGTCGGAACACCCATAAGGGGCAGTCTGACTGTGCTGTCTGCTGGTGACTGGCAAACAGTGGTTGGAGGCAGTTGGGCTTTTCCAGACCTAATCCCAGCATTGCTGCTGATCTGCCACAGTCATAGGTGTGGCTCTAGCCCACCAACCCTGGAGGGCTGTCTCATACAAACAGGATGGAGATTGCATCCCCAGGGTGTGGGTGCCTGTTCTTTACCTACAAAAAGGGTGACGTGGGCCTTTTGGGGGATGTAGTGTATACCACTGTGACCTATAAAGGCACTGCTACACACACTTCATGTAATTCTAGGAACCCCTCTGCTCGGATAACAGCTGCCCATGTCAGCCAGACCATACCACGGGGTATAGGCTAATCTGGCTGGTGTCTAATCCCACAGGGCCACCAAATCACCTTTGGCTGCACTGCAGGAAACACCTGTCGCACACTGGTAGTGATGGGGATGTACAGCAGGACCTATCTCTAGTACCACATGTACTGCAGACCTAGTGCTGGGCACCCATCCTATCGCTCAGGGTGAACACAGAACCTGCACAATGGCATGGTCTGTAGCTACTCTGTGCCAGTATCACGCACTGTCAGTTCGTCTTTCCAAGCTGGGGGACCGGAAAGGTGCAGACCCCATTTGGTGATCAGCTGTAGACAGCTATTCAGCATGTGCATTGCATCATGGGTACTGGTGGGGTTACCTTATTCTGGCACTCAGAGCAGACAGTTTGTGCGGTGACCTGCAGTCCTTCTGCACCCAGACATTGCTGTGACATACACCATGGAGGTATAGCCTACTGGTTAATATAATGCCATTCTTGGCAGTGTTCATGGGTTCAGTTCCTCATTGTTCCCTCCTCTCATGCCTGTCCTACTCAAATAGTATGCATGCCTGTAGGGGTCATATTTTTGCAGATCTGTGCTTCCAGCCCATAATACCCTCGCCACAATTGCCAACATTCCCTCGGTCCGTCTATCTGCGTCTGTCAGCTGTGTAGAGTCCTGTCTGCCAGTGCAGGCTGCCGCCCCATGTCATGCACTGCTACCCTTTCCTGCATTGTGCCTCTTCATGCTTGCCTCACCTGTGCCTGATCTGCCTGGCACCACCACTCCTCTGTCCATCCATCATTGTAACTATCCTGCCACCTCCGCCTCCACTGGGGGACACGTATTCCCATTGTCTGCCACCAACTGTTTTTCCGGTACTTTACATTACCAACACCCTGTGCTGTGGTACAGCTGCCCCACCATGTTTGTCATCAGTACTGGCAGGAACATGGGATGCCTGCAGATCTGGCAGGTCCAACGGCTCCCACCTCTCCCTCCTTCACTCACCTGTTCATTGCCTTTCCTGAGTGCTCTATCTAGTGTTAGGGCTACATCTGTCTCTGTTCCGCACATGCATGTCATCCTGAGGCACCTTGCAGTCCCTACGGCACACTAACCTAGGACACCACAACCTTGTTAGGCCACCTTAACCTATGGTTCCATAGCCCAGAGTGCCTTCTGTGGTGCCTTGTTCAAGGGTGCCTAATATGGCGCTTAGCCTAGGGGGCCCTATAGGGGGCCTTATGAGGCACCTTACAGGGCACATTACTAGGCACCTTATAAGGCACCTTACTGGGCACCTTACCAGGCACCTTATAAGGCACCTTACAAGGCGCCTTACAAGGTGCCTTGTAATGCTCGTTAGTCTAAGGCGCCTTGTAACGCGTGTTAGCTGCTACAGCTTGCTGTAACAATGCAACGCCCACGCCTTTATATGGGCATCTCTACCTTTACCGCGGAACCTAACGCGAATGACATTACCGCAGTTTAGTAAACATACCCCTTGGTCTCCAAAACTGAACACAATATTCTAAGTGAGGCCTCATCAGTGACTTGTACAGTGGCATTAGTACCTCTTCTTTTCTGCTGGTAAGTCCTCCCTGTGTGCTTTTGCCACTGTCTTGTCACACTGTTTTGCCACCTTGAGATCCTCAGAAACCATCACTCTGAGGTCCTTCTCCTGGGCAGACAAGCTAAGAGGTCCAAAAAGGCAATATCGCTTAAGCAAAATGTTCCTAAAAATGTTTACAAACAGCAACTTGCTTTAATTGTTGCCTGTCTGAATGTGGTCAACAAGAATGGTCCATCTAGTCTGCCCAGCAAGGTGGCAAGAGTAGGTGCACCTGTCGCTTCATGCAGGTCACACCTCTCCATGCCTTTGTTTAGGGGTGTACCCACCACTCCGTGCCACCCCTATTTGTTCAAATATAAGAGATATGTTTATTTTGATTTTATCTTGTTGCTATAAAGGGATCCACTGTCAGTCCCATGACATTTTGAATTCTGTCACTGTATTTGCCCCCACCACCTCCATCGGGAGGGCATTCCAAGCATCCACCACCCTTTCAGCGCAAAAGTATTTTCTGACATTGACTTTCATTTACCGCCTTGCAACTTCATGTTATCCAGAATACTAGTCTTTATCTGCTGTCATATACTATGTTACTATGTTTTCCAGTGCTAGGGTGATCAATAATTTTGTGGTCACCCCAGGGTCAGACCCCGATCACTTCAGAAAACCGGTAAGATTCAAACTATCACAAGACAGAGCAGGTTACATATCTAAACCCTGACCTTGACCATCTGCCTGACGAATCTTAGCAGAAGGAAGAATAGGCTCTAGATATTAGAGGGACTGATTCCAACGGAATTTTTAAGACATTAACCAAAACCTTCTTGAAAGTTCCATAGGTGAACAAGATGGAACCTTAGGAAAATTAAAAATTTTCAGGTTCCTGCTCCTCGATACTTTCTCCAAGGCCTCAATCTTCCGTTGCAAACTCTCTGCATCTCTCATAATGGCTGAAACAGAGTCCTGGGCAGAGTCAACCCTCTTATTCAATGAGAAAATCCACTTCCATTATAGCCTCTAGGACTGGAATTTTATTTCCAATACTAAGGGCATTAGTATCCACATTTTTCCAGATTTTGTCCTTTTTCCCATTTCCATAGAAGTATTTAATGTTTTACAGTCAAACCTCGGTTTTCATGATTAATCCGTTCGAAAAAGTCTGACTAAAACCGAAACGTATGAAAACTGAAGCAATATTTCCCATAAGAAATAATGTAAATCCAATTAATCCGTTCCAGACACCCAAAAATATTCACAAAAATACATTTTATAGAGAATAACTATATTTTTACATACAGAAAACAATGAGAAATAAATATAAATGACTAATGAAATGGATAAATGAACATTTAACATCACTGAAAGCAAGCTAAGTACAGTACTGTACAGTACAGTATGTTAACATCTGGCCTTAGCCACCCCTGACAAGCTGCTGTGCCCAGCTCTCTTCGGAATCACATTGAATTCAGTCCATTAAAATACCTTTACATTATCTGCTCAATGCTTCAGAATGGCAGAAAATCTTAATGATATAGCTTCAGACGTACCCTGCAAGAGAAAGAACTGCCTCCCACATTCATGCAACATCTCCTGCTTACGTTGACAGCTTTTCTTCCCTGCTACCGGGACAAAATCTCAGTCAAAAGACGTTGAAAACCGAAGCAATGCATGAAAACCGGGACAAAATCTCAGTCAGAAAAGACGTTGAAAACCGAAGCGTATGAAAACCGGGGCAAATGAAAACCGAGGTTTGACTGTACTTACTTGAGGACAATTACTTACCTGGTGCCTTTGTTCACTCATATCTGAAAATCCTAGTTTACAGCTCTCTTCAGTAGGTTAGCAAGTCTGCTGCAGAAGACACTATGGGGTATGTTTACTAAACAGTGCTAACATCGCAGCGGCGACGTTATCGCGCGATACGCAATGTTATCACGTGATATATAATGTTATTGCGTGATAAAGTAACATTATCGCACGATAACGTCTCCGGCGGCATTAAGTCACACAGAGGGTGGAGAAAGGCTCTCCAAAGGGCGGAGAGAAGGGGTCAATGGGTGGAGAGTGGGTGGTGAGAGGCTCCAGGTACACTAACGCTGTGAAATGAAGGGCAGAACATTACCATGTTTGAAAATCACGCGTTAGAGCAGGGGTGGGGAACCCTGGTCCTGGAGAGCCGCAGACCAGTCAGGTTTTCGGGATATCCCTAATGAATATGCATGAGATATATATGCATTAGAGATATCCTGCCAATCTGACTGGTTTGTGGCCCTCCAGGGCTGGATTTGGAGACCCCTGCCTTACACCTCTGTCATTTAAGATTGTGAGTGGGCAAGGTGCAGATGTCCAAGACATCAAAAAGGTTAGATAGAATGTGTCACATTCCTCCTCACTTCTCACCACCACCAAAATATTGTCTGGTGGTGAGAATCGAGGAGGAATGTGACACATTCTATATACCCTTTCGATGTCTAGGACATCTGCACCTTGCCCACTCACAATCTTAAATGACAGAGGTGTAAGGCAGGGGTCTCCAAATCCAGCCCTGGAGGGCCACAAACCAGTCAGGTTGGCAGGATATCTCTAATGCATATATATCTCATGCATATTCATTAGGGATATCCCGAAAACCTGACTGGTCTGCGGCTCTCCAGGACTAGGGTTCCCCACCCCTGCGTTAGAGGCACAATTGCAGGAGAGGGAAACCAGTTCAGTCAGCAATGTACAGCATAAGAACATAAGATATGCCATACTGGGTCATACCAAGGTCCATCAAGCCCAGTATCCTGTTTCCAACAGTGGCCAATCTAGGTCATACGTACCTAGCACTTTCCCCAAAAGACACAGGTTCTGCAATGCTTGTACTAGGTCAAGCATTGATATCCTGGGTCCCTTCTTAATAATGGTTTATGGACCTTTCCTCCAGGAACTTGTCCAAACCTTTTTTAAACCCAGCTACACTAACAGCCTTTACTACATCCTCCGGTAACAAATTCCAGAGTTTGATTACACGTTGAGTGAAAAAATATTTTCTTTTATTAGTCTTAAATAGTTTACCCTGTAGCTTCATTGCATGTCCCCTAGTCTTCCTATATTCTGATAACGTAAACAGTCGATCTATGTTTACCTATTCCACTCCGTTCATTAATTTATAGACTTCTATCATATCTCAAAAGTGATAGTAGTGCTACATGTGCAGCAACAGCACAGTGCCCAAGTACGAAAGGGCATTATGGTGAGTCTGCAAATGGGGTACAGGAGGATGCAGGCGGGACATGCAATGGGGCAGCTGGGGCACAGGGTGGGCTAGGCAGATGCCTAGGTGACACATAGAAAGGGATAAATGGAAAATCAGCAAGACAGCAACTGACCAAGGTCAAACATGTCCACGAGTGTGTGTCCCACAGTGCCCCAAAGGACATTACCCAGCAGGTATCCGAAAGAGCACATAACATTGGCAGGCAGTGCCAGGGGGAAGCATTGATGTCTATGCGGGCACCCCTACCCCAGATTACGCACCATAGGCAGCCGCCTACCGGCACACTGGATGACCTGGGACTGCGCACTACCAGCATAAGGGTATGTCAGCATGGTGGAGGAGGGGTGCTGGTGGTGGAGGGGGCAGTGGCAACTGTCCACAGCAGACCAAGGCCACGCCCTGTTTAGGTGGGTGCTGTGCACTGCAACAGACAAGGTCTGTCTGACGAACAGTAATGGTATCCCCAGGGAAAGACCTACCTCTGTGGCAACAGTTTGGTGCAGTACACACAGCCAGTGTGTTCAGGGGCAGAAGGTCACAGGTTCAAGTCCCAGCTGCTGCTCCTGCAGACCATGTCCCTATATTATACCCTACAGAGCACATACACCATAAACATGTGCAGACCCTAGAGCAGTGGTTCCCAACTGCAGTCCTGGAGGGCCAAACACCATTCAGGATTTCATGCTGTCCTTAATAAATATGCTTGAGATGCATTTGTATGCACTGCCCTCATTGTATGCAAATATATTTCATGCATATTCATTAGGGACATCATGAAAACCTGAATCGTGTTTGGCCCACCAGGACCGGAGTTGGGAACCTCTGCCCTACAGCATCAGCCAACAGGGGCACAAACACCCACACCCATAGGCTCCATTATCCAAAGCCTCATGGAGAGTCAGGCTGTTAGGCCCTGCGTGGAGCAGCATCTCCCAATACTAGCACTTGCATACCTTAGCAATGCGGTCATAAACATGGAAACACGTTCCATATATATCAAAAGGTTGCTACGATTAATGTCAGATAACAAATCCTAAATTAAACACAATTTGTTAACAGATTCACCATAGCAACCTTTCTGATATCTGTGGAGCGTTTCATTTTTTGTTTCTGACAGTGTTTACCACCCCAGAGAGTGACCCTAACAGTATTGAGTACCATAGCAATGCCTGCACTGTGCCTAGGACTGGTGTGGCGGCCAGGGCTGCCAACAACCTCTATCTTTGCACAATGCTGAAATAGGTGTGGGAGTGTGTGTATGTCTATCCAGTGTTTTGTGGCTGCCTACACTTTACTGAGCCCACAGTGCTTGCACTATTTCCAGTGTTAGCCTGCCAATGTGCATAATGAGGAGCAAGGTATTGTGGGTATGGCCCCGGACATGATGGTCTGGGCAGGATTCATCTGCACAGGGCATAGGGCAATGGCTGAGACATTGTAGTGTCCGACCACCACCTGCATGGGCAGGGTGGCCACAGCATGTCATGCTGGGAGATCACTCTCGCCCTGACTGAGCAGTGACCATGGCATATCTAGGTTCCCACATAGTGCTGTACAGTGTTTTTTTCAAGTGATATCTGTGGATTCTCCTTTCTGGGGCCCCAATCACTTTCATACCTGCTTGGTGTTTGTGCTTACATCCCACTTTTGGGTACACACAGTTCCTCAAGGAACATGCACCATGGGCTAGCTAGCAGACTGTCTGCAGTTAGCATGTGTATGGCTCGAACAGCGTGCAGCAGGTGAAGACTGACTGTGCTCTCTGCTGGTGAATGTCAGATTGTGGTGGGTGCAGCTGAGCTTTTCCAGCCCTACTGCCTGTCTGCCAGTGCCCTATGTGATAAGTACAGATCTGCTTTGTCTGTTCTAGAGGGTGCCCCTTTCCCCAGCAGGACTGGGGATGATGCTCCTACAGTCCTGTATCATGTCCCCTCCACTGCCTCCATTGCAAAGACGTAGAGTATGGTTCTGTTGGTGGCAGATCCTGTCCCTCACCCTGACCCAGAGAGGGCGGGTTGGTAGGTGGTACTACAGAATGCACATGTGGGTCCAAACACCCCCCCTTGCTATTATAACAAGTGACCATGTCAACCACACAGTATATGCACTATTCTAGGTGCATCATAGCCCACAAGGACTAGATGCAACTGTGGAATACAGACAGACACAGAAGCATCCTAGATGTGTCTGCTAGAACTACCTATCACACATTAGCAGTGATGGGGACCTGCAGCACAGCCTATTTCAGCCAAGCCAGGTACTGCGGACCTCATGCTGGGCGCCCCACCTCACCCTCAGGGTGAGCAAGGGACCACAAAATGTCATGGTCTGTAGCTACTCTGTGCCAGTAACACACACAGTTAGTTCCCCCTTCCAGGCGAGGTGCTGTAGAGGTGCATACCCCATCCTGTGATCGGATGTAGACTGCTGTTCTGCATGTGCATTGCATCATGGGTACTGGTGGGTTTACCCATATCCTGGTAACCACAGCAGATATTTCGTGCGGTGACCTGCAGTCTTTCTGTAGCCTGCCAATGCTGCAATAAATGCTATCAAGGAGTAGCCCACTGATTAATGCACTGCTTGCTAAGCCAGAGGTCATGGGTTCCATCCTTTAGAGGTCTCATCTAATAAAGCTGTCTGAGGCTATTCCTTTTCCTACCTGTAACAGTCAGACACATCTCTACAATCTGTGCTGCCAACAGAAACACCCTCACCTCAGTGCTGTAACCTATAGGGCACATTATACAGTGCCTTGTCAGCCAAGTGCTGTATAATGTGCCCTATAGGACACCCTATAAAGTGCCCTGCCATGAAATTAAGGTTACCGCGCGTAACGAGTCATTGCGCCCTCCATCGCTCGATACACAGTGATTGCTACGTTGACGCCAGTACGCCCACTTCCTTATATGGCATTGCTCAAGTTATCGCTGCGACTTTTGCCAGTAACATTAGGACGGTTTAGTAAACATACCCCTATGACTCTTGTTTGATAGGTAGATGCCAACTCTGCTGAGCAGCCTGTAAAATCATCCCATAGTCCAGTAAGCTAAAACACTCTCAATGACACCATCCACACAGCCACTCTTGGCCTTTACCCTCAACAGGGAGGATTGAAGTGAACACCATTGGGGTCATTCTGAACACCATTTAGCAGGTCTGGGCGTCTAATCCTGTTCGTACAAGGATCTCTGTCCTGGGCAGGCTACCATGCCATTTAGCAAGTCTGGATGTCCGATCCTTATATGAACAGGTGATTTGCATGGGGAGCTCTGTTCGTGGGAGGAAGAGGGCAGGACAGAAGCAGAGCAAGGGCGGACGGTGGCCGGAGAGTGACCCCAGACATACAGTGCTTATTCCATACCTTCTCCAATAGCTTCCTTGCACCCCTTTCAGCATTTCAGAGGCTTTCCTGCATTAAGTTGCATGCAAGATACCTTAATGCAGCATGTCTTGTTACAGCACATTAAATGACCACTACCACCCCTTAATGCAGCATATCCTATTACCATCGATTAAGTGTCCACTGCCACCCCTTAATGCCGGAACGCCTCTAATACACCCAGCACACTTACTGCTCGGAAAGACATGATTCCTTATTGCTGTTTCGTAAACATACCCCTTGGAGTTGTAAGCTACCTGCCATTTGGAGAAATAAAAAATTATAAAAAAGAATTGGCCTACAGACATTGTTTTAGTTTTTATTGTTTTAGTTCACGCATTTTCAGTAGTGGTCTGATGTAACTTTCATTCAGGTTCAGTAAATAGTTCCCTGTCCCAGGGTACTTAGAATCTAAGGGGGGTGGGGGGGATATGCAGTGATGGAGCCAGTGCTATTAAAGCAGATAGCTGTTGACACTTTAATTTAAAACTGGATATTCAGTGCTGGGCCATATCTGGCAATCGGCAATGGATATCTGGTTTGCATGGAGATCACTTTTGCTATCCAGCCAGTGGCAATATTCAACCACTGGCTGGCTTGTAAAAGCACCTACAGTTAGGACAGCTTTTCACCTGTCCAAACTTTAGGAATTTTAGCTAGCTCAGTGGTTCCCAAACCTATCCTGGGGGCTCCCCAGCCAGTCAGGTTTTCAGGGTATCCACAATGAATATGCATCAGAGCACCTCACGCCTGGAACAGCCTACCTGTGTCTATACGCCAGGCACCCTCCCTGTCCCTCTTCAAATCCAGGTTGAAGACTCACCTCTTCACCGTCGCTTTCAGATCCTGACTTCTATCCTTATTCTATCTTAACCCCCGTCAACTCACGACCATAACGTATTGACCATATTGTGCCTTGCACTATTCCGACCTACAGTATGCTCTGTAATGTTCTCACTAGATTGCAAGCTCCAATGAGCATGACTCTGACGGGCAGGGATTGTCTCTTATATTCTGCCTAACTCTTGTTGGTTAGCTGTACAGTGCTGTGTGCATGGTGCTCTGTAAGTGATGAATAATAGTAGTATTAGTAGTAGTAGAAGATTTGCATGCACTGCCTCCATTGTAAAGTTCAAAAAATCTGACCTAAAGCTTTAGGAAAAATCTTCCACCAAGTGTGTTCACAACTTCCTATACAAGATGAAGATGCTCCAAAAGGTATTCAAAACAGATGTCGGACAAAAGATATTGAGGTAGCTATCAACCAGCATCCTCCAACATGTCCTTTTTATTCTTTTTATGTGGCTAGTAGGGCTCAATAGTGGTTATTATTTAAAAAATAACTAACGTGTTTTGAACTCCTGCAATTAATTCTGCCTCAGGGTCATTACTAATAACTATAGAAGCATTTATCTGAATGATCAATGTCCATTTCTACCGCATTCCGGCGATGTCTACCACATCCCGGCGATTTGAAGTCTTCAGATCTTCTCAGAGCTCAACTGGCTACCTAAAACACGGCTGCAGCATCTTTTAAACAATTATCAGAGCTCCACTTACGCCACTCAATTAAGGAGGTCTTTTACTATCAGAAATTTGGAGTGGCTATGGGGGCAAAGGTACCCCAACAGTAGCGAATCTCTACATGGCTTACTTTGAGCAGCAATTTCTATATAATTCCCCTTGGATGCATGCCATTTTATTGTGGAAACACTACCTGAACGATATTTTTTTTATCTGGAATGGATCTTTGTCCTCTTTGGAAAGCTTTACAGAGTGATTAAATTCTTTGAAGAGCAATATTCAATTTGAAAGTACATCTCATAATTTGCAATTGGCTTTTTTGGATATAATGATATTTCGGGAAGGTACTGGCTTCCATACAAGTCTTTATCAGAAATCAGTAGCATGTAGTAATCTTTTGAGATATTCTAGCCATCATCCTATTAAATTAAAAAATGGTCTCCCGATAAGTCAATTTTTACATCTGAGACGTCTCTGCTCTGAACAGTCTGATTATAATCCTGAATCGCTTGAATTAAGTTGCAGATATTTGGAGAGAGGATATCCTACGTCAATAATTTTAAAAACTTTCCTGTGGGGTTTATATGCTCAGCAAAATTTATTGTTGGAATCTTCTATTATTAATGACCCTGAAGCAGAACTAATTGTAGGAATTCGAAACGCGTTGGCTATTTTTTAAAATAATAAGCACTATTGAGCTCTATAAGTCACATAAAAAGATTAAAAATGACATGTTGGAGGATGCTGGTTTATAGCTACCTCAATATCTTTTGTCTGCTTCCATTGTATGCACATCTCTCTCCCCTGATATTCATTGCAGTTATCCTGAAAACCTGTCTGGCTGGAGAGTCAGGTTTGGGAACCACTGAGCTAGCCGGTTAGCAGCTCAATGTCACTGCTGACCTTCTAGCTCAGGGGTCCTCAAACCTGTCCTGGAGGGCCGCAATCCTGAAGGTTTTTGGGATAGTCCTAATGAATATGCATGAGATATATATGCATTAGAGATATCCTCCCAACCTGACTGGTTTGTGGCCCTCCAGTACTGGATTGGGAGACCCCTGCCTTACACTTCTGTCATTTAAGATTGTGAGTGCGCAAGGTACAGATGTCCTAGACATCAAAAGGGTAAACAGAATTTGTCACATTGCTCCTCGATTCTCACCACCACCAAAAAGTTGTCTAATAGACAACGTGCTTTGTACTGTGACTAATAAGGTGCCTTGTAACATGTCTTGTACTGTGCCTAATTAGGAGCCTTATAACATGCCTTGTACTGTGCCTAATTAGGAGCCTTATAACATGCCTTGTACTGAGCCTGCTAAGGTGCCTGATAACACCTTATAAGGATTGTTGGCAAATGTGGTGAGGGTACTATGGGCTGGCAGCACGGATCTGCAAAGATATGACTGTCACAGGCAAGCAAAATATCTGCCTTGGACAAGAGGGAACAATGAGGAATTGAACCCATGACCTCCACCTACAACATCAGTGTACTAACCAGTAGGCTATATCAATATGGCTTGTTGCATAGGAATGGCTGGGTACAGAAGGACTGCAGGTCACCGCACAAACCGTCTGCTCTGTGTTCCAGGATAGGGTACCCCCACCAGCATCCATGATGCATTGCACATGCAGAACAGCGGCCTACAGCTGACCACCAAATGAGGTCTGCACCTCTCTGGTACTGCAGCGTGGTAAGACGGAGTAACAGTCCGTGATACTGGCACAGAGTAGCTACAGACCATGCCATTGTGCAAGTTCCGTGTTCACCCTGAGGGAAAGGATGGACACCCAGCACTAGGTCCACAGTACATGTGGTGCTAGAGATAGGGTCTGCTGCACATCTTCAGCACTGCCAGTGTGTGACAGGTGTTCCAGCTGTGTTCTCCAGTCACATGTGGCCCTGTGGGACCAGACACCACCTGGATTAGTGCATACCCGGTGTTAAGGTCTGGCTGCCATGGGTACTTGTTATCAGGGCAGTGGGGTGTCTAGACTCGCATGAGGGTGATGTAGTACTGCTGCTATGGGTCAAAGTGGTATGCACTATAAATCGCAAGGGGTCTCAATCACCCCCTTTGTAGATGAGGGTGTGGTGGGACAGGTGCCTGTACCCTGCAGAATGATTGTAGTACCAGCAACCACAGTCTTGCTGGCAGATGAAAGCCCTTTAGGGCTGCTGGGCCAGTGCCATACCTGTGAGCATTGCACACCAGCAGTGATGCTTGGGGTAGGCTCAAGTGCCCCACGCCACAGTCTGCCATTCATCAACAGACAGCACAGTCAGACTGCACTTTCAGCATCCTACAAGGTGTTCCTACCATGCACAGGTGAACTGCAGACAGCCCACTAACCAGCCCATAGTGCATGCTCACAGAGAAACCCTGTGCACCTGGAGATGGGATGCACAGCACAGACACCAAGCAGGCATCTCTGTAATCCCGCCCAAGAACCAGAAACACACAGGTATCAATGGAAAGAAACAATGTGTAACCCTATGAGGGAACATAGACATGCCATGGTCACTGCTCGGTCAGAGTAAGAGTGACCTCCCAGCTTGACATGCTGTGGCCACCCTGTCCATGCAGGTGGTGGTCGAGCACTACAGTGTCCCAGCCATTGCCCTCCTCCCTGTGCAAATGCATCCTGGCCAATCTGCTTTGTCTGGGGCATACCCACAATACCTTGCTCCTCATTATGCACATTTGCAGGCTAACGCTGGAAGCAGTGTGAGCAATGTGGGCTCAGTGAGGTGTTGGCAGACACAAAACAATAAGAGAGACATACACACACTCCCACACCTATCTCAGCATTGTGCAGAAATGTAGGTGGTTGACAATCCTACCCGCCGCACTGGTACTGATCACAGTGCCGACATTGCTAATCTGTGCAGGGGGTAGTAGTAGTGCTCTGGTGATAACTGCAGCTCTGTGCTGGGGACAACAGCTGTGGATAGTGGAGCCTGTGTGAGTGGGTGTCAGTACCCCTGTGCACCGCTGCGTTGGGGTTTGCCCATGTTGTTGTTGTGGCTGCATTGAGGGCTAAAACTATGGGAAGATGCTCTGCAGGATCCACAGATGGGATGTGAACCTCTCACCCTCTGCTCTTTGACATGCTGGCTGAGTATACTGCACCACACTATTGCCACAGCAGCATAGTGGTCCCTGGGGATACCCTTACATTCTTCGGCCAGACCTCTTCTGTTGCACTGCACACCACGTACTGGTACAGGGCATGGCCTAGGTCCACTGCAGGTGGTGCCACTGTTCTCTCCAGCACAATCACCCACCCCATCTGCCATGCCGCCATGACCATATGCTGTCGGTGCTGGTGGTGCGCCATCCCAAGCCATCTAGGGGGCAGGTAGACAGCTGCCTAAGGTGTGGGTTCTGGGGTAGTGGTGCCTACATAGATGTCCACGCTTCCCCCTGCACTGCCTGTCAATGTTATGTGCCCCTTGGGGTACCTGCTGGGTAATGTCACCTGGATGGGACACTGTGGGATACAGTCTCATGGGCATGTTTGACCCTGGTCAGTTGCTGTCTTGCTGGTTTCCATTTTCTACGTTCCTATGTGCCACCTCAGCAACTGCCTAGTCCACCCTGTGCCCCAGTAGCCCCCACTGCATGTCCCGCCTGCAGCCCTCATGCCCCATTTACACCATCACCATAGTGGCCTTTCATACTGGGCACTATGCTGTTGCTACAAATGGAGCACTACTATCACCACTCTTGGGCACCCTGCCTATGCTGTTCATTACTGACACTGAAATGGTTTCTCTCTCCTGCAAATGTGCATCTAACGCCAGGTTTTCAGTTGTGTTAAGATTGAGCCCTTCATTTCCCCGCGCTAGTGTGGAAGGGGCCTCTCCCCGCCCACTCCCCGCCCATTGACCCCTTCTCTCCGCCCTCTCTCCACCCTTTGCGGGACTTACCATGGCCGGGAAAGTTAACGCATGTTAATGTTACGTTACATTACGTTAATGCGCATTAACGTTACATAATGCGCCTTAACGTAGCCGCTGTTTAGTAAACATACCTCTAGGTAGCATATTTCACTCCAAAATACCTTGGTAGTCGGTAGTCCTCTGACTTCATGATTCCTTTAATACGTTCCAAGCCTCCAGTTTTTGCAACAGCAAAACAGCCCCACAATATTATGGAACCTTCACTATATTTAACTGTAGCAAGGGTTTTGTTTTCCTTATAAGTTTCATTTCTTCACCTATAAATGTATACTGGTCTGCACGGCCAAGAGCTGAAGTTTAGTTTCATTTGTCCACAGAACATTTTCCCAGAAGGATTGTGATTTCTCAAGGTTGATTTAGACAAAGGTCATGCGTGCTTTTTAAAGTCTGCCTTTGAGCAGTGGGGTCCTCCTTGCCCTTCGCCTATGAAGTTCTTCTTTAATTAGTGCACTGTGTAGGTTGCAGATTGAAACCACCACTTCAGATTGCTCCAGGTCCGCCTTAAGCTCTTTTGATGTTGTACGTGGTGTTTTTTTCAACAGTTCACACTAATCTTTGAAGACTTCTTGGATCAATTTCCCTCTTCACACCACATCCTGGGAGGTTCTTGACAGTTCCATGAGCAGAAAACTTCTTAATACTTCTTAAAACTTCTTAATTGTGAGCTGTAGACACAGGAGTCCCAAGGCCTTTGAAGATGGCCTTTACCCCTTTGAAGTTCAATGTTTGGTGATAATGGTTTTTCTGGTGATCTCAGGCAGCTCTCTTATCTTCATCATTGAGACAATGAAACAGGGAGTGAATGTGACCATTTTATACAATAGCGCCATCATTCATTGGTTGATTCAAGTCATGTGGGTACTGACAATTGATCACAGGTGCGTCTAATTTTATTGCAATGGGAATGTGGTTCTTCTGTTCAAACTAATTTGAATTGTTTATACGGGTGCTGATAATGATGTCCTGGCAATGTCTCAGTTTTCATACAATTTCCTTTTTTAATTGGTCTTATTTTTTATATTTTTTTATGTGTCAAATATGTGTGTATATATAGTCCAAAGCCATTTCACGGGCCACTTCTTTTTAGGAGGTAGTGGACATTAAGGGGTTGAACTGCAAGGGTGCCAATAATGTTGACCACAACTGTATAAGAATTGTAAATAGATAAATAATATATAGTTCAGAAAGGTTACTAAATGCAAAAAATCATTATTAAATTACATTCTTAAACTTTAAAACATAAATGCATGTAATATATAATTTTCCTTTTAGAAATAGACTGCTCTGAACATGTTAATTAATGTTGTAGGTTCACAAAGAGAGTTACAACAGTGAATTGACAATTATGCTATTATATGATCTTATAGAGAAAAGAAAAATGAACTTGTTAACTTGATTAGTTAATATATGGTTCAGAACATTAGTCTGGGCATTTCAGTGGTACTTTACTCATTCACCTGGCAAGCTTCATTATTCATTTATTAACTAATCTTGATACTGTGGACAAAAGAGAAGACTTCTTTTAACAATTTTGCCTTTTACTGCAAAATACAGACTGCTAGAAAAATGTAAGGATTCAAAGGCAACTCAATGAATTGGGGAGGGGTGTTCAACAGGTAGTCGAAACGACGACACTCTAAGGTGCATGTTTACTGAACTCCGGTAATGTAGCAGCGGCTATGTTAAGTTGCGTTATGTAATGTTAACGCGCGTTAACATAACATTAACACACGTTAATGTAACGTTATGTAATGTTAACGCGCCTTAACATTACATAATGTGTGTTAGTGTTCCTGGCTGCAGGCCAGAGGGTGGAGAGAGGGCGGAGAGAAGGGGTCAATGAGAGGGGAGTGGGCGGGGAGAGGCCCCTTCCACATTAACGCGGGGAAATGAAGGGCTGAATCTTAACGCAACTGAAAATCTGGCGTTAGATGCACATTTGCAGGAGAGAGAAACCATTTCAGTGTCAGCAATGTACAGCATAGGCAGGGAGCCCAAGAAAGGTGATAGTAGTGCTCCATTTGCAGCAACAGCATAGTGCCCAGTATGAAAGGCCACTATGGTGATGGCGCAAATGGGGCATGGGGGCTGCAGGCGGGACATGCAGTGGGGGCTACTGGGGCACAGGGTGGACTAGGCAGTTGCCGAGGTGGCACATAGGAATGCAGAAAATGGAAACCAGCAGGACAGCAACTGATCAGGGTCAAACATGCCCATGAGTCTGTGTCCCACAGTGTCCTATCCAGGGGACATTACACAGCAGGTACCCAAGGGGCACATAACAGTGACAAGCGGTGCCAGGGGAAGCGTGGACATCTATGTAGGCACCCCTACCCCAGAACCCACACCTTAGGCAGCCGCCTACCTGCCCCCTGGATGGCCCAGAATGGCGCACCACCAGCACCGACAGCATATGGTCATGGCGGCATGGCAGAGGGGGTGGGTGATTGTGCTGGAGGGAGCAGTGGCACCTGCTTGCAGTGGACCTAGGCCATGCCCTGTACCAATACGTGGTGTGCAGTGCAACAGAAGAGGTCTGGCCGAGGAACATAAGGGTAGCACCTGGGACCATTATGTTGCTGTGGCAACAGTGTGTTACAGTACACTCAGCCAGCATGTCCAAGAACAGAGGTTCGTGTCCCATCTGTGGATCCTGCAGAACATCTCCCCATAGCTTTATCCCACAATGCAGCCACAACAACAACATGGGCAAACCCCAATGCAGCGGTGCACAGGGGTATGGACACCCATTCACAAGGGCTCCACTATCCACAGCTTCATGGAGTGTCAGGCTGTTGGCCCCATCACAGAGCTGCAGTTATCACCAGAGCACTACTACTACCCCCTGCACAGATTAGCAATGTCGGCACTGTGATCAGGACCAGTGCGGCAGGTAGGGTTGTCAACCACCTCCATATCTGCACAATGCTGAGATAGGTGTGGAAGTGTGCGTATGTCTCTCCATTATTTTGTGTCTGCCAACACCTCACTGAGCCCACATTGCTCACACTGCTTCCAGCGTTAGCCTGCAAATATGCATAATGAGGAGCAAGGCATTGTGGGTATGGCCCAGACAAGGCGGATCGGCCAGGATGCATCTGCACAGGGTGGAGGGCAATGGCTGGGACACTGTAGTGCTCGACCACCACCTGCACGTACTGGGTGGCCACAGCATGTCACGCTTGGGGGGGGGGGGGGTCACTCTCACTCTGACCGAGTAGTAACCATGGCATGTCTATGTTCGCTCATAGTGCCACTCATTATTTGTTTCCATTGATACCTGTGTGTTTCCATTTCTGGGGCTGAATCATGGAGAGACCTGCTTGGTGTCTGTGCTGTGTATCACATCTCTCGGTGCAGAGGATTCCCCTGTGAGCATGCACTATGTATTGGTGAGTGGGTTATCTGCAGTTCCCCTGAGCATGGTGGGAGCACCTAGTAGAATACTGCTGGTGTAGTCTGACTGTGTTGTCTGTTGATGAATTGCAGACCATGGTGTGGGTAGTTGAGTCTTCCCCTGCCTACCCCCAGCATCACTGCTGGTCTGCAATGGTCACAGGTATGTCACTAGCCCAGCAACCCTGGAGGGCTATCATCCACCAGCAGGACTGTGGTTGCTGGTACCTGTCACATCACATCCTCATCTAATAAAGGAGTGATTGACGCCCCTTGGGGTATATAGCGCATGCCACTTAGACCCATATTGGCAGTACTACATAGCCCTCATGCGAGTCTAGACACCCCACTGTCCATGGCAGCCAGACCTTAACACCAAGTATACACTAATCTGGGTGGTGCCCAGTTCTAGAGTGCCATGTGTATCTTCTGTTGCACTGCTGGGAACACCTGTGACACACTGGCAGTGCTGGGTAAGCAGTGCAGACCCTATCTCTAGCCCCACATGTACTGTGGACCTAGTGCTGGATGCCCATCCTTTCCCTCAGGGTGAACACAGAACCTGCACAATGGCATGGTCTGTAGCTACTCTGTGCCAGTTTCATGCACTGTCATTCCATCTTACCATGCTGCAGTACCGGAGAGGTGCAGACCCCATTTGGTGGTCAGCTGTAGGCCGCTGGTCTAAATGTGCAATGCATCATGGGTGCTGGTGGGGTTACGCTATCCTGGCACATAGAACAGACGGTTTGTGCGGTGACCTGCAGTCCTTCTGTACCCAGCCATTGCTATGCAACAAGCCATAGAGGTATAGCCTACTGGTTAGTACACTGACATTCTAGGCGGAGTTCATGGGTTTCGATTCCTCATTGTTGCCTCCTGTCCAAGGCAGACATTTTGCTTGCCTGTGACAGCCATATCTTTGCAAATCCGTGCTGCCAGCCCATAGTACCCTCACCACATTTGCCAACAATCCTTATAAGGCGTTATAAGGATCCTAATTAGGCACAGTACAAAGCATGTTACAAGGGACCTTATTAGGCACAGTACAAGGCACGTTAGAAGGCACGTTACAGGGCACCTTATTAGGCACAGTACAAGGCATGTTAAGGTACGTGCCTTGTAGTGTGTCTAATAAGGTGCCTTGTAATCTGCCTTATAACGTGCCTTATAATGCGTGTTACCTGACACGGCTTGCCATAATATTGCCCCACTCATGCCTTTATATGGGCATCTGTACCTTTACCGTGGAACCTAACGCAAGTGACATTAGCGCAGTTTAGTAAACATGCCCCTAAGACATGCTACCTGTCTACAGCAAGAGATAAGAAGGAATTGTGAATCAGTGCTTCTCAATGAATGTGTCTTGGAACAGACCTTAGGGGTATGTTTACTAAACTACTGTAAGGTAACAGTGGTAACGGTAACATGCGTTAGGTAACGTTAACGTGTGTTAATGTTACATTAACGCGTGTTAGAGTGATATAACACGCGTTAGGGTTACCTAACGCGCGCTAGCGTTCCTGGCCACGGTAAGTCCAGAAAAGGGTGGAGAGAGGGTGGAGAGAAGGGTGTCAATGGGCGGGGAGTGGGCGGGGAGAAGCTCCCGCAACACCAACGCGGGGAACTGAAGGGCTGAAAAGTAACGCAAGGTAAACCCTGGCATTAGAGGCACATTTGCAGGAGAGAGAAATCATTTTAGTGTCAGCAAAGTACAGAATAGGCAGGGAGCCCAAGAAACATGATAGTAGTGCTCCATTTGCAGCAACAGCATAGTGCCCAGGTATGAAAGGCCACTATGGTGATGGAGCAAATTGGGCATGGGGGCTGCAGGCGGGACATGCAGTGGGGGCAACTGAGGCACAGGGTGGACTAGGTGGATGCCTAGGTGGCACATAGGAACGCAGACAATGGAAACCAACAAGACAGCAACTGACCAGGGTCAAACATGCCCATGAGTCTGTGTCCCACAGTGTCCCATCCAGGGGACATTACCCAGCAGGTACCCCAAGGGGCACATAACATTTACAGGCAGTGCTGGGGGAAGCGTGGACAGCTATGTAGGCACCCCTACCCCAGAACCCACACTTTAGGTATCTGCCTACCTTCCCCCTGGATGTCCTGGGACCGCGCACCACTGGCACCGACAGCATATGGTCATGGCGGCATGGAAGGGGGGTTGTTTGTGCTGGAGGGAGTTGTGGCATCCACTGCAGTGGACCTAGGCCACACCATGTACCAGTACATGGTGTGCAGTGCAACAGAAAAGGTCTGGCTGGGGAAAGTAAGTGTAGCTCCAGGGACCACTATGCTGCTGTGGTAACAGTGTGGTGCAGTACACTCAGCCAGTGTGTCCAAGAGCAAAACTCCATAGTTTTATCCCACAATGCAGCCACAACAACAACATGTGCAAACCCCAATGCAGCGGTGCACAGGGGTACAAACACCCACTCACAGGGGCTCCACTATCCACAGCCTCATGGAGTATCAGGCTGTTGGCCCCAGCACGGATCTGCAGTTATCACTAGAGCACTACTACTACCTTCTGCACAGTTTAGCAATGTTGGCACTGTTATCAGGACCAGTGTGGCGAGCATGGTTGTCAACCACCTCTATCTCTGCACAATGCTGAGATAGGTGTGGGAGTGTGCATATGTCTATCCATTGTTTTGTGTCTGCCAACACCTCACTGGGCCCACATTGCTAACAGTTTCCAGCGTTAGCCTGCAAATGTGCATAATGAGGAGCAAGGTATTGTGGGTATGGCCCACACAGGGCGGATTGGCCAGGATGTATCTGCACAGGGTGGAGGGCAATGGCTGGGACTCTGTAGTGCTTGACCACCACCTGCATGGGCAGGGTGGCCACAGCATGTCACGTTGGGAGGTCGCTCTCACTCTGACTGAGCAGTGACCATGGCATGTCCATTTTCCCACATAGTGCCAAACCTTAGTTGTGTCTAGTGATGCTTGTATGTTCCTGATTTTGGGCCCCCAGTCCACAGAGATACTGGTTTGGTGTCTGTGCTATGCATCCTATCTCTGGGTGCATGCACTATGGACTGGCTAGTGGGCTGTCAGGAGTTAGTCTGTGCATGGTGGGGCCATCCTGTAGGATGCTGCAGGTTCAGTCTGATTGTGCTGGTGTATGGTAGACCATGGTGTGGGGCAGTTGAGCCTTCCCTTGCCCACCCCAAGCATCACTGCTGGTCTGCCATGGGCATAGGTATGGCTCTGGCTCATCAGCCTTGGAGAGGCTGTGGTTGCTTTGTAATGTGTGTTATCTAACAAGGCTTGCCGTAATGATGCACTGCCCATTCCCTTATATGGGCATCCAGGGAACCTAATGCAGGGAACGTTACCACAGTTTAGTAAACATACCCCTTAGTGTGTCTTGATGGTGATGGCCAGGGGCACGAGTAGTCCTAGCTTCATGAGGTTCTTGGGCCTTTTCTATTGGAAAGTGCTCCAGAGACCAACCCTTTGTTTTTTGCTCCAGCCCTTCCCTTTCCAAGCAGTACAAAGGGAACATGAAGGGAAGGGAAATCAGTATGGAGTATATAAAGCAAAGGACTGCTGTGCTCTCTACTGCTGTCTACTGCTCCTCCCCTCTTGTCACTCAGGGGTAGGAGCGGAGGAGGTATAACTGGAAAAGACACTGTAAAACAAAGAAGGATCCCTTTCTCTTCAGTCCAAGAGGCAAAATACAGCGTTTTTTTGGAGGGGGGCTCAAGAAAAAACAGGTGGGGAGGGAAGAGGATTGGTTTGATCAGGTAGGGTCTTTGCCCTCCAGTGTCAACTCCAGCCCTCTTCTCTTTTCCTCTTAGAAGCTGTCTTTTGCCAGCAGGAACTGGAGGAGAGGCAGGGTTTGAGCAAAAACAGTGTCGGGCTACAGTTATGACTTCTGTGAATCATTTATGGGGAGGGAGAGAATGTAAATGCTGAAAAGAGAGGATGAATTCCAGATTAAAGCTGTCTCGTCCCCATCTCCATAAGTCAGCAGTGCACAGCTGGGCTGTTTGGCAATATTTTCCTCCCCAGGGTCCAGGCTGCTTTATGTTTTGCAGAAGGAGTGAAAAGATTGGGATTAGCATTGTGCAAATAGAGGAGCGAGACAGATGCAGGGCAGTGGGTATATGAGGACCATAAGAAGGGGGGGGGGGAGTATTTGTGTGTATGAAAGTGTATGGCGGGGAGATACAAGGGCAGAAGAGGTGGGAGAGAAGGTGCAAGAGAGCTGGTGAAAAGTGAGTAGAGGTGAGAGTCAGGTGGATATGGGAGATGGATGAGGAGAATGTTTGAGAAATAAAGATAGAGTCAAGATAAGGTTGAGGTTGGGCAGGCATGGTGATATAGAGCCTTGGTCTTCAAATCCACTTCACTTCAGGAGATTTTCAGGCTATCCCTAATGAATATGCATGAGAGAGATGCGTATACCTACTGCAGTACTTCCATTGTACACGGAATGAAGCACACACAGGTCAATAATCTGATCTCTTCCTTCAGTGAAAGCATTTGAAGTTGACAATTGCATAGAATTTGGTTGGGTGTGCTGCGAGGATTCAACAAACTCAAAAGTGTGCGCAAAATGAGAAATGCTGAGAAGTACTATTGTAAACCATCCTAAAGGCAGTGGCTTCTCCCACAAGCCCTTGTTTGCTGAGTTAAGTGGTTCTTGTTAAAGATGTCAATGGAGATCCTCTTTAGATGTACGGCCTTTTCAGGGAAGACTTGCAGCGAGTTCTAAACCCACCCTGTCTATTCTCTCAGCGAGAAAGAGGGGGAGCAGGAGGCAATTTCAAAAAGAAAATGAGTACTATAAAATTATGTATATGTGCAACATGTTCCTTTGTTGTTGTTTGCTGCATAGACACAAATTTCTAAAATATACTACAGTACAACTTTATTTTTCACTAGGCTTGATATCAAGAAAGCTACTGTATATAAATAGATGAATAGAATTAAGCTTGAACATTTGCAACAAATAATGTGGTATTTTAAAAGTTTGCTTTAGGTGAAATCTTGAGATACTCAATATATTTGGCTCGTATTTTTTCCAAGAATTACTTCTCACAGTCCTGAGTTGCATATGAATATTTTCTGATTATTATTAACTATAACCAGTATTCTTCATATGAAAAGAATGGAGATTCTTTTCCATATTTGGATTTTTATTTTGTTACTGATTCTAAAGAACATTTTACCCTTCTGTTTTCATTCTGACACTCTAGGTATTCTTCATATCAACTTTTAGGGCTCTTTTACTAAAGGGGTTATGGTGTTGCACCTAATGTGGCAAAAGCTCTGAAACAATGATGTGTTAGGAGCAACATCTCTGTATTAACTGTCAGGGAAGTAGAAGGTATTTCCTTGGAAGTTAACATGGAGTCCTGTCCCATAGTGACTGCTGTGTTAGCGTGGGTGCACCTATTGAGGTGGCGTTAGGTGATCCTGTGCTAATGCAGTTAGCATGTGGGGTGGACCCCATGCTAACTGCCTAGAGCACACCACACCCACTCTTCTCCCCTATCCTACCCATTAGCAACCCTAACGTAAGATAGACAGCATGGGGGGAATTGTTCCGGTGCAGGGACATCTAAGTGCACTGACTCTCATGGCTCTGTGCTAGTTGCCAAAGATAACTGCAGGAAGGGTAACCTTCAGGCTTTAGCATCTGCAGGCTATATCAAAGGAGAGAGGGGGGGGAGTACAAGAGGTTGAACTCTTCAGCACCTATTCTGACACAGTGCCCTTCTCAGACCCTTTTCTTTCCTCCCCTCCCCCCCCCAACACACATATGCTCTCCCATAAGACATTAAAGCCAGAGGCTGTGTGCAGGGCAACACCAGAGAAATATATTTCCCCCTGTATTGTACAAAACAAAAGACAGCAGATGTCAGGACTGGCATTAGGAGGGATGCAACCAGGGCCGGCCCGTCCATTGAGCAAGAATGTTTTTTGCACAGGGCCCCGCGTTTCAGGGGGCCCCGCGCAAAGAACATTCTGCTTTTTTAAAAATTAAATTTAAAAAAAAAAGCTGGCTGCTGCTGCTGCCGCCACGGCAGCGGCAGAATGGAGTGTCCCGCGGGGCCCCCTCTGCCCGGCTGAGCCCCTCTGCGCCGGCTTTCAGATACGCGAAGGGAGAGTGTCTCCCTCGCATCTCTGTTAAGCCCGCAGGGGCTGATGGGAAGCAGGGGCTGATGGGAAATTTCCCATCTGCCCCTGCGGGCTTAACAGAGACGCAAGGGAGACACTCTCCCTTCGCGTATCTGAAAGCCGGCGCAGAGGGGCACAGCCGGGCCGGGAGAGCTCAGCCGGGCAGAGGGGGCCCCGCGGGACACTCCATTCTGCTGCTGCCGCCGCGGCAGCGGCAGCAGTCAGCTTTTTTTTTTTTTTTCCATGAGCCGATGGGGGGGGGGGGGGTTTAGGACTGGTAATGAGCTATGGAGGGGGTTAGGACTTGACTTGAGGTGGGCTGTGGGCTGTTGGGGGGGTTAGTACTTGTAATGGTCTAGTGGGGGGTTAAGACTGGTAATGGGCTGAGGGCTGATGGGGGCTGTCTGGAAATGGGGTGATGGGGGGTTAGGAATGGTAATGGGCTATGGAGGGGTATAGGACTTGACTTGAGGTGGGCTGTGGTCTGTTGGGGGGGTTAGGATTGGTCATGGGCTGTGGGCTGATGGGGGCTGTCTGGAAATGGGGTGATGGGGGGTTAGGAATGGTATTGGGCTATGGGGGGTTAAGACTGGTAATGGGCTATGGAGGGGGTTAGGACTTGACTTGAGGTTGGCTGTGGGCTGTTGGTGGGGTTAGGACTGGTAATGGGCTGGGGGGGAGTTAAGACTGGTAATGGGCTGTGGGCTGATTGGGGCTGTCTGGAAATGGGGTGATGGTGGGTTAGGACTGGTAATGGGCTATGGAGGGGGTTAGGACTTGACTTGAGGTGGGCTGTGGGCTTTTGGGGGGGTTAGGACTGGTATGGGCTATGGGGGGGTTAAGATTGGTAATGGGCTGTGGGCTGATGGGGGCTGTCTGGAAATGGGGTGATGGGGGTTAGGACATGTAATGGGCTATGGGGGGGGTTATGACTGGTAATGGGCTATGCAGGGGGTTAGGACTTGACTTGAGCTGGGCTGTGGGCTGTTGGGGGGGGGGTTAGGACTGGTAATAGGCTATGGGGGGTTAAGACTGGTAATGGGCTGTGGGCTGATGGGGGCTTTCTGAAAATAGGGTGATGGGGGTTAGGACTGGTAATGGGCTATGGAAGGGGTTAGGACTTCACTTGAGGTGGGCTGTGGGCTGTTGGGGGGAGTTAGGATCTGGTAATGGGCTATGGGGGGGTTAAGACTGGTAATGGGCTGTGGGCTGATGGGGGCTGTCTGGAAATGGGGTGATGGGGGTTAGGACCTGTAATGGGCTATGGGGGGGGGGGTTAAGACTGGTAATGGGCTATGGAGGGGGTTAGGACTTGACTTGAGGTGGGCTGTGGGCTGTTGGGGGGTTAGGACTGGTAATGGGCTGTGGGTTGATGGGGGCTGTCTGGAAATGGGGTGATGGGGGTTATGACAGGTAATGGGTTATGGAGGGGTTAGAACTTGACTTGAGGTGGGCTGTGGGCTGTTGGGGGGGTTAGGACTGGTAATGGGCTATGGGGGGGTTAAGACTGGTAATTGGCTGTGGGCTGATGGGGGCTGTCTGGAAATGGGGTGATGGGGGTTAGGACTGGTAATGGGCTATGGGGGGGTTAAGATAGTAATGGGCTATGGAGGGGGTTAGGACTTGACTTGAGGTGGACTGTAGCCGGTAGGGGGGGGGGTTAGGACTGGTAATGGGCTATGGGGGGTTAAGACTGGTAATGGGCTGTGGGTTGATTGGGGCTGTCTGGAAATGGGGTGATGGGGGGTTAGGACTGGTAATGGGCTATGGTGGGGTTAGGACTGATAATGGGCTATGGGGGGCTAGGAAAGTAAATGGCATTATGGTGATGGGTTATGACTTGAGGTGGGCTGATGGGGTTAGGACTGGTAATGGGCTGTGGGCTGTTGGGGGGGTTAGGACTGGTAATGGGCTATGGGGGGCTTAAGACTGGTAATGGGCTCTGGGCTGATGGGGGCTGTCTGGAAATGGGGTGATGGGGGTTAGGACTGGTAATGGGCTATGCGGGGGTTACGACGATAATAGGCTATGGGGGGCTAGGACAGGAAATGGGCTGATGGGGAGGGGTTAGGACTTGAGGTGGGCTGATGTGGTTAGGACTGGTAATGGGCTGTGGGCTGATGGGGGGGGTAAGGACTGGCAATGGGCTATGGGGGGCTGACTGGAAATGGGCTGATGGGGTTAGGACTGGAAGTGGGCTGATGGGGGGTTAGGACTGGTAATGGGTTATAGGGGGGGTTTAAACTGAAATTGGGGTGATGGGGGGTTAGGACTGGAAGCGGGTTGATGGGGTCTAGGACTGGTAATGGGTTGGGGGCTTGCTAGGACTGGAAATGGGCTGAGTGAAAGGGGAGGCTTGAACTGCAAATAGCTGATGGGGAGGGGGCTTGGAATGGAAATGGGCTGTGAGGGAAGGGAGCTAGGACTGAAAATGGGCTGATGGAGCAGCTAGGATATGTCTGGAAATGGGCTGTTGTGGGAGCTAAGATTGGAAATGGGCTGTGGTGGGGGCTTGAATTAAAATGGACTCATGGAGTGTCTAGAACTGGAAGTAGGCTCATGGGGGGGCTTGGACTGGAATTGGGCTGAGTGGAGGGGAGCTAGGATTTGACATGGGCTGATGGTGGGGCTAGGAAATGACTAGAAATGGGCTGATGGGGGGCTAGGATTGGAAATGAGCTGATGAAGGGACTCGGACTGGAAATGGATGGGGGAGCTAGGACTGGAAATGGGCTGATGGGGGCTAGGACTGGAAATGGGCTGATGCAGGGACTAGAAGGGAATGGATGCTGGGTGAGACTGGAACTAGAAGGGAGCTGATGTTGGGGGAGGTTTAGAATGGGATGGGGCTTGGAGAGTAAAATGGAGAGGGGAAAAATATTTTGTGTGGGAGGGATGAAAAATGTACAATTGGCCGGGTATTGGGAGAGTAAGTGGGGATTGAGGATGGAGGGGTAAAATTTGTGTGGATGAAATAGGAATGAGGAAAGAGCAAAAGGAGAAAGATTAGTATGTTAAAGCAGATGTAGAGAGAGAGAATGGAAAAAAAACTAGAAGAGAGAAGAAAGGACAAATGGACAGCAGACGATGGAGAGTTAGCAGAAAACATGAAAAAAACAGAAGAAAGTGGCTGGAGCAATTGCAACTGAAAAAAATGCACAAAAGGTAGAAAGATATCTCTTTATTTTGAATTTATTAACTGGAATATGAAAGCTCTGGGAAATGTGCATCATTAACGTCTGCGCTTTGTTTGGTACAAGAGGAAATTAATTTATAGTTTTATTTCTACAGTGTTGTTGTACATTCCAAGTTTGGCTTTTGGGGTTCCCAGTTTAATTATTGCCTTCCTGTTTCTGAATTGTGATTCCTTGTTTGGTGATGGTCTATGTTCTGCATGTGTAACTGAGCTGAGGTATTCTGTTTATGTAATTCCTATTTTTTTTTAAGTTCTTTATTTCAGCTTTTAAAGAATCATACAACAAAACCAATACAGTTACACCACAATACAACCAACCACATCATAAAATAAAATAGAAATACAACAATGAAATGATTCCCCCCCCCCCCCCGGCTCTCTGGAAATGCTTACAAACTACTCCTCCACCGACCCCCAACACCGCCAATCATCCTGGTAAGGAAGAGGGTTGAAGTAGACCACCAAGACTACCCCCATATGTAACCTGCGAACGGGCAACATATTGATCCAATAAGGACCACCTTTTAAAGTTTAGCTCCCCATTCTCAGGCTGGTGAACTTTACTGTAAATCTTTTCAAGCTTGGAGTAATAACAAACCAAATGCCACCATTTTTCCGAGCTCAGATTCTGGAAGTTTTTCCAGTGCTCCAGGATCGTCTTGATGGCAATGGCTAGCATATAGTTCAACGGGAAGCTTTCTGTGCTTGTCCTGTCCGAAAAGGTCTCCAAAGATCGAAAAAAGATCATACTCCTTGTCATCTCTAAAGGAAGGTTTAAAACATTGTGCATTTTGGCCCAAACTTGCAGCCAAAACCTCTGCACTAAAGGGCAGTCAAAAAACATGTGTAGAAAGGTGCCAACCTCCTTCTGACAAGACCAGCACAGGCCCGTGGTATCCTTATCCCATTTGGCCATTTTCGCCGGCGTGATAAACGCCCTATGCAGAAAAAGAAAAAACGATTGCGTGATCGCGGCCGACCGGGAAGTTCTAGTAATGGGGCCCCATAAAAATTTCCAGTAGGAAATGGGTATCTGACGAGACAAATCAGACTCCCACACCCTAGACAACCCAAGCAATCTGACAGATGCATACTCTCTCCACAAGGCATAAAGTCTAGAAGTGACTCCCTGATGTTCCGAAATAGCTTTCAACCCCTTAATTAAGAACCCTTCCGGAACCAACTCAGTCACTCTAATCTTAGAGGCTTCTACACAGTGCTTAAGTTGAACCCATTTAAAAAAACTGGAATCTGGCAGAGAGAACGTCCCCTTTAATGAATCAAAGTCCTTCCAACCATTCGCCCCTACCAGCTGACCTAGAGTCCATATGCCACACTCTTGCCATTTCTTCCAAGAAAACATTTTACCACGATTTCGAAACTGCGGGTTCCACCAAAGCGGAAGTTGGCAGGAAGGTGGATCGTCCATATCAATCAAACGAGCAAGATTTAAGAAAGCGTCCTGCGTTGACCTAATCACCCGCCCAACAAGCGTCCATTCTGGATGCATAGAAGCTAGCATATGAACCAGGGGGTAAGGGGCAGCTAGACGAACCTCAACCTCGATCCAAGTAGGTCGATGATCTTGATCCCCAAGAGCCAACCACCGCGCCCCTTGCTTTAAAAGAAGGGCCTGATGATACCCATAGAAATCAGGAAAGTGGACCCCCCCTTCTCCTTGGGGGCTTTTAATTTTTTAATGGCTATCCGTGGTTGACGACCATGCCACAAGAAATGAATGAGACTTTTCTCTAACTTCCTATAAAGTGTAGATGGAAGCGTGAAAGGTATCATACCTAACACATAATTGATCTTTGGCGCTAAGGACATTTTAATTACTTCCAACCTGCCCCACCAGGACAACTGAAGGGGGGACCAGGCAGAAGAATTTTGCCGAATCAATTGCAATAACTCCTCACCATTCTTTTGGATCATGGCATCAACCGAAACATTATACCACGTTCCCAAGTATTTAATACTATCCGTTTCTCACTTAAAGGGAAAAGGCGCCATCCCCGCTGAATTGGAATAACAATTAAGTGGGAACACCACTGATTTGGACCAATTAATCTTGTATCCTAAAACACTGGAGTAGGCATCTATCAAGGCCAACACATGCGAGATCTCAGAAGGCTGGGTAAACAGAAGTAAGTCGTCGGCATAAGCGGAGATCTTTACTTGAAAGTCCCCCACAGTTATGCCCCTAATATCCTTATTCTGTCGGACGGCAATAGCCAGAGGTTCCAAAGCAAGATTAAACAGCAAGGGGGAAAGGGGGCAACCTTGCCTGGTACCTCTGTGTAGGGAGAAGGAACGTGAAAGAATGCCATTCGCACAGATGCGGGCAGATGTATTTGCATATAGCACCTTAGCCTTATTTATGAAGCCATCACCTAGCCCAAACCATTTCAAAATAAAAAACAGGAATGGCCATTCTAACCTGTCGAAAGCTTTCTCGGCATCAAGAGAAATGGCAACATACGGACTACTAACCGTCGACGCACTCTCCATCAGGTTGCAAAGAAGGCGAGCATTATCTGCGGTGGATCTCCCAGGCACAAACCCGCACTGGTCCGGGTGGACCAGCTCCCCAATGACCGCCGATAGTCTCCTCGCTAAAATACTTGCATAGATCTTATAATCTGCATTTAAAAGAGATATGGGCCTATAATTTGCCACTTGACTGGGGTCCTTACCCTGCTTTTCGAGAACCATGATAACAGCCTCTGAAAAATTATCTGTCCGAGAATGATCCTTCTCTAGCTCCGCAAAATATACCAACAAATAAGGGGCCAGCTCATTACTAAAGACTTTATAAAATTCAGAAGGAATCCCATCCGGCCCTGAAGCTTTCCCCGATGATATGGCCTTTATTGCCGAAACGAGCTCATCATATGAAAAGGGTTTACCAATATGCTGAGCTTGAGACTCCCCTAAGATAGGGTGTATCAAATTATCAACAAAACAAGAGAATTTGGTTGTGTCTGCCTTCAACTCGGAGGCATACAACTGACTGTAGAATTTGGAAAATTCGCCCACAATCTGATCATTGTCTGTTAAATGCTCATGACTACCACCGAGAATAGAGACAATTCTTGATTTAACTTGCTTCCCCCGTACCATGTTTGCCAACAATTTACCAGCTTTATTCCGCTTGACGTGAAACCTAGCCGACTGTTTTAATAGTAGATGCTCCACCTCGGAACTAAGCACTTCATTGTACTGAAACCTTAACCTTTGCAGTCTAGTCAAAATTCAAGGCTCCTTATGCTTAATCCACAGCCTTTCACCCGCTAGTTACAGTGCAGTAATAATAATGGGTGATTTCAACTACCCCAGTATCGACTGGGTCAGTGTCACGTCAGGACATGCTAGGGAGATAAAGTTCCTAGATGAAATAAATGACTGCTTCTTGGAGCAGCTGGTTCATGAACCGACCAGAGGGGAAGACATATTAGACCTAGTCCTTAGTGGAACACCAGATCTAGTGCAAGAGATAAGGTTGTTGGGGCCACTTGGCAATAGTGATTATAGCATGATCACCTTTGATTTAATTAGTGGAGGAGGGATAGTAAGGAAATCCACAGTACTACCTTTTAACTTTCGAAAGGGAAACTATGATAAAATGAGGAAAACAGTAAAGAAAAAACTAAAAGGAGCAGTTGCAAAGGTTAAAGACGTACATCAGGCTTGGCTGTTGTTGAAAAATACTATCTTGGAAGCCCAGACCAGCTGTATTCCACGCTTTAAGAAAAGTGGAAGGAAGTCCAAAAAAATGCCAGCATGGTTTAAAGATGAGGTCAGAGAGGCTGTTGTTGCCAAAAAAGCATCTTTCAGGAAATGGAAAAAAGAGCCAAATGACGAAACCTGGAAACAGCACAAGCACTGGCAAGTCAAATGCAAGGCATTGATAAGGCAGGCAAAGGGAGAATTTGAGAAGAAGCTTGCTGCGGAAGCAAAAACGCGAAGTAAAGACCTTTTCAAGTACATTCGTAGCAAAAAACCTGTGAGAGAGTCTGTTGGTCCATTAGATGATAAAGGGGTTAAAGGAGCACTAAGAGGCGACAAGGCGATAGCGGAGAGATTGAATGAATTCTTTGCTTCAGACTTTACTGAGGAAGATGTAGGGATGTTACCCATGACTGAAGTGGTATTTAAAGGTGCGGAAGAATTGAAGGAAATATCGATACATCGGGAAGATTATTACAACTATTAGATAAACTGAAGAGTAGCAAATCACCTGGGCCGGATGGTATACATCCAAGGGTGTTGAAAGAACTGAAATACGAGATTGCAGACCTGCTATTAGTAATCTGTGAACTATCATTAAAATCATCTCTAATACCTGAAGATTGGAGGATCGCCAATGTAACACCAATTTTTAAAAAGGGTTCCAGGGGTGATCCGGGAAACTACAGACCAGTGAGCCTGACATCAGTACTGGGAAAAATGGTAGAAACCATCATAAAGAATAAAATTACTCAGCATGTAGATAGTCATGACCTAATGGGAGACAGCCAACATGGCTTTAGACAAGGAAGATCTTGTCTTACTAATCTGTTATGTTTTTTTGAAGGAGTGAATAATCAGGTGGACAAAGGTGAGTCGGTTGATATTGTGTATCTGGACTTTCAGAAAGCCTTTGACAAGGTCCCTCATGAGAGACTTTTGGCAAAACTAAAGAGTCATGGGATAGGAGGCAGAGTACTATTGTGGATCAGGAACTGGTTAAAAGATAGAAAGCAGAGGGTAGGGCTAAATGGCCAATTTTCCCAATGGAGAAAGGTGAATAGTGGTGTACCCCAGGGATCTGTGCTGGGTCCGCTGCTTTTTGACATATTCATAAATGACCTGGAAAGTGGAATAACGAGTGAGGTTATCAAATTTGCAGATGACACAAAACTATTTAAAGTTGTTAAAACCCAAGAGGATTGTGGAAAATTGCAAAAGGATCTTGATAAATTGGAAGACTGGGCATCAAAATGGCAGATGAAATTTAATGTGGACAAGTGCAAGGTTATGCACCTAGGGAAGAACAATCCAAACTATGGTTACACGATGCAAGGTTCTACATTAGGAACCACCACCCAGGAAAAAGATTTAGGCGTCATTGTGGATACCATGTTAAAACCCTCGGCCCAGTGTGCAGTAGCGGCCAAGAGAGCAAATAGAATGCTAGGTATGATAAGGAAAGGAATGGAAAATAAAACAAAAGATATTATAATGCCTCTATATTGTTCCATGGTGAGACCGCACCTTGAATATTGTGTGCAATTCTGGTCGCCGTATCTTAAAAAGGATATAGCGATTTTAGAAAAGGTTCAGAGAAGAGCCACCAAAATGGTAAAGGGGATGGAAGGATACTCCTATGGCTAAAAAGGTTGGGGCTCTTTAACCTGGAAAGGAGACGGCTGAGGGGAGATATGATAGAAGTCTATAAATTAATGAACGGAGTGGAACGGGTAAACGTAGATCGATTGTTTACCTTATCAGAATATAGAAAGACTAGGGGACATGCAATGAAGCTACAGGGTAAACTATTTAAGACTAATAAAAGAAAATATTTTTTCACTCAACGTGTAATCAAACTCTGGAATTTGTTACCGGAGGATGTAGTAAAGGCTGTTAGTGTAGATGTGTTTAAAAAAGGTTTGGACAAGTTCCTGGAGGAAAGGTCCATAAACCATTATTAAGAAGGGACCCAGGATATCAATGCTTGAACCAATACAAGCATTGTGGAACCTGTGTCCCTTGGGGAAAGTGCTAGGTACGTATGACCTAGTTTGGCCACTGTTGGAAACAGAATACTGGACTTGATGGACCTTGGTCTGACCCAGTATGGCATATCTTTTTTTTTTTTTTTTTTTAAATCTTTATTTTCGTTTTATAACAACAAAGGAAAGGAAGACATACAGCTAAAAGGCAGATACATACATAGAATGAGATACATACACCAAAGTAAACCCCTACCACCCCCCTCCTCCCTGCTTCTTCTCTAGAAAACTAATCATTCCCGAAACGGGCGTGTACTGACATTATTGTGTTACAAAACCAAACGGTGATCTAAAACATGATGAGTGTACATTAAACAGACATGTCGGAGCAATGAGCAGATTGTACATAATCATTGAGCATCTGCCATTTAGACAAGCGAGAGTGAGTTTGGGTATGGGGAATAGCTCTACGAGATATCTGCTCATATTTACTATATAGGCAGACAAGGTTCCACCATTCATTGACAGTAAGTCGAGAGCTATCCTTCCAATTCCTCGTTATTAAACATATAGCTATACCCAGCATGAAATCAAGGAGAAAGCGACCCTTCTTAGGAAGAGAGGGGACCTCCGCCACTGAGCGGAGTCCCACAATCTTCCAAGAAAGAGGCTCGTGGAGGTGTAAGATAAGTTGAATATGACCCCAGACCCGCCCCCAGTAAACCTGTAGTTGAGGACATTCATAAATAACATGAGCGAGGGTTCCCACAGCAGTATGACAAGACCAACACTGGTCACTAGCAGTTGTGTGCCATTTGGCTATTTTTTCTGGAGTATAAAAGCATCTATGTGCAAAAAAGAAGAGAGTTTGGGTAATTGAGGCAGATCGGGAAACCCGCACTACTTTACTCCAGAAAAAGCTCCACTGCACAGGGGTTAAAGTGGTTTGCAGTTCGCGCTCCCAGGCTTGTTGGGCTCTACAAGTAGCAGTATCTGTACCCTGACATAATAGTTTATAAAAGTTAGAGGCTACCCCATGAGTACTACTAATAGAGTGAATTAGATCTAATAGCCCGTCTTCAGTAGAGACAGAGGGTGGCAGGATTCGAGCACTTTTGAGGCAGTGTTGAAGCTGAATCAATTGAAAGTAATGATTCGCAGGTAACGCAAATTCCTTTTGTAAATCAGAAAAGGTTTTCCAACGAGCTGCAGAGAAGAGCTGTTGGGGTGTCCAGATCCCCCTAGAGTACCAGGGTTTCCATGCTATCGTTCTATTTAGGACTTGAATTCTGGGGTTATTCCACAGCGGGAGTCCGTCCTGAGGACATACGTTGGGGCCCAGTGATAGAATGAGAGTATTAAAGGCCGCAAGAGTATCAACAATCATTGGGGGATGACGAGTGTCTACTTGATAGGACATACCGGGGAGATGGATCAACGGAATTGGGTTACGAAGCTCCTCTTCTATGTCAAGCCAAACTGGTCTGCTGTCTGTCGAGGCATCTAGCCATCGGGCACCTTGTTTAAGTAAGAAGGCTTGATGATATTTGAGAAAATCAGGAAAGCGGGTACCCCCTAGTTCCTTCGCAGACTGTAATTTTTGCTTAGCTATCCTTGGTGGTTTGCCCTGCCAGAGATAGCGGACGAGAAGGCCCTCAATATCTTTGTAGGTGTGTAGCGGGAGTAAGCATGGCAGCATTTCTAAAATATAGTTCACCTTGGGGACTATCATCATTTTCACAGTTTCTAGGCGGCCCCACCATGTAAGGGATAAGGGAGACCAGCGATTTGTGAGCTCACGGACTTTGGAGACTACCTCTTTGGCATTAAAACTAATAGTGTCTTCTAAAGGAGAACAGTAATGGACCCCAAGATATTTCACCATGCGGGATTGCCAAAGGAAAGGAAAGGCCTGCATGTCAGCCTCATGTACCCGGCGGTTCAGTGGGAATGCTACGGATTTGGTCCAGTTTATTTTATAGCCCGATAATTGCGAGTATCCATCAATCAGATCCAAGACAGCTGGAACCGAATCAAGGGATACGAAGAGCATAAGGTCATCTGCATATGCAGAGAGTTTAATCTCTCTGTGACTGAAGGGGACACCACGAATACGTGCAGACTGTCTAATAAGGAGGGCGAGGGGTTCAAGAGCAAGATCAAAGAGCATTGGTGATAGGGGGCAACCTTGACGCGTGCCTCTTTGGAGATTAAAAGGCTGAGACTTAATAGCATTTACACAAATACTGGCGACGGGTTGAGTGTACATGACTTGGAGGTATCGGAGGAAACCCTCCCCAAAACCATACCATCGGAGAACTGCAAATAAAAAGGGCCATTCTAGGCGATCAAAGGCTTTTTCAGCATCTAGGGAAAGACCCACCCAGGGGTGGTCCAAGTTGGCAGCACTGGAGAGCACATGGCACAAGGTCCGAGCATTGTCAGCGGTGGATCGGCCGGGTATAAAACCGCATTGGTCGGGATGGATTAAGGTGGCCATCCTGTCAGATAGCCGGGAGGCCAAGATCGTTGCGAAGATCTTATAATCGGCATTAAGTAGGGAGATTGGACGATAGTTGGCGGTTAGCAGCGGGTCTCTGCCTTCTTTCTCAAATACTACCACATTAGCTGCAGAAAAGGATCCCAAAGAGGATGTATCTACCGCAAGGGCAGTAAAATAGAGTTTTAAGTAGGGTACTAAATCTGCACTGAACGTATTGTAGAATTCGGTCGGGAGACCATCAGGCCCGGCGGCTCGACCCGAGGCTGTGCGTTTTAGGGCAAATTGGATCTCTGAAGTAGAGAAAGGTTCATCTAGCGCATCCCTATCAGCTTCAGAAAGGGTCGGCCGCTGAATATCAGAAAACAAGCGCTCGAAGGCCTCTGATGAGAAATCACATTCAGATTGATAGAGACGGGTATAGAAATCCCGAAAAAGTTCTACGATATCAGAGTCTGTGGTCAGTATGCCCCCTCCCTGTGGGGCTCGAAGGGCCGCTACGCGTTTGGCTTCTTTTTGACCTTTCAAGGCGTTAGCTAAAAGTCGACCGGCTCGGTTGCTTTCACGGTAGTATGTCCCTTGTTGAAGCTCAATACTCTTAGAAGCTGCAGTTGAGAGGATTGCATTATATTGAAAACGGAGACGCTGTAAGCGAACTAAGACGCATGGATCAGTACGGGAAGTTAGAACTCGTTCGCCTGCTTTGATTTGTTGGTCTAGTATAAGTAGCTGCTGTTTGCGTTGTTTCCGCAGGCGAATTTGATAACTGGTGATCGTTGCACGAATGGCCGCTTTGAAACCCTCCCACCAAGCCCAATTTGCAGTATCCTGGGGTAAATTAAAATGGAAGTAATCCTGTATGGCTGCGCGAATTTCTAACTGGAACTCTGGCTGAGTTAATAGGGCTCTATCAAAGAACCAGGCCCCCGAATTCCCTTGGGGTGCAGTAGTGTGTACTTGAAAAGAAATAGCAGCATGGTCTGAAATATGTTGGGAGTGAATCTTTGCAGTGTCCACCTGGGGGACTAACAGTTTTGATATGAGAAAGAAATCTATACGAGACTGGGATTTATGAGGGGAAGAAAAGAAGGTAAAGTCAAGCTCATTGGGGTGTAGTAACCTCCATAGATCAACTAAAGCAAGATCTTTGATCATAGAGGTAAGCGTGGTATGACTCTTGGGGGGACCACTTGTCCTAGGCGGCTGTTTGTCAATCAGGGGATCAAGAACTAAATTGAAATCCCCCCCTATTATCAATGAGGTATTAGCAGAGGCCTGCGCAACCTGAGCAATGGTAGCAAAAAAGGCAGGGTCATCCACATTAGGAGCATAAAGACAACTACATGTAACTTCAAGGTTACCTATCTTGAGGTGAGCTCTGGACCATCTACCTGTTGTATCTGAGCTAGTCGCAATAATAGTAGCATGCAGAGATTTCCTAACCAGTATGGCAACCCCACATTTCTTAGAAACGGCTGGAGAATAGGCGGCCACCATGTAAGGTTTAACATTAAGTTTAAGAGTTTCCTTCGAATTTAAATGCGTTTCTTGGAGAAAAATCAGATCCGCAGCTTCATGACTTAGATAGCTTAGGATTTTCTTCCGTTTTATCGGATTATTGATTCCTTTTACGTTCAATGATAAAATCTTACATGGTGCCATCGAGCAGTAATAGACATTTTAGATAAGGGCGCTGGAAAACATACAACATAATCAGAAACTGTACAAAAATGATATAATCACCAAGTCTGCTGACTAATACACCCCATATTGAAAAGTATGTACCAAAGTAACTTAGAGAAGAAGCAAAACCCCCAATGAAAATGGCGACCATATGTCTGCGGGAGGAGGCCCTAGAGAGGAAAATAGAAACATAAAAAAAAGAAAGAAAAACACCAGAGTCCATAATTAACACTGTCTCTGATACTCATCGAGGCTACGATGGGTAGATGAAGTCGGGTCACAGATATCATCAAGATAAGGCAACAAACCGCCCTCGGCAGACTTTTGCTGAGCCGCGGCAAATCCAATATGGCAGGCACAGCGGACATGAGAATACTGGCAGGCATATTCTGGAAGTCAACGCATCAAGTCGGCTTCTTTAGCATCCAAAAACTCCGCTAGTAGATCAGGGTCCTCGAATGTTCTTGTCTGATTGTGAAGCGTGACTCGGAGCTTGGCCGGGTACATCAGGCCATAGCGTGCTTGTAGTTGTTGAAGCCTCGGCCGGAATTCCAGAAAGCGCTTTCGGCGGTCGACCGTGGGTTTAGCCAAGTCAGGATAGAAGGAGATCTTATGGCTCTCAAACTCCATATGGCCCTTTGCCCGAGAGGCACTGAGAATTTGCTCCACATGTTGATATCTCAAAAGTCGAAAGATGATAGGCCGTGGGGTCTTCCTGTTGAGCGTTATGTTTGTGGGTACACGATGAGCGCGATCGATCTCCAATTCTTTAGTAAAGGTGATTTGGAGCAAGGAAGGGAGGATTTTATATAAAAACTCCTTCATGTCTCCCGATTCCGCTCCCTCCGGTATGCCCACGAGTCGTAGGTTGTTGCGGCGCGCTCTATTATTGCCATCTTCCACTTCTTTCTGCAAGGCCCGCACCTGACGTTCAACTTTGTCGAGTTTGGACAACCGGACCGCGTGGGAGTCTAATACGCTCTCCATTTTGTCCTGACGCAAAGAGAGTCCCTCTAGCCTGCCTTGTAACACACCAAGATCTTCCCACAGCGCTCGGAGTGCTTCACCGTTTGACTGCACGAGGTCCTTAACTCCTCTAATCTCTGCGAGGATTTCCTGCTGCATTTCGGGGCCCTCGCGCAAAAGCCAGCCCCTTCTGCGGAGACGGGGGTTCAGTTTTGGAGCGTTTGCCGTGAGAAGCCGCTGGAGATCCAAATTCCAGGCGCGTAGGTTTGGTCCCCGCCATCTCACCAATGTGCCCCGGCAAGATCAGAGCAGAAATTCAGGTATGTCCGGTGTTAATTCAGGATTCTGAGTAGGCCTCTCGGGAGCCTCAGCGTTATGCGACCATCCCGCTGGACATCGGGCTCCGCCCCCCCCCAGTATGGCATATCTTATGTTCTTATGTTCTTATGAATTTGCATATCTAAAGCCAACAAGTGGGCCTTCTGCTTTTTAGACTTTTTAATTCTATAACTAGTGATCGTTGCCCGAAGTGAGGCCTTGAATGCCTCCCACCAGGCCCAGCTGGGTGTGTCTCCAACCTTGTTGCTAGCAAAATATGAGGCAATAGCGGTCCAAATTTCCTCCTGGAAACCTGGCTCCACCAACCACGCCCTATTAAAAGACCAAGCCTGGCCAGGCCTCTCCAGCTCCGCAACATCTACTTTCAGCGTTATGGCTGCGTGATCCGAAACCGTCCTACTCAAAATATTTGCATCACAGCTGCCAGACACCAGCGGTTTAGAAATCAGAAAAAAAATCTATACGGGAAGAGGATTTATGCATGGGAGAAAAGAAAGAGAAGTCCTTCTCTCCCGGATGGAGCAACCTCCAGATATCCACCAAACCACAAGCGTCCATAAGGGCTGTAAGCGCTGTGCTCGCACGAAGGGGACGCTCCACCCTCCCAGGATTCCTATCTACCAAAGGGTCCCTTACCAAATTGAAGTCTCCCCCCATAATTGTAAGAGCCCCACTATCCCTCTGGATGACACCACTTAAATTACGAAAAAAGTTGGGATCATCGCTATTGGGTCCATATATATTTAAAAGAGACAATAGCACATTACCCACCATTCACTGTGAATAAGCCCTCCTCCCATACGCATCATTGCTAGAATTCATAAGCTGGAAGCCAAGGGAAGAACTCATCAAAGTGGCAACCCCATTTTTCTTATGAATCGCCGGGGAAGATCCCACTAACCTATAATGTTTATCTTCTAATTTTACCGTCTCTTGTGGAGAGAGATGCGTTTCCTGCAAGAGAATAAAATCTGCATGTTGTCGTTTACAGTATGCTAAAATCTTCTTGCGTTTTATCGGGGACTTAATTCCCTTCACATTTAGAGACAAAATCCTCAGCCCTTTATCCATCCCAACAGGAAAGTTATATTACAGAGAAGGTCGGCTGTAAGGAAGATAATACCCAACTCCTCTTGAAATCCCCAGAGAGCCATCCCCAACCCCCGCCCAAGATAATAAGAAACAATCAATGGGTCAGACAGCAGGACCACTATTACAGCATAGGGCAGCCCGGGCCCCTAACAACCATCAACCAATCCCCACCACCCATCTAAAACAGGTACACAACACAGGAATCCAAACATCCCTACCATTTAAACCTTTCACAATAATAGCAGATCCAAACACAAGCACGCCAGGGCGCGCTTCCCACACCCAATACCATCATCAGCAGGCGCAAGGCCCAGAGAGCTTAATTTTGCTGCATCCGTAGTGCCTCTTGTGCAGCAGTAGCAGTTCCAAACACAGGCACGCCAGGGCGCGCTCCCCACACACAGTAACACCATCCGCAGGCGCTAGACCAGGAAAAGCTTAATTTTGCTGCATCAATAATGCCTCTTGTTCCTCGACGAACTGTTGCAAAGCGCCAGGATCATTAAATGATTTGGTTGCATTGTTCAGAGTGACCTTGAACCTCGCCGGGCTGAACAAACCATACCTCGCTTGCAAACGCTGAAGTCTGGGCTGCAAAGCCAGAAATTGCCTCCATTTCTCCACCGTATGCTTACAAAAATTAGCATAGAAGAACACTCGCTGCCCCTCATGCTGCAGGGGCTGCCGCGCCTTGGCTGCAGCGAAAATTTGAATCACCTGTTGGTGTCGCAGCAGACACATAATTAACGGGCGTGGGCGCTTGCTGTGCAAATTGGGGGAGGTCGGGATACGATGCGCCCTTTCAATTTCCAACTGGCGAGCAAACTCGATGTTTAACAGCTTCGGAATGAAGCTCTCCAGGAATTGAATCGTGTTGCTACCTTCCGCACCTTCCCCTAATCCGACAATTCGAATGTTGTTGCGCCTGGCCCTATTGCCCATGTCCTTCAAACTCTTCTCAAGCCAATTCAGCTTTTGTATAGCAGGAGAAATTCTCTTGAATTGTTCCTCATGTCCGGCCACGGTTGATTCCACCTTGTCCACCCTGGTAGATAGAGAATGTAGCTGTGCACTCAATTCCTTCAAATCAGATTGTAGTTCCACTAGCGACTCCCCATTAGAGTCTACACGGCTGTGTATGGCTCTAACCTCCTTAAGCAGCTCCTGTATCCCCTCCGATGCTTCCTGCTGTGGCGCCATTTTGTTTGGTGAGAGAGGATCCGTTTTGGATCTTTTATTTATTTATTTATTTAGCTGTATTTGTATCCCGCTTTTCACCGGGTCAAAGCGGCGTTACATAAAAGGGGGGGGGGGGAATTTACGTATAAGGGTGGCTACATTGATGATTTTAACATAAGATATAGGACAGACGTTAGACTTAGACAGAATTTGGATATGGTCAGGTTAGTATAGTTTGAGTTAGGTGGTCATGGTGGGTGAGATCAGATGTTATTTCACTTTTTGGTGGGTGTCGTTGAGGTATTCCTGAAACAGGATGGTTTTCAGCTGTTTTCGAAAAGATGGTAGATCGGTGTTGTTTCGGAGACAGTTCGGTAGAGAGTTCCATAAGGATGGAGCATACAGTTCAAAGGCTCGATTGCAGGTCCGTTGTGAGCATTTGGTTCTTTTGAGAGGGATGGTGAGGGAGTTGCTGGAGGCTTGTCTGGTAGATCTGCCATGAGCTTGTCGGGACAGTAGGGTGTGAAGTTGGGAGTTTCGTGTTTGATGTATGGCTTTGTGGGTGAGTAGGATGGCTTTGTATTTTGTCCTTGCTTCAAGGGGGAGTATGTGTAGGTCTTTCAAAATCGGGGTGATGCGGTCGGTTTTCTTTGCTCCCTGTGGTGTTCAATGCTGTTTTGAGGGGGTTCGTCTGTGTGGCTGGAAGGCCATGGTATACTATATTGCAATAGTCCAGATGTGGGAGCGTCATGGCTTGCATTACAGTTCGGAAGTCTTGATGTTCGAGAAGGGGTCTGAGACGTTGGACTGTCCTTGCTTTGTGGAATATAGTTCCGGCGGTTTTGGTGATTTGTTGCTGTAAGGTGAGAGCTTGGTCGATAATAATGCCCAGATACCTTATTTGTGGTTGTATCTTATTTTATTTATTTTATTTAACATTTCTTATATACCGCGCTATTTGTCATCAGCGCGGTTTACATCAAAACAATAGAACACTTGACCAGATACATTGGCCGTCGTTTACATAAAACGGGGAGTTAACATGGAGGAGAACTTGGGGAACTATTTACATTCAAGTTTATAGCAAACTTAGGAAACTATGTACAAATCGGTTGTATTACATATTAGGTATGATTACAGTGTTTTACATCATGTAGCGGCTGTATGATATAGTGGGGGTGTGTGGGAGGTAATGGGGTATCGGGATGGGTATAATGTAAGAGAAAAAGGTGGTGTTTGAGGGCTTTTCTAAATTGAATAAGGTCTCTAATAGCTCTAATGTGTGGGGGGAGTTTGTTCCAGCATACGGGGGCATAGTTCCTGAAAGCCCTATTGGTGGTGATCTGGTTGAGTTTTGCGGATTCAATTGGTATAAGTAGCATGTTGGCAGCCTGGGATCTCCTGTATCTGTTGTCTGGAGAACGCATTATGAGGTCGGAAATGGATGGGGGAGCTATCATGTTGAAGGCCTTGAAGGTAATGAGGAGGGTTTTGTACAGGATTCTACTGCTTATGGGAAGCCAGTGTAGTTCCTTTAGAATGGGGGAGATGTGGTCGACCCTTGAGGTTCCGTAGAGCACACGGGCTGCCGCATTCATGGCTAGCTGTAATGGTTTGAGGGAGCTCTTTGGAAGGCCATGTAGAACTATGTTGGCATAGTCGAAGTGCGGTGTGACTAGTGCCTGGAAGATGGTGCGGAAATCCGCGGATTCCATCATGGGCCTAAGATGCCGTAGGGTTTTTATCTTGAAATAGATGGTCTTGACAGTGCGTTTGATATGTTCCTTGAAGTTGAGTTGTTGATCAAGAATTACCCCGAGATATCGTATGTTGGATTTGATTGGAAGTTCCGCGTCTCTGACTTTGAGTGTTGGTGGTGGAGAGAAGGCTTTATTCCTTGTGATCATTAGTACTTCCGTTTTCTTGAAGTTTATCCGGAGGTTCTGAGTGAGTAGCCAGTCAGTTATTGTGTTGAAGCAGTCAACTAGCACTGTATAGTCGGGACAATTGATGGCAATGGGTGTGAATAGCAGGACATCATCGGCATACATAAGACACGATATGCCAAATGAACGGGCGATGTCACAGATTGGTTGCATATAGATGTTAAAGAGCAACGCGGAGAGGGAGGATCCTTGGGGTACACCTTGGTGCTGTTGGAAAGGTTCGGAGGTGGTGCTTTGAATCCGGACTTGTTGATATCTGCCTTCGAGGTAGGATTTACACCAGTCCCACGCTTGATCTCGGATTCCCTTCTCATGTAGCCGGGTGAGAAGCTGCAGGTGGTCTATGGAGTCAAACGCTGCTGATATATCAAGGAAGATTAGTGCGAAGCCATTCTTTATACTGTCAATTCCATTGATCAGTGAACTGGTTAATGTTGTCAGTAGGGTTTCGATACCGTGTGCTTCTCTGAATCCATGTTGAGAGGGATCCAGTGGTGAGGAGGAGTCAACATGCTGCTGGATCTGTCTAAGGGTTATTTTCTCTAGGATCTTAGCCAGAAAAGGGATACTGGAGATTGGTCTGTAAGATTCCTCTTTCTTTGGGTCAAGTTGATTGTATTTGAGTAGTGGGCGGATGGATGTGTGCTTGAGCGCATCTGGGAAGACTCCTGTTTCGAATGACAACTTGGTGATGTTGGCTATGATAGGGCTGAACTCCGTGCGCATTGTCTTGATCCAGTGCACTGGGCAGGGGTCGGTTGGTGCGGTCGTGGCGTTGATTGATGCAATTACTTCTTCAATGGTCTTTGTTGATGGCGGTGAGAGTTTGGTGAGTGTGGACTGGGAAAGAGTGGTTTTGGGATTTGTGGTATGGTTAAGATGAGGTGATGATGCCATTGTAGTTACCTTTATTGATTTTGATTGGATGTAATTCGCATATGCTTGTGGCTGAATACCTTCTTGTTGAGGAGGGGAAGGTTGGTTGGTAAGGGATTTCACCAGCTGGAAAAGGTCTCTTGGCTTATTTAGTGAGCGGCTGAGAATTTCTGCATGGAATTGTTTCCTTTTGGCCCACGTTGATTCGCGATGGGTCTTCAGATATTGTTGATAGATGGCTTGGTCTGAGGTATTTCTAGTAGCTCTCCATTTCCTTTCGAGTTTTCTGAGTCGGAGTAGGGACGCTCGTAGTTCCGGGGAAAACCATGGGGCGGCGTGTTTCTTGGTGTCTCTTCTGTCCGATGCGGTTTTTTTGTTGTTGGCAGGCTGTTGAGCGTAATGGGAGAGGGTCTCGTTCCAGTTGGACATCATGTCATTCAGGTTGGTTGCTGGTTGATCAAGTTTTGGGAGAACGTCACTAACGATTGTTTCCCTGTTGAGTTGCTTGAAGCGTGTGGTTCCTGATGTTTCCGTTGCACTTGGGCGGTGGCACGTAGAGTGTTGCGTTGGTAACTGGAATGTTATTAGATTGTGGTCTGACCAGGGGACTGGTGAGATAGTAAGGTCAAATTGGTTTGATGTACTCATGGCTGTATGTGGGATGAATATTAGGTCAAGGGGGTTTCCTCCTTGGTGGGTGGGATCAGTTATAGCCTGCTTGTAGTTGAGGTCAGCCATTGCTTCGAGGAAGGCTTTGGCTAGGGTGGGTTGAGTGGAAGCGAGATTAAGGTCTCCTAGTAGCCAGTTAGGTTTGGAGGGGTCTTCTGGATTACATGCTAGGTCAATGATGTCTGAGAGCTCATCTGATCCAATTCCTGGGGTTCTGTAAATGAGGTTAATAGTATTGTATTTGCTGGTGATGGTTAGTGTATTCAGGAGTTGCGTGCTCTTGGTAAGGCTAGTCCGGTATTGTAACAATGTTTTTGCAAGGATCAGTACACCTCCTCCTCTTTTGTTTTCCCTATTACAGGTATAGATCGAAAAGTTAGGTGGTGTAAGGTGATTCAATATGACATTGTCTGATTCAGAGATCCATGTTTCTGTGACCATTAGCATGTCTAGATTGTGCATAGTGATTAGGTCAGTGATTACCGGCCATTTATTACGGACCGAACGTGCGTTGATAAGGGCGCACCTTAGTTCTTGTTGATGCTTTGTGTTTTTATGTTTTGTGGAGTTTGAGGTCTCTATGGCTATATATATTAAGTGTGACAGTCTTCTGTGTGAAGGGTTTGAGTGCCGGTGGTATTGGTTGTTGTATGTTTTACCGTTTGCACTCTTTAGTAGTTGGATGGGGTTGCATCCATCTGCCAATACAACTGATTCATAGAGTGTGCTGACCAGTGTATAGAGTAGGGCAAGAGTAAGTAATGGGTAAGCCATTTATGTTTCCGGAATGAGGCGTTTCTAGGTTAATGGGTGTTTTGTGATGTTGTATGTGTTTTTCTAGTGATGTGTTGTGTTAGTGGAGGTGTTTAGCACTTCAGCGTAGTGATTCAGTAGAGCAGTACAGTGTAGCAATATAGTATAGCAATATAGTGTGGCAATGAGGTATATCAATTCGGTATAGCAATACAGTGCAGCAATATAATGTATCAATACAGTGTAGCAATGAGGTATAGCAGTTTAGTAGTGCAGCAATATAGTGTGGCAATGAGGTATATCAATTCGGTATAGCAATACAGTGCAGTAATATAATGTATCAATACAGTGTAGCAATGAGGTATAGCAGTTTAGTAGTGCAGCAATATAGTGTGGCAATGAGGTATATCAATTCGGTATAGCAATACAGTGCAGTAATATAATGTATCAATACAGTGTAGCAATGAGGTATAGCAGTTTAGTAGTGCAGCAATATAGTGTGGCAATGCAGTATAGCAATTAAGGTGTAGCGATGAGGGGTAGCAATATAGTGCAGCAATACAGTGTAGCAATGACGTGTAGCAATTCAGGTATAGCAATGAGGTATAGTAATTCAGTTAGATAGGCACCATGTGTCGGCTAGTTTGTACCTTAGGTCCTCTGAGTTATTCGTCTTGCATCCAGTTCTTACGCTCTGTTGCTCTGGTGGTGAGGAAGGCTGTGCTGGCTGTAGAACGTTTGAGGAGAGACAGGGCTGTTGAGAGGGGGCGAGCTCGACCGTGGGGGAGCTCAAGCTGCTGATCTGCTGAAGTGATGCCGATGTGTCAATGTGGTCTTGGTGCTCACGTGTGTGCCACTGCCTAAGGGCCACGCCAAAGGGCCCTCTGGCGAGGCCCTCAGGCGCGGGTCCGCAAGGCGCGGGTGCGCCCTTCGACGTTCTTCTTTTAAACGGGCTGAGCTGCCGCGATTGGGCAGGAGGAGCAGGCTGGAACGTCGGCGGTGGCCTGAGTTGGCTGAAAGCACGCTCCCTCCGGGGAGATGTGCAGGGCTGGAAAGAGGATCGCTGCTTCTGGCGCTCCTTTTTAAATCCGGCTGGGCTGCCGCGATTGGGCAGGAGGAGCAGGCTGGAACGTCGGCGGTGGCCCGAGTTGGCTGAAAGCACGCTCCCTCCGGGGAGATGTGCAGGGCTGGAAAGAGGATCGCTGCTTCTGGCGCTCCTTTTTAAATCCGGCTGGGCTGCCGCGATTGGGCAGGAGGAGCAGGCTGGAACGTCGGCGGTGGCCCGAGTTGGCTGCAAGCACGCTCCCTCCGGGGAGATGTGCAGGGCTGGAGAGAGGATCGCTGCTTCTGGCACTCCTTTTTAAATCCGGCTGGGCTGCCGCGATTGGGCAGGAGGAGCAGGCTGGAACGTCGGCGGTGGCCCGAGTTGGCTGAAAGCACGCTCCCTCCGGGGAGATGTGCAGGGCTGGAAAGAGGTATCTGAATGTTTGTGGTACCTATGTGGAGGTGTGGAGGTGGTGTAAAGTCTGGGTCTTTTGTGACTATGAGGGCTTCCGTCTTCTTTATGTTGATGGATAGGTTGTTTGCTTGTAACCAGTTGGACACCTCTGTGAAGCATGTTGATAGGTGGGTGTTTGTTGGGTTCGTGGTTGTAATGCGAGCGTAGAGCATGATATCATCAGCGTAAATGTGAAAGCTGATGTTGTGAGTGCGTATGACTGAGCAGAGTGGTTGAAGGTAAATGTTGAATAGCATGGCTGATAGTGTGGATCCTTGGGGGACACCTTTGTGTTGTTGGAATGGGGGGGATGTCGAGTTGCTGGTGCGGATTAATTGCTCTCTGTTGGTTAGGTATGATTGGAACCACTGTAGTACGGTGTCTTTAATCCCAATTGTCTGTAGTCTGTGTATGAGGATGTTGTGGGAGATGGTGTCAAAAGCAGCAGATATGTCAAGGAAGATCATGGCATATCCAGAGTGTTTTTCTTGTGTTCCTATTAGGAGAGTGTTCATCAGTGTGGTCATGAGGGTCTCAACTCCATGTAGAGGGCGGAATCTGTGTTGTTGTGGATCCAATATGTTGTTGAGATCAAGGTGTTCCTGTAGCTGCTGCTGGACGATCTTCTCGATTATCTTGGCAGTGAAGGGTAGGCTTGCTATGGGTCTGTAAGATGCTGGGTCTAGTGGGTCTAGGTTTTGCTTTTTTAGTGATGGACGGATGATTGTGGTTTTGAGGGCATCTGGCATGCGTCCTTGGGAGAAGGATTCCTGGACAATATGAGCTAGTGGTATGCTCAGTTCGTTTCTAGTTTTCTTTATCCAGTCGGTGGGACATGGGTCTAGCGGAGAGGTGGTGGTGTTGAGGCATGCAATGGTGGTTGATATTTCATCTGGTGAGGTTTCTTTGAATGTGGTCCAGTCATTGTGTAGGTTAGGATGGAGGTCTGTTGTGGTTGTCTTACTATTCAGCTGTGGATTCGGTTGCGAGTTCTGTGGAGGTTGTAGCTGTTTGTATTGTCGGGCCAGTAGCTCTGGTGGGATCTTTGGTAGTTGGTCCGAGTTTTGGGGGGCTTTCGTCAGTTGTTTGACAATCCGAAAAAGTTCACGTGGTTTGTTTATGGAGGTGTTTATGATTTTCGTGTGGTAGATTTTCTTTGCTTTGTCGGTCTCATGGTGATACGCATTGAGTTCATTTAAATATTTTGTTTTGTGGTTTTCGTCTTTGGTTTTTCTCCATTTTCTTTCAGTTCTTCTGAGTTTTGTTTTTAGTTTCCGAAGACTGGGGGTGAACCATCTGGCTTTTGTGGAAGGAGATCTGGTGAGGGCTTTGTTTGTTGATGCTACGGATGCTGCAGAGATTGTGATATTCCAATTGTGTATTAGTTTGTTGATGTTGCTGGAATTTGTTTGTAGATTGGGTAGAGTTTGTGCTAAGAAGTCCTCCTTGTTAAATGTTTTAAATCTTCTTATGTGGTTACCGTCTTCTTTGTTGTTCGCGAGTTGGTATGTATACGACATGGTGATAAGGTGGTGGTCAGACCAGGGTATTGGCGAAATCTGTGGTTTGTTTCCTAGGGTGGCAGTCGTGGCGCTCAGGAATATGAGGTCTAGAGTGTTGCCTTTTTCATGGGTGGCTTCATGTACGATCTGGACTAGGCCCATCGCAGTCATGGCAGTATGGAAGGTTGTTGCTTGTTCATCTTGCAGCGATGGGAGGTTGAAGTCTCCTAGGATAATTTGTTCCTTTGTAGAACAGGTGCTTTCTGATATGAATTGTAGTATCCTTGGTAGGTTAGTGGTCTTGGTAGGAGCTCGGTAGATTAGGCATATTGAGAGGTGTTTATTGGTGAGGGTGAGGAGGTCAGCTTTGTTCGTGGAGTCTGATGAGAGGATTCTGAGGTGAAGGTTGGCTTTAGCGATGATGGCTACCCCACCTCCTTTGGTGTGTGTCCGTGAGCAGTGATGTAGAGTATAGCCTTCTGGGGTTAGTTGATTCATTAGTACCGTGTCAGTATCTGTTAGCCAGGTTTCTGTCACACATAGGAGGTCTATCTGCTTATGTGTGATGTGGTCTCGGAGCATGTGGTATTTGTTTCTGACAGATCAGGCGTTGATAAGTGTGATGTTGATGTGGTGTGGGGTCGCAGGGTTGGGGATGCGGACTTGTGTGTGTTTAGTTTGGGGGAGGTCTTGTTTCGTATTATGTGTGTGTGCGGGTTGTGCTGTGGGGGCGGTTGGCCAAGGCAGGTTATTGAGTGTGGTCAATGTGAGGGGGGGTAGAGGGTTAGGAGAGGGGTAATGAGGTAGATGGGGGCTAGGAAAGGTGGCATAGTTTGTGTGAGTAGCTAGTATTTTGGGAGTAGGTTGGGTTGTGGAGTTGATACCTTGGGGTGGTGAGGTCTTTGTTGCTGTTGTTATCCCGTTGCTGCTGTGGTAGATCGTGGTGTCGTTTAGTATCTGCAGAGGTTGTCTGAGTGTTCCTTTCGCCGGTTTTTGCTGACCCCGTCGTCGCGGGAGAGGTAAAGTCCAAACGTGTCTGTTTTCTCCCGGCCATCCTCCAACACTACCGCAGTGAAAATTACCTCTTGGAGGAACGATATGGTCGGTGGTACACAGGATTTAATGCCTGGGGCCCAGGAGAGCAACTCTTACACCTCCATGCTGGGTCCGCGCTGGCTCCGCCTCCTATGTAATTCCTATTTGACATTGCCACTTGTTCTCTTTCCCCAGTATTCTCTGAAATGTATTGGTTTAATATTTGCAGTATTGCCTTTTGATAGGTAGGGTATGGTGCTTTGTGAGTCCTGGTAATGCTGTCAGGATACGGCGGGTTTGCTATGGGTTCTAAATGGGCAGCGTTTGTAGTAGTTCCTAATGCCTGGTGGTTGGCACTGGATTATAGTAATGTAGAAATCTTTTAGTCTTTCTTTATCCATACACTCATTAAGAGACATGTTTACTAAAAGTTAGTGTATGGTAACATTATGCAAATATTTATGCAAATAAGGCCACTTATGCAAATGAGGCCCCGCACCGAGTCTCCGCACATGGCCCCGCACCCCCCTTGGGCCGCCCCTGGATGCAACCAGGATAATTGCTCTGGTCCTGAGGCCAGAGAGGGTCTCAGACCTGTCCGAAACTCAGAAAGACACCGTTTGCTAGTGGGTTTTAGGGTTCCCCTCTCATATTTTTGCCTTGTCCCCAGTCATGTCCAACAACAATCCTGACTTCTGGCAGATGTACTTTGCAAGAAATGACATTTTCCAGTTACAAAATATAAAACAAAAATATTTTTTCTACCTTTGCTGTTGGGTCATTTTATTCTCTAATCCTGTTAATCCCAGTCTCTAGTTATTGCTTTCCTCATCTTCTCTTAATTTAGAGGGTCATTAAAAAAGACTTAGGGGTATGTTTACTAAACAGCGATAACATTGCAGTGGAGGAGTTTGAACGCGATACGTAACGTTATCACGCGATACGTAACGTTATCGCGTGATACATAACATTATTGCGTGATACGTAATGTTATCGTGCGATATGTAACGTTATCGTGCGATACGTAATGTTATCATGTGATAAAGTAACATTAGCGCGCGATAGCATGAGGTTTCGCGCGATAACATCTCCGGGGTGTTAAGGCACACAGAGGGTGGAGTAAGGCTCCCCAGAGGGCGGAGAGAAGGGGTCAATGGGCGGAGAGTGGGCGGAGAGAGGCTCCATGCACACTAACGCTGTGAAATGAAGGTCTGAAAATTAGCACCAGTGAAAACCTCGCGTTAGAGGCACATTTGCAGGAGAGAGAAACCAGTTCAGTCAGCAATGTACAGCAAAGGCAGGGAGACCCAGAAAAGTGATAGTAGTGATACATGTGCAGCAACAGCATAGTGCCCAAGTACGAAAGGGCACTACATTGATGCTGCAAATGGGGTACAAGGGGCTGCAGGCAGGACATGCAATGGGGCAGCTGGGGCACAGGGTGGACTAGGCAGATGCCTAGGTGGCACATAGGAACCCAGAAACTGCAAATCAGCAAGCCAGCAACTGACTAAGGTCAAACATGCCCATGAGTGTGTGTCCCACAGTATCCCAGGGGACAGTACCCAGCAGGTACCCCAAAGGGCATATAACATTGATAGGTGGCGCCTGGGGGAAGCGCGGATGTCTATGTATGCACCCCTACCCCAGATCCCACACCATAGGCAGCCACCTACCGGCACACTAAATGGCCTGGGACTGCGTACCACCAGCCCAACTGCATAAGGGAATGTCAGCATGGTGGGGGAGGGGTGCTGGTGGTAGAGGCGGCAGGACTGGTGTAGTGGCCAGGGCTGCCAACCACTTCTATCTTTGCACAATGCTGAAATAGGTATGTGAGCATGTGTATGTCTATCCAGTGTTTTGTGGCTGCCTACACCTTACTGAGCCCCCAGTGCTTGCACTGTTTCCAGTGTTAGCCTGCCAATGTGCATAATGAGGAGCAAGGTATTATGGGTATGGCCCGGACACGGCGGTCTGTGCAGGATGCATCTGCACAGGGCATAGGGCAATGGCTGGGACATTGTAGTACCTGATCACCACCTGCATGGGCAGGGTGACCACAGCATGTCATGCTGGGAGGTCCCTCTCACTCTGACTGAGCAGTGACCATGGCATGGCTAGGTTCCCACATAGCGTTATATAGTGTTTCTCTTAAGTGATATCTATGGGCCTCTTTTTCTGGTGCCCAATCACTGACATACTTGCTTGGTGTGTGTGTTTGTGTCCCACCTTTGGGTGCACACAGTTCCTCCAGGAGCATGCACTAGTGAGCAGACTGTCTGCAGTTAGCATATGTATGGCTGGAGCACTGCAGTGGGTGGAGAATGACTGTGCCCTCAGCTGGTGAATGTCAGATTGTGGTGGGGGGCAGCGGAGCATTTCCAGGTCTACTGCCAGTGCCCTATGAAATATGTACAGATCTGCATTGACTGCCCTGGAGGGTGCCTATTCCCCAGTAGGACAGGGGTGGTGGTCCCCTCTACTGCCTCTGATGTAGAGTGTGGATCGGTTTGTGGGAGATCCTGTCCCCCACCCTGACCCAGGGAGAGCAGGTTGGGTGGTGCTACATAATCTGCTTTTGGGTCCAAACACCATCCTTCTCTTATAACATGTGACCATGGCAACCACACGGGATATGCACAATTCTGGGTGCATCATAGTCCACCAGGACTAGACAAGTTTGGGAAATACAGATGGACACAGGTGTATCGGCCAGGATTACCTATCACACACTGGCACTGATGGGGATCTGCAGCACAGCCAAGGCAGGTGTTGCGGACCTGGTGCTGGGCATCCCACCTCACCATCAGGGTGAGCACAGGAACCGCACAATGTCACGGTCTGTAGCTACTCTGTGCCAGTAACACACATGGTCAGTTCCCCTTACCAGGCCGGGGTGCTGTAGAGGCGCATACCCCATCTTGTGATCAGATGTAGACTGCTGATCTGCATGTGCAGTGCATCATGGGTATGGGTGGGTTTACCCTATCCTGGTAACCACAGCAGTTTGTGCGGTGACTTACAGTCTTTCTGTAGCCAGCCAGCGGTGTGTTGTAAGCTATAGAGATGTAGCCTGCTGATTACTTCAATGGCTGTGGGGGCAGAGGTCATGAGTTTGATCCAGCAGTGGTGTTAATAAGGCTGTCTGAGGCTGTTCCTTTTAATTTAAATCAGTGCTGCCAGCAAAAACACCCTCAGTGCCATAACTTAAGGTGCCTCATAAGGCGCCCTATAAAGCGCCCTATAGGGCACATTATAAGGTGCCTTGGCGGACAGGGCACTTTATAATGTGCCCTATGGAGTGCCTTATAGGCCGCCTTTTGAGGCACCTTAGGTTACGGCAATGTAAGGGTGTTTTTGCTGGCAGCACTGATTTAAATTAAAAGGAAAAGCCTCAGACAGCCTTATTAAATAACACCACTGCTGGATCAAACTCATGACCTCTGCCTCCACAGTCATTGTATTCACCAGTGGGCTGCATCTCTATAGCTTCTAACACAGCTCTGGCATGGACTTAAGGCTAACGCGCGTTAACATGCCATGACACCCACTATCGCACGATACCGATTCCTTGCTACCGTCCCTCCAGAACACTCACTACCTTATATGGCATTCTTAACATTAACGCTGCAACTAGCACCGGTAACAGTAAACAAACCCCTAAGTCATGATTTGGACTTCTGAAGACGTGCATGTGGACAGTGAAATCATGGACACATCTCTGTAGCCATTTCACAAATGATGTTCCAGTGCAGGGATATCCAAGTAGACAAAGAGTGTGGTGGAGGCATATTGGGGGAGTGGCAATGTACTTACACATTCCTGTTCATCACAGAAACCACTTTATAGATGCTTGCAAGCACATCAATGTTTATACATGCTCCAGGTACAAATAGGCATTAAGGAAAGTGCTTGTCTTCACTTTAAAACATCCAGAGAGTGTAGAGAATTAAGTGTCTAGCCTTGGATCACAAAGGCCCATACTGGGAATTGAACCCCAACCATGCTGCTCTTAAGTCACTACTCTAACTAATATGCTATGAGACATCTTGGTTCTGAAATGCTATCCTGGGGATGTCTATATAGACATTTTATGCAAGTGTATCTCACATCCATGTTTCACATGGACCATCTTTTACATGTGTTTGTGAATCGCTGCATATGTCTTGTAGCGTTATACAAATGTTCAGTAGTAGTAGTGGTAGCAGTTTCTGAAATTGTGCCTGAACTTGCACATGCCTGCTTTTTTTCAGACATTCTGGCTTTGACATCCCAGATTGCACTTGGACATCCTATTGTGAAATATGCCTCTTAGCCTCTAGGGTCTCCGGTCCATCTGCCACTTCTCTCCCTTCCTGTCTTCTTCACTTTCTTCCATCACTGACATTGATGTTTTCCTTTTGACTTTCTTCCATTTTTCTTTATCAACTCAGATTTCATTTCTCCTTCTTACCATTGTTCTCTGTCTTCATCTTTTAACTGTGTCTTCCTATCATTATTTAACCTTTAATACAGTACTCTCACACTCCCAGCTCTCTATCCTTCCTCAGCCAATTATTCCCAGTCTTTAATTAACTCTCTCCTTTCTCTTTTCCATCCTCCTTGTAACTCTCCCCTTCTCTTGCCCTGTCTTCTGTCTCCCCCCTCTCACCATCTAGCACCTCTCCCCTTTTTCTCATTCTATCCCCTCCATGTCCAGCATCCCCCTCTCTCCCCTCCATGTCCAGAGTCTCCTCTGTCTCCCCATGTCCAGCATCTTCCCTCCATCCCTACCTGTTGCTAGCCTCTGCTCACTATCTACTATACCCCCATCCTCTGTCTAGCATTGCCTTCCTTCCTCCATGACCCCTACCCTATGTCCATCCTTTGCTATCCACCCCTCTATCCCACAGTCTCATCCTTCTGCCAGGTAACTCAGAAAATAACTACGCACATCTGGCTATACCATAGTAAGACAAAGGGCTGGGATAGAAACAAAACAAATGCTTCTTCCAAAGGGGCGAGATACCTGACTGGAAATGCAATGGTCAACCTGGATACAACCTCCCACAGTTTCATTTGAAGTTTATTTAAACAAATTTGACTGCATTCAAATGATAAATCAAAAACCACAGAGACAGCAAATATTTACAATGCCTATATTTTCTCTTACTATTCTCTTGTTACAATATCACCAAAAACATTTATCATAGGAACTATAGATCTATACCTAGATACTTCTAAATCAAACAGCTTTCAATATATTTAGATTTCAATTTTTGCATTTTAATCTTTAATTTCAAAATGCTTCCAGAATTTACAATTTACCAGATACCTTTTAGGGATCCTTTCCAGAAATAACGTCACCCCTAACAGTGTAATTGTAAATTGGTTTTATTACTACTAGAAAAACTGGAATGCATTGGGTATCCCAAAATACATGTAAGTGAGGGTGCAAATGGTTAGCTCGTGCTTTATTGGGGTTCCTCTGAGGTATTTTAGCAGAGGTAGATTCCTGGTCCTTCTAAATGTGGATGTGACTCCTCCACTCTAGTTTATTTTGCACCTCTTGACTCTTGAAGACTGCCTGGCTCCCTAACTTAACAAACCAAAAAGAAGAAAATCTCTAACTATGTATAGCTTCAAAAGAGATTCTTTAGTTTAATTCTGTGGGTTATCTCACTCAAAATGGGACTTTAGGAGCATGGTTACTAAATCGCACTGTTAGCACTGTGTTAACTGATAGTGTGGAGCACTGTGGTAAGAATCCTGCACTAAATGTTTAGAGAGCGATGGAGCGGGAACTGGGGGGTTTGGGGTGGAACATGAGCATTGATAGCACATTGCGGTTAGCATGGGTGTCATTGGTGCACATTAATGGCAAATGGTGCCATTAGAGCAGGTGCACTTAAGACCTCCTCAAGGGGTGGCAGTAGGGCTGGCGCAAGGACTAGAGGTGCCCTAGGTGGACCCTTCATCCTACTTCCTCTGCTGTCCCTCTTTGAGCCTGCAGCCAAGGCAATGGCTATAAAACCATGACACAGTGCTTACCTTAGGGCTTTGGAGCTGTGGTGTGATTTTTGTATTTTACTAGTTGCCTCCCCTGTGATGCAGAATTCTGGCTTATGTAAACTAGAAGTCTGCATCGGAGCAAACAACTAGTAAAGTGCAGTGCCGGAGCCCTAAGATATGTGCTGCATTGTGGTTTCATAGCCATTGCTATCACTGCAGGCTCCGGAGAGGGGCAGTGGGTGCCTTCAGAGGGTCAGCACTGTAGACAACTTCCTAGTTCGCCTAATGGTGGCGCCAGCCCTGGGTGATGCATCTGCATACCATTTAGCAGGTTGAGGCGTGACTCCAATGCGTTAATGGCAGAGGGAAATGTGGACACCTCCGAAAAGTTAGCACAGGTCTCCGCACTAGTTTTTAGGATCCGATGCATGCTAATGTCATGCATTATAGTAAATATGCCCCCTTAGTGCATTGTGTGATGCCCACTACAAGAAAAATAAATCAACTTTTCCTGTCTCTAACTAAATTTAATGAGAGAATGAACTTGCAACTCAGAGTCACTCCTCTTACACACAGAGGGAACACAGGAGCCTTGCTCTAACTGTGCAGGTTCCTCTCAGCTTTTGAATTTCTGCAAAGCTCCAGATACAGGTGCTTCCCTGTGACCAGCTCTCTGGCTTTCAGTGATCTTTCTCTTTCTCTCAAATTCAAGTCTCTCTCTACATTACAGCAGTTGCTTTAATTGGCTCGACACCGGTCTTTCACTCACTGGATCTGCTTCTTCAGACTGGTTCAGTCACTGAATTTGGCATCTCTCACACCAGACCTGGTCTCCAGGGCTGGCTCAACCATCAGGCAAGACTGGTAGTCACCTAGAGCGGCAGCTTCAGGGGAGCAGCAAAGAACAGCAGCAGTGAATGAAAAACAATAGATCCTGACAGTCACACTAACTCAAAGAGCATCAGCATATTCTTTTACCTTCTGGGAGATCAGGTATGCACATACATGCAAAGCAAAGTTTAATAAGACAGTATAGAAAACCAGTTAAAAAAATAAAAATATATACTAGTCAAAAGTATAACATCAAATTATGTATTTTACAGGACTGTTGCTGGAGTTATGATGTTAGAGCTATTATGATTGTTGAGTTTAATTATCAAAGTCTCGGAGGAGGGGGGCATAAGGTTGAAGGTTCACCTGGGGTACCTATTATCTTTGTACCAGCCCTGCTGGTCTCTTGGGAAATTCATCCTGATTCAGGTCTGATTTTTCTCAGCTTTACAATGATTTCTTTCTCTCTGTCTTCCTCTCACACAGTCGGATCTGACTTCTCATGTGGATCTGGTCAGTCAGGCTGGCTCAGGGCACCATTCTCACTGGATCTGGGCTCTTCTGTAGCTGGTACCTCTCACTTCTGGTGGATCCTCTCACTCTGCTGACTCTGGAATTTCTCACAATAGACACTTTTAATGACTCTGCTCACTCACAGTGGATCAGCTCTCCCACATTCTAGATCTGTTCTCTCATAATGGATTCTCTAGTCACTTTTGCAACTGGACATTCCTTCCCTGCTGGGCTCCAGCAGCTCACTGGCTCAATGCAACCTCTGGTGGCCTCTCTGACTCAGCTTCTGGGTGACAGGCTCTCTTCT